>JASXTE010000018.1:0-1200000 GCA_030280995.1 Hemileia vastatrix
ACCTAACCTAACCCTAACCCTAACCCTAACCCTAACCCTAACCCTAACCCTAACCCTAACCCTAACCCTAACCCTAACCCTAACCCTAACCCTAACCCTAACCCTAACCCTAACCCTAACCCTAACCCTAACCCTAACCCTAACCCTAACCCTAACCCTAACCCTAACCCTAACCCTAACCCTAACCCTAACCCTAACCCTAACCCTAACCCTAACCCTAACCCTAACCCTAACCCTAACCCTAACCCTAACCCTAACCCTAACCCTAACCCTAACCCTAACCCTAACCCTAACCCTAACCCTAACCCTAACCCTAACCCTAACCCTAACCCTAACCCTAACCCTAACCCTAACCCTAACCCTAACCCTAACCCTAACCCTAACCCTAACCCTAACCCTAACCCTAACCCTAACCCTAACCCTAACCCTAACCCTAACCCTAACCCTAACCCTAACCCTAACCCTAACCCTAAACCCTAACCCTAACCCTAACCCCTAACCCTAACCCTAACCCTAACCCTAACCCTAAACCCTAAACCCTTAACCCTAACCCTAACCCAAACCCTAACCCTAACCCTAACCCTAACCCTAACCCTAACCCTAACCCTAACCCTAACCTAACCCTAACCCTAATCTAACCCTAACCCTAAACCCTAACCCTAACCCTAACCCTAACCCTAACCCTAACCCTAACCCTAACCCTAAACCCTAACCCTAACCCTAACCCTAACCCTAACCCTAACCTTAAGTCTTAAGGTTAAGCTCTTAATAAGGTTAGAATGAGCTAATTTTTCTCTACATTTTATGTCTTAATTTAGTTAGTCTAATTATGTGTTTTAAGGGTTTTAGTAGTTGTGGTGGATTTTTCTAAGTATTTTGGGCTTTTTTGGAGGTTTTTGGTGGTTTTCTGACTTTAGGGAGGTCTGGCCGCTTCTAGGCGGGCTGCCCACCTTGGTTGTAGAAGGCTGGGGAGTGCTTCTAGAGGGTTTTTATTCAATTTGGCTTCCAAAGGGCCAAATTTGTTGCTGTGCATGGGCTTTTAGATAGTGGTCTGTGGGTACATAGTGATTAAGACAGTTTGGGGCAAACTTTAATTATCATAGAACCATCCGGAGTTGATATCATTGTTCCTCACTCAGTTTTCACTGGTTTTTGGCCACAATTGGCTGTGTTTGTTGCAAGGTGAGTTCTTGTCAGTATAGTCTAGTATATAAGTATGATATAATAGTGTTATTTTATGGTCCTACTACTTATTGATAAATGATTTAGTGATTAAACCTCAGGGGAAGACTAATAGAATAGTTATACTCAAATAAAACTCACAATACTTGGATTTAAATGCGTGCTAGTGGTGGAAAATAGATGAATAAAATATAGTTATAGCTTATATAAAGATAATATCAATTTATAGTGGCTTTATAATATATTTCTGAATGCTAATAATTGTATTGTAGTGTTGGTTTGAATTGCAGTAATTGAATGATGATAATAAACCGTCAAAATCTCTTCTTACTTATACCCAAATCCACTGGAGTGCACAGACCTTCAATCCAGATGATGTCACTGCTATCCCCGGCAATTACAGCACTGTGAGGGCCCATCACCTCCCCATGGCGTCCACTTCAAGCAGTTTCAACACCCAGACCTCCAGTAAGGACCCTCCATCACTATTAATAATAACACAGAGTCATACCATAAATAGAAAACCCAGATAAAAGCGGATACCATAAAGAAACAGGTAAAATAAATAATCAAAAAGAGATTTAATGAAACTAAAAGCATATAAAGGAAACAAATAAACTGTCCAGGCCCTCAATAACATCCCCAAGCATCCACATTAACCCAGAAACATCCTTCCAACCCATAAATCCGTGAATAACCATCCAAGGAAGTAATTTTAGTTGTCCAAACTGGGTGTATGCGCCTGATAAAGGTGTCTATGCTTCTGTAAGCGTTGTGAGTCCACTGATTTCGTCCATATGACCTAAAATAAGCAGAAAAACAAAGGTTATAGGCTATTAAGGGGCTAAAACCCACTTATATACCTAAATATACATAATATACTGCATATTTCACTGAATATGAGATTTATGTATACATATAAGCTTATGTATGTCAATAATTACTTCATATCACTTAAGATAAGTATATTATGACTCTATTAACACCTTAATAAGTATTATTAGGCCATGGATAAGCTATTTAAACTATTATAAATTATATAATAGAATAATAATTATATATATATATAATAAAATAATATATATTATTATTTTAACCTTATTTTTAAGATATAAGCTTAATCTACTTAAGGTTATCTTATTTTAAGCATAAGAAATACTCAGTCCTAAGGATATTTAGGCTGACAGTTCTTCCTTTAACTTAACTTGGCAACTGGTTTCTCTGGTATAGTCTTGCAACCTATATCAAGTATTATTGCTGTCTCTGGTGTGGTTTTGCAACCTACATCAAGTATCATTGCTTTCCCTGGTGTGGACATTGGTCTACATTTCAGTTCTTTGGTTTGGTAGTCTGTCTGGAAACTACTTTCTTGGCTGATCAGCCAGTCAAGTGTGTTGGAAAAGGGGCTTTAGCAAACAGAAACCAATTTACTGTAGCAGGTAAATCTCACCTGGTATTTCTCAAAGGACAGGGTTTTTTTTCTCCAGTTTTACTCCAACTCCCTTGGTCAAGGCCTATAGCTAGTACTATAGGATTGTCTACAACGGGTAAATCCTTGATTAATTTAGGCAAATTTAAGCTTGGTAGTTAATTAAAGCTCCAAGATTGAGGTTATTAATGAAATTAGTTCATATAAAGAGGGTCAATGCATTTATAGTTAAGCTAGAACACTAAATAAGCGCCTGTCACTTATTTTAGCATGTTTCCCCACAGTGGGCGTAGAATGTGGGGTAATTATAGTGTGAAAAAGCTAACTTTGCTAAAAATGAAGTTATTCACATGGGGAAAATTCAGGCAGTATGTGGCCAGTACACTGAAGCCATTCCTGGCGTAAAAAACACCAAATTTGAAAAGTGTTATTTGTATGCATTTGGGTAGCCAAATAAATAGCTATAATTAAGACAAATTGATCTGTCAAAGTGCATTTTTTATATTATTAAATATATAGCGCATATAGTGAACTTTTACGTGATTTAAAGCACATTTCTTGTTTTTCACACAAAGCAATGAAAGCAAAAGCTTTAAGTCTACTTAAAAACTATTTAGCCTCATATTTAAGGTTCTTAAGATTACCCTAACATATCCCAACTTAATTTTAAGTACATAAGATTTATAAAAGGTGGATATATGCGTGTATATAAGGTGTTATAATGGCATATTTTGTATTTTATCATAAATTTACTTATGTATACTCTTTATGTACTCTAATTTATTGCTCCCATGTATAGTCCATGTGTTTAACATAACTTATAAGTACTTTTTACTCAGTCCTGGGGATATCCAGGTTGACATAAGGCCTCCCCTTTCTGGTTGCTTTAGGATATACTTTACTTACTTATTATTTTTATTATACCATTACTCAAAATCAATTATTTATTAATAAAATTTATTGTTTTTTGTATTTACTACAAAGTTATTCTAAATAATAAATTATAATAATAATTATAACACATTTTTACCTCTTTAAATTGAGTAATTAAAATAAAAGATAAATTTATACGTACTTTGACCTTGAGCTCTTCAAATCCACCTACCAAAGCCATTATTCCTTTATCAAAATCTTCTAGACCAAAAGGAATCCCCAACAACTTGAACCATGATAATATAAATTGCTACCATTATAAAATTTAAGTTTTGATTAGTATAAATTTATTAAAATACTTTAAAATATATTTAAAAATAATTCAGATTTTTTATTCAAATTTTCTTAATTAAAATTGTAGAGGATCATACTCTTTGTTGGTGAGATAAATAAATTTACAAGATAATTTTACAGCTCTAAATTTGCACCTTCTCCTCATGTTAAAAATATAGGTTAATTGTTTTCAATTCTTTATTTGAAATAAGATAATAAAACCTATAGGTAAGAATAAATTATCTTATACATTTAGTCAGTCAATATATTTGATACTTTCCAGAAAAAATGCCATATAAATCCTCTTAAATATTTTAATTATTAAAATTCAATTCATGAATAAATAATTTTTTACTTAATTTACTTTCAACTGAGAGTATTATGAATTTCCAGTGAATATTAAAGCAGAAAAACAAGTTAATAGGTTAACCTTGATTGCAATTTAAATTTTTGAAAAAGATTTTATGTTTATATTTTAAAAACTTCTATTTTTACACATTGGAATTGATTTAAACTTAAACATATATATCTGTATGAAAGAAGGTGTTACTAGGAAGTACCTGCAATATTTTTATTTAAAAGCAATTTTTTTATTTGTTAAAGTATATTGAGTATCAATAGGAGCTCTGGAAAATATTTATAGATATTATAGGAATATAAACATAGCTGTAGAATTTTTTTCAGTCTATCAATTGAAAGCAAAATCATTCTATAATAACTGAAGATAAAATCACAGCTATTTGAAATAATGTTTTTAAAAAAATTTAAACTTTTTTTTATTTATTCCCATAAATTCATATCACATAGAAAAAATATTTTTGTTAAAAAATATACTTAGACTTACATTATAATAACTTTTTTTTTAATTTTAAGAAATTAAAAGAACTTCTCACAGTTTAACTAAGGCTGAACCACAGTCTTGCATAAATTGTTATTGAGACTTCAATCTAAGTTCTATCAAAGCTAAGATATTTAATTTTAAAAAATTGTATGGATTTATTTCAATAAAAGAGTTTTAGAAATTAAGAGATCTCAGAGAGTTTTTTCTTTTACTGATTAAATAATAATACATATATTAAGAAATTTTATACTTTTTCTTTCCCTGAGTGTTTAGTAATTACATTTATTTATTATGGTACATGTGGTAATCAGAAATTAAGAAGTTAAGAAAAAATAATAATTTTATCATTATATCTTGTGGTGAATCTTCATTTGAAGCCCATGATTCATGTAGAAGATTTTTTTCACCTCACCAGCAGAACTCACATGTACATTCTAAACTATGTAAGCTCACCTAATGAGGCCTATGAAAATGGTTTAAAATTTAATCAAATTTTTTTGCTTAAAATTATTTTCTAAAATACCTATTATTTTTTTGCCATATATATATTTATCAACCACATTACAAAAAAAATTTGAAAGAAAAATCATACTGATATTAAAAGGGTATTTTTTATATCATATTACTTCTCATTCTTTATATTACAATGTATATAAATAATGATCAATACATCTTTATGTTGTGTTAGTGAAAAATTATACAAATCCATACACTATAATTCAAAAATAGTTTTCATGATAAAGTAAATTTACACCTCTAGTATCCTATTTAAAATGCTAATGTATGTCTAAAACTACTTTAAAGTTAATTGTTTCACCTCATATATTTCATGTTTCAGCTAATATTTTATGGAAGTGAACTCTGTTCTTTGCCCAAAAAACAGAGTCCATCCACCTATTTTCACACTCAGTTTGCACCAATCCCCATCCCTTTCAATTCTATCAACACATGCTTGTCTTCCCTCCCCACCCAGCCCCATTGTATGCCATCCTCTTTTGATCCCCATTTCACCCCTCCCAACCTCTTGCTGTGGTGATCCAAACCTGGGTAGGCCTTTGGAGTGCATATTTTGGGGTATTTGGTATGTAGGAAGTTATTGGGTTTATGGTGTTATTAGTGGATTTTTTCATATTTAGGAGATAGTTAGTAGTGTTTATGGAGGCTTAAGCTAGGTTCACTTATTATGTCTCAGCTTAATGTCCTTTCTTTTCTCTTCATTTTGGTATCCCTTATGGGTGGTTACCTTGTTTTATAGGGTAGTTATGGTGTTATTATTGGTATTTATTGGATGTTTATTGCTTAGTGGTGCTTATGTAGGCTTAAGCTAGGGTCACTTATTATGTCTCAGCTTATTGTCCTTTATTTTCTTTTCATTTTGGTATGTCTTATGTGTGTTTATCTTGTTTATTAGTGAAGTTATGGGTTTTTATGGGTTGTATGGGTGTTTTAGGGCCTAGAAGTGGCCCGCCCGCCCCCAAGAGGCCTGCCTGCCCCTAAGCGGAGCCGCCTCCAAGCGGCCTGGCAGCCTGGGCGCTGGGGAAGTGCTAAAATGCACTTTTATGCATGAAAAAGGCTGGGAAAGCTGGATTTTGGGCAGGGAATTGGTCAGGGTGGTCTGTGCACTGGCTGTATGATGCGTGTGTGGGAAGATTTTTAGGGGAATCATCTTATATCTTTACTCATTGCCTCTCTGTTCCTCACTGTCTCATTGGCTTGTGTTTTGTTGGAATATATTACTGTTCATTTCAACTCTTTCTGGTAGTCTGTCTGGGACTATTATCTTCACTTTTAAAAGGGGTCAAGTGTGTTTAATTAGAGGGTCTAGAAAACAGATCTCCAATTTGCTGCAACAGGTCAATCTCACTTATTTTACTAAAGGGACAGGGGATTTTCTCTCTGGTTTTTCTCCAACTCCCTTGGTCAAGGCCTATAGCTAGTACTATAGGATTGTCTACATCGACAACCCTTTTCTTCATTCAAAATGCCTCTGAAACCCTTAATCTTCCCTTCCAACTCCTTCCCAACCTTTTTTCTTCCCCATATACCCTTCCTCACCCCTCTCTCTAGCCTCCCCAACCCTTGTAGCCCCATTCTTCCCCTTTACTTCGCCTCCACAATCCTTGAACCCCAATTTCCTCCCTTTCAACTCAGTCCCTATTTCTGTATATAGAAATAATTTGTTAGGGAGGAATGGGGAGGTAGGCAAACTGGAAGGAGAGTAGTAGAGAGGGGTGGAGAGGGGTGGAGAGGAAGAGGAAAATGTGGATAGGTGTTGAAAATGATGAAGTAGGGAGTAAAAAGGGTGGGGAGAAAGATGAGGTGAGGAAAAAGAATAGTTCAAAGGGAAAAGAGTGGGGTATTCTTGAGAGGGAGTAAAAAAAGACAATAAAAGAAGATAGTAATACAAAACAAATATACAAAAAAGATAAAATATATAAAATATGTTACAAAGAGTGGGCACAGAAATTCCTTGAATCCTAAAAATCCACAAGTCCTATACTGTTATTTTCTATATTTACTCACATCAAATAAAAATCTACATTTTAATATATTGAAAATTTTGAAGATGAAGGGAAATAAATTTTAATAAATATTAGTATGAAAATCTTTTTTATTTACTAGTAAAATATAGTATGTCAATTGAATTTGAAAATCATATGTCTAAGTAAAGCCTTTTTAACATCATTTTTAAGATTTTTGCACATTCTTTAGATATTTTAATGATTTATAATATTCAATACTATCTAGTCATAAAATAAGCATATAATTTTTTCAATTCTTGAAAATAATACATTAAATAATATAAATGCAAAAAATAATCTTTCATGAACAAATTGACTTATTTTAAATTATAGTTTCTCCATGTATTGCTGGCCAAAGAAACTTATAAAATTATGTCAGATGATATCTTTCCAAATCTATACTTTGGTGTTACTTTTTAAAAAATTGCAAAGAAACTGCTTAAATAGTTTAAAAAATATGTATTTTTCAGAATAATTTGGGTGTGGTCTGCACTGTATTAAAATTTCTATAAAAAAATCTCATTCTTCATGTCTCAAGATTTGTTCAAAGTATTATTATCTATGCTTCATTAAATGTTCATGATGTATTCATATTGAGTTCACCAGAATGTCAATATTTTCTCTTGGTGATTTCATCACTAATTCAATGTGGGCTCAAAAAGATATGAATTAGGGTTCAAGGTTGTGGACTTGCTAGCCATTCCTACCCCCATATTGTGTGGTGTAATTAGGGAAAGATTAAAGTCTGGCTTGTATGAACAATCAATGTCTGGCTACTCAAGTCCAGTGTTTTGTGTTTTCAAGCATAATGGCAAGTTAAGGGTTTTTCATGATTTGAGAGAGATGAACAAGGTTACAGTTAAGGATGCAGGGTTACCACCAATGACAGAGGAATTCATGCAATATTTTTCAGGAAGAGCATGTTATGCATTAAGGGATATATTGGGAGGATACAATGAGTGCAAGTTGGATATGTCATCAAAACCCATGACTACTTTTGAAACTCCATTGGGGCGCTTTAGGTTGACCAGGCTACCCCAGGGCACTACAAACTCAGTGGCAGTATATCAGGTGCAGATGATGTGGATATTACAGGATAAAATTCCAGGACATGTAGGAATTTTCATCAATGATGGCAGTATAAAAGGGCCAGTAACTGATTATGTCAGGGAGGTTCTAGAGGAGAACCCATACATTGGGAGGTTTATTTGGGAATATGCTGTTACTATTGAAAGGGTACTATTTAAGATAGAAGAGGCTGGTTTGAAGGTCTCAGGGACAAAGTTTTCTTGTTGTGTAACAGTGCTAAATATTTTTGGTCATGTTGTATGTAGGAAGGGAAGAATTATCACAGAAAAACAGAAAAACAAGGTGCTCACATTTCCAAGACCAAGGAAAACTAAAAAATTTAGGGGGTTTTCAGGTATTTGTACCTATGTGAGAATGTTTATTTGTGATTTTGCCTTGTTATCTTTGCCATTAAGATGTTTGACAAGGAAGGTTGTTGCTTAGGATTGGAAAGAGGAATGTGAAGAATATTTTGAGTTGTTAAAAAATATTGTAGGAAAAGATATTCTCTTGAAGAAACTAGAATATGGGCCAGGTTCTGGAAAGATTACTCTAGTGGTAGATTCAAGTGTGTCTGCAGTGGACGCAGTGTTGATGCAAGAAGATGAGGAAGGAAACGATAGGCCTGTCCTTTATGTGTCAAAGAATTTTACCAAGGTGGAGTCAAGGTACTCTCAATCTAAGTTGGAGTTGTGTGAGGTTTCAAAAATTTTGAAAATTTTGTGGTGGATGCTATGGGGGCAACATTTTGAGTTGGAGGTTGATGTGCTATCTTTGGTGAAAATGATCAGTAGTCCAAGTTTACCAAATGCACCAATGACTATGGGGTGGTGCAGATTAATTTATTTTCATTTGATTTAGTCCATAAGCAAGGAAAATCTTTCACAATTCCAGATTCTTTGTCAAGAAGTCTGTTGTGTGAAAAAGATTCTGAGGCAGAAGAATTTGAAGAAGATAAAAAGTGGATAAATGGCATAGACTATTGTTATCAAAAGTTTATGAATAAAGGCATCCAGGAAGACATAAAACTAAAGTTCAACATCCCCAAAGACTTAAAGCTAATGACTAGCATCTGGAAAGATGTTAAACTATCATTGTTAACTAGGAAAGTTTGTAATGACAATAAGAAGAAAAGGTTTAAGGATGATGTTCTTTATAGGAAAGATTGTGAGGAAATGAATTTACAAGGGTTAGAAGTTAAAGTTAACGTAGTAACAATAGGAGCACCAGGTGAAAGGGCTCAAGATTCAGATTAAAATTACTCAATCATCAGTCAAGAAGATGATTCTATACTGGAAAAAAAGGATTAAATGAGCACTCAGCTGACCAAGTGGATTGGTTAAAAGATTATTTAGAAGGGAATAGTAAAACGGAAAATTGTGATGAGTACACATGGTGCAAAATAGGGAAGCACACTAAAGACTAATTTATTAAGGATGTAAGAGTATGAAAAGAATGCTCTTCTATGCCTCAATTTGTTATAATGGATAGAGGCAGGAAAGAAAAGATTGACAGAGAATTACATGAAAATCTAGGACATAGGGGTCAATATGAAACCTATAGAAGAGTTAAAGAAAGGTTCTGGTGGCCTAATATGAGAGCAGAGGTCAAGGATTGGGTTCAACATTGACCAGAATGTCAGTGTAGGAGTTACAGAAAGCCTAAAGAAAAGGTGAAAGCAACAGGTGAAGACACTATTTTTGGAAGAATTAGCTTAGATGTGGTTCATAGTAAAGAAGGAAACTTTAAGTATTTGGAAGTAGCCAAGGATGATCTGTCAGGATGGGTCAAGGCAGCGCTTTTGGTAAACCTTAAGGCAAGTAATTTAGCTGAATTTTCAAAGAAGGAATGGATGTATAGATATGGCATAATGAAAACGGTAACTGTGGATGGGGGCTCTGAATTCGCTGGTGAATTCCAAGAAGTTGTTAAAAGGATTGGCGCTAAAATTTGAGTTGCAACACCACATTACCCAGAGGTAGAAGGAATGATTGAGAGAGGGCATCAAGTAATTAAAGATGCGCTTGTTAAGCTATGAAGAACTAATAGGGCTAAATCGAAGAATTATTTTCCTTTAGTATTATTTGAAGATAGGATTTCAGTAAAAAGGATGACAGGTTTTTCACCTTATGAATTCATGTTTGGTCAAAGGGTGGTATTACCTATTGATCTGGAAGCTGGATCTTTTCTAGGATGTGATTGGGATCAAGTGGGGTTGACTGAAGACTTGATTTTAGCAAGAGTAGTGCAGCTTGCAAGGAAGGATGAGTAATTTGAAAAAGAATATGAAAGAATGATGCATATTAGGAAAAAATAAGTGAAATATTCACTACGCAATATAGGGGGTGGACTTGCTAGCAAGTCCTCAACCTGAACTCAGATGGAACTCAGATGGAACTCAGACTGAACTCAGACTGAACCCATACTGAACTCTACTTGAACACCCACCTAAAACTGTTCTGCTGAGTGGTGTTCATCCCTGATTGTATGGTTCCTTTATCAATAGCTCAATGTGTGTTCAATCTATGGTGAGTTTGGGTCCAAGGTTGCGGACTTGCTAGCAAGTCCGCCCCCCATATTGTGTGGTGATTGGGATGAGAGCTTAGCCCAAAGATTAAGGGAACCATTGAAACCAGGGGATTTGGTATTGATATACAATAGAAGTCTTGAAAGTCAATGGGGAAAAATTTTTGCAGACAGATGGAACGGTCCTTATAGGATCAGAAAACAAATAACTGGAGGGTCTTACTTTCTGGAAGAATTAGATTGTACTAAATGGAAATAACATCTAGCAGCCAATCAGATCAAAAGATTCTACCCAAGAGGGATATCAGTAACATAAGAAGTACCTCCAGAATGAGGCAAAACCACCAAACTTATGTTTTAAGCTCCTTGAAGAGTATAAACTATCAGCAGTATTTTTAGGAGGCTATGATGCAAATGTGATGGATAGGGTGCTAGAGATGGCAAAGAAACTATGTCTGAATAAGCGGTTGGAATTAGCACTCAACGTAAGTTTTGTGAATTTAAGATGTTTTGTTGTTAGAGGGGATATGAGGAAAGGGGTCAACTGGATAGAGGAACAGCTTTCTGGGCAAATCAGAAGGCTAAAGTATGCTTAGAAGAAGGTGGGGAACTTAGTTGAAGAATATTGGCAGATGGAGCGCCCAATTCAGAGACCTGGGTTTGCAAAAATCTCAGTAGTAACAATTGATTATGGTGGACAAAAATTATTTAATAAAAGTAGAGGGAGAATGGGAAGTGTTCTCCTCTCCTTTTTGTGTTATTTTTTTAGGAAAGTCATGTGTTTTACAAAGTTATACGCACTTTGCTTATGATTTTTTATTATTATGATATGTTATGATGTATGAAAATTGTGAAGGGCAAGCATAGTTTAAAGGAAGCTGTGTACAAGAACTATAGCGCTAAACAATTGAGTTTAGAAGAAAATTCAGGACTAATTGGAGTCTGCTTTGAAACTACTGGGGAATCCTTTCCACTCTTCTGGCATAATAAAGTTATTGGGATTGGCAGGAAAACCAGGAATAGAAGTACAACTAATTTTGTTCATTAACTGACTTATCATTTCTATGTGACTATAGAGGGCTTTCAATTGGTTATCCAAGAACACAGGAGTGCAATTATAGGAGGATGATATAGAGTTGTAAATAAAGCAAAGGTATGAGAAGATTCACATTGAATGGACAAAGGGAAGAGGTTGAGGAACCCATCCTAAGGAAATGTATTTGTTAAAAACTTAGGATAGAGTAAGATAAGGTATAATTATATAAAAGAAAAATATGATGATTAACTTACTTGCTAGAAAATTTGAAGGCCACATGGAAGGAAAAAGCACTCTTTCAGCATTGGGCACAAATGTAGAGTAAGATTGCATGGCAAATTCTTATTTGGAGGAAGAAGGTGATTCAGCCTTGGGTTGAATGGAGATATCTTGTTGAGAGTATGCATGAATAGACACACTATCAATGGGTAAGGTTTCATTAGATGGTAAAGTAGTGCTAGTAGGTATATCTAGAACAGTAGGAGCTCTAAAAGTATCTCTGGAAGGGAACTGGATATTGCTATTAGGAGAACTAAGACATTCATAAGAAAAGGTTCAAGTCTTATGAAATTTAAAGCATTTATTGTAGATGGGTCTAAAACTTGCATAACCATGAGGCTTAGATAAATTACAGTTAAAATTACAGCAGCAGAAAAAGCTGCAAGATTGATCTTTAGGTAAGGTATGGTATTGGCTCATGTCTAATTAGATTTGTGAAAGTGTTGGGTTTGGATAAGGGATAAGAAAGGAATAAAAGGCCTATTTATAGGCACTATAATGATAAAAGTGAAGGAAGCGCTGGATGGTATACAAGTAGGGATACTACTCAGCAGAAGAATAAAAATGTAACAAGGGTAATTGGAAAAATGTTAGTGCTAAGGAGCACAAGATCTTGGGAAGATCTGAGTTTACTTCAAGAATATTAGGTTGAAGAGGATATGGTGCTAACAAATTAAAATATATGGGAAAATTTTTATTGTTTCAAGGTTATTTCAGAAGGTGTCAAGAAAAAAGATTCACAGAAGAGATCTTATTATTTTTAAAAATTTATAAATACACTAAATACATACACCACAGGAAATTTGGGGGTGAACTGCTAGCTATTCTCCCCCTTTGAAATGGTTAGGAAACGGTTGGGAGTAGGTTGGTAAACTTTTGGAAAATCTGATTAAAAAAATTGAAACCAGATTTACCCTTACTTGAGGTCATCTTGATAAGAGCAATGAAGTTACATTGAAAATAATTTTAACCCAGGTTTATCAAAGATTAAGCACTGATTTTAATGTTCCATATTATTCAAGCTGATAATTTACATATATAGTTTCATTGTGTGTAGTATTCCTTATAGAAATTCCTTCATTAGTAACAAACACCTTCAATGATGATACATCATGTCATATTTAGGGGATCTCAATGAAAGGATGACTTGAATTCAGTGATAAGTTGAATATAAAGAACTCATGAGATCTATCTAATAATGGCAAAAAGTTTACTGCAAAAAAATTTTCATTGGTAATAAGGATAATTTTAGAATAAATGTTGGTCTGGATGTATATCTGTGCAACATAGCTTGTATCAATTATAAAAGTGCCCTTCAAGTGGAAACTTTATGTACTGTGTATGACATGATCTCTTTTACTAGCCATGGTACTTCAATATTTTATAGCCATGAAATTAATGGTATCACAGAATTGGTCAAAAGTGTCCTTCTAAAAGACAGTCTGTAGCTGAGAAGGACACTTTTTAATGCATAAAAGATATATAGGTATACATAAAATACCTATAAGATATGCATTATAAAAATTTCCTTCTCAGCAACGGACTTTCCATCAGAAGGACACATTTGAAAAAGTCTGTAACACCTTCACCTTTAGGGCTAGTCAAATTTTGAGTAACAAGACAAGTAAAAGTGCTCAGGTTATACACCATATCTAAATTTTCCACTTGAAATATGGTCTAACACTGAGAAGGACACTTTTATAAAGCACAAAAGTAGCACTGATTATTTATAATACCTATACAATAGGTAATAAAAAATTGTCCTTGTCAGCAACAGACTATCCTTTAAGTGAACAATTTTGAACAATTCTAATACACCTTCACTTTTATATTTAAACAATAAAAAAAATACCATGGCCTTTAGCAAACTTCATTCCATCTATTTACACATTGCCTAAAGTGTCCTCCTGAACAATGGTCCATTACTGAAAAGGACACTTTTATATTGCATAAAAGATACACATGTATACATATGATACCTAGTTGATATTAGTTATAAAAGTGTCCTTATCAGAAATGGAAAATTGTTCAGGGAGTCACTCTAGGCAATGTTTAAGTAGATGGAATTAGGTTTACTGAAGGCCACAGTATTTGATTATTGTTTAAACATAAAATTAAAGTTGCACCATACTTGTTCAAAAATATGCACTTGAAGTATGATCTGCTGCTGAGATTAACACTTTTATTATGCATATCATCTAGGTATTATATATAACCGTTATATCTATCAAAAATTATAAAAGTGTCTTTCTCAGTGATGAACTGTTTTTCAGGTGAAAACTATAGGTACTGTAAATGATATGAGCTCCTTTAATAGTGTTGATACTTGAAAATTGGTTTAACATTAAATTGAAGGTTTTACAGACTTGGACAAATGTGTACTTCTGAAGGACAGTCTGACACTCAGAAGGACACTTTTATAATGCATATCCATCTTCTGCCATAGACTTATAAACTTACTGATATGCTTTATAAAAGTGTCTTTCTTTGCATCAGCCAATGCTCAGAAATACACTTGGTGTCATTTAAGGCCAGATAACACAGTTTCTTTTCAATTTTGTTTAAAATATTGATCCTATATCTTAAAAATGCATTTTATTAAATTATTATTATTTAAGGTAAATAAATCTGTCCAATTTGTTTGGAACAAAAAATAATACTACCTCAAAAATTAATAATATAATGGAAAGAATATTTCACACACACAATTATTATTGAAAGCATAGCATCAAGCCATAAGAATGTATAAAAAGCTGGAATAAAAATTTCTTAAAATATAATGAATATATTGAACTTCCAAACATCCTTTTATTATTATAATAAAAGTATAGAATTCTTCCAGACGCATTTAGCTCACAAGATTCAACAATACCCCAATCATAGATAATAAACTGATAAGGAAAAGCTTATTATATTACTGTTATGAAAAGAAAAATATTTTCCAATACATATGTGGAAACTGTGATATCTGAATTTTCTTCACTTAGGCCATTAACATGAATATGGTTTAGGAAAATCTATGGAGTTGTAAAATAATAATGCTTAAAATTTCTTCACATGTATAATTTAAATAACTTTTCCTAAGTAATAGATTGATTGATTAATCAATACAAACTCTAGCAAAAATATATGTGGTAAAATAAAATTAATACCCTTGCTTTTCAAAGGTTAAAAAACTTATTAATGTATGAATTGGACCTGTCACAGCCTTTTTAATGCTTTATGTCAACCTGTTGCACAAATATGTTTCTGACTATCAGTCAAGTATTTTTTTGGAAGCCAATAATCTAGAATTAAAGTGTAAAAAAATATCTTGTTAACCAGTAAACACAATATTTGATGTGGTGAGAAATGATTTCTAATAATGCATGAAAGATGATAAGGTATACATATAATACCATGATGATATGCATTTTTAAAGTGACCTTCTGAGATACAGACTTTTTTTCAAGTGGAAAAATAAAAATAAAAATAAAAATAAAAATAAAAATAAAAATAAAAATAAAAATAAAAATAAAAATAAAAATAAAAATAAAAATAAAAATAAAAATAAAAATAAAAATAAAAATAAAAATAAAAATAAAAATAAAAATAAAAATAAAAATAAAAATAAAAATAAAAATAAAAATAAAAATAAAAATAAAAATAAAAATAAAAATAAAAATAAAAATAAAAATAAAAATAAAAATAAAAATAAAAATAAAAATAAAAATAAAAATAAAAATAAAAATAAAAATAAAAATAAAAATAAAAATAAAAATAAAAATAAAAATAAAAATAAAAATAAAAATAAAAATAAAAATAAAAATAAAAATAAAAATAAAAATAAAAATAAAAATAAAAATAAAAATAAAAATAAAAATAAAAATAAAAATAAAAATAAAAATAAAAATAAAAATAAAAATAAAAATAAAAATAAAAATAAAAATAAAAATAAAAATAAAAATAAAAATAAAAATAAAAATAAAAATAAAAATAAAAATAAAAATAAAAATAAAAATAAAAATAAAAATAAAAATAAAAATAAAAATAAAAATAAAAATAAAAATAAAAATAAAAATAAAAATAAAAATAAAAATAAAAATAAAAATAAAAATAAAAATAAAAATAAAAATAAAAATAAAAATAAAAATAAAAATAAAAATAAAAATAAAATTAAAAATAAAAATAAAAATAAAAATAAAAAATAAAGATAAAAAAATAATAATAATAATAAAATAAAACAAGTTCTTTTATATATATCTGTTAGTTGTTTATTATTTTTTTCTATTTAGTAATTTTTTTAAATTCTTTTATTTAATGATGGTATGAAGAAGCCTCTGGTGCTTGGTCTGGTTGGTGTTGATGTTTTTGTTTCTTTTTGGATTAGAGGAAGAACTCTGTTCTTTGTAGTACAGGCAGCTGGAGAAAGTATATGTGTTATAGTGGTCAGGAACTGGGTCAGAAGGTAAACTGTGGGAAGAAGAAGAAGAACCAGGAATGGAGTGCTGAAAAATTTGCTTGATAATTCAAGACATCTTCCAGTGGTCATCAAGGAGTTGTTTTCTCAGATTCTTCTCAAAATCATTCATCGGACCATGAAGAGCAAAGGCCTTAAGCATGTTTAAACACATTTTTCTAAGGTGTTGCTTCATATCAGCGTAATCAAGCGTCAAAGTAGTTTCTAGGGGCTGGCCAGTCCCAAATGCAGTTGAAGGAGGCACGGTCCCAACTAAACCAAAAAATTTGTTCAATAATTATTCTCTGTTGAAAAAATTAAATTTTGTTTTTTTATTTTGGCACTTACAGATTGTGAGATCCTCAAATTTGCATGCAGCCAGAATCTGGACGGCTGAAGAGTGTTGAATAGGTGTTGTAGGAGGGTCTACCAGATGGAGGTATAGATTTTTGGGGTTATCCTCAAAATGGTGTTGAGAAGATGAAGGAGAAGAAGGAGGTTCCTGTGACCTGGTTGCAGCAGCAGGGCTCTTATTGTTGTTATTGTTTATATTATTTCTTGGTGCAGGTTTGGTAGATATTGGCAGAGGAGTGCCAGGTTGATTGAAGGAAGGACCAGAAGATGGTGATCTGCTGGATGAAGATCCAGAAGAAAGAGAAGTATCAGAGGAAAAATTGGCGGCCAGAGGAGATACAAAGTTGTTTCTTTCTGCAGTAACAGGAGGTTTGCGTTTAGAAACAGTGTTGGCTGTTCTGGTGTTAATAGAAGAAGAAATTGTGGCAGTACGCATTGCTCTGGGAGCATTAGGAGGTTGTGGTGTGGAGTTATTGGTGTTGGATGGAAGAATTTGGTTGTTTTCTGGCTGAAATTGGAAATTCTGAGCCTGATTTTTGTTTTGTGACAAGGCGGATGGGCTGCTTGACATTGGGAGTGCCGCCTGGACACGGTCTAGCAGCCTAGGAGCTGATTTTTGTGCCATTTTTTTAGAAGTTTCTGAGAGGATAAAGATGGTCCTTTAGGAATGGTCGTGGAAATGGAACGGTGGGATCTTCTGGAAGTAGCAGAAGACAAGGAGGAAGAAGTAGGTCCAAGCTCTGGTGACCTGCTAGGTGATTTTGATATATATTTGTGTGAGGGTGAAGGCAGTGATATGCATTATAAAAGTGTTTTTCTAAACATTGGACCATTGTTCAGAAGGACACTTTTGACCAAGTCTGTAACACCTTCACTTTTATGGTTGGCCAACAATCAAATACTATGGAAATTAGAAAAACCCTTTCAATCCTATTGCACAGAACCTAAATTTTTCACCTGAGAAATAGTCAATTTTTGAGAATGACACTTTAATAATCACAACTACCCAACTTTCACAGACATATACCCTTACTGATAGGCTTTATAAAAGTGTCTTCCTCAGCAACAGCCAATGCTCAGAAAGACACTGGGTGCCATGTAAATCCAGATACCACTTTTTTAATTGTATTTAAAAAATTAATTTCAAATTTGAAAAATGAATTTTATTGAATTATCATTTTTCAAGGTAGAACATTCTGGCAAATGCCTTTGGATGTCAAAAGAATACTAACTTTAAAAATAATAATATAATTGAAAAAATATTTCAACCCGTAATTATTGTTAAAAACAAAGCATTAAGCCATGGGAATATATAAAAACCAAGAATAATATTTTCATAACATATAATTGATATATTGAACTGCCAAATATCCTTTTATTATTATGATCAAGGTATAGAATTCTGCCAGATGCATTTAGCAAACAAGATTCAACAATACCCCAATTACAGATAATAAACTGGTAAGGACCAGCTCATTATATTATTATTATGAAAAGAAAAATATTATCCCATATATTTGTGAAAAGTGTGATATCTGAATTTTCTTCACTGAGGCCATTAACATGAATATGATTTAAGAAAATCAAAAAATTGATAAAATAATAATGCTCCAAATTTCATTACATTTCTATTTAAAATAATTCATCCCAAGAAACAGATTGGTTGATTAATCAATACATACTCAAGCAGAAATATAGTTAGGAAAAAAAGTTTATTTCCCTTGCTTTACAAAGGTTCAAAAACCTATTAATGTATGAATTGGACCTTTCACAGCCTTGTTGATGCTTCATGTCACACATTGGCACATATAGTTTTCTGAACATTGGTCAAGTACTTTCTGCAAGCCAATAATCTAAAATTGAAGGGGTTAAAGAAGCATCTTATTAACCAGTCCACACAATATTTATGTGGTGTAAAATGATTTTTTATGATGCATAAAAGATACATATATATACATTTAATACCAAGATGATATGCCTTTTAAAATTGTCCTTCATAGAAACAGACCATTTCTCAGGTGGACACTTTAGGTTCTTTGCAATAGGATGGTAAGAATTTTTCTAATGACCATGGTATTTGATTGTTGGCTAATCATTAAAGTGAAGTTGTTTCAGACTTGGTCAAAATTGTCCTTCTGAAGGATGGTCTGACGTGCAGAAGGACACTTTTATACTGCATATCATATAGGTATTATATATAACCATTTTATCATTAAATTTTGTAAATTTTTCATTCTTATTGATGGACAAATTTTCAGGTAAACACATTAAGTACTGTAAATGACATGAGCTCTTTTTATAGCCTTGGCACAAGAACATTAGTTAAACATTAAATTTAAGGTGTTACAGACTTGGTCAAAAGTGTCCTTCTGAAGGACTGTACAACACTCAGAAGAAGACTTTTATAATGCATAAAAGACAGATATGTATACATTTAACTCCTAGATAGTATGCATTATAAATGTGCCCTTCTGAGCACCAGACCACTGTTTTGAAGGACATTTTTGACTTAGTCTGTAACACATTCACTTTTATGGTTAGCCAACAATCAAAATACCATGGAAATTAGAAAAACACTTTCCATACTATCACACAGAACCTTTAGTGTCCACCTGAGAAATGATCCATTTCTGAAAAGAACACTTTGACATTTTGAGCTACCCATTCTCTACAGACTTATACACTTACTGATATGCTTTATAAAAGTGTCTTCCTCAGCATCAGTCAATGCTCAGAAGGGTACTTGGTGCCATGTAAAGCCAGATACAACTGTTTTTTTAATTTTATTTAAAAATTTAATCTCATATTTTAAAAATTCATTTTATTGATTTATTATTATTCATGGTAAAAATATCAGTCCAATTCCTTTGGTACACAAAATAATACTACCTTAAAAAATAATAATATGATGGAAAGAATATTGAAAACCATAATTATTATGAAAAAAGAGCATCAAGCCATTCAATATATGAAAAGAAAAGACTAATATTTTCTTAACATAGTATAAATATATTGAACTTCCAAATATCCTTTTATTATTATAATCAAAGTATAACATTCTTCAAGATGCATTTGGCACAAAAGATTCAACAATACCCCCATCATAGATAATAAACTTGTAAGAAAAAGTTCATAATATTATTATAAAGAAAAAGAAAATATTATCTTATACATATGTGAAAACTGTGATATCGGAATTTTCTTCACTAATGCCATAAACATGTAAAAAATTTATGAAAATCTTATAAGTTGTAAAATAATAATTCTTCAAAATTCTTCACATTTGTATATTAAATATTTTTTCCTTAAGTAACACATTTATTAATTACTCAATAAATACTCTAGCACAAATATAGGTGGAACAAAAAAATTAATACCTTTGCTTTTTAAAGGTTTTAAAATCTATCAATTTTAAGATTGAATCTTTTACAGCCATGTTGATGCTTTATATCACCCACTGGCACAAACATGTTTCTTATCATCAGTTAAATACTTTCTGGAAACTTAAAATAAAGAGTTACAGATTTAAAAAAGTATCTTGTTAACCAGTCCACACAATCTTTGATTGTGTGCACAATAATTTTTTATAATTTATAAAAGATACAAAGTTATATATATAATACCTAGTTTATTTGAAATTTAAAAGTGTCCTTCTCAGAAACAGACCATTGTTTAGGAGGACACTTCAAGTGATGTTTAAGTAGATTGAAAGAGTTTTTCTAATGTCCATGGTGTTTGATTGTTGGCTAACCATTGAAGTGAAGGTGTTACACACTTGGTCAAAAGTGTCCTTCTGAACGACGGTCCAATGCTCAGAAGAACACTTTTATAATGCATATCATATAGGTACTATATATAACCATTTTATCTTTAAAATCAACAAAACTATCTTTCTCAGTGATGGATCAATTTCAAGTTAAAAACTTTCAGTACTGTAAATCACATGAGCTCTTTTAATAGCCTTTGTACTGGAAAATTGGTTAAAAATTAAATTGAAGGTGTTAGATACATTTTCAAAAGTGTCCTTCTGGAGAAAGTTCTGACACTCAGAAGGACACTTTTATAATGCATAAAAGATAGATATGTATACATATAACACCTACATGATATGCATTATAAAAGTGTTCTTCTGAGCGTTGGAACGTTGTTCAGAAGGACACTTTGATCAAGTCTGTAACACCTTCACTTTTATGGTTAGCCAACAATCAATTACCATGGACTTTAGCAAATAAATTTCCATCCTATTGCACAGAACCTATAGTTTCCACCTGAGCAATGGTCCATAGCTGAAAAGACCACTTTGACAATTTGAGCTACCCATGTTCTACAGACTTATACACCTACTGATATGCTTTATAAAAGTGTCTTCCTCAGCATCAGCCAATGCTTTAAAGGACACTTGGTGCCATGTAAAGCCGGAAAGCAATGTTTTTTTAAATTTTATTTAAGATATTAATCCCATATTTTAAAAATGCATTTTAATAAATTTTCATTATTTAAGGTAAAGCATTCTGGCTAATTCCTTTGGAGCACAAAATAATACTATGTCAAAATTCATAATAAATTGGAAATTATATTGCAACACACAGTTATTATTAAAAACATAGCATTAAGCCATTGAACATATGAAAAGCAAGAATAATATTTTCTTAACATATAATTAATATATTGAACTGCCAAATATCCTTTTATTATTATAATCAAAGTATAGCATTCTTCCAGATGTATTTAGCACATGAGATTCAACAATACTCCAATAATAGATAAAAAACTGGTAAAGATAAGTTCATTATATTATTATTATGTAAAATAAATCAATATTATCCCACAAATATGTGGAAAGTGTGATATTGGAATTTCTATAATGTAGGCTATCAACATGAATATGATTTAGGGAAGTATAACAATTTGTAAAATATAATTCATCAACATTCATCACATTTGTATTTTAAATAATTCTTCCTAAGTAGCATATTGATGGATTAATCAACACATGCTCTAGCATAAATATAGGTGGGATAAAAAATCAATACCCTTGCTTTTCAATGGTTCAAAAACATATTAACATACAAATTGAAACTGTTACAGCCTTGTTTATTCTACATGTCACTCACTTGCACAAACATTTTTTTGACCATCAGTGAAAGAATTTCTAGAAGCTAATAATATAGAATTAAAGGGTTAACCAAGTATCTTGTTAACCTGTCCACAAAATATTTGATGTGGTTGAAAATGATTTTTTATAGTGTATAAAATATATACTCAGGTATAAATATAATACCTAGATCATATATTTTTCGAGTGTTCTTCTCAGAAACGGACCGGTGTTCAGGAGGACACTTTAGGAAAGGTATAAGTAGATGGAAAGGGGTTTGCTAATGTACATGGTATTTGATTTTTGGCTAACCATTAAAGTGAAGTTGTTACAGACTTGGTCAAAAGTGTCCTTCTAAATGATGGTCCAATGCTCAGAAGGACACATTCATAATGCATATGATATAGGTATTATATATGACCATTTTATCTCAAAATTTGTAAATTTGTCTTTCACAGTGATGGAAAATTTTTCAGGTGAGCACTTTATGTACTGTAAATGGTATGAGCTCTTTTAATAGCCTTGGTGCTGGAACATTGGTTAAACATTAAATTGTAGGTGCTAGAGACTTGTTCAAAAATGTCCTTCTGAACAACAGTCCAATGCTCCGAAGGACCCTTTTATAATGTGTAAATAATATGTATATCTATAAAATCTAGATGATATGCACTATAAAAGTGTCCTTCTGAGCATTGGATCGTCCTTCAGAAGGACACTTTTGACAAAGTCTGTAACACCTTCACTTATATGGCTAGCCAACAATCAAGTGCCATTGACATTAGAAAAACCCTTGCCATCCTATTTCACAGAACCTATAGTATCCTTCTGAGAAGGACACTATGATAATTTTAGCTACACATGTTCTACAGACTTATGCACTCACCAGTATGCTTTATAAAAGAGTCTTCCTCAGCATCAGCCAATTCTCAGAACGACACTTGGTGCTGTGTAAAGCCAGATACCACTGTTTTTTTAATTGTATTTAAAAAATTAATCTCAGATTTGAAAAATTCATTTTATTGAATTATTATTATTCATGATAAAAAAAATTGTCCAATTTCTTTGAAAAAAAAATAATACTACCTCAAAATTCATAATACATTTGAAAGTATACTGCAAAACACAATTAGTATTAAAAACATAGCATTAAGCCATTTAATATATGAAAAACAAGAATAATATTTTCTAACATATAATTAATATATTGAACTGCAAAACTTCCTTTTATTATTATGATCAAAGAATAGCATTCTGCCGGATACATTTGGCACACCAGATTTAAAAATCCTGCAATCATAGATGATTAACTGGTAAATGCAAGTTCATTATATTAATATTATGAGATGATAAAAATTATCCCATACATATTTGGAAACTGTGATATCTGAATTTTCTTCACTTAGGCCATTTTATGAAATGATTTAGGAAAATCATAGGAGTTGTAAAATAGTAATGTTTCAACATTCATCACATTTGGATTTTAAATAATTTTTCTAAAGTAGCATAATGATGGATAAATCAATAAATACTCTAGCATAAATATAGGTGGGATAAAAAAATAATACCCTTGCTTTTCAAAGGTTAAAAAACCTATTTATGTAAAAATTGACCCTGTTTAAGCCTTGTTGATACTTTATGTCACCCACTGGCACAAATATATTTTTTACCATCAGTCAAGTACTTTCTAAAAACTTAAAATTAAAAATCAAAATGTTAAAAAATTATCTTCTTAACCAGTTCACACAATATTTGATTGTGTGCACAATAATTTCTTATAATTCATAAAATATACAAAGTATATAAATAATACCTAGAAGATTTACAACTTAAAATTGTCCTTCTCAGATATGAACTGTTGTTCAGGAGACACCTTAAGTGATGTGTAAGTAGATGACAAGGGTTTTACTTATGTCCTTTGTATTTGCTTGTTGGCTAACCATCAAAGTGAAGGTGTTACAGACTTGGTCAAAAGTGTCCTTCTGAATGATAGTCCGATGCTCAGAAGGACACTATTATAATTCATATCATATAGGTATTATATATAACCATTTTATCTTTAAAGTTTATAAAACTGTCTTTCTTGTGATGAACTATTGTTCAGGTGAACACTTTAAGAACTGTAAATGACGTGAGCTCTTTTAATAGTTTTGGTACTGGAAAATTGGTCAAACATTAAAATGAAGGTGTTACAGACTTGGTCTAAAGTGTCCTTCTGAATGACGTTCCGATGCTCAGAAGGACAATTTTTTAATGCATTAAAAAAAAGATGTATACATATAACACCTAGATGATATGAATTATAAAAGCTTCCTTCTGAGTGTCGAACCGTCGTTCAGAAAGACACTTTGATAATTTGAGCTACTCATCTTCTACAGACTTATACACTCACCAATATGCTTTATCAAAGTGTCTTCCTCAGCATCAGCCAATTCTCAGAAGGACACTAGGTGCCATGTAAAGCCAGATACCACTGTTTTTTTAATTTTATTTAAAAAATTAATCTCAGATTTGAAAAATGCATTTTATTGAATTATTATTATTCATGGTAAAAAAATCTGTCCAATTCCTTTAGAACACAATATAATACTACATCAAAAAGTAATAATATAATGGAAAGTATATTGCAACACATAACTATTATTAAAAACATAGCATTAAGCCATTGAATATATGAAAAGTAAAGAGTAATTTTTTCTTAACATATAATAAATATATTGAACTGCCAAATATCCTTTTATTATTATGACCAAAGTATAGCATTCTGCCAAATGCATTTGGAGCACAAGATTCAACAATACCCTAATCATAGATAACAAACTGGTAAGGGAAAGTACATTTTATTATTATTATGAAAAAAATCTTTTCATATACATATGTGAAAACTGTGATATCTGAATTTTCTTCACTAAGGCCATTAACATGTATAAAATTTAGGAAAATCTTAGGATTTGTAAAACAATAATGCCTCAACATCCTTCAAATTTGTATTTTAAATAATTTTTATTAAGTAAAAGATTGATTAATTACTCAATAACTACTCTAGCACAAATATAGGTGGAACAAAAAAATTAATACCCTTGCTTTTCAAAGGTTTAAAAAACCAATTAATGTAATAATTGAACCTGTTACAGCCTTTTTTATGCTTTATGTCACCCACTTGCACAAACATGTTTCTGACCATCAGTCAAGTACTTTCTGGAAGCTAAAATAATGAATTAAAGGATTAAAAATGTGTCTTCTTAGCCAGTCCACACAATATTTAATTGTGTGCACATTAATTTTTTATAATGCATAAGAGATACCCTGGTATATATGTAATACCTAGATGATCTGCAATTTAAAGTGTCCTTCTCAGCTATGGACCATTTTTCAGGAGGAAACTTTAAATGATGTGTAAGTAGATGACAGGGGTTCTGCTAGTCTCCATGGTATTTGATTGTTGGCTAACAATTATAGTGAAGGTGTTACAAACTTGGTCAAAAGTGTCCTTCTGAATGATGGTCTGATGCTCAGAAGGACACTTTTATAATGCATATCATATAGGTATTATATATAACCATTTTATCTTTAAAGTTTATAAAACTGTCTTTCTATGTGATGAACCATTGTTTAGGTGAACACTTTAAGTAATGTAAATGACATGAGCTCTTTTAATAGTCTTGGTACTGGAACATTGGTTTAACATTAAAATGAAGGTGTTACAGACTTGTTCAAAGGTGTCCTTCTTAAAAAAGGTCCAACGCTCAGAAGGAGTTTTATAATGCATAAAAGATAGATATGCATACATATAATACCTAGATGATATGCATTATAAAAGTGTTTTTCTAAACATTGGACCATTTTTCAGAAGGACACTTTTGACCAAGTCTGTAACACCTTCACTTTTATGGTTGGCCAACAATCAAATACTATGGAAATTAGCAAAACCTTTTCCATCCTATTGTACAGAACCTAAAGTGTCCACCTGAGTAATGGTCCATTTCTGAGAAGGAAACTTTAATAATTAAGACTACCCAACTTTCACAGACTTATATCCTTACTGATATGCTTTATAAAAGTATTTTTTTCAGCATCTTCCAATTCTCAGAAGGACACTTGGTGCCATGTAAAGCCAGATACCACTTTCTTTTAATTGTATTTAAGATATTAATCCTATATTTAAAAAATGAATTTTATTAAATTATCATTATTCAAGGTAAAAAATTCTGGCCAATTTCTTTGGAACACAAAATAACACTACCTCAAAAATAATGATGTAATGGAAAGCATATTTCAACACACTGTTATTATTAAAAACATAGTATTAAGCCATTGAATTTTGGAAAATCAAACAACTATATTTTCTTAACATATAATAAATATATCTAACTTCCAAATATCCTTTTACTATTATGATCAAAGTATAGCATTCTACCAGATGCATGTGGCACACAAGATTCAACAATACCCCAATTATAGATAATAAACTGGTAAGGACAAGTTCATTATAATCTTATTATGAGAAGATAAATATTATCTCATACATATGTGGAAACTGTGATATCTGAATTTTCTTCACTTAGGCCATTTAATGAAATGATTTAAGAAAATCATAGGAGTTGTAATATAATAATGCTTTAACATTCTTCACATTTGAATTTTAAATAATTTTTCCTAAGTAACAGATTGATTTATTAATCAATACATACTTTAGCACAAATATAGGTTGGACAAAAAATTAATAAGCATGCTTTCTAAAGCTTCAAAAACCTATTAATGTATAAATTTGACCTGTTACAGCCTTGTTTATGCTTTATGTCATCCACTTGCACAAATGTGCATCTGACTATCAGTCAAGTACTTTCTGGAAGCCAATATTCTAGAGTTAAAGCATTAATAAAGTATCTTGTTAACCAGTTCACACAATATTTGATGTGGCAAGAAATAATTTTACTCATAATATTCCTAGCAATAACTAGTTTGATAAAGATAAATGCCTAGGGGAAAAATTTGCACCAGATGTCTAGGCCTATTTTATATCAGTTGTTGTGTTCCATCAAAAATGGTTGTCAAAGTTAACCTGAAATCTGCATTATTTATACCTTTTTCTGATGGATCACATATAAACATATCAATCATAGGTCATTAAATTGAATGCACAGACTTTGTAAATATAATTTATTACACAAATCACCCAAAAATGCTATCTCTGACCCACAAGACTTGATAATACCAGCATGTTCATCTCCAAAACATTGGTTCATCATTTCCCTACTATCAACTTGTGAAAGAAAATTAATTGGCACCATCTATAGTTTTTGACATATTTTACTAGATGTCATGAGCTACTGAGTTGATCAATTATCCATCCATCAAATGTAAATATGATGTTAATTCACAACACATATTTTTACTGGTGTTCACACCATTGGTTAACTGATCATTACATGATTAAAAAATATGTAAAGTATTTTCAATGATAACAAGATTCCACAAGCCAACATTCACTTTAGAGCACTATCCATGCCTAATATCAACTATTAATATTATTCAAAGAGTGAGTAACTTGAACATTTGTGAACCACAATTTTCAGTCATAAGGTCAATATGACAGTTAAACCAACCTTCACTTATAATGAAAGTGAACAGATACCATCACTACATTTTTTCCTGACTGTAATTAATTTTAATCAGGTAATTCTGTTTTTCAATGGTCATAATATTGAGCCAACATTAACTTGCACTTGAATCAAATCCTCATAATGGAAAATATTAAATAATTTTAAAGAGTAACATCAATATTGAGAAAGGCTCTGGCACAGTTAGATCAAATACTAACTAACCAAAAGTCATTTTCAATATTCAAAATTATTCAATAAAATTAAGGAATAATAATAAATTATGGTCACCTTCCATAATTCTACACTCATGATACCCTCTGTTGAATATGAGTGCACAAATTTTTTTAGTGGTTGCTTGACCACTGCTACCAACCCCCGTGCTACTAGTCAAGAATGAAAATCCATGAGTGGAATTGCAAATTTTGCTTGCCACTGTTTTCATATGCAATATTCATTTCATATTGCATGCCAACTTTTTTGCATCCCAGTTCCCCCACACTATTAGCCAAGTATGAAAATCTATCAGTGAAATTGCAAGTTTAGAATGCCACTGTTGATTATGCAATATTCATTTTCATATTGCATGCCAAATGTTTTGCATCCCAGTTGGCAATCTCATTTTGCATTCAACCCAAAATACACAAATCAAATACAACAAATGATTATTCAACACAATTTGGCAGATTGAATTTGGGGCACATAGACATGATAAAATATACATATCTCTTATATATTTTTTTCTTAAAAGCTTTATGCAGAGAATAAAAATGAGATGGAAAATAATTAAGTAAACTACTGAGGATATTAATTTTTTACATAGAGTCTTCCATATTTGAAGCTATATAGATAATGATAACAGTTAAAATTTGCTTTTTAAACTTGATGGAGAATTTCTCACCAAGGATATGGGTTTTTTCAATATAGTTTTTCAAGGCATATTTTCTAACAATATAATGAAAACTAAGGCTATTGTAAAAAAGCTTAAATCATTATTCCTCCTTTCCCTTTTCAAAATTATAGGTCACATGACTTATTTTTCACTTTTCTCGCTAGAAGGTTAATTTTCACATTCTGTATGCATGAATACTTCATGTTGCATATGCATTATGCATCCACATACAATATGCAATATGCTATATGCACTATGCAATATACAATTTGAATTATGCAACATGCTATATGCAATATGCAATAAGCAATATGCACTATACATTATGAATTATGAATTATGCAATATGCAATAGGCAATATTCAATATGAATTATGCATTATGCATTATGCAATATGCAATATGTATTATGAATTATGCATCATGAATTATGCAATATACAATATTCAATATGCATTATGCGTTATGAATAATGCAAATTGCATATTGAGTATGCATGCATAATTGGTAATGAATATGTATGAATTTTCAATATGCATCAATAATGTATTTTGAGTACACATGCATAATGTGTATGTTAGATCAATGTGTGCTTAATTGTTGCTAAACTATGGATCAAATTACAGTTTTGTTGGATTAACTTGTGCTGAATGTAGGGCACACTGGGCCTTAATCAAGGACAAATATCAGACTAAATGTGACTCCAATTTATTCTCAATGTGACATTTATGGAAGGTCTGATACATGGCATAAATTAGGGTCACCATGGAGTTCAAAGAGTGAGAACTGCTAGCGATTCACCCCCAAATTTCCCGTGGTGATATGTCTACAACAAGGAATAATTTATAATTAAAAAGAAAATCATTTGCTGAATATAGAAAGGAAAATTAGTGTTAAAATAGAGAGTAAGAAAAAAGACTAAAACTTACTTTAACATTTATCAAGGAAGGAGTACTCCCAGTCATTATAAATTTTTTCATAAGTCAAATTTAGAGTTTTAACCAAGGTGACACAATTTTGAATATCCTGCTCATGAAGGGCCAGAGTGTTTTTGAGGTAAGTAAATACTGCGTTGAAAGCAGTATTGACATAGTCAACAGTGCAGTAATAGGGAGCCACAACCACTCAATTTAGGACTTGCCAATCTTGAGGGCAAGGTAGGCGGATTAGAGGAGTGTCTTCCTTGAAAATATGATCCAATTTTGGAGGAGCCAAGAACCAATCATCAGGGGTAAAAGGTGTTGGAGTGGCCTCTTGCACAGGCCAGGTAACTTCAGTCTTGATGGTGGGAGAAAAAGTTGTACAAGGTGTTACAGCCCAGAAGGGGTCTTCTTCTAGGCCTGGGATAGTAAAGTTGAGGCAAAGAGCTAGAGGTTTAGCGGTGTAAGGAGTATTAGGAGCCTCCTAGAGTAAAAAAAAAAGAGAGAGAAGAAGGGAAGATTTTTTAGAAATTAAAAAAAAAAATTGGAAAAGAAGAAGGACTTACTGTATGAATTGACTCTTCAGAGAAGAGTGAGTGATGCTTCATATTTGATATGGTGCTTGGAGTTTGCAAGCAATTATTTTTCTGGGCTCTCTTAGGAGCAGGGTGCTTGATGGCCAGCTTGCTCATTAGGTTTAATGTTGATGCATTTGGATTGACAACATTAATAGCGGGGGCTACAGCAATTGTAGGGGGCTGTTGAGGCTGCATTTCTTTTTGCAACTTTTGCAGAAGTTTCAAGACTATCAAAAGAAGGAGAAATAGAGGTCAGCACTAGATATTTAGGAAGGAAGAAAAAGAAGAAGAATTTACTGTGAAGAATCCGTTACCACAACAGGCTTTCAAGAAGCAACATGGAGTAATGCCATTCTCAGTACAGCGTTGGAAATGCTTGGCTCCAGTGAGGACAGCTTTGATGGCAGGAGGAGTGGCAATGGCAGTTTTCTGCATGTTAAAAAATTGATGGATGGTGTTGGTAATTTTGTTATTGGTGTCCATAATAAGAAGAAGGTAGAGGAAGAAAGAGAAACTAGTATGGAAAGATAAAGTGAAACTAGAAGTTAAGGCACTACACAATATTGGGGGTTGACTTGCTAGCAAGTCCTCAACCTGAAATCAGATGGAACTCAGACTGAACTCATACTGAACCCATACTGAACTCTACTTGAACACACACCTAAAACTTTTCTGCTGAGTGGTGTTCATCCCTGATTTTATGGTTCCTTTATCAATAGCTCAATGTGTGTTCAATCTGTGATGAGTTTGGGTCCAAGTTTGCAGACTTGCTAGCAAGTTGGCCCCCCATATTGTGTGGTGAGGGAAGAGAAGAAGAAGGAATGAGAAAAAAGTGCAAGATATGCACCTGGTTTTATAGAGCCTTGGGACAGTCGCAAGTAGAGAGAGACTGTGGTACACATCTCTCAGTAACGCAGCAAGAATGCAGGAGTGCAGAAAAAAGGCTCAAATCTCAAAGGAGCAACAAAGGGGTTGTCAGGTAGGATGGTTAAAGAAGCGCAACTAAGTAATATTCAAAGTTCAGGGAAAGATAGACTCTTTGTGCACATGGTTTTTAGGGGCAGAAAGATACACAAGTGGTAGAAAGTAAAGAATAGAGAGAAATGTGTATCTGGACTATAGGATTAAAGGGTATGGTATGTACTTGTGTAAATTATAGTTAACACCAGATGCATACTACAGAGTTATAGAGCAGCGATAAGTGGTGGCATGAAAAATCAGACCTAAGATGAGGATAATGCTTTTTAGGAAAAGTGGTGTTCACCTGAAGAGATGAAAAACATGTCAAGGAAAGAAGGTAGCGCTCAAACAAAGGATAGCAGGTAAGATCCAAAATAAGGTAGTCAATTGCTTAGCGCGGATGGTTCCATTATTATCAGGGACTCATGTGGAAATTGTGGGTTATACAATAGGTATGAAGGCAGTACAATACCTATAAAAGTTAGGGATCTCAGGAAGAGTAGGGTATGTACAGGAGAGTGGATTTTCAGGCGCTATTAGATCCAAGACTTACACAAAAATTGTACATAGACTAATGAGATAATTAGATACCATTTTGTATGCTTGTATTAGTGCTGAACTTGTGTAGGAAAACCCAAAGGGCAAGGAAACATAGGAAAGGGGCACTAATCATATAAATGTATATAAGCACTCACTTGTAAATAGTCTGAGAGGGGGAGTGAAAAATATAGTAAATAAATAACAATAGATATTTTCTTTTAAATAAAAGTTGAAATAGATATATTTTATTTTTTGTACATATTGGGTGTGCATACCAGAAGTAGCGCTGTAGAGTTATTTTATTGCTGCATTAAGGATAGGATTAGATAGAGTGCTTAAAGAGGGAGTGGCTAAGAATACTAGAACATACTGAGAATAGATCTAGCCAACAGTTTGATTGCTTATTTTAAAATATATTCCCCTTTTTATTTTAAAAAATCTCTACAAATTTATTCTAATTTCTCCTCTATATAAAAAAATATAGATAACCAGACTTACAATATGTGATTTCACTGTATTTAAATATGAGAGTGGAAGGTGCTTCTTTTTAGAATTAGATTTATAAAGGAGAACCAACCCATCTCGGAATTGTGTCTATAGCTTAGTATTATAGAACTTTTTTTTTCTACAGCAGCTAAATTAAAGGGTTGCACCTGGCATCAGATCAAGGGAAAAGTTGTATGATTGATGAGGTGGTAGGGTCTTTACTTCTCTATCTTCAAACAGTGGTAAGAATTACCAGTAAGCTTCAGGGGCCATTTCCTTGAGGCTTTTTGTTGGCTTTGAGCACTGAACCTTGGCTACAATCTTTGAAGATATGTTCCAAGCTGTTACATCACATTCCAGCTCCTCTTCTTCCTCCAGCACCCCCTCCAAGTCCTGAAACTTAGCATCAAGAGAAAGTGTCAGCTCTTGTGGAAAGTCTACTGATGATAATGAAACACCAGGAGAATTTCCAGGAGGGGCCCTTGACCCCTGCAGAGGCCAGGGGAAAAATTATTTCTCTGTGCCATCCACCTTCCCATCTTCCTCTTTATCCTTCCTTGTTTGCACCTTCTCCTCCTTTAGGTGTCTTTCTTCTCCCTTTTGGCCCCATCTGACACTCCCCATTAGAAACCAATCCCCAGCCTGCTGCTTAGAATCAAGAGAAAGAATCAGTTATGGTGGCAATTCAACTGATGATAAAAAACATCATAAGACTCACCAGGATGTGCCCCTGACCCCTGAAAGGGCAATGAGGCCAATAATTTAGTGCCAGAATCCCCTTTCCTTCCCATCTGAACCTTCTTTTCCTTCAAGTCAATGGGTTTGTTATATTGGTTCAGCCATGTCATACCCAGTACCATGTTGTACTTGTCCTTCAGGTTTTTTGCATATGCCCTGCACTTTAACTTCTTTCTGTCACACAAAAATCTGAGAGAAACATTTTCTGTTAATTCTCCTCCCCCACCTGGGGATCTGTCAAACATAATTAGATGCCTAGTGTTAGGACCTAAGAAGGCGGAATACCACTAGCGCTGATGCTAGCCTTAAACGGGACTGAATATGTTGAGTTACAACAGTGAGACTAACTAGACTGACTATGTTGGGGTTACCAAAAGTGAGGGGTAGACGGGACTGACTATGCTAACTAAGCAGTGAGACAAGAGAGTAATTGGATTACTAAATAAGTTGTCCGATGAGGAGCGCTTCACAGCACTTGCCCCCATATAACCCCCTTATGCAATATCCACTCTTCCGCCTCTTTACGATGCATAGTGCCCATAGCGCTCCTCCTCTCCACCTCTCAAACCAAATCCTAACATTACCCCCTCTTTTACTCCTCCTGCCCCCTGGGCTCCTTCTCAAACTCCTTCAACTTTCCCTTAGCGTTCATCAAATTTTCCACCGGCTCCCAAGACCTATCTCCAACCCCATAACCCTTCCAATGCACTAAATACTGAACCTTTCCCCTATGCAACCTCTTTGCAACAACCTTTTCTACCTCAAACTCTTCCTCATTTCCCACCTGGATTGGCGCTGGTTGTTCTTCTGGGCGCCCTGGGATTGTATCTTCCCTGTGCTCTGTAAGTAATTAAATATTGAAAACTGGGTGTACTTGCCTCATTGAGATTGGTAGCTCCAGTTCATAAGCCGAGTCAGATACTTTGCACTTGACTTTGAATGGACCCACTTTCTTGTGATCTAGTTTAGCGCTGGGACGTAATGTGGAAAGAAAACGTGAGCTGAGCCAAACCTTGTCACCTACCTGTAGCGTGCGGTGTTGGGTCTTTCCATGATCATGATGACGCTTCATTGCTTGCTGAGATAACCTAAGCGCTGCCTCTAGTTCTTGACATATACTCAGTATCTTCTTGATCCACTCTTCAGCTTCCTGGACTTGTAATGTGGATGGGGTACCAATTGAGAATGTTGGGTGGTACCCATAATTGGCATAGAATGGTGACATGCCTGTTGCAGCATGTGTCCTATTGTTGTACAAGAATTCCGCAAGTGGTAATAGCTGTACCCAATCATCCTGCTGATAGTTAATGAAGTGGCGCAGGTATTTTTTGATTGCCTTGTTTACTATCTCAGACTGCCCATCAGTTTTTGGGTGCCATGCTGTTGATAAGATGGGCTTAATATTCAGTTGTTCATACATTGCTTTCAACAACTTAGAGTTAAAGGTACTTCCCCTATCTGATACTATACTATCAGGCAATCCATGCAATTTCCACACATGCGCCACCATTAAATCTGCAATACCCTCTGATGTAACCTTGGTGGTGGTGGGGAAAAATTGCGCCATCTTGGTGCAGCGGTCAACTACTGTGAGGATAGCATTCTTTCCTTGTGACTTGGGTAACTCCACTATAAAATCGTAGGAGAGCTCTTTTCATGGCTGTTTGGCAATGTTTAGTGGGGTCAGTGGTGTCGTTGTTGGACTAACCTTGTGCCTCTGACAAGAGTCACATGCTGCTACATAGCGCTGAATATATGCCTTCATGGACTTCCAGTAAAAATTGTGATTTACCAGTTCCACTGTCTTCAGAGGTCGTGGGTGCCCTACCATTGGGGAATCATGTCTTGATTTGACTACCTGCCTTTTGAGTTCTTCATCATTTGGCACCACTATCCTTCCATTCCAATATAGTGCTTCCCCTTCTAGGTGATTCTCCTCCAGTCCTTTACTTACCAATACCTCTTTTTATAAGAGTGCCTTAACTAACTCCTGTACTCCCTTGTCCTTTTCCTGTCCCCTCCTTACCCATTCCATCAACTCCTCATCCCCTAATTCCACCTCATCTAGGATTACCCCCTCCTCAAGGTCCCCCTTCAATAGAGTTGCGCCAACCGTATGAAGCTGGTCCGGTGCTGGGCACAAATCAGAACGTCGCAATAGCGCATCAGGTTTGCCACTTTTTTTCCCTGGTCTGAATGTAACAACAAAATTAATGCTACTCAGCAGTTCTTCCCAGTGCGCTTGTCAGCGAGTCAACTTTTTTGTGGTCAGGAAGGTTTCCAAATTTTTATGATCTGTGTAGATGATGACTTGGAGCCTGTGAGGCCCTCCTTCCAAGTAATGGCGCCAGGTGCTTACCGCCTCTACTAGTGCCAATAACTCCTTATCATAAATCTCATAGTTCAATTCGGCCCCTAGTAGTGTATGTGACAAATATGCTACTGGGTGGAGGACATTTTCATCATCATATTGGGATAGAACTGCACCAAGTGCGAAATCTGAACAGTCACATCCAAGAACAAATGGCTTCAATAAGTCAGGGATTGCAAGAATAGGGGCTGTTACAAATTTTCTTTTCAGGTAGGTGAACTCATCTTGTTGGCTTTCTGTCCAGATGAACTTGGCTTCCTTCTTTGTTAGGTCGTGCAATGGTTGACAGATGTGGGAGTAATTTTCAATAAAGCGGCAGTAAAAATTTGCAAAACCTAAAAATGACTGGAGTTCCTTTACTGAAGTTGGTTTTGGCCATTCTGTTACTGCCTTTACTTTCTCCTGGTCTATTTGCACCTTATTCTTTGAGATAATCATGCCTAGATAGGGGATTTCACTCACAGAGAAGACACATTTCTCTGGTTTCAACCACACTTGGGCCTCCTTTAAACGCTGCAAACAGTCCCTCACACGTACCTGGTGTTCCTCCATTGATCTGGAGTAAATCAAGATGTCATCTAGATACACCGCTACATCTATCCCTATTCTATCTCTAAAGATGCTATTGGTGAAATTTTGGAACGTGGAAGGCGCATTACATGGACCAAATGGCATTACCAACCATTCAAAATGACCAAATTTAGTGCAGAATGCCAGTTTGTGTTCATCTCCTTCCTTCACCCATATGTTATGGTAGCCTGCCCTAAGATCTAAGGATGTGAAGATCTCCACCCCTTGAAGACTATCAATTAGCTCACTAGTCAGAGGAAGGGGGTATCTTTTTTTTACCATCAGTGCGTTTAACCTCCTGAAATCCATACAAGGTCTTAATGACCCATCCTTTTTTCCTGCAAAGATCACAGGGGCAGCCCAGGGGGATTTTGATTCTCTGATGAAACCATTCTTCAGATTTTCATCATTCATCTCTTTTAGCACTTTTGATTCCAAGGTTGACAATGGGATTATGCGGCTAAATTGAGGTTTTGCGCCTGGCATCAGATCAATGGCAAAGTCATATGGTCAATGAGGTGGCAGGGTCTTGACTCCCCCATCTTCAAACAGTGGTGAGAATTCCCAATAAGCTTCAGGGACCATTTCTCTGAGGCTTCTTGTTGGCTTTGAGGTTTGGACTTTGGCTGCAATCTTGGCGGATATGTTCCAAGCTGTTGCATCGCATTCCAGTTCCTCCTCTTCCTCCTCCTCCTGCGCCCCCTCCCAGTCCTGGAACTTAGAATCAAGAGAAAGTGTCAGTTCTTGCGGCAAGTCTACTGATGATAAAGAAACACCAGGAGACTTGCCGGGCAGGGCCAGGGGGCAAATGCTTTCTCTGCACCATCCACCTTTCCCCATCCTTGTTGTGCCTTCTCCCCTCCTTGGCGCTCCCTGTTGGCGACCCATCCCCAGCCTGCTTCTTAGAATCAAGAGGAAGCATCAGTTCTGGCGGCAAGTCAACTGATGATAAAAGAACATCAGAAGACTCTCCGGGATGGGCCCTGACCCCTGAAGGGGCCAGGGAGCCGATACTTTAGCGCCCATGTCTCCTCTCCTTCCAATTGATTTGTGGGTTGTAGCGGTCCAGCCATGTCATCCCCAGTACCATGTCATACTGGTCCTTCAGGTTTTTCGCATATGCCCTGCACTGCGACTCTTTTCCATCACACCAAAACCTGCAAAAAACCTTTTATTTTACTTCTCCTCCCCCACCTGGCAACCCATCAAACATAATTAGGCGCCTAGGTTGGTCTAATTTCTCTTTTTTCATTTTATTCCTCTGTAAAAACTTGTTAGAAATAAAACAGTCTGTGGCCCCACAGTCCAGTAGGGCTCATACATTTGTTGTGGCATCAAGGGTCATTAAAAGCAAGTTTAGTATAATACAATTATCATTCACTTCAACTGGCTTAAATGCTGATAATTCTTCTACTAAATTTCTCTTATCCTTTCCCTCTACTCCGCTCCAGGAGGGCACAACCTTCACTCCCAAGCACTGTCTTTTACCTGCGCCTTTCCTGCGCTATCCTCCACTTCACTAATCCTCACCTTCCCCCTGCACTCCCTTGCCAGATGACCACTACTCCCACACCTGAGACACAGACCTTTGCTCATGCGCCTCTGATACTCGTCATCCGACAAACTTTTCCTCCCACTAGCACCACATGCATTTTTTGCATCGATATCCATGGCGTTCAGGTCCCTAGCGCTGGCCCCGCTTGATGAGGCATAGCTGCGCCATGGATGAGCGCTACTCCAGCCATCTGTTCGTTGATGTGTGAACTCATTGTCAACTTGGATGGCCAGTTCCATGAGTGCTTGAAGGGAGGTTGGGCAAGGGTGGCTGATTAGGGCATTTCTTATCTTTGCCGAGAGCCCATTCCTGAAGTGAAACATGAGCGCCCCTTCTACCCAGGTTGTGACATAGCTGGTGTTTCCCCAAAATTCCGACAGATACTCGGCGACCGAGTTTCTTTGTCACAACTGATTGAGCGCATGCTCCGAGGTTGTAGCCACATCTGGGTCCCCAAAGGCTAATTCAAAAGCCCCCATGAATTGATGGAAGGTTGTTGCTGCCTGAGAGTTCTCGAGGAGCTCCTTGGTGTAGGGCCTTGCCCAGCGTGCTGCCTTGTCTGTGAGGTATGATATTGCAAACCCAATTTTCGCTCGCTTGTCTGGGAACTGATGTCCATTGAGCAGGACATAGAGTTTTACCTGTGACACGTACTGGTCTGCCCGGGGGCCTCTTTTTCCATCAAAGATTGCTGGGACCGCAATCTTTGGACCTTTGACGAGTGGCGCCTGTGCTCTGGCTTCAGCTTCGGCAGCATCCAGCTCTGCTTCAGTGGGGCCACGATATGAGGGCTCCACATTTTCTAAGCATTCCATGAGCCTAGCATTCTGTTCTTGCAGGCGTGCCATCTGCTCTTGCATTGCTGCAAGGCGTGATGCATCGGCTTGACCTGAGGGGTCCATTTTTCTTTGGTACTGCGCCAATTAAGATCAGACAAAATGTTACACCACGCAATATGGGGGGCGGACTTGTTAGCAAGTCTGCAACCTTGGACTCAAGTTCACCACAGATTGAACACACATTGAGCTATTGACAAAGGAACCATACAATCAGGGATAAACACCACTCAGCAGAACAGTTTTAGGTGGGTCTTCAAGTAGAGTTCAATATGAGTTCAGTATGAGTTCAGTCTGAGTTCCATCTGAGTTGTGCCTGAGTTCAGGTTGGGGACTTGCTAGCAAGTCCACCCCCTATATTGCGTAGTGTTAAGACCTAAGAAGGCGGACTACCACTAGCGCTGATGCTAGCCTTAAACGGGACTGACTATGTTGAGTTACAACAGTGAGACTAACTAGACTGACTATGTTGGGGTTACCAACAGTGAGGGGTAGACAGGACTGACTATGCTAACTAAGCAGTGAGACAAGAGAGTAATTGGATTACTAAATAAGTTGTCCGATGAGGAGCACTCCACAGCGCTTGCCCCCATATAACCCCCTTATGCAATATCCACTCTTCCGCCTCTTTACGATGCATAGCGCCCATAGCACTCCTCCTCTCCACCTCTCAAACCAAATCCTAACACCTAGGGTGGTTCAATTTTTTACTTTTTATTTTATTTCTCTGTAAAAACTTGTTTGAAATAAAACAGTCTGTGGACCCAAAATCTAGTAGGGCTTGTACGTTTTTGTGGTCTCAAGGGTCATTAAAGGCAAGTTTATTATAATAAAATTATCATTTACTTCAAGTGGCTTACATGCTGATAATTCTTCTACCAAATCCCCCTTATTCTTTCCCTCTAATCTGCTCAAGGAAGGCACAACCTTCACTCCTGAGTGCTGTCTTTTACTTGCACCCTACCTGTGCAATCCTCCACTTCACTAACCCTGATCTTCCCCTTACACTCCCTTGGTATATGACCACCATTTCCACATTGGAGTCTCAGCCCTCTACTCATATTCCTCTGGTATTCGTCATTGGATAGCCTTTTCTTCCCATTAGTGTTGCATATATTGACTGCATCAATGTCCATGGTGTTTGGGACCCTGGCACTGGCCCTTCCTGATGGGGAATAGTTGTGCCACTGACAAGTGCCACTCCAACCATCCATTCACTGATGCATGAACTCATTGTTCATTTGGATAGCTAGTTTCATGAGTTATTGGAGGGAGGTTGGACGAGGGTGACTAATTATGTCATTCCTGATTTTTTGTGAGATCCCATTTCTAAAGTGAAAAATGAGTGCTTCTTCCCATATTTTAACATAGCTGCTGTGGCCCCAGAATTTGGACACATACTCAGCAACAGAGTTTTTCTGTCACAAACTGTTGAGAGAATCCTCTGAGGTTGTGGCCACATCAGGATTACCAAACGCTAATTCAAATGCCACCATGAACTGAGGGAAATATGTTGCCAACTTTCCATTTCAATGGAGGTTCTTTGTATATTTCCTTGCCCAGTGCGCCTCCTTGTCTGTGAGGTACAAGATTTCAAATCCAATTTTTGATTGCTCATCTCCGAGTTGATGGCTGTTGAGCAGGACATAAATATTTACCTGTGATGTGTACTGATCCACCCAGGGACCTCTCTTTCCATCAAAAATTTCTGGGTGAGCAATCTTTGGGCCTTTAACAAGCGGCTCTGGTGTTGTGGGCCATGCCTGTGCCTCAGATTCACCGGTGTCCAGTTCTGCTTCTGTGGGGCCGTGGTATGAGGGCCTTTCCTCCACTAGACGTTCCATGAGTCTGGAGTTTTGGTCTTGTAAGCATGCCATTTGCTCTTGCATTGCAGCAAGGGCTACTGCATCAGGTTGACCTGAGGGGTTCATTGTTCTTTGGTAGTGCACCAATTAAGATAAGACAAAATGTTAATACCTAAGAAGGCTGACTACCACTAGGTCTACACTATCCTAAGACATAATGACTATTCTGGATGCAGCAGTGAGACTAACTAAGACTTACTATGCCAATTGGCAGTGAGACTAGAGAATAACTGGATTAATAGATAAGTTTTCTGATGGGGAGTGCTCCACAGAACTTGCCCCATATAGCCCCCTTATGAAATATACACTCTTCTGCCTCTTTACAATACATAGCACCCATAGAACTCCTTGCTCCCACCTCTCAACCAAATACTAAAATTTTATGGTCTAATAGATCCTACAGAATATTAATGATAAAAATACAAGAAGTTTGGAGTTTCAGATATTCATTGTATTTAATTAAGATATTTTATATATTGATTTTTTAGTTGAAGAATCACTATAAATATTAAAAGGTTGAAATTAATTACTTTACTCTTTTTCTTTTTTCTTGAATTTAAAAAGTCCAACAAAATTATTAGAATATACCATTTCCAGAATGAGAATTACTTTAAAATATCAAATCAGATATTTTTAATTTATTAGTAATTGTTGTAATCAAAATAGAAGGGTGCTTCTTTTAGTAAAAAATTAGCAAATAACACATTGCTTTTTGGTTTTCTTTTTTTTGGTTTTGTGCATTTTGCACCATGTGCTAGAATCAAAAATTAAAGAGTTCTGATGGTTAAATTTATTGATATTTTAATTCATCTAAATTTAAGCAATAATATTTTATAATCTTAAAATTTATATAGGAGATAATAAAAAGCTTCACCTTATATAGTTTTAATGATAATATTACTTTTGTGAGCTTTTGAACAACACATATGTGCTATAAAAATGAAACTTGTTGATAATCATATTTGCTATAAATTTTCTTCTTAAATTATTCAAAAAAAAAATAAGGATTCTGAAAAGAAATCAATATTATGTCTTTTTTTAAGATAGAACTCAAAAAAATTATCCAAATATATTTTATTTGGGAATAATGTGGATCAAGCAGATTCATAAATTTTTAGTGTACTTATTTCTATCCAATTTTCATTTGATTTTCACCATGATTTCAGTATATATTTATCTATCAATTATGAAGAGTTCATTCTGAGTTCCATATAACTTCAAGTTGAGGACTTGCTAGAAAGTCCCCCCCAAATATGGCATGGTGAATTTTTTTGATTTTTATTTTGTTACCAAAGGTGGATTTAAGAATTTTCAGAGGAGAGATGAGAATTTCTCAAGATAAAGACTAGAATGGTGTGGAGCAAAAAGAAGTGACAGAATGAGATAAGATGGATGAAGGGTGGTGAAGCAAGAGGGTGAAAGACAGAGGCTGTGTGAGAGGAGAGAGAAGGAGTGAGAGTAGTATATTAGGGAATTCAGGAAGAGGAGAAGGGAGTATAAAAAAACTAAATTATTGGTTCATGATGGAGAAAAAAATATAAACTAGAAATAGTTATATGTTTGAAATGGGGAACTTGATGATTTCACAAAGATGAGAACAGCATCTAATTAAGAGGGTGAAAACAAGAATTCATGATAAAAACAAAAAAAGGAACAATCACTCATTAAGATTAAGGAGAAGGAGGATAAACGATCATGGGGAAGGAGGAGTAACAAAGGCGGATGTTAACTTCAGACAAAAAAAAGAATCAAGGACCATAATATGGTTGTTTCTAGAGTCATTCACTTGGCCTAAAAAGTGAAATTCTTTTTTTTTCACAGAAATGCACCCATGAATGGAATAGGGACCCAAAACTGAGCACAATTTCTATTTCACTTGTTTTCCCCCTTGTGTTATCAAACTACTAAGGCACCTCCTGGACTGGAATTTCGCAAAAAGTTTACTCATTTTGTATGTTCTTCTCAGATCAATCAAAGTTTGATAAAATGGTTAAGTAAAGTAAGGGGTGAAGGGTAAATGGCTACTATAACATTAGGGGGTTCTAAATATGGTAATTAAAGTATTCTTCAAATTTTTATTTTTTTTCTTAAATTTATAATTTATCAGTTATTAAAGATAATCAATCAGCTTTAAGTAATGTACCATTAGGAGTTTGTGCTGAATAGAGGTGTTTATTCAAACATATAATCTTATTGTATGAATGAGTTCATAATACCATTCTTTTCATATATTTTCATTGACTTTGGTCATATCTGAAATCATTGGCAGGTAGTATTTGGGATTCCATTACTTTTACTTGGTTGGTTATCTTTCTTGATTTATTTACTTAATTATTTATAAAATTAAAAAAATTGGTAATCCTCACCTCCTCCCAGAGTTAAGTTCAGGGGGGGTATTGCCAAATTTTCAAATAATATGTCTAAAATTTTTGACTTGAAAAAAATTTGGTGATACTTACACCTTACTTCAATAAAATGCAAGGGTGGGTTATTGCAAAATTTTCAAATCAGAGTTACAAAATTCTTTCAAGTAAAGAATTTTATATATTAAAATAACAATATTCAACTAATTATGGATAGAGTAATGAAATGGATGAAATTATGAAAACTTTCATGAACAAATAATTTTGAACAAATGAAATATGAACAAAATAAAAAAAATTTAGTCATCAAAAATTTTTATTAAGAGTTTAATTTACTCAACAGATTTATTAGCTTTAACACATTCTAACAAGAAAACTTTCTTTTTTGAACCATCTTCAAGTTGATACTTGAGTTTCATCTTATAAAATAAGAAATTTTACACAAGAGCCTTCTCCTCTTTCTTTATCTCAAATTTCTTCTCCTCCAAGTCATGTGTCCTCTCATCCCTATGTAAATGAAGCTTGAATTTCTTCTCCTCCAAGTCTTGTGCCCTATCATCCCTTCATAAATAGAGCTTGTATTGTTTCCTTTGAAATTTAAGAGTATCTCTTGCAACTTTAACTTTACCTAGAGTGAAAAGGAATATTAACAAAAGAAATGAAGGCTCACTAAATTATTAAGAGGTATGCTATCACTTACCAGCATCATGTTTCTCAAAAAAACATCAATGGAAGAAAAAGGGTATTGGGAAAAAACTATCTCTGTTTTGTTTTCTTTGACTTTTAAAACTCAGAGTAGTTGATGGTCTTTTTCTTTTTTGGGAGACAATTTTTTTTTCCTCATCATTGATGCTAGCATCAGACTTTCTTGCTTGAGGATCCTGGTTTTTCTCATTAGCCTTTTTAGAAATAAAAAAAAGAGATGTAAATAAAATAAAAAACAACTAGACATGAAATAAAAGCTCACTTGAGTGAGATCAGATTGGTTTATATTTCCATAAGGATCTATTGAAAAGATATCTTGATTGGTAGAAGTCAAATGAGGGGAGGCTTGAGTGGAGGAAGAGGAAGCAAAAAAATTTCTCTTGACATCATTTTTGGAAAGAGAATCTTCTCCATCCAACATGTTTTCAGGATTAACATCAGCTCTCTCTCCAAATATGGAATTTTTCTCTTTAGAGTAAGAGAATAAAGACTTCTATATATTTGATGCCCTTACTGATATCAAGGTCAGTAATACCAAAACCAGTGGAAGATGAAAGAGTCTTAGCCCTCTTCTCTTTGGCTCTATAGTGCTTGAAGTGTTCAGAGATTTGTTTAGGCAAAATATCAATCCTTCTCTTTGTCTTATTCTGTAATTTGTTGGCCATTAGAAGATATCCATTGAATTTTGATGCAGGGGGCCATCCTACTTTAGTTGCATTCTCAGTACCAAACAAGAATCATAATTAGTTTTAGTTTTCAGCCAGTTGATAAGTATCACCACACAATATGGGGGGCGGACTTGCTAGCAAGTCCGCAACCTTGGACCCAAACTCACCATAGATTGAACAAACATTGAGCTATTGATAAAGGAACCATTCAATCAGGGATGAACACCACTCAGCAGAACAGTTTTAGGTGGGTGTTCAAGTAGAGTTCAGTATGGGTTCAGTATGAGTTCAGTCTGAGTTCCATCTGAGTTCAGGTTGAGGACTTGCTAGCAAGTCCACCCCCTATATTGCGTAGTGTATGAGGTGATCATCTTTTTTTAGTTGAACAGTCTTTGATTTCTCAGCTGAGAGCTGGAAAGAGGGAGTAGTGGGATTTGAAGAACTGGGGTAAGGCTGCCTTTGAGAAGATCTATGATGATAAGGCATGTTGAGATATTTGGAGATGAAAAGGAGAAGAAACAAACAGATGAGATGGGGAGGGGTTCTGAATGGATAGAATGAATAGATATGAAGGGAGTGCTCAGAAAGGCAAGGAGGCTGACACATCCAGAAAGTTGTCCAAGATGTGGTTATAAAAATTGAGGACAAAAATTTCAGATAGAGATGAACATTGACACATAAAAGGTTTAATAACCCAATTATTAGGAAAAATAATTGTGGAAGATAATTGGGGTATAATGCTTTTTCTCCACAATTAGTATAATTGTGTATCCTTTAACATTGATACCCCTTATATGCATAATTATTTGCCCTTTTTCAGCTCCAATAAATTAACATAACATTTACTGCACTCCTGGTACAGCCTGACTGAAAAATACCTTTTAAATAATTTCAGATTTCTAACTTTTATACCACCTATTATACTTCAAAAACTCAGATATTTTCCAGTGTAGATCAGGCTGTAATTTCTTCACAGTAATCAGTGCTACTGAAGAAATCATATTCTCATGTTTTATTTTTTCAGCTTGCTGTTTTACTTTTGTCTGATTTATTTCTAATGATTTTAAAGCCAGAGTTTTTGTCAGACTGAGTTCAAGTACAGAGAGGTGAATAGCTTGATTAGTCAGTTGTCTAAAAGATTTTAATGGTCCTATATGAATACTGTAGTACAAATCCAATAAGTATTAAAATATAACTCAATATAAGGGTCTCAGTAATTTTCATCTCACTAATTATAAATGGGTTACAATCTTATAGTGGGTAGATAAATAGAGGTAATAATTCAGATACTATTCAAAGACTTTTAGAAGTACTATTGATATGTATTGTAATTGTATTGGTTATTTATTTAGATTGTAATGATAAAGAATGTAGAAAACAAGACCAAAAACCCCCTTCTTATATACTCAATAATCCTCCAATGTATCTCCTTGATTCACCAGTCCTATACATGGCTAATGATGACTCATTCTAGCTAATACACCTGTCCATCAACATAAAGAATGGCCAATAACATAATTAGAATGATATCACCCACCAAAATCCTGGAGTAATAGGGATAATCCATCAAAATAAAAGAATAAGCAAAAAAGAGAGTATATGCATGTAATATCTTAAAATAAAAGACTAAAAATGGAAAAAATAACACTAAATATTATACAATATTAAGGGGGATTAACAGTAGAAATGATGGGGCTAATTATTCCAAATTACTACATGAAATCCCTATCCAAAAATGACCAAAATTGGCTGAGAAACCACTGAGAAACCCAAAAAAGGACATGAGATGTGGGGTATCTGAATGCAGTCCTTGGCAGGTGCTTGCACTGGTAAATCCTTGACTAATTTAGGCAAATTTAAGCATGGTAGTGATTTTTTGACGTCAAGTTTGAAATTATAAATGAAAATAGTGCATATAATAAGGTCAATGCACCTATAATTAAATTAGGACACTAAATAAGCACCTGTTGCCTAGTTTAGTGTGTTTCCCCATATTGGGCGTAGAATGTGGGGTAATTATAGAGTGAAAAAGCTAACTTTGCTAAAAATGAAGCTATTCACATGGGAAAAATGCAGGTGGTATGTGGCCAGTACACAGAAGCCATTTCTTGCATAAAAAACACCAAATTTTAAAAGTGTTATTTTTATGCATTTGAGTAGCCAAATCAATAGTCCTAATTAAGACAAATTGATCTGTCAAGGCACATTTTTAATATTATTAAATTTATAGTGCATATATTCAAATTTTAAGTGATTTAAAGCACATTTCTTGTTTTTCACATAAAACAATGAAAACAACAGCTTTAAGTCTACTTAAAAATTATGTAGCCTTACACTTAAGGTTCTTAAGGTTACCCTAACATACTCCAACTTAATATTAAGTATATGAGATTTATTAAAGGTGGATATATGCATGTATATAAGGTGTGATAATGGCATTTTTTGTGTATTATCATAATTTTACTTATGTATACTGTTTGTGTACTCTCATTTATTGTTCCCATGTATAGTTCATGTGTTTAACATAACTTATAAGTACTTTTTACTCAGTCCTGGGAATATAAAGGCTGACAATTTGAGAGGGAGGAAGGCATGACTCTTATATGGTATAAAAATGTAAATGTTATATGATGTTTTGAGTTATAAAGTGTTTTGCTGCAGAGTGCTGTGTATGAATGGGATGGTGCTTAAAAATGAGTGAAATGGGACTTTATGGTGAAATTGTATTTTATCATAGATTTCACTTATGTATACAACTTGTGTACCTTTATTTATTGTTCCCATGTATATTACATGTGTTTAACATAATTTATAAATACTTTTCACTCAGTCCTGGGAATATCCAGGCTGACAGTTTTCCCTTCTTCTCCCCTGGCTTAAATGTTTTCTGGCTAATCCTCTCACACACTTCTCTTTTATTACTCTTTTAAATTTTGGATGAGTTACCATTTTAATCATTTTTAGGGATCTTTTATGTTGCATGTACTAAAGTCTACTCAACTTCATGAGTTATTCAAATAGCAAATGTATGGAGAAATAGGCCAACATTTTTATAAATCTAACGGAAGGGTACGTAGATATAAACAGACAACCAGTTTTATGAGGTGCTAGATGGCTGGATTTCATCAGTCCCTTTAAGTAACATCGGTTCTCGACCAGCAAAATTTTCACTAGGAACGCCTAATTCAAGAAGCTTGCTAAAAGCTTGGCTAAAATCGTTGAAAAATGCATTTGCATCATCGGCATACCTACACGAAAAAAGCCTGTCAACATTTTTCTCACTTTAAATTTATTAAGGAGCAAATTACTTCTTCGCCCAAGCTTTAAATGATTTATCTTTTACCAAGCTCATGTCAGTGGTCAGCATCATCAGAGATTTAGTCTTTTTGTCTTCATATTGAGGGGGGCCATTCCAGGCTTTAGGCTGCCATTTTTCATTGAACAAAAGTTTATAGTAATCATTGGTGAAAGTAGTTGGGCTAAAGGTCCAAGGGCCAACAAAACCTAGAACAGCAGCACCATCATTGAAAAAACATCAGCCTATCGCAAATTTTAGTCTGGATGTAATAGATATCTGTAGGACGCCGGAGTTACCTGATCTATCTAAATGACATCTACCCAAGGCATGAGCACCGGAAAGAGCCACGATTTCCTAAACCCGTCAGTAAAAGACAGCCAGTGCAGAATTTTTAGTTAGGCAAAAACATAATTTCCCAAGCTAAAGCAGATGATATCACCATACCTGATCATTGAAACCCATACGATAAAAGATCTTTCGAATATGATCTTGATCCTTGTCACCATCAGGCAGCCGACCATCGGGAGTGCAAAACTCAGCCACACGATCCTCACGGCCAGGTCTCCATGGAATTTTTGGGCCACCCATTTCCTGGATAGCACACACACCAGCTAGCGTCCATAGATCTGAATAGGTGAGCCCAAGCTTGGCGTATTTCTTATAGAGGGGTTCTAACCGGTCACGAGCAGCAGCTAATCCGGCATTCGCACCATGATCTTTTTCGGGCTATGGGAAATTGATGAAAAGAAAAAAAAAAACCCCCAGGGATGTTTTGCTTGAGCGCGAGAAAAGAAAGAAAAAAAAGAAAAAAAAAGAAGGCACGAACAAAGAATCGCATCGTTGCGCCGTTACTGCCGCCTGTTTTAGTATCTTTGCAATAGGTGCCACTAGCATGCCAGGCCAATCTAACAAAAACCGGGCCATAACTACCATCATCATATTCATTGTCTTCTAGAAGTCCAGCGATGTCATTATAGACCTGCTGATAGTCAATCTTCTTGATTGAACTTGTGCCTAACAAATCATCGGGATTAGAATAGTAATAGATGGCTGCTGCGGCTGTAATAGCACCGAGAGCAATGAAAATAGGAGTTTTTGAGCTTTTATTGAACTCATTTTCTGCAGATGATTTATTATGATTGTTATTAGTGCTATCGCTATTATAGTTGCTACTGGCCAATCGAATGTGGGAAGAGGAAACAAACGATCTAAGAGGAGCAATCGGACAGGGTGACAGAATGAGAGAACGAGGCTGCACAAGAGCGCCGAAGGGGCGACTGAGACGCAGTGACATTCTGATACACACAGTGTCACGACACAAGTGGGGAGGAAGTCAGTCGGCGAAGAAAAACAGTCGAATGCTGTGCTCGGCAGCTGTCCCACCAATCAAAAGGCATGCAATCATTCATACGCACACCCAATTTTACCGTCCAACTCAAGCAGCGGAGTAGCGTAAATAGCGAGTTAGGCGGTGGCAGACAGGGCACGATGACCCTTCTTCCCCGCTGTCATTGCAGACCCCCAACATGCTGGCATTCTCTGGCTTGTCATTCTCTGAGGCAGAGTCGCCGATCACTCAGGTTATTCCTACACAGGTGGTAGAAGAAAGTACTTGCCATCTTTGTTCCTGGTGAGCATAACTTCAACATCCCGCTGGATGAGGACACACACACCTATATCCCTACCCGGCCAAAATATCATCCAAATCCATGGAAATCTAGCTAATCTTAACATCATTACACTTTCAACATTAACAAAGCTCTCTGTTTGTCTCTCATTTAAAGAAAAAACTTTCACAAAGGGAGCACTAGACCAAAAGTGTGATATACCCATTAGAGGGTATCAGCAATGGCAAAGAAGATAATGATTGTATTTCAAATATAACAAAGATTATTTCGCTAAGCAAAAATTGTAGACACAGTGGCCGGCCAAGTGTTCTGGGCCGCTTTTAAAATTGGTATAACTTACACTGCAATAAATGTTCGTTTCGTCTTGGGGCACCACAAAGGCGCAATGATTACACAGCAGTTATGTAACAATTGTTTTTAGCACTTAAAGGTCTTAAGTAGGTCTTAATTGCAAAAAACAATTGTTTTGTAACTGTTGCACAACTGTTGCGTAATTGTTGCGCCCCGTGGCGAAACAAACATGTGCTGTAGTGTCATAAACTGTGCACACAACAACCATGAACCTACAGTTCAATCTGACTCTTTCCAATGTTAAGTTTCAAAAATATCATCATTTAATTTCACTGCATCACTTTTTTTTTATTTCCAAATTTCAAAATGTCTCATGTTTTTGACTTCTGAGCCAATTCTCTCACCCAAACAACACCATAGCCATCTGAACACCTTCCTTTCATCCTAAAGATTCAACAAAAAAAATTGAAAAAAAAACAGTTTTGTCTTCATACACCTCACCAGAAGAAAAAAGTTGGCACCTGCTAGCAGGTGCCAAGTTTTTTTTTTCTGATGCCTAATCATCATCAATAATAAATGATAAAGAGCAAGCCAACCCAGTAGCATCCAGAGGAATTTTATCTAAGGTTAAGGGGTTGAAGGGTCATAAAAATGAGTTTGAACATTTTTTGAAGTTAAAAAACAAAAACCAAGAGGAAATAAAGTCTCCATAAAGTCACTTTTCAAGTCACTGATGATGATGAGAAAAAAGTGACAAACATACCTTGTAGCAGATAAAACATGAGAATAATGGATTAAACACTTCGTGAGAACAGCCGACGATCCCACTGCAACGTTGCGCCAACGTTTCAGATAAGATCAAAAAATGAAATCCTGCAACGTCGGCCGATATTTTCCATGGTAACCAAGTCAATTAAATAGCACCCTTTCAAAAAAACAGTATACTTATTAGGCACCTAATACCAGTGCTAAGGTTTCAGAAACTTAGATTTAATAATTTAATATTTTGGCGTAGATGAGCAAAGGGGTTATATTCTAAAGTTGATTTTCTAAGGAATTATAGCTGGAGTAAATTAGATATACATAGATGTTATGAGATGCATTTTTTTTGCAATTAAGACATTTTGTAAAAAAAATTATATTGTATCTAGGGTATGCATGTTGTTATATGTGCTAATTTCATTGAAAGAGATTAATTATTATCAGAGATAAGAGTATTACAAAAGGAATCTTTTATATGAAGATAACCAATAAATTAAAGCCCTTTGTAGCAAGGCTGAGTTGAAAGTAAGTGAAAAAATTACATTTAAAAGGATTGCCATAAAAATCTAATAACTTGATTTACATAGATAAACTCTAAAATTTGTATATTTCCACTGCCTTAACCAAAGTAGCTACACTAACTTCAACAAACTTTTCAATATTACCTTTGTAAGTGAAAGTTAAAAGGCTCCAATTAAATTAAAAAGTGAATACTTAGGGTGATAGAAGAGTTGTTAATAATTTTTGTATCCTCGGATGTAGAGAAACTCTCATGTCCTGAAGAAGTAGAATTCTCGGCAGCGTTTGTTATCATTTTTGGTGACAATAAGGTGAGCTGTTGGAAAGAATCAATGACATTGTGCTCATTTTTACAGTGTTTTGCTCTAGTTTTACGGTGTACATAGCATCCTATGACTTCATTACCGTCTGTGTCGAGTGTTTAGAATTTGCTACAATGTGAGCATTGACAAAGCAGCAGGTTATCAGGTTCATGTTTGATTTTGTCCATCTCAGTGGGGAGGTCTTAGTCACAGGTGGTAAGGAATGATAAGGGGTATGTGTGTGTATAAGATAGAAATATGTATTGCTTAAGTACTCAACTACATAAGAGCTTATATTTACATATAGTATATACAACATATTGAAATATATTGTGATTATACCATTACCATCACAGCTGTATGGAGATGCTGGGTCAAATGCATTAAGATGCAGGGTAGGTAAATTGAAATGCAGTCTGTAATATGAAAAAAAATACCACTAGTTACCATGGGAAAATATCAGCCGACGTTGCAGGATTTCATTTTTTGAACTTCTCTGAAACGTTGGCGCGACGTTGCAGTGGGATCGTCAGCTGTTCTCACAAAGTGAAAACAATAGGGGGTATCAAAGTTGACCAATCCGCAATTAAATTAATTGCAGATAAAAATCCTTATACCCCAATTATCTTGCACAATTATTTTTGCTAATAATTCAGTTATTAGACATTTTATGTGTTAAAGTTGACCTCTTATCCAACATTTTTCTAATCAATTTTTCATAACCACATATCAGACAACTTTCTGTCATAACCAGATCATTGCCTACTTTTGTTCATAACCACATCTTTGACTACTCTCTGGATATGCCTTCTACCTTGCTGCACACTCCCATACTCTCCATTCAGAACACCTTGCTATCTCATCTGCTTGTTTTTGCTCCTTTTCATCTTTAATTATCTTAACATGCCCCGTCATCATAGATCTTCTCAAAGGCAGCCTTCCCCCCAGTTGTTCTTCAAATCACACTAATCCCTCTTTCACCCGCTCAGCTGAGAAATCAAAGACCCTTCAATTAAAAAATAATGATCATCTCATTATTATCAACTGGCTGAAAACTAAATCTAACTATGATTCTTGTTTTGGTACTGAAAATGCAACTAAAGTAGGACGTCCCCCTGCATCAAAAGTCAATGGTTATCTACTAATGGCCCATGAATTATGGAAAAAGACAAAGGGAAGAATAGATCTTTTACCTAAAAAGATGTCTGAACATTTCAAGAATTACTGAGCCAAATACAAGAAGACAAAGACTCTTTCATCTTCCACTGGTTTTGGTACTACTGACATCAACATCAGTAAGGGCATAAAATCCATAGATGATAAACTTGAATCTTTATGTCCTTACTTTAAAGAGATAGATTCTATTATTAAGGAGTGAGCTGATTTTACTCCTGAAAACATGTTGGATGGTGATGATACTATCTCCAAACATGATGTCAAAACAAATCTTTTCCCATCCTCTTCCTCCACTCAAGCCTCCCCTGTTCTAAATTCAACAAATCTAAATAGCTTTGCTATAGATCCTTATGGCAATTAAAACCAACCCAATCTAACTCAAGTTTGTTTTTTTTCTTTTATCTTACCAATTCTTTTTTTATTTACATTTTCTTATTTCTAAAAAGGCTGAAGAACAAACACAGGAGCCACAATCAACTGAGTCTGAAGCCAGCAACAATGATGAGGAGGAAAATGTCATGCGCCACATGACACTCAAGGCAAAAGCAGCTCATTAAATCAATAATAACAAGGTCTAAATCCATGTTCAAAGCACAGAAGCGATTTCACATAGCAAATGCAACTTTCCTTTATGTACTCACTATTCAACCGCAGTAATCTAAAACTTTAAATCTAAATTAGTTAATCTCTCAATAGTGTGTTCAGTCTTTTTCTTTGATGGGCAACAAACAGCGCAACGTCCAATGCAATATTCCACTAAAGGTTTATTGTGTGTCTGTGGGTTATTAACAGGGGTAGTGAGCATGGACGGGATGGTTAGTGGAGGGTCAAGGGGTTAACAGATGTTAGTGAGGAGGGTCCAGGTGTAACTGATGTTAGTGAGGAGGGTCTGTGAGGATATAGGGAGGTCTGTGGTGTGCCGAATGATGGATGGGCATGAGGTCAATGTGAGGAGGAGTAGTGGATATAAAAGGGATGGGATTTTGGTTTGACATTCTTTAGAATTAAATTATAAAACATATATATAGTTAATAGTGGTAAAGCTTCAGGCTAAATCATTATTATTGTACATTTCCTTATTTTCTCAGTAATCATTTCTAAAACTTAAATCTTTGATTATTGAGTTTCAAACCCTTTGTGAGATCCTAGGAATATTAATATTACCTTTAAATTATATTAAGATTCTTATTGAACATATCTCGAAGAAGCAGATTTTCCTTCAACTCATCTTCGAATCACTTCCTCAAGTATTTCTTCTGTACTTTGAAGAAGTCTCTAAACTCCTTCCTCCATCTCACTTTCCCAGGAAAACCCTTGACCTTGTGCGTAGGTTGTCCGGTGACAGTATAATTTAATTCTCTGTAGCTCTCATTCTTTGCACTACTACATCCTTTTTTGGGTGTTTTATATTCTTTATAAAATGGCACCTGTTCAACGCACTCCTCCTACTGGTGCTGCTACTAGGGCTTGTGCCAGAGGCAGGCCAACAGCCACACGGCCTGTTTCCCGCACTCACTCTCTGGAACCTCTTGACATTAGGGAACAGGAACACTCAGTCCAATCTGTGGAAGACATCCCCCAGGATTTTAATGATTCTAGCTATGAAGCAGAAGGAGAGGATACAATGCATGAGGCACCGTCTGCCCCTGCTACTCACCCTTCTGGTAAACCTTTGGAACCTGGACCATCTAATTCTTTAGAAGACTTCATGAGACTTTTCATGAAAACACTTTCAAATCCAATGTCTTTTGAGGGATCAAAATTCAAAACTCCTTCCATGAAATCTCCTGACAAATTTGATGGAGAACACCCAGACAGATTGCACCCCTTCTTGCAAATCTGCAAAATCCTGTTCTATAACAACCGATCAAAGGTTGTTTACGCTTCTTCATTCTTAGCCAGAAAGGCAGCCAGATGGTTCAAACCTTATCTTCTCATGCTCTCTTCAACAGAAACCCACTTACTTATAAATAACTGGGAAAAGTTTGAAGACCAACTCTTTACATTTTTCGGTGACCCTAATGAAACTGACAACACGGAAATTGAACTTGATTTCCTCCGCATGAGTGATAATGGTAAAGTCTCTGAATATATCTCAAACTTCAGAGCGCTTCAAACTTAAATAGGTTGGAATGATGCTTCCCTCAAGGATCATTTCAAAAAGGGACTTCCTTGGAGGATTCTGGATCAATTAAATCTTCATGGTCAGAAGATGACTACCTTAACAGATTTAATGGATTGAACCCTCAAACTCGACGGTGTCTACCAAGGAGGACTACAACATTGTCGATACGCCAACAATTCTCAGGGCCTAAATTTTAAATCGGGACTTTCTTCACACCCATGGCCAACTCAATCCTCATTGACTCAATCCAAACCCAATAAGGGAAAGGACAAACCTTTACCGAAAGGCTTGAACCCAGGCAATATCAGTAAGGTATTGGACCCAAAAGGGGAACTTAAAGAAGCTGAGAGGAAGAGACGAGCAGATAATGGGCTACATACGTATTGTGGGGGTAAGCACAAGCTAGAAGATTGTGTGAAGTTGAAGGAAAGATAAGGTACTAGTCCAAGGTCAAAAAACTAGTAGATAGTTTACTTGTGTGCAAAGCAAACTATCTTATCTCTCCCAGTGCACAGAACCTCCATGTCTTAAGGACTGGAGTTACTTTAAACCACTTGAGATTCATTCTTTTTAAGGAGGATACCCCCTTCAGTTGTCTTATAGACTCTGGAGCTTCAATTTCTTTTGTCAGTTTATCTTTTGCCAAGAAGTTAAAGCTGACATTCACAGATATTGACCAAACTCCAATTTATTTGGTCAAATCAGAGGAACCCAAATATTGGGTAAGTAAGAAAGTTTTATGGGTTTTCAACTTTCCGAATTTTCCCCCCTTTGAGTGGGAATTATCAGTCTTGGATGAGCCAAGAATGGACAATACCATTCTTGGCCATGACTTTTTGACGCATTAGAATCCTGAAATTGATTGGTCACAGGGATTGATCACCCCATGCTCTAAGTATATTTCTGATTCTTCAATGCAGGTCAATAGGGAGTTAAACAACCCGCCTGACAATGTCCTTCTAGAGGACAAATCTCTTCCAGATGACTTGCAAGCACCTGATATTTCTCTAAAGGAGCAATTGGCTAACCCTTCTAGCTCAATCACTTCACTTGAAGAGGATTTAAATTGCCTCAAAGTAGTTGAATTATGCTCTCTCAATTCTGGTCTTCTCTCAACAGATTCTCTCAAAGAAGATGAGGATGACCAAATCAACTCTACTGGAAATCTATCAAAATTTCCTTGATGTTTTCTCAATCTGCAAGGCCAATAAGTTACCACCTCATGGACCATACGACCATCAAATAGAGTTAATAGGTCCAGTACCTCCGGCAGGTCCTGTCTATTATTTGTTGAAGGACAAATTTCAAGTTCTTCAAGACTACATTGCAGAGAATGTAGCCAAAGGTCTCATCAGAGCCAGTAAATCTCCAACTGGCTCCCCTGTTCTTTTTGTAAAGAAAAAGGATGGTAGCCTTAGGTTGTGTGTTGACTATAGAAAACTCAACACAGTCACTAAGAAGAATGCATATCCTGTTCCCCCTATGTCATTGCTTCTTACCCTTTTCAATGGTGCTAATTTCTTTTCTAAAATTGATCTTAGAGACACTTATAATCTTATTTGCATTGAAGAAGGTCATGAACAACTGACTGCAATGCACACTAGATTTAATAGTTTTTAATACTTGGTAATGCCTTTTGGATTGTGTAATGCACCATCAACTTTTAAAATTTTTTTTAATGACATCTTTCAAGATGTTGTCTATTTAGACAATATTTTAATTTTCTCAAAGACACTTGATGAGCATATTCATCATGTTTGACAGGTTCTAAATTGCTTTGGGATCATGGTATCTACTCCAAGCACAATAAATGTGAATTCCATCTTAAATCTATTGATTTTTTGGGGGTTATGTTGTCCACTGATGGTTTAGTCATGGACAACAAAAAGGTCCAAGAAGTCCTGGAATGGCCTGAGCCCAAAACCGTTAAATCCCTCCAAGGATTTTTTGGTTTTTCCAGTTTCTATAGAAGATTTATTAAAGATTACTCTAAAACTATTTTCAATCTTACTTCTCTTCTTAGAAAAGATATTCCTTTTGTTTTTACTTCTACAGCACGAAAGGAATTTGAAGCATTGAAGATTGCGTTCACCACAGCTCCAATTCTTCCTCACTTTGATCCTTCTGCTTCAACAATAGTCGAGACAGACGCTAGCGATTATGCTATCACAGGGGTCATCTATCAATTCAACCCTGAAACAGAATTGTTTCATACTGTTGCTTTTGAGTCCCGCAAACTCATTGCCGCAGAATTAAATTATGAAATTCATGACAAAGAGCTATTAGCTATCATTAATTGTCTTAAAAAATGGTGCTTTTCTCTTCTCAGCCTATATAGTCCTTTTCAGATCCTTACTGACAATAATTCTTTGAAATACTTTATGTCTTCCAAAGTGTTAACCAGGCTTCAGGCCAGGTGGGCTGAATTTCCTTTCTATATTTCCTATCGCCCAGGTAAGAGCTGTGTTGTCCCAGATATCCTGTCACATTGGGACGTCATTTATCCACAGAGGGAGAAAAATTTGCTGACAAGAACCCAGCAAATGTGAAATAAATCTTCAACAAATCAATGTTAAAAACTCATCAACTTAATTTGATGACAATTCAATCTTTTCAAAATCCACTATCCAACATCCTCGAAGCTCAGCCAAAGGACAATTATTTTTTAGGTTTGAAAGACAAAATACTCTCAAAGCAAGGGGCCAAAAGATTTAGTATTGAATCAGGTATATTAGTCTTTGAAGGTAAAGTAGTCACACCAAACAAAAATGAAATAAAATTATGGATTTTCAATAGTTGACATGATTCTCCATTAGCTGGTCATTTTGGTGTTGATAAAACCTACCAGTGTAGAGAGTTCTAAAGTACTAAGCAGTAGACACAATGCCAGATGGGTTGGTTCTCCTCTTCAATTTCTAAAAAGAAGCGCTTGCCACTCTTATTTTTAAAGACAGCACAATAATGTGTAACACTAATATTTGATTAGAAAATTTTTAAGTTGAGAGATGAGTTTTAGAGATCAGGAAAAACAAGTATTACTATCTGGATATTTCTATTCTTAACAAGCGCTAATATCCACAGCTACTCCCTCTTGAAGCGCTCTCTTTGAATATGCCTTATTATAGCAATAAAATAACTCTAATAATAGTCAATCCTACTAAATCTATATATTTTTTCTATGTTGCGCTCTTTTCACTATACTATATGAAATACACACACAGACACACGAATGATAAAAGATTCAGAAAATATCTCTAATTCACCTATTATATTCTTCTTATATTCTACTTACAAAAAGACTCCCTATCTCTATCAAATAGTCCTCCTTTTATATTTTTCCAGTACTCAAGACACAGTTCCCTAGTGGATCTTCAGCGCTGGCTCTAGCGCCACATTAGTAAAACAATAACTAATCTATTAGTAAACTACGTACACTTCTTGTAGCAACTACAGCCCCTAAAACATAACCTATGATTACTAACACTAGTATTAACTTTTTTCACTTATACTCCACATATGCACTTTTGACTATACCTTTGTTATGTTTCAGCGCTACCTTCAGGTTTGACCCATTCTAACGCTGATCCTAGTTGCCTTGACTCTTGGGTAGTTTTGTGATTGAGTCCCCACTCTCCTTTCTTTAATACTAAGTTCATAGTTCTGATGATTCACTTAACTAGTTAGCCTCCTTTATTACCTGTTTCAGTAAGTTTACCCAACTAGCCGTGGTGCAGTATACTATGCACTTGAGTTGTCCTTAAGCCATAACTCCTTCCTTAATGTGTAACACATAGTTATTGGAAAGTCCAAATCCATATTGTTTAGCGCTTTACAGTGCTAAATCAATAACACACAATTCCCCATTGTGTGGCACATCTCGCTGCAAAATCCAAGCGCACCGACCCTTAATCTTTTTCCGCGCTTCCATTTCCTTTGTTCTTTGAAACACACAAATACATATTATATTTTAGCACTACCTACTGCGCTAACTCCCTTTGTCCTTCCTGGACTACACGCACTGATTGGTCTAAAATTATGCTACCTGTGAGGCGTGTAACACATCCTCCCTCTACTCGCAACTGTCTCCAGGAGCCCATAAATACCTGCGTCTCAAAGCGTTTCCTTCCTCCATCTTCTATCTTCTTCTCTTATTTTCCTTAATATCTTTCAATGAATACTAGAAGAACCAATCCTAACACTGAAAATACCGCCAATGTTGTGGATGCAATTCAATAGTTTGTGTGCACTCAGCCCCCTGCTGCTCTACCAATAATGCCCATAACTACACTGATGGTTGGGAAAAGATGCACCCGCTGTATCGAGAATGGCATAACTCCATGTCATTTCTCAAAAGCCTGCTGTGGAAATAATTTCTTTACTGTAAGTTATCTTCACTTTCCTTCCTTATTGTTACTAACCTTTCATTTCTTCCCCCTTTTTTTTCAGTCATGCAATTACTGCAAGAAACGCAAAAAGAAGTGTAGTTACGATGGGCCACCCACCGTTGCATGCCTGGACCCTAACACTTCCACAACTAATATGATGAGTCAAATGACCATCAAGCTCCCGGCACCTGCTCCTACTACCCCACCTGGCAACAAACGAGCCAAGGTTGGGTACCACAAACCTACACCCAGTAGCGTCGCTTCTATCCCAAGATCTTTCTTTTCAGAGGAGAGTACAGTAAGTCTTCTTTTCCTACTTCTTACTTTTCTAATGCTAACATTCTCTTTTTTTTTTTTTAGAATGTGCCAGGCACAACTTACGCTGAAACGCCTCTGCCTCATAGCGTTCCTCTATTTCTTCCAGCCTTGGAAGAAGATCCTGTCTGGGATACCAAACCAATTCCAGAGTGTACTCCTTGTATACCCACTCCTGACTGGACAACTATGCAGCCGGTCTTCAATACCATCATCCCAGACAAATGGCTCATCAAAACTTTTCTAGACGTCAATGATGAAGAGCCTGCCATGGCTCAAAACTGGGAATTCGCAGAGCAAATTGCCTGCGCTCCATATGATAGGACCATGTGTTGTATGAACAACATGCTAACTGCTGTCAAAGGATTCCTTGAGGCAGTTCCGGTTTATACTTGTGCCAAGTATGATAAATGAAAACAGCTAATAACCACCTTGCAACAAAACATGCAAGAGGCTGTTAACGACTGAGCTTTCTGTGTTCCAATATTTGATGACGCAGAATACTATGAATCTTCCTTGTATATATTCCCTGTAAATTGTATATAACCTTGTAAAAAAAAAAACTGTAATTTTACTTCCCCTTAATTTTCCTGTGAGAATTCTACAACTGTGAGATGAGTTGCCTTCAAAAAAAATATCATTATTTTTCTAACTGCGCACCCTTCTACTAAGTGCCTATGAATGATGAAACGACAAAAAATAACAACTTGAGATTGTTGCTACTTTCTATAGCAGAAAATACTTCCCCTGCGTCGTATATGCATGCGCTCTCTTGTAATCTTCAGATCTTTGCAATATATGACTTTCCCTTGACTGTGACAGATTTGCCTTTCCTAGGGTCCTTCATTATGATGAAAAAATTTTCACTATCTTCTTAGAAACCATCCAGCGCTCAACTCAGACATGGTGCAACTGATGACTTCTTTATAATTCCATTGTTATCTTATAAATAGCCCTTCTAATAACCTAGATCTTTTTCATCCAAATATCATGACTCAATATTGTATGGTTCCCAAAGATCAAGCATGCTTGTTTTGTAAGCGCCACAACTTTCATTGTACATTTTCTAAACCTCGGGGGTATGCCTCCTTTAGAGCTGCCTGTGACAATTGGTTTAGATACCACAAAACTTGAAATATTTCTCTAAACCAGAATACTCCTCAGCCTACCGGTTATATTCGCTTTCCACCTAGCTCTACTAGTAGCGCTCCCATAGTTACCACCATTAGTCCCACTATTTCCAATAATAATAATGTTCCTTATGAATCATCATTGCTTCCTAGTTTTCCCAAGTGCCAAATATCTATTCAGCCTAGCGCTACACCTTCTTCCAGTCCAAGTTCTAATGCTTCTATGCGCTCAGGCTCCACTGCAGCTGCTCCTGACGTGGTTACTATTACTTCGCCATCAGTGCGCCAACAAAACTTATTAGCAAGTAAGTATCCTTCATTATACTTATGCTCCCCTTTCCCACTGACTCCTTGTCAGGCTTCAATGAATCCATCTCCCTGGGATGGGTTCCTATTTCTTTACCCTTTGTCCATTCCATGCAAATGTTTTCCAGACTTTGTCTTATATATGACACTATGTCTCTATCCTATTCTAACGCACCAGCTTTTTTTGAAACTGAACTTGAAGCTTGCTATACCCATATAGAAATGATAGGTCAACTAATGAACAAAATGAACTCATCAACTATTCTTGGATTCCCCGCAGATCCCCGTCGCTTCGTCATGCCTGAAGACTGGAAAGGATATCTTATTAGCTTTCACCCTGATACTGAATAGCCCACTAGCACTTCTCCTTATGAGACTCCTCTGTCCATTCTCCCTGTACATAATCTTCATAAATTTTTCATGCTATGCCTTCAAATAATATTTTTAGACATGGCACTATTTTATTACACCTGTCTTCCATACTATAGAGCGCCTAAATTTTCTCCCTCTACTTTCTTTAAAAAACTGTAAACCCTAAAAAAAAACATCATAAATAAACTTTTATATCATAAAACGTTACTGCATTTACTGCGATACAGCAATATACAATGTAAAATAAGAATTGAACTGTAAAGCGCCCCATCTATAAATCACTGTTCCACTCCTGGTTAGTTAACTCATTAGCTAAATTCCCAGCGTCTTTTGCGTTTACATGGTATGCGTCTCCTTTAATCCAATTGCCTATCTCGTCATGTACCCTCAAACAATGAAAATATAAGATTTAATTTTCCTCTACACCCTCATCTGAGCACTTATGCCAGTTGCCTGTTCAGCCATAGTCCACCTAACTTCCAGTTAGCTCCCTCTATCCGTCACAACTGTGTCAAAGCCTCCTGTGAGTCCTCTTAGAAAAACAAAACTTAAAATAACTTGTTAGTTTAAACTCTTCCCAGAGGTAACATAAAAACATGAAAAATCATTGATAGTTTAGCCTCTTCCCGGAGGTATTATTCTGGTAGTTTTTTCTCATTCCAGAGGTTATCTTGTATCACTGGAACACCCCTTGGGTAGAATCTTTTGATCTGATCTGCAGCCACACGTCGCTTCCACTCAGTACCATCCAATTCCTCCAGTAAGTAAGACCCTCCAGTTATCTGCTTTCTTATCCTATAAGGACCATTCCATCTTTCAGAAAACATCTTTCCCCATTGGATTTCTAAACTTCTATTATAAACTAAAACCAAATCTCCTGGGTTCAATGGCTTTCTTAACCTATGAGCTAAGCGCTCATCCCAATATTTAACTGACTTGTCCCAGATCTGCATCATTCTTTCATATGCCTTCTCCACAAACTTGTCTTTTGTCAGCTCCTCACAAGTCTCTGTGGGGACTGACTAGTTCACACAACAAAAATAGTGTGCAATTAGATTGGAATGAATATATATATAGATATATAGATGTGGCTAGGTCTACTAGTCTCTGTAGTATACAGCCTTCACACACACTATAACTGGTGAGAGTCTGAGAAAAGATAATAATTAATACTACAGTATCTGTAGTATCAATTTCACCACACAGCTCTCTGAGATATGGATGTTAAGGGGGCTGCAGTCAAGGCTATTGAGAGTAGCGCAGACTACAAAGAACAGTGAGAAATGAATACCAACTGCTCTTCTCACTGAAACAGGGTGATGAGCCTTGGGTCAGTGGGGGTTTTGCTGAGGTGTACAAATTTATATGCACCACACAACAGAGAAACACTACAAAAACAATCTGACTCTAAAGTATAACTACTGGACTATCATATTGTAACTAATAACTAGCAACTTTAATAAAATAAGCGAGTTAAGAGACAGATATGGAATCAACCTGATAGCTATAACAAAAGTTATAAAAGATTATGATGTTGTAATTTTTCTTAATGATGATAACAAACTGTAATACTAAAAAATAAATTAACACCACAATTTAACACTTGTAGAGAGTGAGAACTCGACCCAATAACACTATAATAATTATTTATTAAGAGGTGAAAATGACAAATAAATGTTCAAACAATAAGACTTACTTTATATCCAAGAGGTAAGGTTATTTTCTACTGCAGTTATTTTGGCAAGTGGCAACTTAACAATTATTTATATGAGGTTAAAAAGATGTCTTTTTACTTGACAGAAACAAGCTATATATATAGTAAAAATTCACCTTTACCTGCCCCACAGCGCATTAGAGGCCTCCAAGCTCTTGACTCTACTATCTGGCTTTCAGACCCCCCCCTGTATGCGGTGTACCAACAGTTCCTCAGGCTGTGGCAACTGCATATTCCTCAGTCTTACTCCGGATGATTTGAGTCAAGAGCCCTTTTGGCCTCCCACACCATGTGCTTACAACTTTTCTCAAGCCTGAGACACACACTGAGCTAAAAAGGAGAGAAAATGAGATAAATGGAAGTGAAACAGTAATAAATGTTGATAAACCAAGATTTAAGATAAGATAAAGTGAAAATAGCCTCAGATAAATGACTGATAAGAAAAAGAGATGTATATTGATTTTTCTAGACAGTTATTTTTGTAAAAAGGGCTCAGAAGCGCCACAAAAAACATAGTAATAATGAGGTATTAAATATTTTTAAGCTATATTTTTATTTTAATGTGACTGATAAGGGATCACAGCTTTTTTATAGATATAGTTTGAAAGGGAAAGAAATAAAAGGAAATAAAGTAAAAGGAATAAAAGGTAAAAGGAATATAAGATCAAAGGAATGGATAAAACTGAGAAAAAAAAGTTATTTTACTAATTATAAGATAAATAATTAAATGTATCCAACAAAGTCCTGTAAAAGCGCCATGAGTGGTCCATTGGTGGTCCAGGAATGAGATCTAAGGGGTCCAAGTAAGATTGTCCATAATCCTGGGGTGCCCTGTTGTTGACTAGAGATTGATATCCAGTGTGGTTTGGCGCTCTATGGGGTTAAGTTGTCCAAGGATATTTGTGGATAATTAATTTAACTATTTTCTTGTATTGAGTTTTAATTGGACATAGCAGATTATTCCCACACTCTATCCCTTTCTAGAAATAATTCTACTATTTTTATTTTTTATTTTATATAATAATAATTTTTTATTATTATAAATACTATATCAAGATTTTTCTGTTATTTTATTTGTCAAGTTATTTTTGATAATGATTTATAATATTGTCAGTGGGTAGTCCAGTGGAATCTTCCAGCTGACATCTTTCCTTTCAAGCTGCGCCACCCTTGCTAGAATCAAATCTTCAGTTGAGTGCACTTGATCCTAGTCACATCCTAGAAAAGATCCAGCCTCCAGATCAATAGGTAATACCGCCCTTTGACCAAACATCAGTTCATACAGTGAAAAACCTGTTGTCCTTTTAACTGAAATCCTGTCCGCAAACAAAACCAATAGCAATTAGTTCTTCCACTTTGCCCCATTATTTCCACATAATTTAACTAGCGCATCCTTTATAACTTGATGCCCTCTTTCTATCATTTCCTCTGCTTCAGGATAATATGGTGTTGCAACTTGTAACTTTGCACCAATACCTTTTACTACTTCTTGGAATTCTCCAGCAAATTCAGCGCCACCATCTACGGTTACCATCTTCATTACCCCACACCTGTAAATCCATTATTTCTTCAAAAATTCAGATACATTACTTGCCTTAAGATTTACCAATGGCGCTGCTTCAACCCATCCTGATAGATCATCCCTGGCCACTACCAAGTATTTAAAGCATCCTTCTTTTATATGAACTGCATCTAAACTGACACTACCAAAAACAGTATCTTTGCCCATCGCTCTACCTTTCTCTTTTGGCTTTCTGTAACTCCTGCACTGACATTCAGGACAAGATTTAACCCAATCTCTTACTTCATTCTTCATATTGGGCCACCAGAATCTTTCCCTAACTCTGTGATATGTCTCATCTTGACCTCTATGTCCTAAATTCTTATGAAATCCCTCAGTATCTTCTCCTTCCCTTCACTAGTTTGAACAACTAACTGAGGAGACAAGGCTTGATTCTTCCATAACTTCTCATTTTTAATAAATTAACCCTTAGCGCGCTTCTTAATATTGCGCCAAACCATTTTTTTGCAAAACTCTGGTTGACTACTACCTTCCAAATATAACCTTAACAACTCTACTCCCTCATCAGTAGATGCGTTGTCTTCAAAATACTCCCCCTCTTCGAGATGAGTACTACTGTCATGACTTCCCCTTGAATCATCTTCATCATCTGACTCTTCCACTACCTTGCCTTGCGCACTTCTTGTCGCTTTGTTAGCTTCAGAATCCCCTAAATCCAGTTGCAGACTACCATTGCTACAAACATCCTTTGCATTTTCAATATCAAGTTTTAGATTTTTACAGACATTCCACGTTACTAGTTTATTGTCGTTGCGGACAATACTGCCTTCTAGTTTATTTTCATTGTGGACATTACTATCAAATATTTCATAAAAATAATCTATCCCATTTACCCATCTCTTATCTTCTTCAAATTCTTCCACTTCCTAGTCCTCTTCACACAACAGTCTTCTTGACAATGAATCTGGCATAGTGAACAATTTTCCCGGCTTATGGACTAAATAAAAAGAAAACAACTTAATCTGTGCTACCCACCTCTTCATGGGCGCATCTGGTAAACTCAGGCTGCTAATCATTTACACCAACGATAGCACATCAACCTGCAGCTCAAAATGTTACCCCCAAAGCATCCATTGTAGCTTCTTAAGAATTTTTGCTACTCCGCATAACTCCAGCTTGGACTGAGAGTACCTGAACTCTGCTTTGGTAAAAGTCTTAGACTCATAAAGAACAGGTCTATAATTACCTTCCTCATCCTCCTGTATCAAAACTGCGCCCACTGCAGACACACTATAATCCACTGCTAGAGTAATTTTCCAGCGCCTGGTCCATACTCCAATTTCTTCAAAAGAATATCTTTCCCTACAATACTTTTCAATAACTCGAATGAATCCTCGCATTCCTCCGTCCAATCCCATACAACATCTTTTCTCGTTAAGCGCCGTAAAGGTGAAGACAACAAAGCAAAATTTCAAATAAACATTCTTACATATGTACAGATGCCTAAAAACCCTCTAACTTCCTTAGTATTTCTTGGTCTTGCCCATGTAAGTACCTTATTCCTCTGTTTTTCAGCAACGTTTCTCCCTTCCTTGCATACCACATGTCCCACTATATCTAGCGCTGGAACGAAACAAGAAAATTTGGACCCAGAAATCATTAATCCTGCCTTCTCTATCCTAAATAGCACTCTTTCCAGAGTAATTGCATATTCCCAAACAAACTTTCTAATATACGGATTCTCTTCTAACACTTCCCCATCATAATCACTGGCTGGTCCTTTTATACGGCCATCATCAATGAAAATCCCCACATGTTCTGGAATTTCATCCTGCAATATCCACATCATCTGTGCTTGATATACTGCCACAGAATTCATTGTGCCTTGCGGTAACCTTGTCAACCTGAAGTACCCCAGTGGTGTTTCAAACATCCTCATGGGTCTGGATGATTCATCCAATTTGCACTAATCGTATCCTCCCATAATATCCCCTAATCCATAACATTCACGTACCGCAAAAGAATCCACAAACTCCTCTGGAGTTGGTGGCATCCCTGCGTCCTTTAATGTAACCTTGTTCATCTCCCCAAGATCATGAACAACCCTTATTTACCATTATGTTTAACAACACAAAAAACTGGACTTGAATAACTAGACATAGACTGTTCATACAAGCCAGACTTTAGCCTTCCCCTAATTAATTCCGTATACTCTTCTCTTATAGCCGCTGGTATTGGAAAAGCCTTCTTCTGCCACAGCGCATGAGGTATAACTGGAACAATATAAGGTTTACCATAGGAGTGTTTCAACAAAACTCTTTCCTCTTCTGAAAACGCAATAGCATTTTGCCTAAGAACCATAACATGTAACAACAACTTCTTTTCTTCCTGCAATAACCAATCCTCTGATCCAAAATTAACCATCTGAAGCCTTTCCATCGTAATCTTATTAGTAGGCGCAAAATCGGGCAGAAACTTTGTTAAAGGAGTATCATAAGGATTCCTGGACAGCGCCAGCCTCTGAAAAGGAGGATTCAAATCGGGCATTGCTACATTCACTGGTTTAACTTTAACCGCTACTGGTTTATACTTTGATGCAAAACATCTCTTGCTGCTTCCTTCATTAATTAAAATCAAACCCTTTCTAATATAGCTACAGGTTGCACCTAAATCCTCTTTTTGTCTTTTCTTTTTAATATAAGTATAACAATATCCATAATAAAAGAAATTAAAAAGCTTAGGTATAATACATTCTACAGTAGTATTCCCAAGACACCTATGAAGTACCGCTTTACGTATCCCTTCTTGTTGGACTGACTGGTCACTATCTGGGTTCCTCTCATCCTGGGAGATACTAACACCTAAAATACCAGTCCCTAATGAAAATGTTGGCGCCTTCTGGGTGGTTGCCCTATCTCGTCATCCAAGACTTCCTCATAAAACTCTCTTTCTTTCTTTAATCGCGCAGCTCCAGAGTACTTAGTTTCCCAGCCACCATCCTTGGGCACTACTAAGACTGCTGTTACTGGAACACCATCATCACCCATAATCCTTATTCCAATAGTCTTTTTCAAACAATAATCTATAGTTGCAGAATAATATATCAAAAATGGCGTGCCTAAAACTGGTTTAACTACACCCATTGGAACATAAAAATGTGTATCCCTTGTTGCTCCCACAAATCTAGTGCGTACATACTCTGCTACAACTATAACAGGTAACCTACCTCCACCAATTCCTGCGACAGTGCCTTCACCGTCTTTAACAGAAAGACCTAACTCCACTGCATCATCCACTGACACCACGTTGATTTGTGAACCTGTATCCACTAACACTTTAATTTGCTTACCATTTACAGTAATTGTTAAATACCCTAAGGGTCCTGCATAATGTGGTGCCCTAGGTAATCCAACGACCAGCTAAAATGACTGCTGTTCAACATCAAACTCAGCGCAAATAGCAATCCTTTGCTTCCTGCACTTATCCACAATTCTATTTGCTACATCTGGCGCTACTGCTGTCTGCATCCCCAATGGAACAGAGACTGTAGTCTTCAAACATTGCGCAACTAAATCCTCGGCCCCTTTAGGAAAATCAGAGTGAACTGGGCTCTGCATTCTCCATTTAGTTTGAGTCGCCTTTGCACCAGCTTTCGCTCTTCCAGGTGGGTTCTTTGGAGTATTATGCCTTGCTCCTGGCATTCCTTCAGCAGGTACCACTCTTTGCTGTACTACATCTGACTCCTCCAACATTGCCGTTTGATCTTCTACCTGATGATCCACATCATAACCACCTGGTTCCATACCATTCATTTAAACATCCATGATAGGTGCAGGTGTATTCTCTCTAGTAGTATACCCTACTTCCTCCATATCCTCTGGATTCGCATACCTAGCGCCAGTCATTCTTGACCTAGTAATTGTAGGTAGGGCCATTTTCTTTTGCTTTGCTGCAAACATCTCCAAACGCGCTGTGGTAAGTGGTGCTGCAACTGCTCCCTCTTTTACTTTAAAATCCAGCACTGCACAAGTAACTGAAAAGTTGACTGACTTTGCATCCTTGCCTTTCTCTTTAATTTCAGGCTCTTTGCCCTTGCTTGACCGACCTTCCATAGAACTTTTATTAATATGATCGATGACCATGGCTCGCATCCCTTGATACTTGTCTTTAAAAAGCTTAGCGCCGTCTTCCAACATAAGCATAGTCCCGTCCTTGTAAACTACCCTTTCCTCTTTATCCTTTTGAAGCGCATTACACCTCATCCTAGTATGCCCCTCTTTATTACAATCATAGCACACCATAGCAGAAAAACACAAAGGTTGAGGAGAACTCTTGGGCCTAAACAATTCTTTCGCTTTTTCCGCTTCAGTTATCTTTTTCTCCAACTCATCAATTCTTGCCATAACTGAATTTGGCTCCTTAGTGAAAACTTTGACTTTAGGAGACAACATCTGAGGAGGCAATTGTACGCCATACGCATCTTCATTCATCTCCTCATTATCCAAAGCAACCCTAGCTGTGTGACACTCAACTCGACGCAACTTCATTTCAGCTTCCACTGCCATTTCTACTTCTTCTAATCCAGGGTACTTATAATTTCCGTCCATTTTTTTAACCAGCTTTCCTTTATTATCCAAGCGCCTTTTTTCCCAGTCTTCAACTTCTGGTGCTAATGCTTCACAAAACCAAGGTAAAGACACATTAGCATCACTAAAATCTTCATTACTAACTAAATATTTCACTATTTGGTCAAATTCTTCCCTAAAACTTTTAAATTCCTTAGGGTCTTGAACACCCCCTTTAGCTTTGACCCTATTTACCAAGATATCCAGGTCCTTCATTGTATACCTAGTTTCCTCGGTAACCTTTGGCCATCTCTTGAGCATCTGTTCTTATAGCACTGACCAATTTTGCTCTTCATGCACCTTTAGATCCTATAAATTGTCTTTGCATTCATTAGTTACAAAGAATAGAACTTGACGCACCATATCATATTCAGTCGCTCCATGAACTTCAGCTGCTTGTTCAAACCTGCATAAAAACTTCTTGGTATTAATTCCCGCAAAACGCAAGCTTTCATCTTTACACCTAATGATTGTAGTTACCGTCTTTGGCAACAATGCTGAAGAATTGGGCGATTTAACCCTCTCCTGACATCCCCTAGATGTAGTCGCAGTAGGATCCATTCCCGAAATATAAAATCAAAACAGAGATCACAAAAACACACCCTTGGTAATTAAACCTGACTATATTCAGGATAAAGCCTTAGGCTATCCTCTGATAATGGCTATTGATCCACTTGTTGTAAACCCTACGACTCTTCCGCTGAAGCGCTGGCTTGATTATGTCATGCGCCACATGACACTCAAGGCAAAAGCAGCTCATTAAATCAATGAAACAGATGTCTAAATCCATACTCGAAGTGCAGAAAGAAATTCTACATAGCAACTGTGACTTTTCTTTGTGTACTCACTATTCAACTGCACTAGTCTAAACTCTAAATCTAAATTAGTAAATCTCTCAATAGTGTGTATTAATCTTTTCCTCAATAAGCGACGCACAGCGCAATAGTCAATGTAATAGTCCGCTAAAAAGGTTTATTAAAATATCTGTGGGTTATTAAAAAGGGTAGTGAGCATGGACAGAATGGTCAGTGGAGGATTTAAGGGTTAATGGATGTTAGTGAGGAGGGTCCAGGTGTAAAGGGTGTAATTTTGGTGGTATGTGGTGTGCGGAATGAGGGATGGGTATGAGGCAAATGCGAGGAGGAGTAAAGGATATAAAAGGGGTTGGATTTTGGTTCAACATTCTTTGGAATTAAATAATAAAAGGTATATATAGTTAATAGTGGTAAAATTCAGGTAAATCATTATTATTGTATCTTTCCTTATCTTTTCTCAGTAATCATTTCTAAATCCTAAATCTTTGATTATTGAGTTTTCAACCCTTTGTGAGATCTTAAGAATATTAATTTTACCTTTAAATTATATTAGAATTCTTATCAAACATATCTCAAAGCAGTAGCTCTTCCTTTGATTCATCTTCGAATCACTTCCTCTAACATTTCCTCTGTGCTTTGAGAAGTTTCTAAAATACTCTCCTCATCTCACTTCCAGGAACACCCTCAACCATGTGCGTAGGTCATCCAGTGACAGATTACGTCCTCTTGACAAAACCCTGAAAAACCAAAGAATCTAATCAAAAATACTAGTTACAATTAAGCCACTGTTGGGAAACCAATTGTAGAGAGTTCTAAAGTACTAAGCAGTAGACACAATGCGAGATGGGTTGGTTCTCCTCTTCAATTTCTAAAAATAAGCGCCTTCCAATCTTATTTTTAAAGACAGCGCAATAATGTGTAACACTAATATTTGATTAGAAAATTTATAAGTTGAGAGATGAGTTTTAGAGATCAGGAAAAACAAGTACTACTATCTGGATATTTCTATTCTTAACAAGCGCTAATATCCACATCTACTCCCTCTTGAAGTGCTCTCTTTGAATATGTCTTATTATAGCAATAAAATAACTCTAATAATAGTCAATCCTACTAAATCTATATATTTTTTCTATGTTGCGCTCTTTTCACTATACTATATGAAATACACACACAGAAGCACAAATGATAAAAGATTCAGAAAATATCTCTAATTCACCTATTATATTCTTCTTATATTCTACTTACAAAAAGACTCCCTATCTCTATCAAATAGTCCTCCTTTTATATTTTTCCAGTACTCAAGACACAGTTCCCTAGTGGATCTTCAGCGCTGGATCTAGCGCCACATTAGTAAAACAATAACTAATTTATTAGTAAACTACATACACTGCTTGTAGCAACTACAGCGCCTAAAACATACCCTATGATTACTAACACTAGTATTAACTTTTTTCACTCATACTCCACATATGCGCTTTTGACTATACCTTTGTTATGTTTCAGTGCTACTTTCACGTTTGACCCATTCTAACTCTGATCCTAGTTGCCTTGATTCTTGGGTAGTTTTGTGATTGAGTCCTCACTCTCCTTTCTTTAATACTAAGTTCATATTTCTGACGATTCACTTAACTAGTTAGCCTCCTTTATTACCTGTTTCAGTAAGTTTACCCAACGAGCCGGGGTGCAGTATACTATGCACTTGAGTTGTCCTTAAGCCATAACTCCTTCCTTAATTCATAACACATATTTATCGGAAAGTCCAAATCCATATTGTTTAGCGCTTTACAGTCCTAAATCAATAACACACAATTACCCATTGTGTGGCACATCTCGCTGAAAAAACCGAGCACACCAACCCTTAATCCTTTTCCGTGCTTCCATTTCCTTTGTTCTGTAAAACACACAAATACATATTATATTTTTGCACTAACTCCCTTTGTCCTTTCTGGACTACGCGCGCTGATTGGTCTAAAATTATGCTACCTGCAAGGTGCATACCACACCGGTTAATAGCGAGGGATTTCTTCTGGCCAGGAATGACCAGAGAGATCAAAGCCCATATAAGATCTTGTTACGAATGTAATAGGAATAAGGCTCCCCGTTATGGTAAGGTAAACTCTTACAGTCGCCTTGCTGTAAGCAGAATCCGGAGGAGATGTGTGGATTTAGCTGAAAACCCCGTCCTTCCAATAAAAATAACAAAATGGGAATTCTAAATCACTAAGCTAACCAATCTACTTGGATCTGATTGATGAAAATAATGAAACTCTAAAATAATTAACACTTATTGAGATTTAAAGAAAGTGGCTGTTGAGAAAGAAATACTGATAACAACAATTAAGGTGTACCAGTGAAAGATCTGAAAAGATTGACTTTTATGTTTTTATAATAATTTGAATTTTTATGAGACAGCAATAATCAAGTCCCAGTGATGAAGACCTTTCTAAAGATACCCTGTATGAAGTGTGATTTAAATTGTTGAGTAGTATTTCTAAAATGTTATGTAAAAATAATAAATGTTATAAGGGTATTATAACTTATTTAATTTGTTGGGTAATAAAAAATGAGACCGTGGTGGTTAAAGATTAAGCTGTATGATGTGTCCCCCCCTCTCAATTTCAAGTTTGAGAAGCGCTTAAGTATTACTAGTCACGTGCCTAAGTTTTCCCCTCCAGAGCTCTTCCAGAGTCAATCCGGAGCCCGTACGGAGTCGAAGCGGAGTCCGAACGGAGTCAAAACGGAGTCCGTCCGGACTTCCGGACTCAATTAGAACCTTAAAACTATAATAAAAAATCTAGAAAAATTACACATAATAGGGCTACTTCCCCTTTACATACCAAACTAATTTTCGTAGTCTGCGCAGCTCTAATTACCCCGTGAAAATTCATCGAAGTTAAGTAATTTCTGAAAACGTAAATATTTTTATAAAACTTTAAAATTCATTTAAAAATATAAGAAAAATAGTAAAAATTCTGGGAAAATTTCCCAAGGTTCTTGAGTGACTTGACTTGATACTTATAAATTTTTCAGACCGTAAAAATAAGTTTTCTCCGTAAAATAAATTGTATTTGTGTAGGCATTCGCTCGTGACCAATTTCTTCATATTTTAAACTCCAATAAATTAAATAAAACCCTTTTATAAAAAATAATAACGCCAATCTTGCATGCCGTAATAACTCCATTTACATATTTAGGTGCCGTACTAAACTTTAGGCTACCACATCCTCCCTCCAATCGAGAATGTCCCCATTCTTATAACTTTGCATAAGTGGTTGAGCAATTCCAAAAGAATTATCTTTTCTAATAAAATAATTTGATAAATTTGTTTTAGCTGGTCTTCTTTTAAATCTTTATAATAAAATCGTTCTTTCTTCTTCTCTGGCTTGATATAACATAAAATAATATAAATCTTGTGATGATTCCACTACTGAGAGCAAGGTTCGAATCCCTTCAGACTCCCATATACCAGTCTTCCTTCTTGTCACAGCATTGAGAGAGTGGATCTTCCTATGAGCCAAATACTCCTGATTCCAACCTCATAGGGCCCCCCACTGAGCTGAATTCTATGATTCCAATCTCGCCATAAGGTCCTCCAAGCTTCACACCAAAAAAAATGGCCTAACTATAAGGCACTAAAAAAAATCATTCCCTAAAATCCAACTACCATCCTAACTTCTGATTCCTTCATCACAATTTTCAAACTTTGCTATACAGCGAACCCATAAAATACTTTTGCCAGGCTTCCAATAATAATTTTAACTTTAGACCATGTTAAAGCGCCACAAATTTCACCTAATTAACCATTATGCTTTCCTTAGCATCATCACCACCTAAAATTTTAACCTCCTAAAGCTTATCAGCACCCAATTCCAGAAATAATTGAATAACCAGTTCAGAGTCTTAGTGGACAGTGATAAATTAAATGATTGAATTGAGTTATCCAAACAAGATTGACATTCCAGTTTATAGTCTTGGTGGACCAAACATATAATCGATTGCCAGTTTATGGTCTTGGTGGACCAAAGATCATTTAGGTGCATAAATAACTTGATAAATTCCTAAGTAAGGCCTAGGCTTGACCAAAGATTGAATAAATTTGATAATCCAGTTTAATGTCATAGTGGACCAAACATTTGATCGACAAGTAATCCAGTATAAGGCCATAGTGGTCCAATGAATGTTGAATTATCCTGCAGATATTAATTTTCCAGTTTAAAGTCATAGTGGACTAAAACAATGAATGAACTGCCAGTTTAAAGTCATGGTGGACCAAACATTTGATCGATAAGAAATCCAGTTTAAGGTCATGGTGGACCCAACAGCTTGATAACAGTCCAGTTTAAGGTCTTGGTGGACCTAACATTTGATAACACTCCAGTTTAAGGTCTTGGTGGACCTAACATTTGATTTATATAAAAAAAATCCATCTCCGAAAATATCCATAAAATCTTAATCATCCTTGAAATTCAGTTTAAAGTCTTGAAGGACTAACAGCTCCAATATAAAATCTTTAATGACAGTCTTGAAAATTAGCCAGTTTAAAGTCTTGGAGGACTTACAGATCCAAAATACGTGTAAAAAAACCTTAAAGAACGTCTTGAAGAGTAGCCAGTTTAAAGTCTTGGAGGACTAACAGATCCAAAATACATATATATATAAAAAAAAAAAAAAAACCTTAAAGAATGTCTTGAAAAGTAGCCAGTTTAAAGTCGTGGAGGACTAACAGATCCAAAATACGTATATAAAAAAAAACCTTAAAGAACGTCTTGAAAAGTAGCCAGTTTAAAGTCTTGGAGGACTAACAGATGTCTTGAAGTAAAATCCCATAGGTATTGAGTTCCCCTAGACCCTGTTTCCTGTCTAAACTAAATGAATAAAACTAAAAAAGAATGAAAACTAAAAAAATAAAACTGAGAAATATAATAATAATTTTGATTTAATTAATTAATTAATTTTTTTTTTTTTTTTTTTATTTTATTATTTTTATTATTTTTTATTTTATTTTTATTTATTTTATTTTTATTTATTTATTTATTTTATTTTTATTTATTTATTTATTTTTAATTTTAATTTTGTTTTGAATTTAAAATAAAAGATTTTAGAAAAGATAGTTTTGAAATAAAAGTTAAAATTTAATTTTTAAAGAAAGATAAAAGAATGTGAAAGAAAGCTAAAAAAAAAAATAATAATAATAAAAATTTCAAATTAAAGTTTTAAAAGATGCCCCCCGGCCATTTGATGAGCCGTACCCTCGACATCATACCCACATCCAAGTGCAACTTGATGTGGTTACACAATTTTGAGATATTGAAAAGAAAAGAAAATAAATGAAAGTTTTTTAGAAGATAATTTTTATAATGATGATCACTGGGTGGGCTCCCTCCAATTTATAAAAATGATTAGAGACCACCAGTGAGCATCACCTTTACAATAATTCATAATATATATTAAAGAAAATAAATCACAAGCTGACATAAAAAAAAATCAAAAACAAAAAAAAATAAAAAGAATCTTGAATCCGGCATTGAGAGCGGTGTCTCTTGATTCGTTCCAGTTTATAGTCTTAGTGGACTTCCTAAAATTAAAAGACAAAGCCAGGATTCAACTAGAAACAGGGAAAATTTTGGAAACGAACATTATGGGGTAATTGTGTATAGAGCAGCCAGCCCATCAATTACCCCCACACTTGCCAATATTAAATTAAGAAGGTTCCCCTGTGAACACTTCTTCCAATAAATTTTTAAAATTTTCCAACACTATCTTCACCCATATTTTAAGAATTTTAAGTTTTTGAAAATTTCAAAGAAGGTCTTATTGAATTTCGTTAAGTTTCATCATAGTTTCGTCGCCCATATGCAGTGTAACGATAGTAAAGTATATTTTTTTTTTTGATAAAAAAAAAAAGAAGATAGTTTATCCTCGTTGCGGAGGAATCCATAAAATTTCGTAGATATCATAGTTTATCCTCATTGCGGAGGTATCCATAAAATTTGATAAATGTCATTAAAATTGTAGTTTATCCTCATTTCGGAGTTGAGAAAATTTAAGAAATTTCATAGTTTATCCTCATTGCGGAGGAAGACTTCGGCACTCCTGGTGCCTCTAGGATAGAACCGTTTCACTTGATCGGCTGCTACCCTCTTTTTTAATACTACTCCATCCAACTCTTCTAGCACATATGAACCGCCGGAAACTTGCTCCTTGATTTTATACGGTCCATTCCACCTATCTGCAAACATCTTTCCCCACTGGCTTTCCAAACTCCTATTATACACCAAGACCATATCACCTGGGTTCAAAGGTTTCCTTAATCGATGTGCCAACCGCTCATCCCAATATCTAACTGATTGATTTCGGATCTTCATCATCCGCGAATATGCCTTTTCTAAATATTCTTCTTTCTTTTCTAGCTGCATCATTCTTGCACACAATAATTCTTCAGTAGTTTTGACCGTGTCCCAGTCAACTCCAAGATATGATTCAGCTTCTAAATCAACCGGTAAAACTGCTTTCTGTCCAAAAACAAGTTCATAAGGTGAAAATCCGGTCGTCCTTTTGGCAGTGATTCGATCAGCAAATAAAACTAAAGGTAAATAGTGCCTCCACTTTTCGGCACTTGTCCCACACATTTTAACTAAAGCATCCTTAATAACTTGATGCCCTCTTTCAACCATGCCTTCAACTTCAGGATAATATGGGGTTGCTACCCTAACCTTTGATCCAACTTTCAATACGGCCTCTTTAAACTCTGTCCCAAATTCAGGACCTCCATCTACCGTTACCAACTTCATCACCCCATACCTATATACCCAATTATTCAAAAAAAATTCTGCCACATTTTTGGCAGTTAAATTAATAAGAGGCACTGCCTCTACCCAACCAGATAAATCATCTCTGGCCACAATTAAATATTTATACCGTCCCTCTTTTATATGAACGGCATCTAAACTAACTCTCCCAAAGAGCGTATATTCACCGGTCGCGCGTCCAGGTTCTTTTGGCCTTAAATAACTTTGTCTTTGACATTCTTCGCATGACTGAACCCACTGTTTAACAGCCATCTTCATGCCAGGCCACCAAAATCGATCAGAAATTCTTCTAAACTTTTCTCCAACGCCTCTATGCCCTAGATCTTCATGCAGTGATTTCAAAACTAATTCTTGCCCCTTCTGTTGAGTTATAACTACTTGAGGATTTGGATACCTCCTCCTCATTAAACGTCGACCAGATAGGTAAAACGTAGATGACTTCCTCTTGATAGCCACCCATTCATCGTCTTCACACTCTTCTGGCCTCTCTAAAGTCAACAAATATTTGACTAACAAAAAATAAAAACCAGTCTGACCCCAGACTTCATCTTGAAAATCGATTAATATAACCTCAATAGGGACTTCTCTATCACCAATATCACCTGCACATGAATGAGCCAATAATCGTTGACCCCTAAATAAATCTTTAATCGAGCTATGTCGACGTTTTTCTTCTGAACCTTTGGATCCTTCGAAAACCGTATTCAAAAATACCTCTTTCTCTTTATCCACCTTTTTATTTAAATTCTCTAATTCTCCAACATATACACCATTCCTTAATTTACTACTATCCCACACTACCAATCCATCTTCCTCTACATATACCACATCTTCTTCTACCTCCTCTCTGCCGAATTTATCTACACCTTTTTCAACACCTTTTTTAACATAAAAACTAATTTCCAGTTTATCCTCTTGGTGGAGGTCATCATCACCATAATCTAAACACAATAGTCCTGCCAGTTTAACCTCATGGGGGAGGTATGGAAAGTCTTCAGCTCCTTTAGTGCTGGCTTTGAAAATAGGTATATCTTCATCGAACTCTTCTGAGTCTGAATCTTCTTCAGTGGGTGGTCTCCTTGATAAACCATCTGGCATAGTAAAAGTTTTGCCAGGCTTATGAACTAAATCAAATGAAAAATGTTGAATAAAAGCTACCCATCTCGTCATGGGTGCATTCGGTAAACTTGGGGAATTAATCATCTGGATTAACGATTTCGCATCCACTTGCAACTCAAAATGTTGCCCCCACAAAATATGCTGAAGTTTCTTCAGTATTTTTGCCACACCACATAATTCCAATTTTGGTTGAGAATATCTTGATTCGACCTCAGTAAATACTACAGATTCATACCTAACTGGCCTGATGTAACCAGCTTTATCCATCTGAGACAAAACTGCCCCAGCTGCAACCTGACTTGAATCAACTGCTAAATAAATTCTACCAGCAGCTTTTCCATAATCCAACTTGTGCAGGACTAAATCCTTCCCCACAACCTCCTTCTCACACTCTTCATCCCACTCCCAGTCTGCATCCTTTCTCATTAACCGTCTCAATGGAGCTGCCAATGAAGAAAAGTCCTTGATAAACATTCTAACATATACGCAAATGCCTAAAAACCCTCTAACTTCGGTCGTATTCTTGGGTCTTGGCCAGGACTGAATTTTGTTAACTTTCTTCTTGGACATAATCCTACCCTCTCTACATACCACATGGCCTAATATTTCTAAGGCTGGCACACAACAGGAAAATTTTGAACCTGAAATAGTTAAACCAGCCTCTTCAATTCGAAACAAGATTCTTTCTAAAGTAATTGCAAACTCCCAAATGAATTTGCGTATCCCGGGATTCTCTTCCAACACCTGGTTATCATAGTCGGTTGTTGGTCCCTTAATTCCTCCATCATCTATAAAGATTCCAGCATATTGTGGAATTTCATCTTGAAGGATCCAAGCCATCTGAGCTTGATAAACTGCAACTGAATTTGTTGCTCCTTGAGGTAATCTTGTTAACTGTAAACGTCCTAGTGGCGTATCGAATGTAGTGAGAGGCCTTGAGTCCGGATGTAACTCTCTCTCATCATATCCACCCATTATATCTCCCAAACCATAACACACTCTCCCTGCAAACGCTTCAACAAACTCCTCAGCACTAGGCGGTATCCCAGCATCCTTTATTGTAACCCTATTTAATTCCCTAAGATCATGAACAACTCTAAGCTTGCCATTCGGTTTCTTGATACAAAATACCGGACTAGAATAACTTGATGTTGATTGCTCATACAGTCCAGTGCGTATCCGTTCTCTGACAACTTCGATATAAGCTTCTTTCAATGCAGCCGGAATAGGAATCGGTTTCTGCTGCCACGGTTCATGACATACCACAGGAATCTTGTAAGGCTCCCCATAGGAATGCTTCAACACACCCCTCTCCTCTTCTACAAAAGCAATGGCCTTCTGTCGCTTGACCATCACATCCAACAACAACTTCTTCTCTTCTCCAGACAACCAACCATCAGGTCCAAAATTAACAACACCCAGTCTCTCAAAAGTGATTCTTGATGTCTCAGAAAATTCAGGCGGATTCTTTACCAAGAGACTTTCATAAGGATCTCTTGATAACCTTGGTCTTCTCAAAGGTGGATTTAATTCAGCAGGTAGCGGTTCATTAATAGGTCGAACTTTATTTGCTACTTTCTTATATTTGGCTGCGTCCACATCTAAATTAACTTGAGGTAAAACATTTTCTTTTGTATCGCCATTAAAACTTTCATCAAATGAATCTTCTTCATCGCCAGAATCAGAATAAGAAAAATTAGAAAAATATTTTATTTCATTTTTAAATTTTACCCTTTTCTCCTTTCCCTCATCTAATTTATAAACAGATTTTCCAACACCTTTGCTTCCCTTATCCAACAGTAAATCACCCGTAAAGAAAGTTGGCAGTTTAACCTCTTGCTGGAGGACCGGAATTGAATTTTCAAAAAAATTATTTTTTTGTTTTTTAATTATACCAAGATTTTTTATCGGGTTTTGATGTGATTTTTGCAGTTTACCCTCTTGCTGGAGGTCCGTAATAGAAGGAGATAATTGCAGTTTAACCTCTTGCTGGAGGTCCGGAATAACCTTTTCACATAAATTATTTTTTTGTGATTTACTTATACTGAGATTTTTAATTTGGTTTTGATGAGATTTTCGCAGTTTACCCTCTTGCTGGAGGTCATAAAACATACCCTTCCAATTTTTATCCAACCTAATTTGGCCCATTTTGCCTTTTTCACCGTTTTTAAATTTAATAGAAAAACCGGGTAAATCCAATAAACATATAGAAAAGTCCAAAACGTATTTGCACTCCAAAGTAATATTAACAGAAAATAATTGAGAATCCACTTGAATTATCTCCAAGTGAGCTGACCTATTGCAATCCGGGATCTCATCCTGAGGAGAGATTACAACATTAGAGTGATCAGCCCCTGCTACCCCAAAAAATGAGGGCAACCATAATAATTTGAATCCTGAATAAATTGAAGACATAACAATAAAAAAAAAATTTCAGCCGAGTTTAGGTAGTTTATCCTCATTTCGGAGGATTTAAATTCTTGATATCCCCTGGAGATAATCCAAAATTTTGCCCCAAGGGCTTATCCACCAATTCCATAAAACCCAAAAATAAACCCCCATAATTTGTCCTACCATTGGACATAAAAAATAAACAGCCCTTTTCCAAAACATGAGTGCATCCAATTTATGCACTCTATTATCAAATGCCACTACACTCTTTATTAGTGCAGGGAAAATTATATCCTCCATAAAAATCTCTTCCTGAGATTGAAACAAATCCACCATACATATACCAGATTCATAAACCATATCCACATCTGAATTGCAGACAGTCTCCGCTTTTGAAGACAAAACCTGAGGTAAATATTCCTCTAAATCAAATTCCAAATTATCCAAAACAAAATTATCCCCAACATCCAAATTTTCTTCATCAGTGACAATAATATCTTCATCTTCAGAAACCTCTTCTTTCCAAACAGAAGAGTCAACAAAAATAATATCTTCAGGCTGGACAAAATCTTCAGGAATGGCTGAATCCGGAATTTCATCAGTAACTAGTTCTTTTACACCATCCTCTTCTATCTCTTGAGCGACCTCAGTGTCTTCTCCAGAGTCCAAATCAACAGAGTTATGAGTATCCAGATGTTCCAAAATAGCCTTCTTTAGCACCTCCATACCAGGAATCCTAGTTTCTCCATCTGGGAGATCCTTCATTAAATTCCCATTAATAAGCACCATCAAAACATCTTTCTTAACCTTTTCCCCCATAGCATCCCAAAAAACATACTTTGATGCATTATCATGAAATAAAATTTCATACTCCAACAAATAATCCAGAACCACCTGAAATTCAACCATAAACTGATGATACTGATGCAGAGATGTTACACCACCTTTTGATTCCCATTTCCTAGCTATATCCTTTAGATCCTCCAATGAATAAACTTTTGGCCACCTTTTTTCCATTTCCATCTTGAGCTTTCTCCAATCTTGATCTTTATAACCATCCATAGAAATAACCTCCTTTTCCACCTCTCTGTCCAAAATAAAGAACCTAATCTGCTTCACCATATCCAAAGGTAAAGCACCATCAATTGCAGCTGCAGTTTCATACCTATGTAAAAATCCTTCTAAATCATCTCCAGAAAACTTGGGCCCAACCCAAGATACAATCCTTACTGATGCCCTAAAAGGTACACCAGCAGCCATCACAACAGTTCCACTAGTAGAAGACATCCCAAAACATAAGAAAAGCATTAACAACCGTTAAAATAACAAGCCTCTTGCAGGCCAATAACAAAAATCCAATTAGAGTTCCAGAAAATAAGCCTCTTGCAGGCTAATAACGTTCTTGATCCAAGTAAGTCTTTAAAGAAAGCTAGAGAATTCGAAACCCCACGTTGGGCGCCAACTATGGTAAGGTAAACTCTTACAGTCGCCTTCCTGTAAGCAGAATCCGGAGGAGATGTGTGGATTTAGCTGAAAACCCCGTCCTTCCAATAAAAATAACAAAATGGGAATTCTAAATCACTAAGCTAACCAATCTACTTGGATCTGATTGATGAAAATAATGAAAATCTAAAATAATTAACACTTATTGAGATTTAAAGAAAGTGGCTGTTGAGAAAGAAATACTGATAACAACAATTAAGGTGTACCAGTGAAAGATCTGAAAAGATTGACTTTTATGTTTTTATAATAATTTGAATTTTTATGAGACAGAAATAATCAAGTCCCAGTGATGAAGACCTTTCTAAAGATACCCTGTATGAAGTGTGATTTAAATTGCTGAGTAGTATTTCTAAAATGTTATGTAAAAATAATAAATGTTATAAGGGTATTATAACTTATTTAATTTGTTGGGTAATAAAAAATGAGACCGTGGTGGTTAAAGATTAACCTGTATGATGTGTCCCCCCCTCTCAATTTCGAGTTTGAGAGGCGCTTAAGTATTCCTAGTCACGTGCCTAAGTTTTCCCCTCCAGAGCTCTTCCAGAGTCAATCCGGAGCCCGTACGGAGTCCGTACAGAGTTGAAGCGGAGTCCGAACGGAGTCGAAATGGAGTCTGTCCGGACTTCCAGACTCAATTAGAACCTTAAAACTATAATAAAAAATCTAGAAAAATTACACATAATAGAACTACTTCCCTTTTACATACCAAACTAATTGTCGTAGTCTGCGCAGCTCTAATTACCCCGTGAAAATTCATCGAAGTTAAGTAATTTCTGAAAACGTAAATATTTTTATAAAACTTTAAAATTCATTTAAAAATATAAGAAAAATAGTAAAAATTCTGGGAAAATTTCCCAAGGTTCTTGAGTGACTTGACTTGATACTTATAAATTTTTCAGACCGTAAAAACAAGTTTTCTCCGTATAATAAATTGTATTTGTGTAGGCATTCGCTCGTGACCAATTTCTTCATATTTTAAACTCCAATAAATTAAATAAAACCCTTTTATAAAAAATAATAACGCCAATCTTGCACGCCGTAATAACTCCATTTACGTATTTAGGTGCCGTACTAAACTTTAGGCTACCACAACGTCTTGAAGAGTAGCCAGTTTAAAGTCTTGGAGGACTAACAGCTGTCTTGAAGTAAAATCCCATAGGTTTTGAGCTCCCCTAGACCCTGTTTCCTGTCTAAACTAAATGAATAAAACTAAAAAGAATGAAGACTGAAAAATAAAACTAAGAAATATAATAATAATTTTAATTTAATTAATTAATTTTATTTTTATTTTTATTTTTTTTATTTTATTATTTTATTTTTATTTATTTATTTATTTGTTTATCTTTTACTTATTTTTTTTTTTATTTTTTATGTATTTTTAATTTTAATTATGTTTTTAATTTAAAATAAAAGATATTAGAAAAGATAGTTTTGAAATAAAAGTTAAAATTTAATTTTTAAAGAAAAATAGACGAATGTGAAAAGAAAGATAAAAAAAGTAATAAAAAAATTTCAAAATAAAATTTTAAAAGATTTTAAGGAAAGATAGTTTGAAATAAAAGCTAAAATTTAATTTTTAAAGAAAGATAAAAAAAGTAATAAAAAAAATTTCAAAATAAAATTTTAAAAGATGCCCCCCGGCCATTTGATGAGCCGTACCCTCGACATCATACCCACATCCAAGTGCAACTTGATGTGGTTACACAATTTTGAGAAATTGAAAAAAAAAGAAAATAAATGAAAGTTTTTAGAAGATAATTTTTATAATGATGATCACTGGGTGGGCTCCCTCAAATTTATAAAAATGATTAGAGACCACCAGTGAGCATCACCTTTACAATAATTCATAATATATATTAAAGTAAAGAAATTACAATCTAACATAAAAAAAATCAAAAACAAAATAAAATAAAAGAATCTTGAATCCGGCGTTGAGAGCGGTGTCTCTTGATTCGTTCCAGTTTATAGTCTTAGTGGACTTCCTATAATTAAAAGACAAAGCCAGGATTCAACTAGAAACAGGGAAAATTTTGGAAATGAACATTATGGGGTAATTGTGTATACAGCAGCCAGCCCATCAATTACCCCCACACTTGCCAATATTAAATTAAGAAGGTTCCCCTGTGAACACTTCTTCCAATAAATTTTTAAAATTTTCCAACACTATCTTCTCCCATATTTTAAGAATTTTAAATTTTTGAAAATTTCAAAGAAGGTCTTCTTGAATTTCGTTAAGTTTCATCATAGATTTGTCGCCCATATGCAGTGTAACGACAGTAAAGTATTTTGATAAAAAGAAGATAGTTTATCCTTGTTGCGGAGGAATCCATAAAATTTTGTTGGTATTATAGTTTATCCTCGTTGCGGAGGAATCCATAAAATTTCATAAATGTCAATTTCATAGTTTATCCTCATTGCGGAGGATTCCATAAAATTTCGTTGATATTATAGTTTATCCTCATTGCGGAGGATAATAATATTTGATAATTGTCATAGTTTATCCTCATTGCAGAGGTAGACTTTGGCACTCCTGGTGCCTCTAGGATAGAACCGTTTCACTTGATTGGCCGCTACCCTCTTCTTCAATACTACTCCATCCAACTCTTCTAACACATATGAACCGCCGGAAACTTGCTCCTTGATTTTATACAGTCCATTCCACCTATCTGCAAACATCTTTCCCCACTGACTTTCCAAACTCCTATTATACACCAGGACCATATCACCTGGGTTCAAAGGTTTCCTTAATCAATGTGCCAACCGCTCATCCCAATATCTAACTGATTGGTTTCTGATCTTCATCATCCGCGAATATGCCTTTTCTAAATATTCTTCTTTCTTTTCTAGCTGCATCATTCTTGCACACAATAATTCTTCAGTAGTTTTGACCGTGTCCCAGTCAACTCCAAGATATGATTCAGCTTCTAAATCAACCAGTAAAACTACTTTCTGTCCAAAAACACGTTCATAGGGTGAAAATCCGGTCATCCTTTTGGCAGTGATTTGATCAGCAAATAAAACTAAAGGTAAATAGTGCCTCCACTTTTCGGCACTTGTCCCACACATTTTAACTAAAGCATCCTTGATAACTTGATGCCCTCTTTCAACCATTCCTTCAGCTTCAGGATAATATGGGGTTGCTACCCTAACCTTTGATCCAACTTTCAATACGGCCTCTTTAAACTCTGTCCCAAATTCAGGACCTCCATCTACCGTTACCAACTTCATCACCCCATACCTATATACCCAGTTATTCAAAAAAAATTCTGCCACATTTGATAGGGCAAAAGACTTGGAGAAGAGGACGTGCGAGCTCTCTTTACAGAAGGATGATAATGCACAAGAATTGGACAAGATGAAATTCAAGCTAGCTCTTAGTATTGAAAAATCAAAGAAAGAGGAGAAAACACTCAAGAATCAAAACTAAATGGAACAGATGAGATTTAAGTATGACCCTAAAGAAAATTCAAAGAAAAATTTTTTTTTAATGGAATGTGTTAAAGCAAATAAATCTCATGAGGAAATTGAATGTCTAATAAAATTTTTTAATGACTAGTTTGTTTTATTTCTTCCATACTTAAACTATTCATAATTATTTTAACATAAAATTTTACAATTTTTTCCTGTATTTCATTACTCTATCCATCATTAGTTGAATTTTTTTATTTTAATTTTAAAAATTCTTTTTTAAATTAAATTTTCAAGTCTCATTTGAAAATTTGCCAATCCCCCCCTGCATTTTTTTGAAGTAAGGGGTGGGTATCACCAAAATTCTTTCAAGTCAAGAATCTTGAAAGTCTTATATGAAAATTTGGCATTACTACCGCCTGCATTTTATGCACCACACAATATGGGGGGCGGACTTGCTAGCAAGTCCGCAACCTTGGACCCAAACTCACCATAGATTGAACACACATTGAGCTATTGATAAAGGAACCATACAATCAGGGATGAACACCACTCAGCAGAACAGTTTTAGGTGGGTGTTCAAGTAGAGTTCAGTATGGGTTCAGTATGAGTTCAGTCTGAGTTCCATCTGAGTTCCATCTGAGTTCAGGTTGAGGACTTGCTAGCAAGTCCACCCCCTATATTGCGTAGTGATGGGTATCACCAAAATTCTTTCCAGTCAAGAATTTTGCAAGTCTTATAAAAATTTTTGGCAATACTCCCCCCTGAATTTTATTGAAGTAAGAGATGGGTATCACCAAAATTTCAAGTCAAAAATTTTGCAAGTCATTTTTGAAAATTTGGCAATACCCCCCCTGAATTTTATTGAAGTAAGGGGTGGGTATCACCAAAATTTTTACAAGTCATCAATTTTGCCTGTCAGATTTGAGAATTTGGCAATACCCCCCCTGAGTTTTATTGAAGTAAGGGTAGAAAATTACCAAAATTTAGTGTAATTCCATAAATTAATATATAAACAACTAATATATATCAATTTCTCTAGTTTTAAAGTAATGAAAATTCCTCCTTCTAAAATGGGGACCACATTGTGGTATGCGCCTAGCAGGTAGTTTGATTTTGGACCAATCAGCTTGCATAGTCCAGGAGGAACAAAGGGGATTCATAGCGCAGTGGGTAGTGCTAAAATATAATACGTATTTGTGTGTTTCAAGAACAAAGGGAAATAGAAGCGCGGAAGAGGATTCAGGGTCTCTGCACTCACATTTTGCAGCAGGATGTGCCGCACAATGGGGAATTGTGTGTTACCAATTTAGGACTGCAAGTGCTGAACAATATGGATTTGGATTTTCCAATAATCGTGTGTTACGCACTAAGAAAAGAATTATGGCTCAAGGAAAGACTAAAGTGCGAAGTATACTGCACCGCGGCTAGTGTGGTAACTTACTGAAACAGGTAATATAGGAGGTTAACTAGTTAAAATTCAAAGCAACTAGGATCAGTGTAAGAAGGAGTCAAACTTGGAAGTAGCGCTGAAACAAAACAAAGTTACAGTCAGGAGCGGGCATGTGGAGTATAAGTGAAACAAGTTAATACTAGTGTCAGTAAGGATAGGGTATGTTTTAAGAGCTGTAGTTTTTACAAGCGGTGTACACAGTTTACTAATAGATTAGATATTTTTTTACTAATGTAGCGCTAGATTCAGCGCTGGAGATCCACTAGGGAACTGTGTTTTGAGCTCTGGAAAAATATAAAAAAGGGGATCACATCTAGTAATAAGGAGGAGAACAATTTATGAATAATTAGTTAACAAACAAGTAGTTAATAATTTTGGAGTCAAGAACAAGATATTAGATTTTCTGCAATCGTTTGTTTGAGAATCTATTAGAGATATTTCTGAGTCTTTTTGTCATTCGTGCATCTGTGTGTGTATCTCATATAGTATAAATTAAAGATCGCAACATAGAGAGAATATATAGATTCAGTAGGATTGACTAGTATTAGAGTTGTTTTATTGCTATAATAAGGCATATTCAAAGAGAGCGCTTCAAGAGGGAGTAGCTGTGAATATTAGCGCTTGTTAAGAATAGAAATATCCAGGTAGTAATACTTGTTTTTCCCGATCTTTCAAACTCATTTCTCAACTTATAAACTTTCTAATCACATATTAGTGTTACACATTATTGCGATGTCTTTAAAAATAAGAGTGGCAGGCACTTCTTTTTAGAAATTGGAAAGAAGAACTAACCCATGTTGCATTGTGTCTGCTTCTTAGTACTTAAGAACTCTCTACAATTGGTGTCCCAACAGTGGCCTAATTGTAACTAGTGTTTTGATTAGATTGTTTGGTTTTCAGGGTTTTGTCAAGAGGACATGATCAAGCTGACACTTCAGCAGAAGAGTCATAGGGTCTACAATGAGTGGATCAATAGCCATTATCAGAGGATAGCGTAGGGCTGTATTGTGAATATAGTTAGGTTTAATTACCAAGTGTGTGTTTATTATTTTTGTGATCTCTGTTTCGATTTCATATTTCAGAAATGGATCCTACTGTGACTACATCTAAGGGATGTCAGGAGAAGGTTAAAACTCCTAATTTGACAGCTTTGTTGCCACAGACGGTAACTACAATAATTAGATGTAAAGATAAAAGTTTGCATTTTGTGGGTATGAATACCAAGAAGTTCTTATGAAGGTTTGAACAAGTGGCTTAAGTGCATGGAGCAACCGAGTATGATATGGTGCGTAAAGTGCTTTTCTTTGTCTCTAATGAGTGCAAAGTCGATTTAGAGGATTTAAAGGGGCATGAAGAGCGCGATTGGTCAGCGCTAAAAGAACAGATGCTCAAGAGATGGCCAAAAGTTACCGAGGAAACTAAGTATATGATAAAGGATATGGATGTCTTGGTAAAGAGGGTCAAAGATAAAGGGGGTATTCAAGACCCTAGGGAATTTAAAATTTTTAGAGACAATTTTGATCAAATAGTGGAATATTTAGTCAGTAACAAATATTTTAGTGATTCTAATGCGTCTTTACCTTGGTTTTGTGAAGCGCTAGCACCAGAAGTTGAAGACTGGGCAAAGAGGCTCTTGGATAATGAAGGAAAGCTAGTCAAGAAGAGGGACGGTAATTATAAGTACCCTGGATTAGAAGAAGTAGAAATGGCAGTGGAAGTGGAAATGAAGTTGTGCCAATTTGAGTGTCACGCAGCTAGAGTTGCTTTGGATAATGAGGAGATGGACAAAGATGTGTCTGGCGTGCAATTGTCTCCTCAGATGTTGTCTCCTAAAGTTAAAGTTTTCACTAAGGAGCCGGATTCAGTTATGGTGAGTATTGACAAGTTGGAGAATAAAATAAATGAAGCAGAAAAGGCTAAAGATATATTTAGGCCCAAGAGTTCTCCTCAACTATTGTGTTTTTGCTACTATGGTATGTTACTATTGTAATAAGGAGGGACATACTAGGATGAGGTGTAATGCGCTTCAAAAGGATAAAGAGGAGAGGGTAGTTTACAAGGATGGAACTACGCTTATGTTGGAAGATGGGACTAAGCTTTTCAAAGACAAGGATCAAGGTATGCAAGCCATGGTCATCGATCATATTAATAAAAAGTCTATGGAAGGAAGGTCGAGCAAGGGCAAGGAGCCTGAAGCTAAATAGAAAGGCAAGGATTCAAAGTCAGTCAATTTTGCAGTTACTTGGGAAGTGTTGGATTTTAAAGTAAAAGAAGGAGCGGTTGCAGCGCCACTTACCGAAGCGCATTTGGAGATGTTTTCAGCGAAGCACAAGAAAATGGCCCCACCTACAATTAGTAGGCCGATAAGAGCTGGTGCTAGGTATGCGAATCCAGAGGATATGGAGGAAGTAGGGTATACTACTAGAGAGAATACACCTGCGCCTATTGAGGATGTTGAAATAGATGGTATGGAACAAGTTGGTTATGGTGTGAATTATCAGGTAGAAGATCAAACAATTATGATGGAGGAGTCAGAGGTAGTACAGCAAAGAGCGGTACCTGCTGAAGGAATGCCAGGAAAAAAGCGCAATACTCAAAAGAATCCACCTGGAAGAGCAAAGGCTGGTGCAAAGGCAACTCAACCTAAATGGAGGATTAAGCGCCCGGTTCACTCTGATTTTCCTAAGGTAGCTGAGAATTTAGTTGCACAATGTTTGAAGACTACAGTTTCTGTTCCATTGGGGGTGCTGACAGCAGTAGCGCCGGATGTAGCAAATAGAATTGTGGATAAGTGCAGGAAGCAAAGGATTGCTATTTGCGCTGAGTTTGATGTTGAACAGCAGTCATTTTAGCTGGTCGTTGGACTACCTAGGGCACCACATTATGCAGGACCCTTAGGGTATTTAACAATTACTGTAAATGGTAAGCAAATTAAAGTGTTAGTGGATACAGGTTCACAAATCAACGTGGTGTCAGTGGATGATGCAGTGGAGTTAGGTCTTTCTATTAAAGACGGTGAAGGCACTGTCGCAGGAATTGGTGGAGGTAGGTTACCTGTCATAGGTGTAGCAGAGTATGTACACACTAGAGTTGCGGGAGCAACAAGGGATATACATTTTTATGTTCCAATGGGTGTAGTTAAACCAGTTTTAGGCACGCCATTTTTAATGGATTATTCTGCAACTATCTATTATTGTTTAAATAAGACTATTGGAATAAGGATTATGGGTGATGATGGTATTCCAGTAACAGCATTCTTAGTAGCGCCCAAGGATGGTGGCTGGGAAAATAAGTACTCTGGAGCTGCGCAATTAGAGAAAGAAAGAGAGTTTTATGAGTAAGTCTCAGATGATGAGATAGGGTGACATCCAGGAAGGTTCCAACATTTTCATTAGGGACTGGCATTTTAGGTGTTACTATCTCCCAAGATAAGAGGAACCCAGATAGTGACCAGTCAGTCCAACAAGAAGGGATACCTAAAGTGGTACTTCATAGGTGTCTTGGGAACACTACAATAGAATGTATTATACCTAAGCTTTTTGATTTCTTTGATTATGGATTTTGTTATACTTATATTAAAAAGAAAAGACAAAAACAGGATTTAGGTGTAACCCATAGTTATATTAGAAAGGGTTTGATTTTAAGTAATGAAGGGAGCAGCAAGCGCTTTTTATCATCTAAGTATAAACCAGTGGCTGTCAAGGTTAAACAAGTAAACTTACCGATTCACCACGCAATATAGGGGGAGGACTTGCTAGCAAGTCCGCAACTTGAAGTCAGATGGAAATCAGATGGAACTCAGACTGAAGTAATACTGAACTTTCACTTGAAGTATCACACAAATAACAATGGATCTATATTGAAAACATAGTGAAAGTGTGAGGATAACTGAATGGAAGCCAGAAAAAATCATTCCATGAGTCTACTCAATGCAAAGTATTTTTTGAAACAGCTTATTAAAATAATACTTTATTAAATTAATTTGATCAATAAAAATTGATTGACAATATTGCAATTCTTAAATACAATAATTTTATTAAAAAATTTCAGATTACATATAAAAAAAATCAGTGACTTTTTCTATTACTTACAACTGTTTTTACAGAATTGAAAACTATGTTTCAGCTAATATTTTATGGAAGTGAACTCTGTTCTTCGCCCGAAGAACAGAGTTCATCCTCCTATTTTCACACTCTGTTTGCACCAATCTCCATCCCTTTCAATTCTATCAACACATGCTTGTCTTCCCTTCCCATGCCTTTCGCTATCCTCCCAGCCCCATTGTATGCCATCCTCTTTTGATCCCCATTTCACCCCTCTCAACCTCTCCCAGACCCTTTTCTTCATTTAAAATGCCTCGGAACCCTTAATCTTCCCTTCCAACTCTTTCCCAACCTTTTCGCTACCCCATACACCCTTCCTCACCCCTCTCTCCAGCCTTTCCAGCCCTTGTAGCCCCATTTGTGTTCACATGAGCTTCAAGGTGTGTTCAAAGTAAATTCAATACTTCTTCATGATGGTTTCATCACTTCCTCAATGTGTGCTCAAAAAGATATGAATTAGGGTTCAAGGTTGCGGACTTGCTAGCAAGTCCGCCCCCCATATTGCGTGGTGATTCCAGATTTGAATCCTCTTTTGCAGATGCCAGCACTGTCTAGGAATCCTTATGATACTCCTTTAACAAAGTTTCCACCTGAATTTGCGCCTACTAGTAAAATTTCAATGGAGAGGCTTCAGATGGTTAATTTTGGAGCAGAGGATTAGTTGTCGCAGGAAGAAAAGATGTTTTTGTTACATGTTATGGTTCTCAGAGAAAAGGCTATTGCGTTTTCTGAAGAGGAAAGGGGTTTGTTGAAACACTCTTATGGTAAACCTTATATTGTTCCAGTTATACCTCATGCGCCATGGCAAAAGAAGGCTTTTCCAGTACCAGCAGCTATAAGAGAAGAGTATATGGAATTAATAAGGGGAAGGTTAAGGTCTAGCTTGTATGAACAGTATAGGTCTAGTTATTCAAGTCCAGTGTTTTGTGTTGTTAAAAATAATGGTAAATTAAGGGTTGTTCATGATTTTAGGGAGATGAACAAGGTTACATTAAAGGACGCAGGAATGCCAACAACTCCAGAGGAGTTTGTGGATTCTTTTGCGGGAGGCGCATGTTATGGACTAGGTGATATTAAGAGAGGATACAATGAGCGCAAATTAGACAAATCATCCAGACCCATGACAACTTTTGAAACCCCACTGGGGCCCTTCAGGTTGACAAGGTTACCACAAGGTGCAACAAATTCCGTGGCGGTATACCAAGCACAGATGATGTGGATATTTCAGGATAAAATTCCAGAACATGTGGGAGTTTTCATTGATGATGGTGGTACAAACGGACCAGCCAGCAATTACGATGAGGAGGTGTTAGAGGAAAATCCATATATTAGAAGGTATCGGCCAGTTGTCTAGAAGAAGGAGGAAAAGGATAATAGGAATAGAGAAATGATAAAGGGATTTTTGTACTAAATGATAGCTTAAGAAAGTAAGAGAGAAAATTAAAGAAATACTACAACAATATTTGAGCAGTGACAAAACAGTGAGGTTCAATTTAATATTTAAATCTTGTAAGTTATATAGCAGTGCACAGTTCACAATTATAATTATTATTAGACTTATAGCAACCTTAGATAAATTATTTACTTTTAAACTTAGACTTATAATGCTAATAAAAAATAAAATAAATGTAATTAATTTAAATTTGTATTTGAGTTGAGTGTATAATAAGTGATGCAGCTACAGGGGATAATCCAAAGCCTTTTATAGGCAAAGGACTCTCTGAAGCGTCACAATGTAGTAATTACAAAAAGGAATAACATGAAACTAGAAATTAAAAAGAATAGAACTAAAACATGGAGACTGAGAGAAAAACATGAGACATTCATCTAAACCTGTGAGTAAGTACCTAATTTTCCCACCATAATTTCCCAAAAACACTTAATTAAAATAATTAGTAACCAAGTAAGTTTGAAACATTAGAACAGTAAGTAAAATAATTCAAAACAGACATTATAGTGACATGTAAAGGGTTTAAGTAAAACAAATAGAATTATTTTCATGTCAAAAATTCATGTAATCAATTCAATCCAGTTTAAAGCAATTTTAATTAATTGTTTTAAATATGTAATTAATTAAATAATTAGTTTAAATGAAACATATAATTAATTTAATGATATTTGTAATTTAAAGTGGGGATTTTAATACTATGTTATTAAATAAGTGTTATAATTTATTTAATAATTTTTCTGACACAATTAAGGGTCAAAAAAGCGCCCAATAGGGGGTATCAATGTTCAGGGATCCGCAATTAGGGATCAGGAATTTTTTTTTCCAGGATCAGACATTATTAATTGCGGAAGATTCTTATCCACTAGCCCCGGGGCTAGTGGATAAGGAATCCACAATAATGCATTATCCCACCTCTTATACCCCAATTTCCATTCCTAATTCCTGATCCCAAATAATCTCATCCATGATGGATTTGCAAGAAAGTAATATGACTCCTAATTGCTGATGAATCCTTAACTCTTTCCTCACTCTATGCTACTTAATTTTGGTGGAGAACACTTAAGTTTTTTTCTATCTACACACCCCAACTGCACATTTGGTGGTGAGTTCCCACTTCTCTCATCACATAACCCTTCCACTGGCAAAAATGAAACACCTCTCTACTAGGAAGCTACTTCACTCAACAATGAATGCTATTACTTTTCTTTTAGTTCTTTACTATAAATCTGACTCTGATTTGGAAGATACTTTAGCTTATATGTGTTTTCTTTCCAAAAAGCATTATATCATCACCAGGGGGCCAAATCTTTGTCATGATCCCTGATATGATCTGGCCTCCATTCTCAACATTCCTCATTTAAAATTCACCCAATTCTTTCTTCAAACTTTATCAACTCATCTCCGATCATCCTATCTTTCATAACAATTCCCATAACAAACAGCTTAATCCTGCCATCCAACTTGCTGTTGCACTATGTTGCTTTGGCTCAAATGGAAACAGTGCTGTTGTAAGACTTTTGGATAATCTCTTTCACATAGGATATGGTACCGTGATATTATACACCAAGCGCTGTATGATTGCTATCCTTTCCCTCAAGTCTCAAACACTTGCTTGGCCAACTCCAGAACAGCGACTTGAATCCTCTCAAGTAATGCAAGCTGAAGGTTTCCCTGGCTGTGTGGGATTTGTTGATGGCACAACTATACCTTTGAGTTAAAAGCCTGCTCATGATGGCAACCATTATTTTTATCGCAAAAAAAGGTTTCTTCAAAATCTTCTCCAATTTCTCATCCTTCATAAACTAACTTTTTATCTTCTTTCTAGATACTCTATTGCTATTCAACTTGTATGCGATGTCAATAAAAAATTTATTTCTTTTCATAGTGGCTTCCCTGGCTCATGTCATAACTCTTCCGTCTTCCAAAGAATGAGGATTTCTCAAACCCCTGACTCATACTTTGACAAATCTCAGTACCTCCTTGCAGACTCAGCATATGCAAGTGGAAAGTACATTATACCTGCTTTCCGTGGTGCAAGTTTAGAATGTGACCCCAAAACTGCCTTTAATTATCACCTTTCCTAATCAAGAGTACAAATTGAACTAAAGGTATTTTAAAGGGAAAATTTTCTAGTCTTCAGGAGCTCAGAATCCAATTTTAAAAAAAATTGGAGATCAAAAGTGTGAATCATTGGATCATGACTTGCGTTATACTCCACAATATCCTAGCTGATTTAAAGGATGAGTGGAATGATATTTATGAAGAAGAGGATCCTTAACCAGTGCCTGCTCTCCCATCCCTTGAATCACAAAATATTCATTCAACTGGCATATGCTCTGTCATTATTCCAATCACCCTCCACCGTTTTCGCACACAACCCTTTTAATTTTTTGTTTTCATACTCTCCAAATTTCCACTTTGTATACTTTATTCACTTGGGTTGGTATTTTTGTTTGTTGCATATTCATTTTTTTGGAATTTATGGTGAATATCTCTTTTTTGGATGGCTCATTGGTTTTCTTTCACCAGCTCAACATGACATTGCATCTTTTCTAAAATTGAATAATTTTTCACTGTTTCATTTTTTCATTCATCCTTCATATCCTTTTCCTATTCTCCTCCAACATCCCTCAAACAATTTGGTTTCATTTATTTTGTCATCTCATCTCTCCAGGTAAGTCATTTTATTCTTTTTTTTGATTTTTTGATTACTAATTATATATTTTTTTGTTTTTTTTCTGTTTATTTTATTTTTTTTATCTAAATTTTTTTTGTAAGTGGTTATTTTGGATTTCAATGGTATAATTAACCTTTTTTTCTCTCCCTCTTTATTTTCTTTTTTAGCTCCATCACCCTACTCTTCATCCCTCCTTGGCATGGTCATTATCCCCCCTTTCCCCTATTTCACTTTTTTTTGGCTCCATTTCATTGAAACACATACATTGCAAGTTTTTTATGCATTTCACTTACTCCATATTCAATTTCCCCACAATTCCAACATCAATCTTTCTCACTCTATTTTTCCTACTTTTCAATCAAGGTTAGTGTCATCTCCTTTTTTTCATGCCTATATGATATCTCATTCCTTTTATGAAAACTTCATACTTAAATATATGTATGACTCTTATCTGGATAACAGTGAACTTATTAAACTCTTTTTGATCTCATCTTCATTACCACTTTTCAAGTTTTTGTAAAATTTTGAAAATCAGACTTGGAATTAGGGTTAGATTTATTCAAATCTAATGTTATTTTTACTGAAGATTCTCCTGAAGGCTGCCTCTCATTTTCTACAAACAGATTTGAATTTGATTCAGTGGTTGCTGAGATATTGACCGTTAAAGTTGAGCCTTTTTTTCCCAGTATAAATTTTCATTTCATTTTTTTATGTAACAAATTAGGGTTAGGTTTATTTAAATCACATGTCCTTTAACTGAAGATTCTACTAAAGCATGTCTCTCATTTCCCACAAACAGGTTTGAATTAGGTTCAGTGGTTGCTGAGATTTTGACCTTTGAAGTTGAGCCTTTTTTCCAAATTTTACTTGTCTTATTTCACATTTTTATATTGCATATTTAGAGGATAAGGATTCTGAAACTCTTATATGATTATTATCTAGGAATGTATTCATTTCTCAAGAATATCACTAAATCTCAAAAAGATTAAGGTTTTTTGCTTATGGGACACTCTACCTTCCTTTAACTCTTTTCTTGCTCTTCGACTCAAAAAGCTCTGTAATAAAGCATTTTAAAAAATCATGAACTTGCAACCAAAGTTGGAATACCAAATTGGTGTGACTCCAAATGGAAATATATCACCCACAAATATCTTTTATTTTCTAATGGTATTATCACTCATTCTGGATTTCACAATAGGATTCATATCAATAGGAATGACACCAATTTTCTAACTTTTGGTATATTCTCATATATCAATCCAATAACTGGCCAACCAATACCTTCTCCAGCTAAAATTAAAGGACATGGTTTATATTTTCCAGACCACTCGTGCATCATTGATTTTGGTTTGGGAAATGGTATCATCAAAACTATTTGGAATTCTTCTAAGGATAATCATCAAATGACCAAAGCTCCTCCTGGTTTGGAATCCTGTCAAGATTTCACACATTTTGGTTGCTCATTTTAAATCATTCATAAGTTTATTCAAAGAATCAAAAAGGTAAAGAAAGAAGGTTAAGTTAATCGATTTATAAAAACTTTATCTAGATCCAAAAAGAATGGGGATTAGAGTTGTTATCAAAAATTTTATATATATCAATTTTCTCAAGTGAAGTGATGAGCAAATGACCTTTGTTTGTATAACAGGTAATCATGATAAAATTTATTTGTTTCATGGGGCTCCTCTAGCCTATACCTGTGGAAAGTCCCAAACTTTTGTTTCTAGATTTGATCTGCATTTTGGCTTGAGGAATTGTCATTACTTTAAACTAGGTAAATTGATATATATTGGATATTTATTTAATAATTTATGTAATTATATTAAATTTAGATGACTTCCACACCTTACTTCAATAAAATGCAGGGGGGGGGTATTGCCAAATTTTCAAATCTGACATTCAAAATTGAATACTTGTCAAAATTTTGGTGATAGCCACCCCTTGCTTCAATAAAATGTAGGGGAGGTATTGCCAAATTTTCAAATGTAACATGTAAAATTTTTGACTTGTAAATATTTTGGTAAAAAATTTTTGGTGATACCCATCCCTTACTTCAATAAAATCCAGGGGGGGGGTATTGCCAAAATTTCTTATAAGACTTGTGAAATTCTTGACTTGTATGATTTTTGGGGATACCATAAAATGCAGGGGGTAGTAAAGCCAAAGTTTCATATAAGACTTTCAAGATTCATGACATGAAATAATTTTGGTGATACCCACCCCTTACTTCAAAAAAATTCAGGGGTGGGGGATCGTCAAATTTTCAAAGGAGACATGAAAATTTAATTTAAAAAAAGAATATTTAACATTAAAATACAAAAATTCAAGTAATGATTGATAGAGTAATGAAATACTGGAAATTATTGTAAATTTGATGTACAAATAAATATGAACAGTTGAAGTGTGAGAGAAATAAAACAAACTATTCATCAAACAATTTCTTTAAACGTTCAATTTCCTCAACAGATTTATTAGCTTTAACACATTCTATCAAGAAATCTTTATTTTTGGAATTTTCTTTATGATCAAACTTATATTTCATCTGCTCTAAAAGGTTTTGATGTTCAAGTGTTTTCTCCTCTTTTTTTGATTTTTCAATACTTAGAGTTAACTCAAACTTCTTATCCTCCAAATCTTGGGTGCAATCATCCTTCCATAAAGAGAGCTCATACTTCCTCTCTTCCAAATCTTGTAGCCTATCATCCCTCCTTAAAGAGAGCTCGTATTTCTTCTTTTCAAAGCTTAGAGTCTCTTTAGCAATTTTCACTTGTTCTAGAGTGATAATAAAAATTAACATAAAGTAGAATAAAAGCAGAGTAAAGTAATAAGAGGTATGGTATCACTTACCAGCATCACGTTTCTCTAAAAATTGTTCCACAGACAAAAAAGGGGTTTGTGATGAAGTATCATATTTTCTTCTTCTTTGGGAATGGAAATTTAGACTACTTGAAGCCCTACGCTTCTTGTTCAAGGTCATATTTTCCTCCTCATCATTGTCACTACCTTCAGACTAAGTTGATTGAGGATCCTGGGTTTGTTCGTCAGCCATTTAAGAAATAAGAAAAAGATAAGTAAATAAAAAAATAGAAATGATAAGATAAAAGAAAAAAGAAACAGACCTGAGTTAGATTTGGTTGGGTTAAATTGCCAATAAGATCTACAGAAAAGCTATCTAGATTGGTCTCATTCAAATGAGGAGAGGCTTGAGTGGAGGAAGAGGATGGGAAAAGATTTTCCTCAACATCATGTTTGCGGATAGGATCTTCTCCATCCAACATGTTTACAGGATTTAAATTGGCTTGCTCTCCAAAAATTGCATCCATCTCTTTAAAGTAAGGACATAAAGATTCAAGTTTATTGTCTATGGATTTGATGCCCTTAGTGATATTGATGTTGGTAATCCCAAAACCAGTGGAAGATGAAAGAGCCTTTTCCTTCTTGTATTTGGCCCGGTAATTCTTGAAGCATTCAGACATCTGTTTAGGAAAAAGATCAATCATTCCCTTGGTCTTATTCCATAATTCATTTGCCATTAGAAGATAGCCATTAACTTTTGATGCTGGGGGCCATCCTAATTTAGTCGCATACTCAGTACCAAAACAAGAATCATAGTTAGATTTAGTTTTCAGCCAGTTGATAAGAATGAGATGATCATCTTTTTTAATTGAATGATCATAATTTTCTTGGCTGAGTGGGGGAAAGAGGGAGTAGTGGGATTTGAAGAACAACTGGGTGATGGCTGCGTTTGAGAAGATCTAGGATGAGGAGGCATGTTAAAATAAAAATGAAGACGAAAAGAAGCAGAAACAAGAAGATGAGATAGCTAGATGAAAAGGAGCAGAAACAAGCATATGAGATAGCAAGATGAAAAGGAGTAGAAACAAGCAGATAAGATGGTGAGGGGTTCTGAGCAGATAGAATGCACAGGATGGGATGAGAATGTGAGTATGCAGCAAGGTAGAAAGCATATCCAGAGATTAGTCAAAGATGTGGTTATGGCAGAAAGTAGGTCAAGATGTGGTTATGACAGAAAGTTGTCCAAGATGTGGCTATGAAAAATTGAGTAAAAAAATGTCAGATAAGAGGTGAACATTGGCACGTAAAGTGTCTAATAGCCCAATTATTAGCAAAGATAATTGCGGAAGATAATTGGGGTATGCAGATTATTTTCCGCAATATATTTAATTGCGGATCCCTGAACATTGATACTCCCTAATATTATTGTTTAATAATATATGAAAAGTTTTATTTAATATATAAATTTAATTAACTAATTTAATTACATTATAAGTCAATTTTAGACATATAATTATAATATATGTTTGTAATTAATTAATTATAAATTTATAATTATTAAATACATAAAAATGTGCCATTATTTGTAGAATATCAAATATATTATGCTTAATTTAAATGTATAAATAATTTATATAACAATAAAATTAATATAACACTTATATTTAATAAGATACTTATATAATTTTATTATGCAATAAAATACTAATTTATATACATCAAATGCAATTCTTACGCCCTCCTTCAGGTCCAATAAATCAACATATCATTTACTGGGCTCCTGGTATAGCCTGGCTGACGCTCCCTCACTCTAAAAAAAACAATAAAAAAATGCTAAGATTTTTTCTTTTTGTACTTCTTTTACAGAGTAGGAAGATTTGAAATCTCCTTGCCAGGTATCAATGCATCATGTTCAGATGATTTGTTCTTATATCTCAATAAATATTCAGTACCTCTTTCAGAAGTGATAATTCTATCATTGAGAATTTTAGCGATTTCTGCAGTATCTGTGACTTCCTGAGGGTTTTTCTTAGGTCTTCCCCTTCTTTTGGGAAATAAGTCACTGTTGGAAGTATAAGGCTTAAGCAAAGAAATGGGAAAAACAGGACGTTTCCTATCATATGGAGAATACAATAAAACTTCTACTGCATTATCTCCAACAATTCTTTTAACAAAAAATGGTCCTACAAAAGGATCTTTTAATTTGTTGTTACCTTGTAGATTGAAATGGACAGTAGATATCAACACTTCATCACCCTTGTTAAATTTGTATTGTTTATGGGATTTATCCCATCTCTTCTTTTTTTATATTCAAATGCTTTATCAATACAGCTTTGAGCATGTTTTTTGCATAGCTGTTGCATTTTCACAAATGATTTTACACCAGGGTGTAGTTCCAACTTAGTTAATTAATAATTGAGAATTTGAGAAGGAGTGTTTGGGACACAACCTAACCAAAGCTCAAAAGGGTTTTTCTCAGTGACAGAATGAACAGTGCTATTATATGCAAATTCAAGACCAGGCAATAGAGTGACCCAGTCATGAGTAAATCTGTCATTGTCTTTATATTCTAATCCAAAGGAACAATACCTTCTAATCATATCGTCCAGAGTTTGAATCATTCTCTTAGCTGGACCATCAGTCTGAGGATGGTGAGCTGTAGACAACTTTAACTCACAGCCACAAATATCCGTCAAAGAGGACCAAAACCCAGAAGTAAATTCTGGATCTCTATCAGAGATAATGGCTTTTGGAAATCCAATAATATTAAACATGTAAGTCAACCATAAGAAAGCCAATTCCTTTGTGGATACACCTTTGTGGGTGGGAATAAACTTGCACATTTTTGTGAATCTATCCACTATTACCCAACAAGAGTTATAACTGTCTTTACCTGCTACAGGAAGACCAGTGACAAAATCCATGTTAATGATTTTCCAAGGAGCATCAGGTGCTTCAATATGTTGTAATAACCCTGCTCTTTTACCTGTCAACCTTTTAGATTTCTGGCAGGAATAACAAGATTCAACATATAATTTTGTATTTTCAGACACCACAGAAAACCTGGGGGTGCACTGCTAGCAATCCCCTCTCTTTGAAATCCAGAGTGTCTCTTATTATTCCAGGGTTATTCTCACTTTATAACAATATACAAAATTGTATTGGAAGTACATTTATTCTCAGATTGATTATAGACAGAATATCAACTGATTCCAAATTATGCACAAGCTGATCCTCCAGAACTTGATTTTGGTCCTCTGTTGAGCACAAATTGAGCACAAATTGATCTAACCTAAGCTTATGCATATATAATAATTCAGGATACTTGCTCTATTAAATTTGATAATAAAATAAAATATTGATGAATTTATATAAAAAATAATTATTATGTAAGATATTAAATTATAAAGTTAGGCATCATAGGAGGGCACTTAATAGAACTTAATTATACTATGTGACACCTTAATAATGTATCACACAGTTTGAAGAATTTAAAAATAAATGTGTCATGATGGCCAATGAAATTGCTTGGACAGACACTTTCAAAGTTAATACTGACGATAATACACAAATATAAAACATTAGCATCTATCCAATAAGAGACTTTCCTTCTGATAAATGTATTTTTCTAAGCTACTCCCTGTTAAAATGTGTCCTTGTGAGGTTTGTCTGACCTTAAGGGGGATAATTTGGCAACATCAAACTACTTCTATTTCCATTATTGACCAAAATATTATCCTCATTTCCATCTAAAGAGTTGATCTCATCTGACTGTGGCTGATCAAAGGGGTCCACCACAAGTTTAGCCAAAATTTTGGTGAACACTTTTTTGATGGATAGTGACTAACCAATGCTTTCCGAAATTTTCCACCTGAAGTTAGGCTAAACTTCAGGAGGATAAATTTATCATGAATACAAAATTAACTGAAGAATACTTTTGCCCTAGCTACTCTGCATCATAAAGGTGTCCAACTGAGGTTTAGCCATAATTCAGGCAGACACTTTTGGAAAGGCACAGTCTAATGGGATTAATATCTATATATGGCAATAAGTATGATTTTTTTATCAACATGGAACTATGATTAATTTAATATGGCCAAAGTGTCCACCTGAAGTTTGGCCAAAATACAGGTGGAAATTTTTATGAGGATTACTTGATGAAATGAAGAAGACTTGCAATTACTTTCCATCATGAAATTTTCAAACTTAAGTTTATCAAAAATTGTGGTGACACTTTTGCCAGATCCAGTCATATGGGATCAACTCTCTATATGGAAATGAGAATCAAATTTTAGTCAATCATGGCATTAGAAGTAACTTGATATGGACAAACGTTCCACCTGATTTTTGGCAAAAAATAAGTTGGAAATGTTTATGAGGAATACTAGATTAACTAAAGAAGACTTGCACCCTACTACTGTCCATCATAAAAGTGTCCACCAGAAGAATTCTCAAGCTTGTGGTTGACATCTTTGACCTGGTCTGGCCATATGGGATCAATTCTACATATGGAAATGAGGATGTAATTTGGTCAATCATGGTACTAGAATTAATATGATATAGACAAAGTGTCCAACTAAATATTGGAAAAAAATTAGTTGAAAACTTCATTTAGTTTTTAAAAAAATCAAATTAAGTACAATTTTATTCCTGATGGTGCCCATTTTATCCAACACCTCTTCTGAGCCTTGAAAGTAGGCATTTAGCTTGAATTTTTAATTTCATATAAAATCCCTTCTATTCAACCTATTTCTTTTTACCCCTTTTTTCTTTTAAATATCAATTAACACTACGCAATATAGGGGGTGGACTTGCTAGCAAGTCCCCAACCTGAACTCAGACTGAACTCAGATGGAACTCAGACTGAACTCATACTGAACTCATACTGAACTCTACTTGAAGACCCACAAAAACTGTTATGCTGAGTGGTGTTCATCCCTGATTGTATGGTTCCTTTGTCAATAGCTCAATGTGTGTTCAATCTGTGGTGAATTTGAGTCCAAGGTTGCGGACTTGCTAACAAGTCCGCCCCCCGTATTGCGCGGTGTAATTTTATGTAAAACAAATCATTTTCATAAGTTTTTACCTGTATTTAATAAAACTATTAAAGGTTTAACATCACCCTGTAAGCATTTGGAACATGTTTTTTTCTATAAAATAAAAATAATAGTATACTGGTGACAAAAAATTGATCAAATGATATAATATTAATAAAACAGAAAGATAAAATACCAGTGGATATGTTTTAAAAAAATACCAGTTGAACTGAGGAAGAGCTGCACCCTAGATAACCACCATCAAAAAAGTGTTTAGCACAGGTTTGGCTGAACTTGTGCTGGACACTTTTGGTCAGGTGCAGTCATATGAGATCAATTCTCTCTATGGCAATGAAAAAAATTATTTGATAAAAAACTTCACTAGAAGTAGTTTTATATAGCCAAATTTTATACCTAGAGTTCATCCAAACCACAGGTTCACAATTTTTTATCTTTAAAAAAAGTAAATTTAGTACAATTTATCCCTGATGGCTCTCATTTTCTTCAACACCTCTACTGGCCTTTGATAGTAGGAATATTACTTCGATTTTTTTTTCATATTTGATCCCTTTAACTTAATTTTTTATTCCTCATGTTGCTTTTGGATATCAATTAATAATTTTTAAAATAAATTATTTTCATATTTTTATACATTTATTTAATAATATTATAAATGGCATAACAACACCTGGTATGCATTTGGCAGATGAGTTTTTTCTATACTTATATTTAATAATATTATAAAAGGTGTAACATCACCCGGTATGTGTTGGGCACATGAGTTTTTGCTATACTTATAATATTAAAACATAATGGTGACCAAAAAGTAATCAAATGATATTTATGAGTGAGGCACAAAGATAAAATACCAGTAGACATGTTTTTAAGAAATACTAGATGAACTGAGGAAAAATTCTACCCTAGCTACTCTCAATCACAAAAGTGTACAGCGCAAGTTCGCCGAACTTGTGCTGGACACTTTAGGCCAGGTGCAGTCAGATGGGAGCAATTCTCTCTATGGAAATGAAGAGAAATTTTTGATAAAAAATTACACTAGAAGTAGTTTGATATGGCGAAATTGTCATCCTGATGTTTTGGTAAAGCTCAAGTGGATTTTTTTTTATTTTTAAAAAAAATAAAATTTAGTGCAAGTTTAGCCCTGATTTTGCTAATTTGATTCAACATCTCTTTTTTCTGTTTATGACAGGAATTTAACTTGGATTTTAATTTTCATCTTTGATTTCTTTTATTTAACTTTATTCCCCTCATATTGCTTTTGGATAGAAGTTTATTTTTTGTAAAATAAATCATTTTCATATTTTTTTACCTTTATTCAATAATATTATAAAAGGTGTAACATCACCCAGTATTCATTTGGCACACAAGTTTTTTCTATACGAATAATATTAATAATATAGTGGTGACAAAAAATTAATCAATTGATAAATATGAGTGAGGCACAAAGATTGAATAACAGTGGAAATGTTTATAAGAAATTCCAGATGATTTAAAATTACTTTCACCCTGGCTTCTCTCCATGATAGAAGTGTCCAGCACAAGTTTGGCCAAACTTGTGCTGGACACTTTTGGTTGCATGCCGTCAGATGCAATCAATTCTTTTTATTGATATGAGACTGAATGATTACTCCATCATTCACCACGGGAAATCAGGGGGTGAACTGCTAGCAGTTCCCTCTTTTTGAAATTTTCAGGAAGAGGTTGGGAAATCTTTGGGGAAATGTTTTGAAAGAATTAGGAAACTGTTTTTAAATTATATGAAAAAATTTTGAAAAAAAATTTGGCCCTAAATTGAGCCTCGATTTATCCCTTCTTGAGCAGAGCTTTGGATTTAAGTTGAGCATCAGTTGGAACAAATTTGAGCAATGGTTGAGCCACAACACTTAACATACCATAATATTCAATTTTACATATAGATCCATTTAATGTTGGGAGGTCAGGTTTGATATAAGTAGAAATATCTTAAATGACACATAGTATACTAGGTCTGGAATATTATTTCAATTATCAATTTTATTTCCGCAAATATATAAAAAATAATACTATTTAAGTCCTTTTTAAAAACTTTATTAATAAAAATATAACTCTGTAAAAATATTTGCACATAATTTTAAATTTTCTAGACAAAAGTTGATATTGAGCCCTTATCAATAGAAATTTCTCATTGTTCCTTGGAATAAAAAAGTATAAGACAATGTTCAAAAAATTTAATGTAGGAGAAAAAATATATATATTTTTTATAAGGGGAAAAAATAGTAATGTATTTTTTAAAAAATTTACAATATTAAAGAAACTAATTTTAATATATTGGCACAAAACTTAGGCTCTAAAATAATGCACTTTTTTTAATTATTTATCTGTATTTAGTTATTATTAAAATGTGAGTCAACATTAATTATTAACATACATGAAAAATTCAATTTTGAATATTCATCCAATATTATATATATTCTCTACTTTATTCTCTTTCAAAACTTTGCTCTCACTCTCTCTTTCTTTAAACTACCACGATCACCATAAAATTCATTTAATTAAAATGTCAAATTTAAGATGCATTGGAAAATTCTCTTTAAATTTTAAACCTATTTTTTCAAAAGAAAGATCTGTATTTGATGAAGTATCCAATCCAGTTATTATGCAACAAGGAAGATTTTTAGTTCATGTTTTTGGATTATTCAAAGAAGGAGAAGAAAAACCTGTTGGTGAACTTCTAACGAACAGAGCAGCCAAATTGGACAACTATTTGGAGAAATTGGATCTGGATCTCAAATTTTAACTGAGGGAAGGGCTTTAAATCCCCAAATACCTTATTATTTTTGATCTTACTTGGTTCTACTTTTAAACAGGCAGCATAGAATTTGTGGCCTCCTTTTTTGTTTGACTGCTTTTATTAGTCAGGCTAAAGAAGTATTTCTAAATGCTCAAATTGATTTGACACCGATTCCACACTAAAATCCAACCGTCTTCTTCAATATTCCTCATTCTTGTATTCACACAACTTCTGAAATTTCTGGAACAAGGGATAATCAAATGGCAAATCTATCTATACTTGGTATGAAAACAACTCTGAAAACGCATCCGATTCAAGCTATCAATTTTATGATAGACAATGAAAATAACTTATCCGAAAAGTTAGAAATCCTGTGGAGGCATGCAGACAACAGCTGGCTGAGAGTAGGTTTTAATAATTATTATGAATAATTTCTTGAAGAAGAGTTATCCTCTGCAGGAATTGGTTCAATTCTAGCTGATGATATGGGCTTTGGAAAGACCCTCTCAACTCTTGGCCTAATTACTGCAACTCAAAGCGATGCCAGACAATTCCAACTCTTGGGTGGTGGAAAAGAGAAAGATAGGACATCAGCAACTCTCATCATTTGCCCACTTGCAACATTATCAAACTGGGTCAATGAAATAAGAATTCACTTTGAAGATAATGCACTACCTTTCGAGGTTCTTTATGGGAAGGATTCAAAGAAAATTAATTTTGAGGAGCTTCAGAACCAACTAGTTGTTTTGACTACCTATGAGACAGCAAGTCCGTCTTCTTCAAAGAAAACTCCTCAACCTATTCCGCCAGTAACTCATAAACTCATTTGGTACAGAATAGTTTTAGATGAGGCTCAGTAAGCATTCATTTGAATTACTAATAATTTTGAACATAATATTATAAAAGCTGATGAAATGTTTAACATAATTTAAAAGTTTAATCAAGAATCCCCAGTTGCACAAGAATCAGAATATATCAGCCTTGGAGGCTGAGTATCGACTATGCTTGACAGGGACACCACTTCAGAACAGGACAACTGATCTTCAAAGCCTTACATCATTCCTCAGAATCGAAAGATGGCAAGAAAACTGGTTGTGGATTAATTTTCTTATGAATGGCTTAAACAGAAGAAGCTCTAGCTCAATAAAATCAATAAATACTCTCATGAATGTCATATGCCTGCAGAGGACAAAAGAAGCAATCTTATCACTTCCTCAAAAAATTGAGCAAGAAATATCTGTAGAATTATCAGAACCTTGGCACTCAAAACTTACGAAGCTTCAAGAACATTTTTCTGAGTATTATGGGCCTTCTCGAAACACCAACCTCCCTTGGGACTCAGCTGAGTTTCTCCGAGAACTGTCAATTTTACGGCAATTTCGTAACCACCCTGTCTACGAAAACCCAGATCAACCTCCAACATTTCCTTTCACATGGAAACATTCAGCAAAGATTATACATCTAATCAGTCATTTAGAAATTTTCTTAAGGGGAGAACGGGGGATAATTTGTCCCAAGGCTGTTATATTTTCAGAATATGCGGACTTTTTGGAAATGTAAGGAATTTGATTAATTATTTCAATAACTTATTTTTAGCTTAAACAACATTTCAATATTCTATCCATTGAAACAGTATAAAAAAGGCTGTAGATGACCATGGAATTAGCTACACAGAGCTTGTAGGAAAGTTGAGCATGAAAAAAAGGGATTAAAATGTGGACAAATTCAAAAATGATGAAAGATGTCAAGTTTTGCTTGGTACAATCAAGGCTGCAGGAGTTGGAATAGACTTGAGGTGTGCACAAAATGTATATATAATGGTAAGTCAAAGAGTCTTATATTGAAATAGAAAAGGTTGAAAAGAGAATTTGTTTAAAATATTGAAACAGGAGCCTAATTGGAATCCAGCAGTTGAACAGCAAGCAGTTGATCGTCTGTATAGAATGGGCAAACAAAATGAAGTTCATGTACTCAAGTATTTTGTAAGCAGAAGTATTGAATTCAGCATTTATAAGATACAAAGAAAAAAGATTGAGCTATCAATGTATGTGAAATTTTCTTTATATAAAGTTGCATCATAGCTAAAAATATTTAACTGTTCTAATTTTTGAAGGTTAAGTGTCCCAAACATTGGAAACGAGGAATATGAGTCTGCTAGATTATTGATTAGGGAATTCATCAATAACTCACATTAGAATTTGAAGTTTTTTCAAGTATGTAGGAAATGTTTATTGGGGCTTGACAATTAAGAAGTCTTAATTGTTGAGGATTAAGAGAAGCGAGATATAATAAAGAATAGCAGTCACTTGGCAAACCCCTGGGGACTGGAAAAGAATTAAAATGAGTCTCGATTGAGGATACCAAATTTAATCTATCATATAATGCCAAGTTCTTAAGTATTTCTCCTGAATAAGAGCAAGATTCTCGGATTTGAATGTGTTTCTGGTCAAGATTTCGTGCAAGTCTTGAGAATTCTTCAGATCTCCATGGCAATAAAATCCGCTTAAAAGAACCTTCATCATCAATTTCGGTGTCTGAGCAACATTTGACGTTTTTGAAAAGATTCTCATAGGTTTCACCACTTGGAAGTTGTTTAAGAAGGTGAGTTTGGTTAAAAGAATTCTGAAAAAGATTGTCAAATTTATATAAGCTTGTGTAAAAAAAAAGATAAAAATATTAGTTCTTACTTTCTTTTTTATTTTATATTTATACTTTCTTATTTTAACTATTTCACGGAAACTATCAGAATCTTTTCCGAGTCGTAATTTATCAGCATAACCTATAAACCAGCGGTGAAGAACACCCATTTCATTTAGGTAGGAAATATGAGTAGAGTCCATTGAATAAGAAACCAAATAATTATTTTCCAAAGCTTTATCCCAGTGCTTAATGATAATTTTTGCCAAAACTTGATTCCACTTGTGAAACCAATCAAGATTCCAAGTAAACTTTTTTCCAGGAAAGTTGCATTGAAGAAGAAAGTGGATAAAAGCATTGTGGAATATAGCAGGGATTTTTTCAGAAACACAGTAATTTTGTTCAGGATATGGAAAATTAATATCAATGTTGAGAGAGCTTATATTGAACAATGAAAACCTATGTAGTTGTTCTTTGGTGGGGTTCAGCTTCCATTCATTAGACTGAGGTGAAATATTCAAAAGCACACAACAGAAATTGTAAATAGACCTGCAAAAATGAGAAGTTGATCAAGGGAGTATCTCATTGAATCTTTTATTTAGTACACGGGTATTAGTAGGTATTTTTCCATGAGGAAAATAAGAACAACTAGAGCTCATCATATACGTTATGAAAAGCAAAATGAACAAAAATATAAAATTTTTAAAGGATATGGCAACAAAAACACTACTATAATAAATTTTTTATTTTGAAAATAATTAATAATGAAGAGTTGAGTGGAGGGACAGATGAGCTTTCTCATGAATATCTTTCTCTATAAAATATGGATATCTATGTATGTTCATAATTAATTCAAAAGGAAATAACTCAGCTGTAATAGAAAATTATTGCATGATAAACGGGTAAAAATATAATGCAGAATCATTTTGATTTTCCAACTTATTTTGATAATATTTTAATGCAAATAATGACCTTATTTGAGCTTGTTGATTGTGCTGACAAACATATTTTAAAAATTTATATTAACAACTTATTAGTATGTATATATTTTATTTACCAAGATTACTTGGAAACCATACCAATTTTTCAGAGTTTGGAATAAGCAACTTAATGTAAAAATTCTGTTTTATGGATTCTGGAAGCTTTACTTTGATGACCTCTTAGATTTGAAAATTTTAAAATAATATATTTTGTTGAAAAAATATTTATTTTTCAGACTGTAATTCTATACTTTGAAAAATAAATATTATAAATTTTTTTATATCTTATAGTGATTATTAGTGAAAACCTTTCTGTTACTTGGCAGAATTTTATTAATTCAGGTGATTGCAGAAAAAAAAACAGCAACACTTAAATAACTTTATTATTATAAATTAAATGGTATTATTTTGATTCAAGTTATATCATAGTTTCTCCTATATTTAAAAATGCGATCAATTTGTATTCTCTTATAGTATTATGCTTTGTGAAAAATAAGCTGTTTGATAAACATGTATGCAACATTGTAAAATGTAGCCAGTCTGAAACATTTTTCTGATGCACAGTATGGATACCTACTTAATGCATGGTTGATCTGCATGAAAAAAACATTCAAAGAAATCCATGGTAACCAACTTGTTGATAAACTTCTTGAGACGTAAAAATTAGCTTATTTTAGTAAGTGCTTCACAATAAATAAATAGTTTGTTCAATTGCTACCATCCAGTAACATATTTCTTATATCCAGAAGTCTTAAAATGCCACCATTTTTTCGCGTTTGTAAATGTGAAGAGCTTGGATGTTCATCAAGAAAGCATCAGACCTCATTGGGAAGCTTTGAAGTTGGTGTAGCTTTCAAAACAACTCAGTCATACTCCAAACATGAAGAGGAAAGAAATCACAAATCACAGATGGTTGGTACATCCAGCGCTTCACCTCACTTAGGATCCAAAATCCCAGATCTAGTAAGACATCAATATTTGGTAAATAAAGAGAAATTATGTTTCAATTAATCTCTATTTTTTTTCTTTGCTTAGGGGCAGCCTGTTTTTGAAACAATTCAATCTCTACCACGGTCAAACAATTTGAATTTGGAAGAGCTTTCTAGCCAAAAGATAATGTGGCTGGCAGCAAAATTTTCTCTTATCCATCATTTAAGCAAAGACAGTTGTGCTGAATTTTTGCATGATGAAGTCAACAAACTCAAACTTCTTAGTGACATAGGCAAACTAGATGCTAGCAGAATCATCAGCCTGATTCCCCTTTCTATAGAGACAGTTTTTAGTCGATTGCATCTCAATCCATTATTTGTCACCAAGGCATGCTGTTCTAAGTGCTTTGCTCTTTATGAGTATATCCCCAAACACCAACCATCGATCTTATCTTGTACTCAACCTTTTTATTCATCCTCAAAGCGCTATTTGAAAGATTTAGGACAGAGAGAAGAAACTGTCAATTGTGATGAAAATTTGTATTTGGCTAAGTAAAAACAAGAAGAAGCAATCTACCATCCTTGTAAAACATTTCATCACAACAGTTTGGTTGAATGGCTTTCAGGAAAGTTTAAACTAATCAAATTTGAGACGCTGATTGAGAAAAAAAATGATTTTCTAGAAAACATGGAAAGGGATGTCATGAAAGATGTATATGATGGTTTTGTATGGAAAAATTTTCCAGATATTTCTACAACTCAAAATAGAACTGTCGATGGATATACAAAAATCTGAGATAATTTAATGTTTAGTTTATATGTTGACTGGTTTAGGCCAGCTGGCAATCGTATTGGAGGTCATCAGAAATCTGTGGGTAATATCTTGTTGGTGTGTATGAACTTGCCTACAGAAGATCGATACAAAACCGAAAATCTATTTTTGTATGCTATTATTCCCGGTCCAACTGAGCCAACGAGTGAACAAATAAATCATCTTCTGAAGCCTCTTGTCAATGAACTAAAGACTCTATGGGATGGCATATTTATTGAAAAAACACCTCACTATCCACAGGGCCAAAAAATAAGGGCTGCATCATTCTCTTTAATAGGAGACATTCCAGCGATGCGAAAGATTGCTGGTTTCGCAAGTCACTCAGCCACTAAGTTCTGCTCTGTCTGTCATATTTCAAAAGATGAAATCGGTGAGCATAAAGTCGAAAAATTTTCCTTACGTACTCATGAGGATCATATGCACTGGGCAGAGAAGTGGAAAAAGTGCCAGTTACATTGGGAGCGGGTATCTATTGTTAGGAGTCATGGGGTTTGATGGAGCAAGCTAAATAACCTTGTATATTGGCAACCTATGGAATATTGCTCAATTGACTTGATGCATTCACACATGCTTGGAAATCTTAAAGATCACAGTCTAACTTTTTATCTAATACAAAATGCCGCAATCGACCTAGAAAAAAAGCTGACAAAGGAAAAAAATTGGCATGTAAGAAGAGAAGATGATGATGCACGTTCTGATATATTTATATATAAGCAATATAAAAAACGTAGAAGCAGCTTAATCAGCACTGATGCCGATAATATTGAACCAGTGGGACGGCAAAAAAGACTATGATATACAAGTACAATGAGACGGTCACAAACATATCTTAGAATGGATAGTGGAGGAGCTGAATCGGAAGGATCAAACAGCCGGACAAAGTCATCAAGTTCTGAACATCACTTTCAAACCTTAGAGTTTGGCTCCAACATGCTTCTGAAAGTGGAAGTCGAAATTCAACCTATAACTTAAGGCAAAAAAGTATCAGTATATCCAAAAGTGAAAGATTTAATTCATCCATTGAGACTATTAGAAGTAAGGAAGATAAAAAGAAGGGCAAAGAGAAAGAAAGCAAAAGAACTAGAAATCCATAATTGTTAGCCACTGAGCTAGAGGCATTGTGGAATGTGATAGAGCAAACAAAAAAACCTTCCTGGATTTCACGAGTGCCAAAACATGTTGGATCTAAAAAGTCAGGTTCCCTCAAAGCTGCAGAGTGGCATGTACTTAAAACTTTTTACTTTCCTTTGTCACTTATCCCCCTTTGGGTAGAAAAATTAAATCAAGCCGAGACATCCGTGACGTCAGACCACAAACCTAGAGAATATTATCTTCTCAAATCACTCACCACTTTAAGTTCAATTACCAACTTTTTGACTTTAAAAAATGTGTCTGCCGATGAAGTTGATGAATTAAAACAACAGCTATTGGAGTATCGTAACTGCTTCAAAGAAGGTTGGAAAAATATCAGCTTTAAGCCAAATCTTCATTTCACTCAACATTTTCCAGAAATGATTAAACGTTTTGGTCTACCCGTAGGTGTGGCAACTTGGGCTGCTGAAAGAGTTAATGGTATATTATCGGAAATTCCAAACAATCATCATACAGGTATTTAGTCTGGTAATTGGGTGCTTAAAAATGCAAATGAGCTAATTTATTTTTATTGAACATAGAAGAAATACCACGGACCATGCTCAAGCACTGGCATCTGAAGTCTAGGGTATTGGAACTAGGTGAAGCTGAAGATAATGCTCAGTATGGATCTAATATTAAAAAAATTGAGTACAATACAAAAAAAATACATTTCCATTTAACTGAGGCATTATTTACAAAATGGGTAAGGGCAAGCTTAAGAAAAGAGACATCTAAATGGGATTCGTTACCATCAGAGAAGGTGGGAGACAGGGTAGTTGAAAATATAGCAAGCATATTGGTCCATGGAAAGTGTTATACGACTCATGACCAGAATCCTGGGAATTCTACCATTGAATTCTACTTTAGAAAAGATAGTCAGTTTGGGCATATTGATCAGCTTTTTAGTTCAAAGGACGATAATGAAAAATTCTATCTAATCGTTAGTCCATTTAAAGAGCTTATACCAGAAGATACAAAAAAGGATCCCTATGAGGCATTTCCACAAGTGCATTTCCATTTAGTAAGAGTAGAAAAAGAAACACAAATTGTGATAAATCATTATTCAATTATTGGACATGCCGCCACTTTACAGCACCAAAGGGGAATGCTTGGAATAAAGTATGATGTTATCACTGCTGTTGGACTTCAGACACTAGTAAGTAAAAAATTAAACAACATGTACATTTTATTTTCGTTAATATGGTTGAAATTATTTAGGATTGGTAAGAATTTGGAGGATTTGTAAAGTTTGTAATAGATCTTTGGAACAGCTAGATGCAAGATTAATAAATAAAACTTTTTGAGATTTTGCCTAAATGTTTAAGAAAACAATAACAAGGGCATTCATTATGTTTTAGAACCCATGCTATTAATGAGTGACATTTTATTGTAAATGTAATTCTAACTAAAAGGAATTCAATGTACTATACAAAGTCTACCTATACTTGAAAAATATTATAAATAGTTCAGAACCAGGGTTGAAAAATCTAAGGACCATATTTTTCAAGCCAATAAAACTGAGTTTTCCACTAATTTTTATGCTTGAATATTTTATTCATTAAACTCACAATTAATGTGTATAACTAATTTCTCTTTAATATTATCTTGTCTATATTCTGAAAGTTAATAAATTTTTTTTATTATAAAGCACAGAATGTCTAATACTGGTGATGCCATGCAGGTTAATTCTCCATTAGAAAGTAATTTTGGAGTGCAAAATAATCCTCCCCCTCAAAATCCTAGAATGTCTCCATCGGGTCCTGTTCCCCCTGAAAGACCTAGTAAAAATCCAGGTAAACCCTAACCTCCTCCTCAGTCTTCATCAGATCCCCAAATTTGATCAACTGATTGCTTTTCTAATATCACAAATACAGATGGTCAATCCACACCTGGAAATTTTCAGCAGCAAGAAGAAAGTGTAGGTAATGATTGGGCTAGTATGTTATTGAATCAGTTTCTTGGAAGCGGTGGGGGATCCACTTCTACTAACCCAGCAGCCAGTAACAGTTGACCTGGTGAATAAACTTTTTCAACATGCTTTTATGTTTTAAAATAGGTTTACCAATTTTAATTTTCAAAAATTTGCAGTTAATCCCTCTCTTATAATTTAAGCTACTGATCAGCGCAGAATACTTGATGCTGAGTCACTTCAAAATGACCAAAACTTGCAAATGGTTAGAAGCATATTTACGAGGTGTGATGTACCAAGGAGCTCAGATTCTATTAACCGAAATATCTATCACTTTTTGAAGTTCTGTCTTGGTGGACCCATTAATGTATCTGAGTTTCCTATAGGCCCAACAAATGAAGAACTTACAGATTGGAAAAATTGGCATGAGTAAAAGCTATTGACGATTGAAACAGCATTAAAACAGGTTCAAAACGCACCGCAGGAAACTTCAGCTGCTGATCGTCAATTTATTTTAACAAATACTTATATATTTTTACCTTCAAAAATTCATCTACCAACTTTTATTTCAAAACCTGAGCCCGGAGGACCAAAGGGAGAAGCTGCTGTACCGATCTCTGTAAAACAACATTTGGAACAAGAGCTTCAAGAGAATGGATTTTGTCGACTTGCTTTTGATTGGAACTGTCAAAATTTTTCTGAGTCACTATGGAATCAAGTAATGGTGAGTGTAGTATCAGACCATTGTACTAAGTGGCTCTAAAAATTGAAAAATATTGATTCAGAAAAACTCAGGTTTACACCAATCATCGTCAAGAAATGGGTGGTCAACAAGGGAAAAAATATTCGAAAGGTGGCTGGTCAAAACTGTGAGGTGATTGAGGCAAGTAGAAAGGAAAAGAGATCAAGAGCACAGATAAAGCGTTATCAAACAAAGGTATTTATTCAAAGCATAATTACTAAAGAAAGTCTATTACTAATTTGATTTGATTTTAGATTTCAAAAAACCGCTACGACATTGCAAGAAAAAAGTGCTTTGATCAGCCAGGCTTTGTAGCACTTTTTCATGATACAAGTCTTATGTCTGATTTAGATGAAGCCCCACCAAATCCAGAAGAGAATCTTCTTAAATGAGTAGTTCCTGGATGGAGAAATCCAAAACTCAATGAAATTTTCAATAAAATGGAAAACTTGACTAAAAAGACGGCCCATTCAAATGTTGAAAAGGCTTCAATGAAGAAACTTTATGATCGCTCAACTAAAAAGACAGCTTCAACAGATGGTATCTTGAATGTAACCAAATTTCTGCCATAAAACTGCTATTCACCTGGATATTTAGCAAATTTGTCGGTTAATGAGAGGGAGTTACTTGACGTTCAAGAAGATATAGATTTTGCCAAAGTTAATGAAGCACTAGATCGAGCAGCAGCATCTTAAATTTTTTACCCCACTGGTAACCATGTATATAGAGTGATAGTAATCATAATTTAAATATAACATTATTATTCTTTTTTATAAAAAATTCCAATTGATGTATAAGATAAATAAGAGGAAAAGAATTAACGATTTTAAAATTATTGAGGATAGAAAAACAGATGTATATTTTTGTAAAACTTTAAGACATGATAAACATTTTGATTAAATAAATTTGAAATTTTTTTATGCACAATAAATGAGCTTGAAATAAATAAAATTGAAACTCTTCTCAGATACTTATGACAAGATCAAATTAAAGCCTAAAACAAGAATAGAATTAGACTCTAAATTTCAATTTAAAATACCTGTTTTTCAATAATTATAATTGCTTTTTTATTGGCTAAACGCCACCAATGATTAGTATAAAAATGCACATGTGAAAAAATTTATGAAGGTGAACACCATCCCTCACCAAAAAAGAAACATCATTAAAGGCACTCAATAATCCATTACCATAGTTAATAAACAAAATATATACAAAAAATTAAAGCATTCAACCAATGGGAATTCATTTACACAAGGATCTTAAGAGTTTTTTTTTTTAAACTTCACTTTTTGAAACAATAATTGAAAATTATTAAACCTAAAAAACCAAAAAATCATCAATTTATATTTGGTTTTCATGCCTTAAAAAAATAAAAGAGGCTTTAATAACATGTAATTGATAAACATACTTCAGTAGAATTTAAGTATTGTGCTATGTGTCCAGTACAAGTTCGGCCAAACTTGTGCTGGACACTTTGGCCAAGACCAGTGACTAAAAATAGCAAGGAAAACCATAAAAAATGGCCCATATAATTAAGATAATTGATGGCATCAAATTGTTTTTTGGTAAAAGTGTCCAGCACAAGTTTGGCCAAACTAATGCTGGACAATTTTCCAATTTGAAGTTGGTAAGGTGCATGGTTTTTTAAGAAAAGTCAGGTTTTCTTTATAAAGGTGTCTAGCACAAGTTTGGCCAAACTTGTGCTGGACACTTTGGTCATGGACAGTAACTTATTACTTCAAGGAAATTAAAAAAAATTAGACTAGAAAATGAAGATATCTGATGGCATCAATTTTTTTTTGGTAAGTGTCCAGCACAAGTTCAGCCGAACTTGTGCAGGACACTTTTATGAGCAAAAACTCACTTCTCTTAAAAAAACATGCACCTTACCAACTTCAAATTAGAAAAGGGTCAAGCATAAGTTCGGCCAAACTTGTTCAGGACACTTTGGCCAAGAACAGTGACTAAAAATTGCAAGGAAAACCTATAAAAATAGCCCATATAATGAAGATAATTGATGCTATCTAATGTCTTTGGTAAAAGTGTCCAGCACAAGTTCGGCTGAACTTGTGCTGGACACTTTTATAAAGAAAACCTCACTTCTCTTAAAAAAACATGCACCTTACCTTACCACTTCAAATTATAAAAGTGTCCAGCATAAGTTCAGCCAAACTTGTGCTGGAAACTTTGGTCATGGACAGTAACTTATTACTTCAGGGAAATTAAAAAAAATTAGGCTAGAAAATGAAGATATTTGATGGCATCAATTTTTTTTTTTGGTAAAAGTGTCCAGCACAAGTTCAGCTGAACTTGTGCTTGACACTTTTATGAGGAAAACCTCACTTCTCTTAAAAAAACATACACCTTACCAACTTCAAATTGGAAAAGTGTCCAGCATAAGTTCGGCTGAACTTGTGCTGGACACTTTTACCAAAAAAAATATTGATGCCATCAATTAACTTCCTTTTATAGCCTATTGATTTTTGGTTTTCCTTGAAATTTTTAGTCACTGGTCTTGGCCAAAGTGTCCAGCATAAGTTTGGCCGAACTTGTGCTGGACACTTTTTCAATTTGAATTTGGTAAGGTGCATGTTTTTTTAAGAGAAGTGAGGTGTTCCTCATAAAGGTGTCCAGCACAAGTTCAGCCAAGCTTGTGCTGGACACTTTTACCAAAGACATTAGATTGCATGAATTATCTTCATTATATGGGCTATGTTTTTTTGGTTTTCCTTGAACTTTTTAGTCACTGTACTTGGCCAAAGTGTCCAGCACAAGTTCGGATGAACTTATGCTGGACACTCTTCTAATTTGAAGTTGGTAAGGTGCATGTTTATTAAGAGAAGTGAGGTTTTCCTCATAAAAGTGTCCAGCACAAGTTTGGCTGAACTTGTGCTGGACACTTTACTCAAAACAGTTTGATGTTTCAATTGTCTACAAATTCCTTACCATTGTCTTTTGGTAAAGAGGAAAACCTTTAGCTATTAGTAGTTGTTTTGAGTATATTATGAGTAGTTGATATTTCCATTTTAAGGTAAAAGAGTAAAATATTTTTTGTGATTACCAGTAATTTATTTCCCTCAATATTTCTAAGAAATTGGTTATAATTTTTATAACACCTATTCCTAATATTCCTCTTTGATTTGGTTATTTTTTTTAGTCCTGATTTAAAGGCTTTTACTATTTTATCAACCAAGCTTTACATCAATGTAAAAAATAACGTGATGAATCTTGCTATATTTTTTGTGAGTGTTCCTATTCAATAATAGCTCAAGTTAGAAACATATATCCATTATCTATTTTCTTTTTCAACTTAGTTATCTCAGTGGAAAATGTTCATCAATTACTATTGAATGATGTTAACAGTACGTAACCTAGTACAAATCTGTAAAATACTTTAAAAATTGTGACTTTGGTACTTGGTTATTGGATTTTATATGGCAATAATTTCAAATAATTTTACACTTTATTCATATGCTAAGATTCTTAAGTGTTTCTATTTCCGATTTATTATATCAATTTAACTTTCACCAAGTTTAGACTAGGTTTGTGCCAGGGGGTTTCAGAGCAGCCCAAACAAGCTCCTATCATAGAATAAATTAATTTTTTTTTATAATTATATATAATACTATTTAGTGTTATCTTTTTTTATCCCCTTTTTTTAAATTATCTTTTTCCTTTGTTTTTTCCCCTATTTTTTATAACACATAAAGATGCCAAAATTACAAATAATAGTTCCATTAGTCATATTGCATGATGTCGATATTTACAAATTAATTTAAATATTTAAATTAGTTAAACTTATATTCTCAACTATTTACCCTTTGCAATTATCAAATTGGAAATTGGAAATTTTCTTTGTTTGTCATACTTTTAAGCCCCCAATATTTATGTCTAGTTACTTCCCTTTTACTATTAACCTCATTATTATCATCAGAATATTTTACAATATGCTTGCTAGCTTTATGCCATTGTAAAAGAACCCCTAGCAAAAACCTGCTTCTGGTAATATATAAACCCTCTTGTTTTGTACCACATTTCTCAATTTGTTTATTTCTCTCAAATTTACTACTATTATCTTTTGGTTATCACATTTATCTGTGTTAGTACAGCTTGAAAATACAAATAGCAATATATATTTTTTATCTCTTTATTACCTTGATATAAGAATTTTTCATTTTTTTCAAGTAATAAGTCATTAAAATGCCTTGTGATAAACAGACACCTCCTTTATGTAAGATCTATTGCCTTATCTCTTATATCTTCTTAGACTAGCTTTTCCTTTCCATTAATATATTTGATATATTAGCACCAAGTAGTTATTTGACAAAATCTCATCAGCATCCTCGATTCAAATCCTTCAAACTCAAGAAACAACCACCTCTAGGCATGTCTCCAAACCCCCCTTCTCTTGCCAATGAAAGGACTGAAATTACCCAATCTCAATATGGCAAGATACTTGAGTTTGCTAAAGGCAAAACTGAAGAACTACTGTCAACTCTTAGCGAGAAGCTTTTGCCATCTTATATTTCGAATGCCTACAACAATGTGCTTGAATACATTGATGACTTGAAAAATGTAAGTAATTATTTTATATTAAATTCTTTAAACTCAGAAGGATAAATTATCAACACTTTTTCTTTAAAACTTATTCAAATTCAGCTTATGAAAAAGGTATCATTCCTCCTGATGATGTCATTATCATCAAAGATGATGATGATAATGAAATACCTGATGCTGAAGGCTATGCATCAACATCTTGAGGGGGAGATAAAACTGTTCTTTGATGTTCAAAAAAAATGAGACTTTCTAGGGGCTCTAGTTTTGTCAGTGCTACTGAAACTCCTCCTTCCAAGGATTCCTCTTACTCAGCATCTCAAAAATCTATTCAAAATAGTCAAAATGTGTTGAAAGGGTATGTCATTTCTTTCATGAGTAATATAGCAATCAATTTTATATTAGTGTTTAAAGCTATCTCCAAATTGTTTACTTTCTTATTTATTATTTCTTGTCTTTTTCTTATCTTTTAATCCAGCTCTAAAAACTACAATCACTCCAAAGCGTCAACTAATAGTGAATCTTGCTCTAATGAAGAAGAAGTAGAAGAAGAAGATGATGATGAAGTTTTAAAATATGAAGCTTCTCTAACTCAAAAAGATGATGAAGCTACTTCTGCTGATGAGGTTGATAAAACACCCAATGAAGAAATCAATCAACCTAGCCAGCTACAAAAAATACTTCAAGTTCAAAGAAACAGCTTATAGTTGCCGTATCTTAAAAATATAAAATTGAAATTTCCAAACTCCTACGGTCTCTATCATCATCAATAAAAATTTCTAATAACTCCCTTCCTTATACTCCAACAATGATTGTCAACTCAAAATTACAGAAGCAAATAGCTGAAATTCATTGATTTTTTGAAGGTAGAATCAATGGTCAAAAGGTACTTAGGGCATGGCCAGAAATCGATCAGTTATTTGAAATCCGTTTGTCTGCTTCTCTTGAAAAGCCACACAAAATTTCACACAAATTCAATTTTCTATGGATGAAATCTGCTCATGAAGAAATGCTTACAAAAATTAATGAACTCTGTATGTATCACTTACTTGAAGTTGGATAATTTATTTTATGATAACTAATTGTTTGTTATTTTTTTAGCTTTGGAATTTCTTAATGTTGACACTTTGCAGATCTGGGTGGTCAATAATTTGAACTTTGAAAATTTGGAAAATTTTTGTAACTCTGAAGAACCAAACTCAATTAATCTTTCTCCTTTTAAGAATACTGATCACCCTGAATCATCAATGATACGCATGCTATTAAGACTAGTTAGCACAAGTTCTCACCAGCGTTCTTTTTGGGCATCCCTCTTTGCATCATCTCTTTATCTTGCTTCTCAAGAGTTTACCCTTCCTGCTGAAGAATTCGACTTCAATCCAGATTGTCCTCTTGAACGTGCCCTACATATTCTAGCCCGCCTTACACATCTGAAAATCAAAGTTCCTGTTAAATTGGACAGCTCAAAATCACAGTTATTTGCTGCAAATTTTTCAATCACTCCCCTGTGCCAATTTAGAAACATAATAATCAACGTCATGATTTCAATAATTATTTTAAAATCTAGAGAGGCTACTGCAAATATAACTCAAGCTGAAAGCAAGAAACAACGACGTTCAAGGAATAAAAAAACAACAACAGATATGCAGCAATTTGATGAGTCTCATAATGATTCTATGCAGAAGATGAATCAAGAATATGCACACCATAAATATCAATCATTTACTTTTTACTTGGTTGATGGTGTTTGTGAATTATTTCTTTCCTCACAGGACCACCAGCTTGGGTCAGCTTCAGACTGTTTAGAATTCATAACACAACTTGGCCTCCTTAGAAAATACTGTGATAATAATAATCCAGGCGGTGAAAAAATCTGGAAAAACCTTAATTTTTATATCTTTAATATTATCAAACCCTTAATAGATAAATCTGGGCCTATGCCACTTAATTTTAATACTCCCACCATGAGCCATATTGCTAGAGCAATGGAAGCTGATTTTCTTGATTATTGGAATCTTATTAAGCCAAATTCTTCATTTTTCTCTATTGTTGACGTAATTAATACATAATCCTACTTCATGTAAATATATACTTTATCCTATTGCTACATTTTTTTTGTAACTCAAATTATTTATTTATGTGTGATTTATTACCAAATCTGAATAAAGATGCTTAAACTATCAATAAATATTATTGCATAAATTTCTTACACCTTTTTGCTACTCATTAAATATTATTGCAATAATCATAACTCAAAATCATGATGGATCAAAAATTTGAAAAAAAATTAAGAATACATCATAAGTCATTTTTCTCATAACACTATATATTTCTTTAAGATGCCAATACATCTTAGCATTTGTCGCAAATTTTAAGATAATTATTACAAAAAATTGAAACAGTTTTCTATCAATTATTTTCAGCATGTTAAAAAGTTAAAAATATTAAGTGTAATGAATTTTTGCTCACAATTCATCAAAGCTTTTTCTTAAGTAGACTTTTCTTAATCTAATTTCTATAATTTCTAGGTGCATAATCATCTTAATTATACTAAGTATTCTCTATGAAAAACTCCTGGAAATAATATTCAATTCATTTAATAATAGTAACATATATATGTACCATGATAAAATAATATCTAGACATTTAAATAATGAGAAGCCATCATATTGGTATGAAATCATATTAAAGTGTCTTTGAAAAACTAGTTAAATTTAAAAAATATCTTTTTATCAGTGTCAATTATTTTGAAAAACAATATTTACTCTACATTTTGATGATCTATAATTTAGCTTGCTGTATTTTGATTCATATTTTATATTGATTATTTTTTACACTTACAGATTCATGTATAAATATCACATTTCATTCAATAATTTGCTAAAAAAGATATTTAATTCTTTCTCTGAAAGCAAAAAAATAAAAGAAAGCAACTAGGGCACTCCTTATTAAGAATTTAAAAATGTTATTTCTATAAATATTATAACAAACCCTTTTTAAATTGCCATCCTTCTTGGTCATCCTTAAATGTCAATAATAGGGGGTGTCAGTTCTGGCAAATCCGCACTTACAAATCCGCACTTAAATAAGTGCGGATTTCCAAAACACACTAGCCCCAATACTGGTGGATTTCAAAATGAAATAAGTCACTTATTTCACTCAAATCCGCACTTTCTCAACCAAAAGTGCTGATTTCACCATCAAGTCCCATTTCACTGATTTGTCAGCATCATCCCATTCATACGCAGCACTCCGCAGCATAACACTTCATAACTCAAAACATCGTACATCACTTACATCTTCATATCATATCATATAAGAGTTATGCCTTCCTCACTTTCAAATCGTGATAAATTACATAAAGCAATGACTTTCATGGCTCTTGAACTGCTCTTGGACTCTGATTGCGATTCTGATTCTGATCTAGAAGAAGATTTTGTCTTTTTATCAAAAATGGCCACGAAACGTTACCTTCTTCCCAGAAAGCCTCAAGTACTTCATACCCCCAAGTACACCATCCAAACACTTCTTAAACTATCTACACCCAGTTTTAGAGAGCTGTTCAGGACTTCTCAGGAATGTTTCCTTAAATTGCTTGAGCGTATTCAGGATCATCCCATATTTCACAATAACTCTCTAAAGAACAACAACATCCTTCAATTCAATTGGCCATCACACTATGTCATTTGGGTTCAAATGGTAATGGAGCTGCTTTGAAACGTTTAGAAAATGTCTTTGATGTAGGGTATGGTTCAATTAACACTTATACCAAACAATGTATCACTGCCATCAACTCCTTGTAATCTCAACTTCTCACCTGGCCAACAAAAGAAGAGCGACTTGAATCATCTCAGGTTATGCAAGCAGAGGGCTTCCCAGGATGTATTGGTTTTGTTGATGGCACTGCTATTCCTTTGAGCCAGAAACCTGCTCAAGGTGGAAATAATTACTTTCACATTCTCGTCAAAAATTTTCACCAAAATATTTACAAGTCAAAAAAATTCTATATCTGTTTTAAAAAATTGGCAATACTTTCCCCTGCATTTTATTGAAGCAAGGGGTTGATATCACCAAAATTTTTCTAAGTCATCAATTTCACATGTCAGATTTGAAAATTTGGCAATACCCCCCCCCTGCATTTTATTAAAGTAAGTGGTGGAAGTCATCTAAATTTAATATAATTACGTAAATTATTAAATAAATATCTAATATATATCAATTTCCCTAGTTTAAAGTAATGACAATCCCTTAAGCCAAAATGCAGATCAAATCTAGAAACAAAAGTTTGGGACTTTCCACAGGTATAGGCTAGAGGAACCCCATGAAACAAATAAATGTTATCATGATTACCATTTATACAACACAAGGTCGTGGGCCCATTACTTTAGTTGAGGAAATTGATACATAAAAAATATTTATTAAAAATTTACGAAAAAATATAAAATTTTTGATGACAACTCTAATCCCCATACTTTTTGGATCTAAATAAAGTTTTTTTAAATCGATTAACTTTACCTTCTTTCATTACCTTATTGATTCTTTGAATCAACTTATGACTGATTTGAAATGAGCAACCAAAATGTGTTAAATCTTGACAGGATTCCAAACCAGGAGGAGCTTTGGTCGTTTGATGATTATCCTTAGAAGAATTCCAAATAGTTTCGATGATACCATTTCCCAAACCAAAATCAATGATGCACCGGTGGTCTGGAAAATATAAACCATGTCATTTGATTTTAGCTGGAGATGGTATTGGTTGGCCAGTAATCGGTTTGATATATGAGAATATACCAAAAGTAAGAAAATTGGTGTCCTTGGTATCGGTGTGAATTTTATTGTGAAATCCAGAATGAGTGATAATAACATTAGAAAATAAAAGATATTTGTGGCTGATATCTTCCCATTCGGAGTCACACCAATTCGGTATTCCTACTTTGGTTGCAGGTTCATGATTTTTTTCAAATGCTTTATTACAGTGCTTTTTGAGTCGAAGAGCAAGAAAAGAGTTAAAGGAAGGTAGAGTGTCCCATAAGCAAAAATCTTCATCTTTTTGAGCTTTAGTGATATTCTTGAGCAACGGATACATGCCTAGATAATAATCATATAAGAGTTTCAGAATCCTTATCCTCTAAATATGCAATATAAAAATGTGAAATAAGACAAGTGAAATTTGGAAAAAAGGCTCAACTTCAAAGGTCAAAATCTCAGCAACCACTGAACCTAATTCAAACCTGTTTGTGGGAAATAAAAGATATTCTTTAGTAGAATCTTCAGTTAAAGGACATGTGATTTAAATAAACCTAACCCTAATTTGTTACATAAAAAAATGAAATAAAAATTTAAATTGGGAAAAAAAGGCTCAACTTTAACAGTCAATATCTCAGCAACCACTGAATCAAATTCAAATCTGTTTGTGGGAAATGAAAGGTAGCCTTCAGGAGAATCTTCAGTAAAAAGAACATTAGATTTGAATAAACCTAACCCTAATTCCGAGTCTGATTTTCAAAATTTTACAAAAACTTGAAAAGTGGTAATGAAGATGAGATCAAAAGGAGTTTTATAAGTTCACTGTTATCCAGATAAGAGTCATACATATATTTAAGTATGAACTTTTCATAAATAAAATGAGATATCATATAGGCATGAAAAAAAGGAGATGAAACTTACCTTGATTGAAAAGTAGGAAAAATAGAGTGAGAAAGATTGATGTTGGAATTGTGGGGAAATTGAATATGGAGTAAGTGAAATGCATAAAGAATGTGCAATGTATGTGTTTCAATGAAATGGAGCCAAAAAAAAGTGAAATAAGGGAAAGGGGGGATAATGACCATGCCAAGGAGGGATGAAGAGTAGGGTGATGGAGCTAACAAAGAAAGTAAAGAGGGAGAGAAAAAAAAGGTTAATTATACCATTGAAATCCAAAATAACCACTTACAAAAAAAATTTATATAAAAAAAATAAAATAAACAGAAAAAAACAAAAAAAATTATAATTAGTAATCAAAAAATCAAAAAAAAGAATAAAGTGACTTACCTGGAGAGATGAGATGACAAAATGAATGAAACCAAATTGTTTGAGGGATGTTGGAGGAGAATAGGAAAAGGATATGAGGGATGAATGAAAAAAAAATCACTGACAAAATATGCGATTTCAGAAAATATGCGATTTCAGAAAATATGCGATTTCAGAAAATATGCGATTTCATGTTGAGCTGGTGAAAGAAAACCAATGAGCCATCCAAAAAAAAAATTTTCACCGTAAATTCCAAAAAAAATGAATATGCAACAAACCAAAATACCAACCCAAGTGAATGAAGTACACAAAGAGGACATTTGGAGAGTACAAAATGGTATAGGAAAGAAAGGGATGATGTGGCCAACATGTGGTTTTGAAAAAAAAAATCACAAAAAAAGTGCTGATTTGAGGTCAGAACTGACACCCATAGAAAAAAGATTAAGAAGTAGAAGAAATAAGTAAAAAAGAATGTAAACATGCCTGGTCAAAATATTGAAAATGTCAGGAATGGGTGTGTGCCGAGGATTGATGGGTAGGTAGCGAGGAAGGTCAGTGTGTCACATGTGACAGGGATGGGGTAAGAAAGGAAGGGATGTTTTGTGGCCAAAATGTGGTTGTGAAAAAAAACGGGAAAAAAGTGCTGATTTGAGGTCATAACTGACACCCTTTTTTGAAATAAGTGACTTTTTTGCAAAATTTAAGTGCTGATTTGTAAGTGCTGATTTGGTTTGAAATCCGCACTTAAGTTAAGTGCGGATTTGCCAGAACTGACACCCCCTAATAAGTTATTGAAAAGTTATTTTTCTTCTAAAATTTCATTTGAATCGAATTCTACTTACAACTACCTTAATAGATCAAGTTCAATAAAAATGTATCTACAATATTTTTCTTGGTTTTTAAGATTCATTAAACTCCAGGAAAAAAGAAATATTCTTCCACAACTCTTAAAGTTAATTCAATGGATAAATATTCAAACACTTTAAAATAAATTTCAATTTGATTGTATTATATTTATTTAAAATATATTGAGGTCCACTCTCTGACAAAAGTAAAAACCCTTTTATAATTATTAATATTTTATTATAATATAATAAAATTCACTTAAAAATTAGTAGTAGTTTCTATTTTACATACTTGGTTTTATGAATTTTAAAAAAAAATTCAATTAGATATATAGAAATATCATCATATAATTCAGCTTTTGGAATTCTGCACCTTATTAAAGATAGATGATGAAGGCTAAGTCAAGATATACAAGGAAATTTAAACTCATATTAATTAAATATTCCTCTTCTACAAGGTAAATTTTAAAATTAGAATTAATTTTTATTGGAAATCTAAATTGATTGATAGATTCTTCATTATCAAGATATCTCATTTCCTTTTATTGATTATTTCACTTCTACTTTTGAAGTTATATGCTTTACTAAATTATAATTATATGATGAAAAATATTCAATTTATCAAAAAATAAAAAATCATAAGTCACAGTAGTGTACAAATTTCAGTAAATTTAAGATTGAATAATACCACTAAATTAATTCAAGTTAAATATGAAAGTGAATAATGACTGACTCAAAGAAAAAAATTAATATTTAATTGTCCATTAATTTTTTTTTATTTTTACTTACATAAGAATAGAATAATACATGGTTTTACTTTAGTTATTAATAAGAAAAAACTTATTTCAAAAATTAACAAATTTTTAATATTTTTAAACACAATATTAATAGTACAGATCTATTCATATTGATGCCTATGATCTTTTAGGACGGAAACTAAAAATATTGTATATTTTTAGTTTCCATTTGCAATAATTAAGCAAGTTACAAAGCTATATTTTGTTTCTTATATTTTAATATATTATATTTTATTTTACATATAGAAATGATAATTTTTTATTGAAATATGATTTTTCAATTTTTACATCCATTTTTTTTCATACTTTTATTGTTTTAGGTTTTTCACTAGATTATACATAATCATCAGTTTCATAAAATGGTTTTATAGACGTGTGTTTAAATATATCATTCTACCACTAAACTAAAACTATACCTGTACAATAAAATCACATTTTTACCTATCACTACTTAATGGTCTTTTCATTTTTTATTAACATGTATATCAGAATCTTTTTCTGTATTTAATTTTTTAATATCTTTAGTAACATTAAATATATAGTAATTCACTAATTTTTTTTTTGTTAAATCAGTCTTTTTATTGTACTTAGAAAGTTTCATGATAAGAAATTTACATCTTTCTAATTCTTCATTTATATTTAAGTACTCAGAAATATCTATTTCAAACTCTTGGAGTTTTTTAAATGTATTGAAAAGTCTTGTACTAACTTGAATAGAAGAGCCAAGGCAAGTGAATCCACCAATTTCATAACATCGTGAAGTGAAATGATTAAGAAGGTTTGCTGGCCATAGAATTGCTGTGATGCCATTAGTGGCCTCCATGTCTACTTTGCAAGCTATTTCAGGAAAATGAAGCTCTCCACCTTTTTGACGTCGTTGATTTGAGTCATAAGATTGATGAAGAGAATTTTTCTCAGTGTCTTTAGGCATGAAAATTCCAAATGTATACTCGCTACGGTCTGAGTGACAGTGAGTACCATTTGAAAACCCGTTTCCATTTGAGCCTGTTGTCCAAGTAACATTGCCAGAAAATTTTTCAATTTCTTGATCATCAACATTTTCTCCAAACCCAGGAATCCTGAGCTTTTGACAGAGCTTTACTGCTTCTTGATACTTAACATTAGATATATTTTGATAAAAAAATTTAAAGAATAACTCTATTCGCTTCATGCAACAATCATACTCTGCCAAATCTAAGGGCTTAGAAGAATATTTACCTATAAAAGTAATTAAAATATGAATAGATTAAAACTATTCATAAATAAAACTATATAATACTTACGAATTAATAGAGACTTTTTCCTATCTAAACACCTACCACCAATGAACATATTACCAAATCCACCACCATTTTTATGAGCTTTATTTTGTAAAACTCCATGTTCACAATACAAAAAGTCTTTGATGCACTGAATTGTTGCTTCAAGCATGTTTAATCGAATGAGATCTTCAATAGAAAATGTGTTCACTATAACACTTGGAATTGAGTAGCGGATTGGATGGAAAATATAACAGCTAGAATTTGAAGTAAAATACCATTCTGGATTAACTAAATTTTTTACAAAACTCCTAGAAAAATATTTTGCCCTCTTTCCATCTGTCTCAATACCATAATTTTCAACAATAAGTAATGCATTCTTGATGTTTTTTGCACACTTGTTGTTTGATTTTTTTCTTTGGCGGTGATTTTTCTTTATAAACAAACTTTGTGAAGCCTGCATCTTGTAGTATAGTGGATAAGAATTTAATTTAATTCAAAAATAAATAAAAAAATTGAAAAAGAATGCAATTGTTAAAATTAACACCTCCAAAAATAATCATTATATATTCTTAATAATAAATAAAAAATCATATCCAATGTGCATGTAGAAAACATGAGTGTTAGCTGCATTTAAAATATTAATCAAGTATCTGGTATTAAAGCTTCATTTAATTTCTTACAAGTATAGTATTCTGCCATATGCATTGAGCACACAAGATTCAACTATACTCTAAACATAAACAATTAAATGTGAAGCTTAAATCCAACGCCCAATTATTACAATAAATACAGCAATAATACATAAGTATGTGTTGATTCTTTATTTAATTTTTCTCCATATATCAATAATATATCAAACCGCCAGATATCCATAATTTATAATGTTGAAAGGTATAGTTTCCTTAAACAAGAATCAACTATACCTCTACCATTAATAGAGTTACAGGAGGCCAATACAATAAATTATTGATATGTAGAAAAAAATTGATCCCATACAAATGTGGATACTATGATATTTTATTTTATTTTATTATTTAATATATAATTATTGAGAATAATAAAAACTTTAAAAATGAAATAGTGAAAAAAGATATTCTTACTTGAAATTTTAAAAAAAATCCTTGGGTAGAAGTTGATTGATCGAAAAATGGACAACTAATCTGTTGATTTAAATTTTTAGGAATAGATTATTGTAGAAAAATAAGTATTATTTTTATTGAATGAAAAAAATGAAAAGAGAAAGACAAACCAATATAAAATTTGGATGCTAACCAAAAATTAGCTTTTTGATTATACTATGACAAGTTAGAGATCAAGCTGCCAAGAGTTAAAAACAATAATCAGTTATATTTTTTTTTATTTTTTTAAAGAGATTTAAAAGGAGACTAAAAGACCAACAATCCAAGTTATTAATCTGTAAATAAGTTACTTTTGTGGCAAACCTAATGATTGAGAAAAATGGATTCCCTAAAAGTTGAACATATATTTAAAGTGAAATTAATATTTTTACTTAAGAAACAAGTATAAGAGTCAAACCAAAATAAAAAACTCTTAAGTGAAAGAGATGGAAAGCTAATTATTTTAATAACCTTTCTCTTGTAAGTGGAAGGAGAGAAGTAGAAAATTTGCCACTTGGATGAAAATTCGCTTACAGTTATGCATATAGAAAAACGCAAATTACTGAAGCCGGTTGCAAGGCATGCAGTGACTTGCATAAGGCATATATGCAACAGGTTTTTACACAGCAATATATTGTACAAAGGAAGAAAAAATATTATCACATGCTTTTAATTAAAACTTACATATTGTTTTTACAGCTTATTTTTATAGGGTTTCACAATGTATAATTCGAGGAGCCAAAGCCTTGGCTTGTTTTACACGGTGTAGAGTAGACTCCTACAGTCACCTTGCAGCAGGCAGAATCCAAGAAAGTTGGAAAAAAAAAAGAAATCCCTGTCACTCTAAGTAAATATAAGATTCAATTAACTAAGCTTGAAGATCTGCTTGAAGAAATGGATAAGTTGAAAATCTGAGAGAAAGACTTTGAAAGTGTTGGAAACCTATAATATAGAAAAAAATAAGTGCAATAAATGTTTACATCCCCAAAACAAATACCTTATACCAGATTACACTGATACAAGTCACATAAAATACTTAGAACAAGCGGCAACACTTGCCCCAGAGACTGAAAAGTACAGTAAAGTACCCCAGAAACTACCCTTGGGATGATCTGTTCAAAGGTGCCTTATTAAAGGTCTGCCCCAGATTTACCCAGTTTCCCACCAAAATTAAAGAGTGTTCTTTATTATATTTTTATTTTATAAATTTTATAAGAAAAGAAATAAATTTGAGTCACCCAGGATGAGAGCTATCCAATGGTACCCTATATGTTGAAATTTTTTTATTATAATTGTTGTTATATGTTAAATATTGTTAATTATCAAAAAAGACCCTTGTTATCGAAACTAAAAGACAAAAAACATGTAGAAGACTAAGATTCCCTCCCCTCCATATGATTCTCCTGCTCCAGAACTTTCCAAAAATACCCTAGATGCATATGATCTACAATAAACTATTGATCTAGTAAGCATAATAACTTTCTAACCAAATTTTGCCACAATAGCCAAACTTTTGGCACAGTGACCAAACTTTGCACTGGTGATCAGACTTTTCTACAGTGACAAAACTTTGCACTGGTGATAAGACTTTTCTACAGTGACCAAACTTTGCACTGGTGATCAGACTTTTCTACAGTGACCAAACTTTGCCACAGTGCCCAGACTTTTCTGCAGTGACCAAACTTTGCCACAGTGCCTAGACATTTCTGCAGTGACCAAAATTTTCCACAGTGCCCAGAATTTTTGCACCAATGACCAAACTTTGCCACAGTGACTTCGCTTTTGCACCAGAAAATCACTGGAGCGAACCGGAGCACACCAGAAAAAATGACTACTCCATCAGCACACTGCATCCACCAAAAAATACCAAGAGAGCCCTTGAAAATCCAGTAAAACCAATACCCAATCCATGAAACCATCAAATAACAATAGGAATACCAACATATATCCATTCCAAAACACCATAAAGCCTCCAAAAAATCATCAAAATCCTCCAAAAATCACCATAAATCCACCCAAAAAAAATCCAGTTAACTCCCTTCAACCAAATTAACACCTGCTAACACCATGATTTTCTTCCAAACAAGGTCAAATCAAATTTTCACCTAAGTAGCCTACACAGATTTGGAATGCCACAACGGATGCAATTAATATTTATTTTCACTTATTTTTCAAATTCAATCCACTTATCCATATCATTTGTTCACATAAGGTTGGAAAATTAACCTTCAGCTGTTATGGACACCTTTTTTATCACTTATTATTTTTTTTGCCACTAAGTTGACATTGGGCTACAAAAGTGTTAATAACCAAGCATATATTTCTGAAAAACAATATGCACACAAAATCAGTATTTTAATATTTTAAACTTGTTAAAACTGGGTATATATGTTTTGGCATTTAAAAATATCCAATACCACTTTTTCTAGCTTTAATTTTTTATTATGCACATATACATTTCACACTGTCAAAAAATTAATGCCAAATGGCATGTAAAAGAGTAGCGCGAATTTCAATATCTCATCTCAACTTATTTCTTATAAATTCAAACCAGCCAGCCTCCCCCTGGCTGGTAGTTTATTTCCTATAGTAGCCAATGTTGCTTAAAGCAACATCGGCTGCTCAAATCTCACATTAAAACCTCCCAGCCAGTGTTATCTGGCTGGGAGATGAACAAAATATTATTGCAACCAAAGTTGCTACAAGCAACTTTGGTTGCTTTAAAAAAAGACTTGCAGCCAGTTTTATACTGGCTGCAAGTCATTAATATATAATAAAAAAAGTGAGCAAAGTTGCTGCATGCAACTTCTCTCGCTTTTAAACACAAGATCTTGCAGGCAGTTTTAAACTGTCTGAAAGATGTATTATAAATTTGACCAAAGCCACTTTTAGTGGCTTTGGTCTTTTTTTTTAATTTTTTTTAAACACTGCCAGCTTAAAGCTGGCAGCAATTTATTTATTTATTTATTTTTTCAATTCCAAGCCACTTCCTGTGGCTTGGGTTATTTTTTTTATAATTTATTTTAAATAATTACCAGCCAGGGGGAGCCTGGCTGGTAGTAAATATTTTAAACAGCCAATTTTGCTTAAAGAAACATTGGCTGCTTGATCACATTAATACCTCCCAGCCAGTGTTATCTGGCTGGGAGATGAATAAAATATTATTGCAACCAAAGTCGCTACAAGCAACTTTGGTTGCTTTAAAAAAAGACTTGCAGCCAGTTTTATACTGGCTGCAAGTTATTAATATATAAAAATAAAGCAAGAAAAGTTTCTGCATGCAACTTTTCTCGCTTTTAAACACAACATCTTGCAGGCAGTTTTAAACTGCCTGCAAGATGTATTATAAATTTGACCAAAGCCACTTTTAGTGGCTTTGGTCTTTTTTTTCATTTTTATTAAATGCTGCCAGCTTAAAGCTGGCAGAAATTTTTTTTATTTTTTATATTTTTCAATCCCAAGCCACAGGAAGTGGCTCAGGTTATTTTTTCATTTTTTTAAATTATTACCAGCCAGGCTTTCCCTGGCTCTTAAGTTATCTGACATTTGAAATCTTGTAAAAAATTTTATAGGAAATATAAAATGCATATTCTTTGATCCATTATGAATTATGAGTGGTAGAGGATTGATGAAGGGATTAATAGCTATAAAATAAAATGGGCCATTGCTGATAAGGAGAGTTCTAAAACAATAGATATTTTCTATGAAAATGAGATGGGATGGAGTAAATTAGGGGGTCTCAAAATTGATCAAATATTCCACATAATCACACCATAAAAAATTACCAAACACCCCATCAGAAAATGAAATACACCTTCCATAGACAAGTGTATTTTGATGGTGTGTTTGACCTCAAACACACCTTCTTTTGTGAAGAAAAAGACATCAAAACACTTCTCTCCTTCATCTTGATTAGTCAGCACTAGATATAGACAAGCCATCTCCTTAGATTCTTTTTTACCTAATTTGTAAGGGCTTATTATTCAACATGTGAAAAACGTGACTTCCCACCACTTAAGCATCCACTTCATCATACACTCACCCTTAGTCTTCATCACCATTCACAAAATTCCTCTTTCAGTCCATTGTAAACTAGAAATAACTGCTACCACTCTAGACCTGGATCTATTTGTTGACTCAGATACCAACTCCAATGCTGAAATTAACTTGTCTTACATGTGTGAAATGCTGAATAATCACTACTTATATTCCAGAACACTTTCCATACAACACCCACCACAATTTAACCTTGATGTTTTTTAAAGCATTCCTGAAATCATCTTTAAACAGATATTTGGCACAACTTTGCCTGGATTTCTCAGTTACTTGAACTGATAAAATATCACTCAATTTTCAGAAATGATTCTTGTTGTCCATAAAGAGATCCTCCTATTCAAATCTGTGTTGCACTTTTTCATTTTAGTTCAAATTGAAATGGTGGCACATTTACCCATCTTGAAAACCTCTTCCAGATCAGAGATGGAAATATATATTTTGATTGTAAAAAATGCTTTGAATCTCTCTCATATATATTGTATGTGTCTACTCTTGCTAATTTTTAGGATTCCAGTTGATTAAATGTTTTGTATTTTAATTATAAGTAATGGTTTTCTCCATATCTACATGACTAAAATTTATTCTGGATTTCTATTAATAATTTGGTTAAATATGGTTTTTCAACAGCTTCATTAACCAACCCTTGTGCACAAGATACATAACTTAACAAATTTTATTTTTCTAAATCTAGCAATTTGGCGACACCCTCCCCTGAGTTTCACTATATTAGGGGGTGGTGATTGCCATTTTTTTCATGTCAAAAAAAATTTTTATGTCTGAAAAAAAAAATGGCAATACCTCATCCTGAATTTTACTGTGGGAGGGGGTGGAGATTGCCATTTTTTTCATGTTAAAAAAATATTTATGTAAGAAAAAAAAACACAATACCTCCCCCTACAATTTACTGCGGGAGGGGGTATAGATTACCAAATTTTCATTTTAATTTCATAAATTCTTAAATAAATCAATAAAAAAATATAATCAGCCAAGTAAAAGTAATGGGATTCACAATTCCACCTACTAATGATTTCAGATGTGACCAAAGCCAAATAAATCATATGACAAGCAATGTATTGACAATTCATCCATTCAATACAAATAAATAATTAAATGAACAAATTTATACAGCAGCAAGTCTCAATTGCACAAAAGTTTTATTTGATTGATTATATTTAATAATTGATAATTTAAAAATTTATGAAATAAAAAAAAATTGAAAATCTTCTAATTACCATATTTGGAACCCCTCCCTAAAGATTTAATATAAATAGGGCCCTTCCCCCTTGCTTCACTTACCTGGTTTATCAGACTTTGGTTGATTTGGAATGAAAAACCAAAATGAGTAAGTGTTTCACAAGATTCCAAAAAAATGAGAACACTTTTTACAAGATATCAAACAAGAAGTTTCCTTGGGAGTTTGAAGATTATCTCTTGGATTTTTGATTGATGATTATGCTGAGAAGAGTTCCAAATAGATTTGATGATGCCATCTCCTGAAAAAAACTCAAAACATCAACAAATCAGGGAAAAAATGATTTATGAAGAAGAAAAATTGAGGAAACAAATGATAAAAAACAGTTGGGGAATAGACATACCTTGGGAGTGGTACAATGAAAAGTATCAGAAAAAACATGCATATTATGGAATATCAAAATTCAAAAATGTAAATTAGTTTACATAAAAAGACTCAACTTTAAAAGTAGATATCTCAGAAATTTCTGAGCCAAAATTGATTATGCTTTCTGGAAATGAAATTCATGCCTATAGAGAACCTGTAATCAAAATAATGTGATATTTGAATGAGCCAAAATCTAGCAAATGTTAATATTCATCCTCAAAAAATAAAATTACAAAATTAAAAGGACTCATCCAAAACTGATATTTAGCTGATCAAATCAGAGGCAAAAGCCTGAATTAGTATTTGAAATAGTTTGCATAAGACCTATATGCATATTATGCATCATTGAACTTAAAAAATGTAAATTAGTCCATGAAACAAGATTCAACTTTGAAAGCAGTTATCTTAGCAACGACTGGACCAAATTCAACACCATTTGCTGTATATCAAATCCATGATTCTTGATATTCTTCCAACAAAAGGATGTGTCATTTGAAAAACCCTAACCCTATTTCTGACCTTTTATTTCTGACTTACAAGAAAATCAAAAAAGGGTTATAAAATTTAAAGCCAGGTATTATCAATGGTCTAAAAAGATCTATTTTAGCTACCTATGTTTTTTATAAGTATTATATTTGTTCCAGAGTAAGACCTACTTGAGAAGATTAAAATAAAGTTGATGGAAGTTTGAGCCAAGTGGATGATAAATATCTCAAAAACCAGTGAGCCAAATCAGATGTTGCGTGGTGGATATGAGAGCTAGGCTTCTTTAGAACCTTTTTAAAAGTGGAAATGTGATCAGAGAAAACAAAAAAAGAAATAGAAACAATAAAAAAAACAAATTCAGAAAAATAACATTAGTTAAAATTGAAAAAAAGATGGTGGGAGGATGACTTACCTGATGAGATGTCACCGCGCAATACGGGGGGCGGACTTGTTAGCAAGTCCGCAACCTTGGACTCAAATTCACCACAGATTGAACACACATTGAGCTATTGACAAAGGAACCATACAATCAGGGATGAACACCACTCAGCAGAACAGTTTTTGTGGGTCTTCAAGTAGAGTTCAGTATGAGTTCAGTATGAGTTCAGTCTGAGTTCCATCTGAGTTCTGTCTGAGTTCAGGTTGGGGACTTGCTAGCAAGTCCACCCCCTATATTGCGTAGTGTGTCTTCAAAGATGTAAAAAGACCAGATAGAAGTTCAGGAAGTGATGGATAAAAGAAATAGAAGAAGAGTTAAGGAAGTGAGAGAAGATGAATAAAAGGATATGAGGGATCATTGAAAAACAGAAATAATGAAAAATTATGTAATTTCTGAAATATCCAACTTCATGTTGAGATGATTAACCAAAATGAATCAGGAAGGGAAAAATTATGCTTTCAGTGAAAATTCAAAATAATAGGCAATATGCAAAAATAAAACAAACCCAAGTGGAGAGTACATGCAACTTGATCATTGTGAGAGCATGAAAAAAGGATTTAAAAGGGTTGTGTTGAAAATTTTGTAGTGTTCTTGGAATGATGACTAAGTTTTGAGGATATAATTTTGTTCAGGAATTGTTGTTAAAGAAAGTAATGAAAAGCTCAAAATTTACTGGAGCACCATGTGTAAAAATTTGTATCAAAAAAGTGGGAGGGGAAAGATGTGATGTGTTATGAATTGGGAGGATCTGTAGATTGGTTGGCTGTGCTGTGGTTGGAAAATTTTCACTAAAGTAGGACATATTTGACCCCATGTTTAAGATCTCATGTACCAAATCAGCCATGTTTCATGGTGTGTTTATGTGGTGGTTTTCAAATGAAATCCCCTGGGAAAATTTGTTCAATTTTGAGACCCCCTATTAAAAATTAGATGGGTAGAGGAGGAGGAAGAGATCCTTAAGAAGATAAATAAAATATTGCTTTAAAAATTTTTATCGATAAATATTAAATTTAAATAAATTTTGTAAATATTTTTGTCATTATATTGTTTTACACTTTTAAATGCAGTTACTATTTCACATGTACTCATACCAAAAATTGGGAAAGTGATTTATATAAGCATTAAATATTTAAATTGGAAAACTTTCATATTAATTTCCATAACAACCATTCAAGTTATACACTTTAAGGACTATTTTTATTTTTATTTAAATATAAATATTTCTTTTAGTTGAGTAACTGAAGATTTTTTTTTCAATAGCCTGTAGGTCTTATATTTTAGGTAAAATTTAAAAAATTATACAAAACTTAGTTTTGCAAAGACTTAATAGATTAGAAGTGAGAAGTGACTATAATCTTTTTAAAATTTGAAAATAGTAATGGAATTAGTTATTTAAATCCCTATAGCTATTAATATTTGTGATCAAAAAATTTGCTAAATTTATCTATTGTTACAATTATTTAGTAAAATATATAATTATTGTAAATTAAATTTACTTTCATAATTTTATGGTTTATCTTTTTAATGCAAAGTAATGATTAGGTATGTTAAGGAATAATTTTCTTCCTCTAAATTGATAATAATATTGTATATTCAAATACTTATGTTGGATCAATGTGTGCTCAATGTGTGCTCAATGAAGGATAGAATCATGGTTATAGTTGATCAACTTATGCATAACTTGAGATCAATTAAGGTTCATTTTTGGACCAATCTGAGAATAAATGTAAATCTAACTCTAATTTACTTATGTTTATAACTTATTCATAAAACTGGCATAATTAAGGGACACTCTAAATTTCAAGAGAAGGGATTGCTAGCAATTCACCCCTAGATTTCTTGTGGTGATAGTGACTCAGAAAAATTTTGACAGTTCAAATCAAAAGCAAGTTGACGAGATCCTTTCTCTTGAAGCTCTTGTTCCAAATAATGTTTTACAGAGATTGTTACAGCAGCTCCTCCCTTTAGTCCTTGGGGCTCAGGTGTTGAAATAAAAGTTGGTAGATTAATTTTGGAACATAAGAATATAGCAGTATTTGTTAAAATAAATTGACAATCAGCAGCTGAAGTTGCCTGCGGTGCGTTTTGAACCTGTTTTAATGCTGTTTCAATCGTCAATAGCTTTTACTCATGCCAATTTTTCCAATCTGTAAGTTCTTCATTTGTTGGGCCTTAAGGAAACTCAGATACATTAATGGGTCCACCAAGACAGAACTTCAAAAAGTGATAGATATTTCAGTTAATAGAATCTGAGCTCCTTGGTACATCACACCTCGTAACTATGCTTCTAACCATTTTCAAGTTTTGGTCATTTTGAAGTGACTCAGCATCAAGTATTCTGCGCTGATCAGTAGCTTAAATTATAAGAGAGGGATTAACTGCAAATTTTTGAAAATTAAAATTGGTAAACCTATTTTAAAACATAAAAGCATGTTGAAAAAGTTTATTCACCAGGTCCACTGGTACTAGCTGCTGGGATAGTAGAAGTGGATCCCCCACCGCTTCCAAGAAACTGATTCAACAACATACTAGCTCAATCATTACCTACACATTCTTCTTGCTGCTGAAAATTACCAGGTGTGGATTGACCATCTGTTTTTGTGATATTAAAAGAGCAATCAGTTGATCGAATTTGGGGATCTGATGAAGACTGAGGAGGAGGTTAGGGTTTACCTGGATTTTCACTAGGTCTTTCAGGGGGAACAGGACCCGATGGAGGCATTCTAGGATTTTGAGGGGGAGGATTATTTTGCACTTTAAAATTACTTTCTAATGGAGGATCAACCTGCATGGCATCACCAGTATTAGACATTCTGTGCTTTATAAAAATTAAAAAATTTTATTAACTTTCAGAATATAGACAAGATAATATTAAAGAGAAATTAGTTATACATTTTAATTGTGAGTTTAATAAATAAAATATTCAAGCAAAAAAAATTAGTGGAAAACTCAGTTTTATTGGCTTGAAAAATATGGTCCTTAGATTTTCAACCCTGGTTCTGAACTATTTATAATATTTTTCAAGTATAGGTAGACTTTGTATAGTACATTGAATTCCTTTTGTTTGGAATTACATTTACAATAAAATGTCAATCATTAATAGCAGGATTTCTAATCCGTAATGAATGCCCTTGTTATTGTTTTCTTAAACATTTAGGCAAAATCTCAAAAAGTTTTATTTATTAATCTTGCATCTAGCTGTTCCAAAGATCTATTACAAACTTTCCAAATCCTCAAAATTCTTACCAATCCTAAATAATTTCAACCATATTAACAAAAATAAAATGTCCATGTTGTTTAATTTTTTACTTACTAGTGTCTGAAGTCCAACAGCAGTAATAACATTGTACTTTATTCCAAAAATTTCCCTTTGGTGCTGCAAAGTGGCGGTGTAGACAATCCTATAGTACTAGCTATAGACCTTGACTAAAGGAGTTGGGGAAAAACAAGAGAAAAAATCCCCTGTCCCTTTAGAAAAATAGAGTGAGATTTACTTGCTAAAGTAAGTTGGTTCCTGTTTTGCTAAAGCTCCTTTTTAAACACACTTGACTGCTTTATGAGCCAAGAAAGTAGTCCCCAGATAGACTACCAGACCAAATAACTGAAATGTAGAACAAAGTCCACACCAGAGACAGCAAAGATACTTGATGTAGGCTGCAAATCCACACCAGAGACAGCAATAATACTTGCTATAGCTTGCAAGACTATAACAGAGAAAACAGTTGCCAAAGTTAAGTTAAATGAAGAACTTACTTGCAACAAACACAGCCAATTGTGGCCAGAAAACAGTGAAAACTGAGTGAGGAACAATGAGATCACCTCTGGATGGTTGTATGATGATTAAGGTTGCCCTAAACTGTCTTATTCACTATGTACACACAGACCACTAACTAAGAGCCCATGGGCACCCACCAATCTGGCGCCTGTACCCGCCAAATTGCATAACAAACCCTCCTGGAGCGCTCCCCAACCTCCTAGAACAGAGGCAGGCGGGCCTCCCGATGTCGGAGATGCCGCCTGAAGCGGCCCGGCCTCCCTGAAGCCAGAAAACCAATAAAAACCACTAATCTACTAAGAAAAATTAGCTACAACTACTAAAACCTTTAAAACACGGAATTTCACTATAACAACATTGTGACATGAAATATATAGAAAAATGATCTCTATCCAATGGTACTAAGCACTTAACCCTAAGACTTAAGGTTAGCCCGTAAAACACGAAAAACAAAATTAAACAGCAATCTTTTATAAATGAAAAATGATGAAATGACCCCTTAAAACTCAGAATATGAAAAATGTCTTCAAAACATAAAATATAGAGAAAACCCAGGGCTATCCAATGATAGCACCCACATACCGGCAGACCCAATATCCACGGAATAAAACCAGAAAAAATACCCAATTCTTTAACAGATGTCAATTAAGACATGCACAAACCGCGCCAAATCACACAACAAAGGCCCCTTCCAATGTTGGAAGACCACATCCTCCCTCCAATTGAGAATGTCCGCATTCTTTCTTCATCCAACCACCATGTTTAACCTTTTTCCCAAATATGCCTCTTAAATGGGCCCCTGCCAATACTGCATCGACAATAATTTAATCTGCACCATGACACCACCTGTCCATCCATACAGAACGTCCTGTGATGTCTGCAAATCTAGAAAGAAGACCTGCCACAGACCTGGTCCACTTTCTTCCACAACAGATTCAGCTCCACCTCAACCTGGTCCTTCTTCTGCCAGCACCAAAAGATCTAGGCCATCCATCCTGATACCCAGATTAATCAAAAAGCTCCACCCTTCCCAGAAGAGTGCCACAACCCATAAAACAACTAGTTCTCCCATCCCTGGTCCATCTGATGGTAAAGAACATTATTTTCATCCTTCAACTTTAAAACTGATGACTTCTCAGTTCCTCAATCTTCTGATAGTGATGATAACAATGTAGGATCCATTGCACCACCAACACCAACGCACTTGCCCACTATCAAGGCCAAATTCCAACAACACACATCTCAACAGAAACAACTTGTGCTTCACTACTTCCAATCTACTCCTGCTAGAGATCCACAGGACATTGAGAACAGAAGACACCTCATACACCAGTTCAAGGCTAATTCTGAACACTTCATTTCATCTCTTGATTCCCTCTTTAATTCCACTAGTACTTGAGTTTGATTCAGAAAGAAAAATTGACCACACCCTCTATAGGATTTAACCACAAAACAACCATCAGTTTAAAGTCTTGGGGGACCATCCTCATTTTATAGTCTTGGGGGACTCAAAAACCCTCAGTTTAAAGTCTTGGGGGACTCAAAAAACCTAAATCATAAACCCAGAACCAGAGATCAACCACATTAAAACACAGAGAAAAAACTAACATTCTGGGGTAATTGTGAATAGAGCAGCCAGCCCATCAATTACCCCCAAACTTGCCTTTGTTAAATTTGGAGGCTCCCCCTGTGGATACCCTCCACCAATCTTTCAAAACCAACTCCAAAAACAAAAACTTTTTCCTCAGTTTATAGTCTTGGTGGACTCAAAAACCCTCAGTTTAAAGTCTTGGGGGACTCACACAGTGTTCAATTTAAAGTCTTGATGGACTAACCTTGATAAAATCTTGAAACCAGCCAGTTTAAAGTCTTGGAGGACTAACAGAAACCAGATTTCAGTTTAAAGTCTTGATGGACTGATCTTGATACCATAGCTTTTTCAGTTTAGAGTCTTAATGGACTGGTCTTGAAATATAGCTTTTTCAGTTTAGAGTCTTGATGGACTGACGGAATTTTTCATAAAATGGACGCAGCCAATTTCATGCAGCACACCTCTACAGCCAACCTGCTGAGCTTTCCCCTTCACTTCATCATCTACCCATCACTGACAAAAATCTCCTCCTATCCCTTTTCATCATCTTTTCTCACCACAGATCATGGCTGGATCTCCTGATGTTAACCCTTCTGCTCTCCCTTGCTTCACTGCTCCCAAGGACTATGCCTGCAAACAGTGCATCCATATGTGCAGACCATGCACATTCACTCTTCCAAATCCTGAATCCAAATTCTACAACAGGGCTTGTGACTCTTGCTATTCCAAAAAGAAAAGATGTGACAGAGACGCCAACTACCCTATTCCTCCGCCTTCTCCTTCTCACAAATACATCTCCAGATCTCCTACCAGATCCCCAGAGCTTGGTCCCTCCTCTTCCTCTCTATCATCTGCTCCTTCCAGAAGATCCAGAAGCTCAGCTTCCCACACTCTTCACAAAAGACCAGCCTTAGCCTCACAAGAAACTGCTTTTATCTCCGCCAAATTGGCTGCAAAAGCTTCAAAATCTTCCTCTCTATCTTCTGCTCCTTCCAGAAGATCCAGAAGCTCAGCTTCCTGCACTCTTCCCAAAAGACCAGCCTTAGCTTCCCAAGAAACTGCTTTTATCTCCACCAAATTAGCTCCAAAAGCTTCAAGATCAGCTCCCAGGCTTCTAGACCGCGCCCAGGCGGTCCGGCCAACGTCGGGCAGCCCGCCCGCCTCACCAAAAAGTGAAAATCAGGGACAAAAGCTCCAAAAACGGCCAGAAAACAGCCAAATACATCCAGACAACAACAACAACTCAACCCAACTACCTCCTACTGCTCCTAGAGCAATGCAATCCACCCTTCCAAAGTCCAAAAGCACCAAAATTAACCAGATTTCTAAGAGAACTGCCAGAGAACCCCAAGAAGAAACCAGAACACCACACACTGCTCCACAACAACAACTTCGTCCCCAACTAAGACAAAGAAACTACACCTCTCCTCTTTCAGCCAACTACTCTTCTGACAGTTCCATCTCTTCAAATTCTCCATCCACAAGAGAGCAGTCTGCTTCCAAATCCCCCTCTTCTGCTCCATCCTTTAACAACCCTGGTACTCCATCACCAGCACCTCCTCCAGCTGAATCCAACAGAAATAACAACCACAACAACAAAAATCTCACTGCTCCAACTAGGCCCCAGGAACATCAGCATCCCAGTTCACCTTCTCATGATCCTTCAGAGGAAGACCATGAAAATCCATATCTTTCCCTAGTTGATCCGCCCACTATGACCATTACAAAATCGTCAGTGATCCAAATCCCAGCTGCTTACAGATTTGATGAGCTTCCAATCTGTAAGTACCAAATTAATTATTCCATTCCTTCAACAAAAATAATTACTGATCCAATTCTTCTTGTCTAGTTGGCACCCCTCCTCCTGAATCTAATATTGGAGTTGGCCAAACTCTTGAAACTTCTTTGACCCTGGATTATGGAGACATGAAGAAACACCTAAGAACCATGTGTTCCAACATGCTAAAAGCCTTTGCCCTCCATGGACCCTTGAATGACTTTGAAAAATACCTGAGAAAGCGCCTACTGGACGACCACTGGAAAATGTCTAGGATCATTAAACACACCCTCCAGCACTCCATTCCTGCCTCTTCTTCTTCTTCCTCCTCTTAACTTCCCTCTAATCCAATCCCTGATCATTAAAATCCCTATAATCTCTCCAGCAGGATGCACTTCAAAGAACACAGTGCTTCCCACAATCCCAACAAAAAACAAAAACGTCATCACAATCCAGACCAGCCTCCAGAAGCTTCATCATCCAGACAATGAGCTCCTGCAAAAATATTAGAAACATAATAATAATATAAAACAATTAATAAAAATAATTTCAGAATTTTTTTTTATTTTTTTTTATACTGTCTACTAATATACTAAAAATAAAAAAATTAATAAATAAAATGAAATGAAATAACATAAATGAAATAAAATAAAATATAAAAAATAATAGAAATGGTATCCCCCAGCCAATTGATGAGCTGATCCCCTGATACCTTACCCACATCAAAGTGCACCTTGATGTGTATACACAATTAAATCTTTTAAATGATTAACAGAAAACAAAATTCAAAAAATTTAGAAATTTAAAAAAGAAATTCAGAAGATAATAAAAATAATGAAACACAGAAACACATGAAATAAATAATAAACAAAAATAAAATAGCATTGCCCGGCCAATTGATGAGCCTTTCCCCACCAATGATTGCCCACATCCAGGTGACCCTGATGTGGTAACACCCTATATTTTGGATTTTATAATTTTAAACAACCTCCATAAAAAAATTAAAAGAAAAAAAGAGAAAAAAGAAAATAATCTAAAACTGCTATCTAGCAAAACATAACTGCAAAAATCAAAGAAAAACCAGCTCCATAAATTGCACAATAAGGGAAAGTCCTGTCCATAGAAATGATCACTGGGTGGGCTCCCTCCAATAAGTAAAAATGATGGGAGACCATCAGTGATCCACCACCAATCTGAAAGAACCAAAGATAAAGAATCCATTCCCAAACCAGTTTAAAGTCACAGCGGATTGAAACCTGAATAATAAACAACAGAACTAGAATTCAACTAGGAAAAACAAAAGACTTGAGACAGACATTCTGGGGTAACTGTTCTACAGAGCAGACAGCTCATCAGTTACCCCCACACTTGCCAAAATAAAATCTAGAAGCCCCCCCTGGGTACCCTCTAACAAAAACACAACGTCCAACACAAAAAAACCAAAACCAATAAGAGTGAAGAGTCCTGCACTTGAAAACCAAAGGAATTACCAGTTTAAAGTCATAGAGGACTAAAACCTGTGAAAAGAAACCAATACTAGGGTTCAACCAAATTAAGAGAAAGGGTTGGAAACAGACAATCTGGGGTAACTGTTGATAGAGCAGCGAGCCCATCAGTCACCCCTACACTTGCCAAGATCAAATCTAGAAGCCCCACCCATGGGTACCCTCTAACAAATGTTTCCAACAAAAAGATGCATAGCATCACCACAAAAAAAAACCAAAATTAAAGAATGTTCCGTAGTTTATCCTCATTGTGGAGTCAATCTTCTTCATGCCTAGTGCCTCTTGGATAAAACATCTTCACTTGGTCTGCAGCCACCCTCTTTTTCAAGACTGCACCATCCAACTCTTCCAAAAAATAAGAACCTCCAGACGCCTGAGACCTGACTCTGTAAGGTCCATTCCATCTGTCAGCAAACATTTTGCCCCACTGACTCTCCAAACTTCTATCATACACCAAAACCAAACAACCAGGTTTCAAGGGATTCCTGAGTCTATGAGCCAACTTCTTGTCCCAGTATCTGACTGATTGATTCCTAATCTTCATCATTCTAGAGTATGCCTTCTCCTGACATTCCTCTCTACATTCCAAATGTTTCATCCTGGCACAGAGCAAATCTTCTGTTGAGTGCACGTCATCCCAATCAATTCCAAGATAAGAGACAGCTTCCAAGTCCACTGGTAGAATGGCTTTCAGACCAAAAATCAACTCATAAGGAGAATAGCCAGTTGTCCTCTTTACAGTGACCCTATCAGCAAATAACACCAAGGGTAAATAATGCCTCCACTTTTCAGCACTATCTCCACACATCTTCACCAAAGCATTCTTAATCACTTGATGGCCTCTTTCAACCATGCCTTCAGCTTCAGGATAATAAGGTGTAACCACTCTAACTTTAGAACCAACACTAGCCACAGCTTCTTTAAATTTGGCACCAAACTCTGGCCCACCATCAACAGTGACCAACTTCATCAACCCATACCTATAAATCCACTCCTTCTTCAAAAACTCTGCCACATTCTTGGCAGTCAAATTAACCAGAGGCACTGCCTCAACCCAACCAGACAAATCATCCCTAGCAACAATCAAGTATTTATACCTGCCCTCTTTAATATGGACAGCATCCAGACTGACCCTTCCAAAAACAGTTGATTCACCAGTAGCATGGCCCACCTCTTTAGGTTTCAAGTGACTTCTTCTTTGACATTCTTCACAAGATTGAACCCAACCCTGCACAGCCAACTTCATACCTGGCGACCAAAATCTGTCTGCTACTCTTCTATAAGTCTCCCCAAAGCCTCTATGACCAAGTTCTTCATGCAAAGAATTCAAAACCAATTCTTGACCCTTCTTCTGAGTCACCACCACTTGAGGATTTGGATGTCTCCTCCTCATCAACCGCCTTCCTGACACATAAAATCCAGGACTTTTCTTCTTGATTTCCAGCCAATTATCATCATCTCAACTATCAGGCCTCTCCAGGGTCAACAGATATTCCACCAAAATAAAATAAAACCCAGACTGACCCCAGGTCTCATCTTCAAAATCCAACAAAACAACTTCCAAGGGTACAACTCTGTCATCAAAATCACCAGTGTGAACATGAGCCAATTGAGCAGCCCAACCAGGACACCAATCCTTAAATTTTGGCACATCCTTCTCTTTCCATTGAACCTTGTGAGATTCCAGTTCACTAACAAAAACACCCTTTTCCAATTTTGAGCTGTCCCAAACAACAACTCCATCTTCATCAACAAAAACATCCTGATCACCAGAATCAAGATCAGATCCAGCCAGTTTAGCCTCTTGGGGGAGGTCAGAACAATCATCCAGTTTAGCCTCATGGGGGAGGAAAGAAAAATTCTCATCACCATTTGTGCTGGCCGTAACCACTGGAACATCTTCGTCAAACTCTTCAGAATCAGAATACTCATCTGTAGGTGGCCTCCTTGATAATCCATCAGGCATAGTAAAAGTTTTACCTGGTTTGTGTACCAGGTAAAAAGAAAAATGTTGAATAAATGCCACCCACCTAGTCATTGGAGCATTTGGAAGACTAGGTGTATTGATAATCTGAAACAAAGATTTTGCATCCACCTGCAGCTCAAAATGCTGCCCCCACAAAACTGTCTGTAGCTTCTTTAAAATTTTAGCTACGCCACACAATTCCAACTTAGGTTGAGAATACCTAGATTCCACCTCATTAAACACCACAGACTCATACCTTACTGGCCTGACCCTCCCAGTCTTATCCTCCTGAGACAAAACAGTACCAGAAGCAATATAACTTGAGTCCACTTCCAGATAAATTTTTCCAGCACCAACCCCATAATCCAACTTGTGAAGAACAATATGTTCACCAACAACCTTTTTCAACTTCTGAAAAGCCTCTTCACACTCTTCAGTCCATTCCCAATCTGCATCTTTTCTGGTCAACCTCCTTAAAGGTGAAGCCAACAAAGAAAAATCCTTAATAAAAATCCTGACATATACACATACACCCAAAAATCCCCTGTTTTCAGTAGTATTTTTAGGCCTTGGCCATGACTGAATTTTATTAATCTTCTTCTTCGCCATAATCCTTCCCTCTTTACATACCATATGACCCAGAATTTCCAAAGCAGGAACACAACAACAGAGTTTTGACCCTGAAATGGTCAAACCAGCCTCTTCAATCCTGAACAACACTCTCTCTAGAGTTATTGCATATTCCCACACAAACCTCCTTATGCCAGGGTTCTCCAATAACACCTCATTACCATAATCAGTGGATGGTCCTTTAATTCCACCATCATCAATAAAAATACCAGCATGAGTAGGAACCTCATTCTGCAAAATACAAGCCATCTGTGCTTGATAAACTGCCACTGAATTAGTTGCTCCTTGAGGCAACCTAGTGAGCTGAAATCTTGCCAAAGGAGTCTCAAAAGTTGTGAGAGGCCTTGAATCCGTATGTAGTTCCCTCTCATCATAACCACCCATAATATCACCCAAACCATAACACACCCTTCCAGAAAAAGCTTCAACAAAATCCTCTGCACTTGGCGGCATACCAGCGTACTTGATAGTGACTCTATTCAAAGCTCTAAGATCATGAACCACCCGCAACTTTCCATTCTGCTTCTTTTCACAGAACACCGGACTTGAGTAAATGGATGTTGATTGTTCATATAACCCAGTCCTGACTCTTTCCCTAACAATCTCTACAAAATCCTCTCGAATAGCGGCTGGAATCGGAATAGGTTTGATTTGCCAAGGTTCATGACAAACAACAGGAATCAAGTAAGGTTCCCCATAAGAGTGCTTCAATACACCCCTTTCCTCCTCAACAAATGCCACCGCTTTTTCCCTTAGCACAATAACGTGCAACAACAACTTCTTTTCTTCCTCAGACAACCACCCATCAGGACCAAAATTAATAACTTTCAATCTTTCCACGTTCACCCTAGCCGTCTCTACAAATTCTGGAGGATTCTTCACCAAAGGACTACAGTACGGATCTCTTGACAAAGAAGGTCTCTTCAAAGGCGGATTCAAACCCACAGGCATAGGCTCATTGACAGGCCTAATCTTCTGCGCTACCTTCTTATACTTTGCCACTCCACCTTCAACTTGAGGGATCTTCAGGAATTCTTCACCACCAGACCTGGAACAAAAACCAAGGGTTTCCCCATTGCTCACATGTGTGGCCAAGGTAATGTTTTTAAAAGGTGTAGAAGAAACCCTAGCTGTGCACAATTGGGAGGACTTACTTTTACCACCCAATCTCACCACTCCAAAACTTTTCCGCAATTCCACATCTTCATCCTCACTTCCAACTTCCAAATCTTCAAATCTTGATTCATCTTCTGAATCACATCTTCTAAAATTGTGCAGTTTATCCTCATGCTGGAGGTCCAAAAATCAATCCTGATGATCTTCTCTCTTCAAAATTTTCTGCAGTTTAACCTCATGCTGGAGGCCCAAAAATTGATCTTGACAATCTTCTCTCTTCATAACTTTCTGCAGTTTAACCTCATGCTGGAGGCCCAAAAATTGATCCTGATGATCTTCTCTCTTCAAAATTTTCTGCAGTTTAACCTCATTCTGGAGGTCCAAAAATCGAACTTGATGATCTTCTCTCTTCAAAATTTTCTGCAGTTTAACCTCATTCTGGAGGTCCAAAAATCGATCTTGACAATTTTCACAAAAATATTTTGCGTCTTCTTTATTCATTATCTTTAGATTTTTTTCTTGATTTTTATCAATTATCTTGAAATTTTTATCTTCTTTTCTTGAGTTTCCTTCTGACCTACAAAAATAACCAGGGGTTTCCCCAATGCTTACAGGTGTGGCCCAGGTAAAGTTTTTGAAAGGTGTAGAAGAAACCCTAGCAGTGCACAATTGGGAGGACTTACTTTTAGACCCCAATCTCACCGCCCAAAAACTTTTCCGCATATCTTTCAATAAAGATATATTACCAATCTTCTTCCTTGAACTTGAATTAAAAATAATTAAAAATCATGAGAGAGAACAGAGACTTGATAAAAAACTTGATGAATACTTGCAGAGAAGAGAAACATTAAAAAGAGAAAGTTGAAAATCCACTTGGTATATCTCCAAGGGAGCTGACCTACTACAACCTGAGATTTCCTCATCTCGGGGAGAGGTTGTAGCACTAGGGTGATCAGCCCTCATTACTCTAAAAAAGACAGACTCTCAATAGAGCCTGAGCCACACTCCAAAAAACCAGAGGCAGCACCCACTTCCTTCCTTCTCCTGCAGCAGTCCATGCACTGGCACATTGAAGATAAACCATGCCTAGTCTCCCAACCATCCTCTCCATGGGATGATAACCTCATGTGAAGCCTCCTTTTGTCTTCACCAGTCAACTCAAAACTGATTCCCAAATCAAATTGATAACCAATTCTTGCCTGAAAATCCATCAAGAATGGCCCTCCTAAAACTGCTTTAACATTGCCTTTAGCAATGTAAAAATGAACCTTCCCTGAGGCTCCTCCAACATCTAACTTCACAAACTCTGAAGTTCCAACCAATTCAGTGACATGGCCACCGATCCCCCTCAAATTCCCACCAATACCAGTTTTGATGGGGAGGCCCATATGAGATGCCTCAAACAAAGAAATCAGGTTTATCTGAGAACCTGAATCCACCAATGCCCTTGCCTCCCTGCCATTCAGAGTGACATTGACATATCCCAGAGGAGCATAAAAATGAGTTTCCAACCCCTCACCAAACTTTTCAGCAAAATCACAAATGTATTATACCTCACCAGAAGAAACTCTTCTCCTTGTCAACAACTTTTTCTGCCTATCAGCCAACCCTAGACTGATAGCATACAATTCCCCATAAGATAGGGAAACCTGACCCTGATTCATCCTTTCCAGGACAGAGTACATAACATTAACTTGACCAGACACTACTGGCCTCTCAAAGTGAGCTCTTTGCTTCACCACCTTGGTCCTAGAAGATTCTTGAGGACCAGCACCCCCAACAGATTTACCATTAACAGGAACCAAACCAGATCCCTCACCTGAACCTCTGACTCCAACAGGCTTTGGCAATGAAGCCAAAGGGACATCCTCCTCAGAGTCAGAATCTACCTCCATTGGAATTGGCTCACCATTCAGGTCCAATGCACCAAAACTAGGGGGGCCCATATCAACCATACCCTTCTGCATCTTGTACAGCTCCTCTTTGCTGTACCTCTTCCTAGCTGCACTCAGCTTAGGATCACCCTTTGAAGCATTTGGCTTTGGTTGGGCCTGAGAACTGCTCTTAGGCCTACCCACCTTCCCTGCTTCCACATCATAAACACCAGCCAAGCATTCACCACTTGACTGTCCACCACAAAAAATACAACTCCAAACCACCAAAGGAAGTAGAAAAAGAGACCTTATTGACCTCCTTCCCCTTTCCCTTGACTTCCTCATCTACCTTAACAGAAGACTTCCCCTGATCAGGAATCTCCTCAAACCTTGGCTCCTTTGATTGAGACCACCCCTTCTCCTGACCAAATCAACAGGAACCTTTCCCTCACTGGGCTTCACAAAAGAACCATCAGGGAGCTTAAAAAACCTGCCATCAAACTCCACTTTTCCTTTGGACACATCTCTGTTCAGTGCCCAACAATCATTGGACCTGTTCCCCCTCCTACTGCAATAAGAGCAAACCCAAGGATCACTCCTACCAGCCCTCCTTTCAAAATCTCTTGGCTGAGAAGGTGCCTTATTAACCTTCTTGGCCTCCTGGAAAAAAATGTGCAGCTGTTTTTTCAGATCAGCCAACTGCTCCACCATTGGGTCCCTCTCCTGTTTGGGAACCTGCACCAAATTCTTCTCCTCCTTCTTCTCCCTAACTTCCTCTTCAGCCAAAGCCTCACTGACTTTGCTGACATACTTGGCACACCCCTCCTGATAGGTGTCCACAGCCAATAACTTTAAATGGGCCTCAACAGCCTCCTTCACCTTATCCAAGGCAGGCAACTTCTGATCCCCATTAGAAAGAGTCTTCATCAATTCCTTTCTTGACAACTCCTTTAAGACATCCATCCTGACATCTCTAGCCAGGGCAGACCAAAAAACATCCTTAGCAGCATTTTCATGTGCCAGCTCCTCCACTTCTACCAAATATTCCACCGCAGGATCAAACTGTAGCAGAAAATTCCTGTAAATATGTAAGTTACCAACACCACCATAAGATTGCCATTCACTGACAACCTTGTTCAGATCCACCATAGTGAACCTGACACCCCATCTATCCACCATCTCCCTACACAACAATTTCCAATCCCTCTTCTTGTAGCCAGACATGGCCACAATCTCCTTCTCCACTGACCTATCACCAATGAAGAAGATAATCTGCTTCACCATGTCCAGGTAGGAAGCACCATCCAGTCCAGCAGCAGTTTCATATTTCTCTAGAAACCACTTGACATCCTCCCCATTAAACTTGGTACCATCCCAGGTTTTAATCCTCACACACTCCCTAACCATCACAGAAGGAGGACCATCCCCCCCACTGACCGTCACCACAGGAATAGCAGAACCAGAAGCCATTCCTCCAGTCCAAAACACCAAAAAAAGCCAACCAAAGAAAACAGAGATTCCAAAGAACTAGCAAGTTCTACCCCATGTTGGGCACCAGAAATGTAGACAATCCTATAGTACTAGCTATAGGCCTTGACCAAGGGAGTTGGAGAAAAACCAGAGAGAAAATCCCCTATCCCTTTAGAAAAATAGAGTGAGATTTACTTGCTAAAGTAAGTTGGTTCCTGTTTTGCTAAAGCTCCTTTTTAAACACACTTGACTGCTTGATGAGCCAAGAAAGTAGTCCCCAGATAGACTACCAGACCAAAGAACTGAAATGTAGAACAAAGTCCACACCAGAGACAGCAAAGATACTTGATGTAGGCTGCAAATCCACACCAGAGACAGCAATAATACTTGCTATAGCTTGCAAGACAATAACAGAGAAAACAGTTGCCAAAGTTAAGTTAAATGAAGAACTCACTTGCAACAAACACAGCCAATTGTGGCCAGAAAACAGTGAAAACTGAGTGAGGAACAATGAGATCACCTCCGGATGGTTGTATGATGATTAAGGTTGCCTTAAACTGTCTTATTCACTATGTACACACAGACCACTAACTAAGAGCCCATGAGCACCCACCAATCTGGCGCCTGTACCCACCAAATTGCATAAAAAACCCTCCTGGAGCGCTCCCCAACCTCCTAAAACAGAGGCAGGCGGGCCGCCCGACGTCGGAGATGCCGCCTGAAGCGGCCCGGCCTCCCTGAAGCCAGAAAACCAATAAAAACCACTAATCTACTTAGAAAAATTAGCTACAACTACTAAAACCTTTAAAACACGGAATTTCACTATAACAACGTTGAGACATGAAATATATAGAAAAATGAGCTCTATCCAATGGCACTAAGAACTTAACCCTAAGACTTAAGGTTAGCCCGTAAAACATGAAAAACAAAATTAAACAGCAATCTTTTATAAATGAAAAATGAGGAAATGACCCCTTAAAACTCATAATATGAAAAATGTCTACAAGACATAAAATATAGAAAAAAACCAGGGCTATCCAATTATAGCACCCACATACCCGCAGACCCAATATCGACGGAATAAAACCAGAAAAATACCCAATTCTTTAACAGATGTCAATTAAGACATGCACAAACCGCGCCAAATCACACAACAAAGGCCCCTTCCAATGTTGGAAGACCACAGCGGCATGACCAATAATTGAATCTTGATTTATCACAATTTGTGTTGCTTTTTCTACTCTTACTAAACGGAAATGCACTTGTGGAAACGCCTCATAGGGATCCTTTTTTGTATCTTCTGGTATAAGATCTTTAAATGGACTAACAATTAGATAGACTTTTTCATTATCCTCCTTTGAACTAAAAAGCTGATCAATATGCCCAAACTGACTATCTTTTCCATAGTGGAATTCAATGGTAGAACTACCAGGATTCTGGCCATGAGTCTTATAACACTTTCCATGGACCAATATGCTTGCTATATTTTCAACTACCCTGTCTCCTACCTTCTCTGATGGTAACAAAGCCCGTTTAGATGTCTCTTTTCTTAAGCGTTCCCTAACCCATTTTGTAAATAATGCCTCAGTTAAATGGAAATGTCTTTTTTTTGTATCTGTCATGTGCCACGTGACACTCAAGGCAAAAGCATCTCATTAAATCAATAATATCGAGTTCTAAATCTATACTCGAAGTGCAGAAAGCAATTCTCCATAGCAATTGCGATTCCCCTTTGTGTACTTACTATTCAACTGCGCTAGCCTAAACTCTAAATCTAAACTAGTCAATCTCTCAATAGTGTGTCTTAGTCTTAATTTCAATAAGGGACGCACAGCGCTATGATCAACGTAATAGTACACTAGTAGTTTTCATTAAAAAGTTTGTTAATTAATCAAAAGGGGTAAAATGAACATGGACGGATATTGGCGAAGAGGTTCTAAGTGTATGTTATTAATGGTCTGTGGTATGGGAATGGTGCAATGAGAGGGAGGTCAATGCGAGGAGGAATAAAGGATATAAAAGGGTTGGGTTTTTGGTTCGACATTCCTTAGAATTAAATTATAAAACTTATTTACATTTAATAGTGGTAAAATTACAAAATTGAATCATTGTTATTGTATTTTTTCTTTAAACTTTCTCAGTAATCATTTCTAAAATCCTAAATCCTTGATTATTGAGTTTCCAACCCTTCGTGAGATCTTAAGAATTCCTATTACCTTTGAAACTATATTTTAATTCTTCTCGAACATACCTCGAACCCGTAGCTCTTACTTCGAGTGACCTTCAAATCACTTCCTCGAATCATTCCTCTGTGCTTCAAAGAAGTTTCTAAATCCCTCATCTCACTTTCAGGAACATCCTCGACCTTGTGCGTAGGTCGTCCGGTGACAGTATCATACTCAATTTTTTTTAATATTAGATCCATACTGAGCATCATCTTCAGCTTCACCTAGTTTTAATACCCTAGACTTCCGATGCCAGTGCTTGAGCATTTATCCGTGGTATTTCTTCTATGTTCAAGAAAAATAAATTAGCTCATTTGCATTTTTAAGCACCCAATTACCAAACTAAATACCTTAATGATAGTTTTTTGGAATTTCCGATAATATACCTTTAACTCTTTCAGCAGCCCAAGTAGTTATACCTACGGGTGGACCAAAAGTTTAATCATTTCTGGAAAATGTTGAGTGAAATGAAGATTTGGCTTAAAGCTGATATTTTTCCAACCTTCTTCCAAGAAATTGCGATACTCCAATAGCAGTTGTTTTAATTCATCAAATTCATTTGCAGACACATTTTTTAAAGTCAAAAAGTTGGCAATTGAACTTAAAGTGGTGAGTGATTTGAGAAGATAATATTTTCTAGGTTTGTGGTCTGAGGTCACAGATGTCTCAGCTTGATTTAATTTTTCTACCCAAAGGGGATAAGTGAAAAAGGAAAGTAAACAGTATAAAGTACATGTAACTCTGCAGCTTTGAGGGATCCTGACTTTTTTGATCCTACTTGTTTTGGCACTCGTGAAATCCAGGAAGGTTTTTTTGTTTGCTCTATCACATTCCACACTGCCTCTAGCTCAGTGGCTGACAATCGTGGATTTCTAGTTCTTTTGCTTTCTTTCTCTTTGCCCTTCTTTTTATCTTCCTTACTTCTAATAATCTCAACGGATGAATTAGATCTTTCACTTTTGGATATACTGATACTTTTTTGCATTAAGTTATAGGTTGAATTTTGACTTCCACTTTCAGAAGCATGTTCAGAGCCGAACTCTAAGGTTTGAAAGTGATGTTCAGAACTTGATGACTTTGTCCGGCTGTTTGATCCTTGCGATTCAGCTCCTCCACTATCCATTCTAAGATATGTTTGTGACCGTTATGGTAAGGTAAACTCTTACAGTTGCCTTGCTGTAAGCAGAATCCGGAGGAGATATGTGGATTTAATGGAAAACCCTGTCCTTCCAACAAAAATAACAAAATGGGAATTCAAAATCACTAAGCTAACCAGTCTACTTGGATCTGATTTATAAAAATAATGAAACTCTAAAATATTTAACGCTTATTGAGATTTAAATAAAAGTGGCTGTTGAGAAAGAAATACTGATTACAACAATTAAGGTGTACCAGTGAAAGATCTGAAAAGATTGACTTTTATGTTTTTATAATAATTTGAATTTTTATGAGACAGCAATAATCAAGTCCCAGTGATGAAGACCTTTCTAAAGATACCCTGTATGAAGTGTGATTTAAATTGTTGAGTAGTATTTCTTAAATGTTATTTATAATATATAAAGTTATAAGGGTATTACAAATTTATTTAATTTGTTGAGTAATAAAAAATGAGACCGTGGTGGTTAAAGATTAGGCTGTATGATGTATGATTATTCTAAGATGATGCCCAATTTCGAGTCTGAGAGGCTCTTAAGTATACCTAGTCATGTGCCTAAGTTTTCCCCTCCAGAGCCTCCGGAGTCCGTACAGAGTTCAAATGGAGTCCATCTGGACCTCCGGACTCAATTAGAACCTTTAAAACTATAATAAAAAATCTAGAAAAAATTACACATGGAAAAGCCACTTCCTTTTTACATTCACAACTAATTTTCGTAGCCTGCGCAGCTCTAACCACCCCATGAAAATTCATCAAAGTTAAGTATTTTTCTAAAAACATAAAAATTTCTATAAAACCTTAAAATTCATTTAAAAATATAAGAAAAATAGTAAAAATACTGGGAAAATTTCCCAAGGTTCTTGAGTGACTCAACTTGATACTTATAAATTTTTCCAACCGTAAAAATAAGTTTTCTCCATAAAATATATTGTTTTTGCGTAGGCATTAGCTTTTGACCAATTTCTTCATATTTAAAACTCAAATAAATTAAATAAAACCCTTTTATAAAAAATAATAGCGCCAATCTTGCACGCCGTAATAACTCCATTTACGTACTTAGGTGCCATACTAAACTTTAGGCTACCACATCCTCCCTCCAATTGAGAATGTCCCCATTCATAAAACTTTGCATAAGTGGTCAAACACAATATTCATCTTTTAACCTTCAACCACCATCTCCTTTAATCAACTTTAAAATTCATCTTCATCAATATGTCTTTCAAAGAACTTGTTGCTCCATGTGAACTCTGCGCTTGCTACCAGGTACCTTGTTTAATGTCCAACCCTAATCTTCCTGGCAGGACAGCTTGCGACTTATGCCGTGTGAAAAAAGTCATATGTAACCGGCCAATAGTTCCTTCTAAAACAAACGTATATTTAGGACCAGCAGCTCTCCCTGATACCACAACTTCTAAAAAACGATCAAAAATTCCTGTCTTCTTAAAACGAATAAGATCATAAACAGCTTCAACATCAAAAGTTCAATATTCATCAGCAGATCCTGGCCTAATTTTGCCTTCACAAGATCCTAATACTATAACGCCAGTGCCCCCAACCAACTTTGCTGAGACTATGTTTCTTGGCTCTAAATGTAAGACCCTATTATCTTACTAAAAAAACTTTTAATCAACATTTACTAAACCTATAACTTAATAACATATTTGAACTTCTAGCTGTCAAAATAACCAACACTGATGACATTGGCAAAGTGAAGACAGACTATATCAATCATTATCCAAATTTTCATCGCTATCTTTTTCTTGACTTTATGAATGAGTTGAAACGAAAAATGCTGGCCTATTTTCATGAAACTTCAGCTAATAACCATGAAGACCTCATGAAAAGAAGAATTTTAATGCAAAGCTTTGATAATGATGTTGAAAAATTTCAAATAAATTATCTTTTCTAACAGTATAACTTGATAAAATTTTGTTTTTGCTTGGTCTTCTTTAACTTTAAAATAAATGTTTTTCTCTTTCTTCTCTGGCTTAACATAACATAAAATAATAAATAATATAAATCTTGTGATGATTCCACTACTGAAAGCAAGGTTTGAATCCCTTCAGACTCCCATATACCAGTCTTCCTTCTTGTCACAGCATTGAGAGAGTGGATCTTCCTATGAGCCGAATACTCCTGCTTCCAACCTCATAGGGCCCCCCACTGAGCCAAATTCTATGATTCCAATCTCGCCATAAGGTCCTCCAAGCTTCACACCAAAAATGGCATAACACTGAGGCACTAAAAATCATTCCCTAAAATCCAACTACCATCCTAACTTCTGATTCCTTCATCACAATTTTCAAACTTTGCTATACAGCAAACCCATAAAATACTTTTGCCAGGCTTCCAATAATAATATTGACTTTAGACCATGTTAAAGCGCCACAAATTTCACCTAATTAACCATTATGCTTTCCTTAGCATCATCTCCACCTAAAATTTTAACCTCCTAAAGCTTATCAGCACCCAATTCCAGAAATGATTGAATAACCAGTTTAGAGTCTTAGTGGACAGTGATAAATTAAAAGATTGAATTGAGTTATCCAAACAAGATTGACATTCCAGTTTAAAGTCTTGGTGGACCAAACATATAATCGATTGCCAGTTTATGGTCTTGGTGGACCAAAGATTGTTTAAGTGCATAAATAACTTGAAATATTCCGTAATAAGGCCTAGGCTTGACCAAAGATTGAATAAACTTGATAATCCAGTTTAATGTCATAGTGTACCAAACATTTGATTGACAAGTAATCCAGTATAAGGCCATAGCGGACCAATGAATGTTGAATTATCCTGCAGATATTAATTTTCCAGTTTAAAGTCATAGTGGACTAAACAATGAATTAACTACCAGTTTAAAGTCATGGTGGACCAAACATTTGATCGATAAGAAATCCAGTTTAAGGTCATGGTGGACCAACAGCTTGATAATAGTCCAGTTTAGGGTCTTGGTGGACCTAAAAACTTCTCTATCCTTGAACCCAGATTTTGCCACCAGCTTTCTTCATCCTAGTTTCAAGTTTTCTTCTTCAAAAAAATATCTCCTAACAAGATGAAACCTACTGACTTCATTGCTTCAGCTGATCAATCTTGCAAATATTGTGCTTTCACCCATAGGGAATGTATCTTCACTTTCAACTGGCAAAATCACACTTATAACAGGGCCTGTTTATCCTGTTATGAGAAGAAAAGAAAATGTTTTGGCTTGAATTGTGGTTCTTTCCCCATTACTGCTACTAGCTTTGCCTCCTTCTGCAAACCTCCTCCTTCTTCTTCACCTTCTACTCCACCCCCTATTCCATCAACTTCTAAAGATCCTATCCCTTTTTCTCCATCAGCCTATTTAAATCTTTCTTCATCACCTAATCCTCTGGGTCCTTCTCTCCAATCTAGAATTGCTGCTAATCTCCCAAGAACTCTTACTTCTCCCAGGTCTATGCTTCAAGCTTCAAACAATTCTTCTCCTACTTCCTACATCTTGAAGCACAAAAGGTCCTATAATAGCCAGCAATCTTCATCTTCTCTTGTTTCATCCAAAAATCCCAGAACATCTACTTCAAACTCCAAATCCAACACCAGTCCTCCTCATCTATCAAAAATTAAAAATCCTTTTTTAAAAATAAAAAATCCCACTCCATTACCAAGTAAGCCATTTATCTATGATCTTGATAGTGTTTACACAGGTTAGTTGTCCCTTTTTATTTTCTTTAATCTTCAGGTTTTAATATTGCTGATATTTTAATTTGATAAGTGTCCACCGGTTCTCCAATTCCATATTCAGCTTATGAACTACCAGAACCTAATCCAAGCTTCCCTAGAGTTCCAATTCACCTAGTGTCTGAAAAGCTCTTTGCTAATTTTAATAACCTTATCGCTTATTTCCAACAATACCCGCCCTCTGATAGATCAGAATTTTGGATGAGAGAACAACTGTTAAGAGACCTTTTCAAAATAGCCAACTGGCTTCAACACTATCGTGACCGTGAAATAAGATTCGAATCCAAGGAAATCGATCAAGGTCCTTCTAAATTTTCTAATTTCAATTCTTCAAAAGATAACAACACTTGATGGTGTTCTTCCTGGTACGTAGCTTTCTTGAATAATGTTTGAAAAATAATAATATAAACATCTAAACTACCTAAAACTAAAATACCTTTTATTTATTTTTTTATATTTTTAGTTATTTTATTATTTATTTTATTTTATTTATTTATTTTATTTTATTTTTATTTTTTATTATTATTATTATTTTTTTTTCCATTAATAATATTTTTTTATTTTTTTTTATTTTTAATTTTGATTTTTTTAATTTTTTTTTTTAATTTAAAATAAAAGATTTTAAAAAAGATAGTTTTGAAATAAAAGTTAAAATTTAATTTTTAAAGAAAGATAAACGAATGTGAAAAGAAAGATAAAAAAAAGTAATAAAAATAAAATAAAATAAAAATAAAATTTTAAAAGATGCCCCCTGGCCATTTGATGAGCCGTACCCTCGACATCATACCCACATCCAATTGCAACTTGATGTGGTTACACAATTTTGAGAAATTGAAAAGAAAGAAAATAAATGAAAGATTTTAGAAGATAATTTTTATAATGATGATCACTGGGTGGGCTCCCTCCAATTTATAAAAATGATTAGAGACAACCAGTGAGCATCACCTTTACAATAATTCATAATATATATTAAAGAAAAGAAATCACAATCTAACATAAAAAAATCAAAAACAAAATAAAATAAAAAGAATCTTGAATCTGGAGTTGAGAGCGGTGTCTCTTGATTTGTTCCAGTTTATAGTCTTAGTGGACTTCTTATAATTAAAAGACAAAGCCAGGATTCAACTAGAAATAGGGAGAATTTTGGAAACAAACATTATGGGGTAATTGTGTATAGAGCAGCCAGCCCATCAATTGCCCCCACACTTGCCAATATTAAATTAAGAAGGTTCCCCTGTGAACACTTCTTCCAATAAATTTTAAAATTTTCCAACACTATCTTCACCCATATTTTAAGAATTTTAAATTTTGAAAATTTCAAAGAAGGTTTTCTTGCATTTCGTTAAGTTTCATCACAGTTTCGTCGCCCATATGCAGTGTAACCACAGTAAAGTATTTTTATAAAAAGAAGATAGTTTATCCTTGTTGCGGAGGTCGATATGATTTATATAAACATCATAGTATATCTTCATTGCGGAGGAATCCATAAAATTTCATTGATATCATAGTTTATCCTCATTGCAGAGGAATCCATAAAATTTCATTGATATTATAGTTTATCCTCATTGCAGAGGTATCCATAAAATTTCGTTGATATTATAGTTTATCCTCATTGCGGAGGTAGACTTCGGCACTCCTGGTGCCTCTAGGATAGAACCGCTTCACTTGATAGGCCGCTACCCTCTTCTTCAATACAACTCCATCCAACTCTTCTAAAACATATGAACCGCTGGAAACTTGCTCCTTGATTTTATACGGTCCATTCCACCTATCTGAAAACATCTTTCCCCCATTGACTCTCTAGACTTCTATTATACACCAGGACCATATCACCTGGGTTCAAAGGTTTCTTTAATTGATGTGCCAACCACTCATCCCAATATCTAACTGATTGATTTTGGATCTTCATCATCCGCAAATATGCCTTTTCTAAATATTCTTCTTTCTTTTCTAGCTGCATCATTCTTGCACACAATAATTCATCAGTAGTTTTGACCGTGTCCCAGTCAAATCCAAGATATGATTCAGCTTCTAAATAAACCGGTAAAACTGCTTTCTGTCCAAAAACAAGTTCATAAGGTGAAAATACAGTTGTCCTTTTGGCAGTGATTCGATCAGCAAATAAAGCTAAAGGTAAATAGTGCCTCCACATTTCGGCACTTTTCCCACACATTTTAACTAAAGCATCCTTAATAACTTGATGCCCTCTTTCAACCATGCCTTCAGCTTCAGGATAATATGGGGTTGCTACCCTAACCTTTGATCCAACTTTCAATACGGTCCTCTTTAAACTCTGTCCCAAATTCAGGACCTCCATCTACCGTCACCAACTTCATCACCCCATACATATATACCCAATTATTCAACAAAAATTCTGCCACATTTTTGGCAGTTAATTTAATAAGAGGCGCTGTCTCTACCCAACCAGATAAATCATTTCTGGCCACAATTAAATATTTATACTGTCCCTCTTTTATATGAACGGCATCTAAACTAACTCTCCCAAAGAGCGTATATTCACCAGTTGCGCGTCCAGGTTCTTTTGGCCTTAAATAACTTTGTCTTTGACATTATTCGCATGACTGAACCTGTCACGCGCCACGTGACACTCGAGGCAAAAGCAGCTCATTAAATCAATAATATCAAGTCCTAAATCTATAATCGAAGCACAGAAAGCAATTCTCCATAGCAACTGCGATTCCCCTTTGTGTACTTATTATTTAACTGCGCTAGCCTAAACTCTAAATCTAAATTAGTCAATCTCCCAATAGGGTGCCTTAGTCTCCTTTTCAATAAGCGACGCACAGCGCTAGGATCAACGTAATAGTACAGTAGTAGTTTTCATTAAAAGTTTTGTTAATTAATTAAAAAGGGGTAAATTGAGCATGGACGGATATTTAGCAAAGAGGGTCTAAGTGTATGTTAGTAATGGTCAATGGTATGGGAATGGTGCGATGAAAGGGAGGTCAATGCGAGGAGGAATAAAGGATATAAAAGGGTTGGGTATTTGGTTCGATATTCCTTAGAATTAAATTATAAAACGTATTTACATTAATAGTGGTAAAATCTTTAAGTTAAATCATTGTTATTGTATCTTTCTTTTATTTTCTCAATATTCATTTCTAAATCCTAAATATTTGATTATTGAGTTTCCAACCCTTCGTGAGATCTTAATAATTCCTATTACCTTTGAAACTATTTTATAATTCTTCTCAAACAAACCTCGAACCTATAGCTCTTACTTTGAGTGACCTTCGAATCACTTCCTCAAATCATTCCTCTGTGCTTCAAAGAAGTTTCTAAATCTCTCATCTTACTTTCAGGAACATCCTCGACCTTGTGCGTAGGTCGTCCGGTGACAGAACCCACTGTTTAACAGCCATCTTCATTCCAGGCCACAAAAATCGATCAGAAATTCTTCTAAAAGTTTCTCCAATGCCTCTATGCCCAAGATCTTCATGCAGTGATTTCAAAACTAATTCTTGCCCCTTCTGTTGAGTTATAACTACTTGAGGATTTGGATACCTTCTCCTCATTAAACGTCGACCAGATAGGTAAAACGTAGATGACTTCCTCTTGATAGCCACCCATTCATCTTCTTCACAATCTTCTGGCCTCTCTAAAGTCAATAAATATTTGACTAACAAAAAATAAAAACCAGTCTGACCCCAGACTTCATCTTGAAAATTGATTAATATAACATCAATAGGGACTTTTCTATCACCAATATCACCTGCACATGAATGAGCCAATAATCATTGACCCCTAAATAAATCTTTAATCGAGCTATGTCGACATTTTTCTTCTGAACCTTTGGATCCTTTGTAAACCGTATTCGAAAATACCTCTTTCTCTTTATCCACCTTTTTATTTAAATTCTCTAACTCTCCAACATATACACCATTCCTTAACTTACTACTATCCCACACTACCAATCCATCTTCCTCTACATACACCACATCTTCTTCTACCTCCTTTCTACCGAATTTATCTACACCTTTTCCAACACCTTTATTAACATAAAAACTATTTTCCAGTTTATCCTCTTGGTGGAGGTCATCATCACCATAATCTAAACACAATAGTCCTGCCAGTTTAACCTCATGGGGGAGGTATGGAAAGTCTTCAGCTCCTTTAGTGCTGGCTTTGATAATAGGTATATCTTCATCAAACTCTTCTGAGTCTGAATCTTCTTCAGTGGGTGGTCTCCTTGATAAACCATCTGGCATAGTAAAAGTTTTGCCAGGCTTATGAACTAAATCAAACAAAAAATTTTGAATAAAAGCTACCCATCTCGTCATGGGTGCGTTTGGTAAACTTGGGGAATTAATCATCTGGATTAACTATTTTGCATCCACTTGCAACTCAAAATGTTTCCCCCACAAAATATGCTGAAGTTTCTTCAGTATTTTTGCCACACCACATAATTCCAATTTTGGATGAGAATATCTTGATTCGACCTCAGTAAATACTACAGATTCATACCTAACTGGCCTGATGTAACCAGCTTTATCCATCTGAGACAAAACCGCCCCAGCTGCAACCTGAGTTGAATCAACTGCTAAATAAATTCTGCCAGCTTCTTTTCCATAATCCAACTTGTGCAGGACTAAATCCTTCGCTACAACCTCCTTCAACTTCACAAACACCTTCTCACACTCTTCATCCCACTCCCAGTCTGCATCCTTTCTCGTTAACCGTCTCAATGGAGCTGCCAATGAAGAAAAGTCCTTGATAAACATTCTAACATATACGCAAACGCCTAAAAACCCTCTTACTTCTGTTGTATTCTTGGGTCTTGGCCAGGACTGAATTTTGTTAACTTTCTTCTTGGACATAATCCTACCCTCTCTACATACCACATGGCCTAATATTTTTAAGGCTGGCACACAACATGAAAATTTTGAACCTGAAATTGTTAAGCCAGACTCTTCAATTTGAAACAAGATTCTTTCTAATGTAATTGCAAACTCCCAAATGAATTTGCGTATCCCGGGATTCTCTTCCAACACCTGGTTATCATAGTCGGTTGTTGGTCCCTTAATTCCTCCATCATCTATAAAGATTTTAGCATATTGTGGAATTTTGTCTTGAAGGATCCAAGCCATCTGAGCTTGATAAACTGCAACAGAATTTGTTGCTCCTTGAGGTAATCTTGTTAACTGTAAATGTCCTAGTGGCGTATCAAATGTAGTGAGAGGCCTTGAGTCCAGATGTAACTCTCTCTCATCATATCCACCCATAATATCTCCCAAACCATAACACACTCTCCCTGCAAACGCTTCAACAAACTCCTCAGCACTAGGCGATATCCCAGCATCCTTTATTGTAACCCTATTTAATTCCCTAAGATCATGAACAACTCTAAGCTTGCCATTCGGTTTCTTGGTACAAAATACCGAAATAGAATAACTTGACGTTTATTGCTCATACAGTCCAGTGCGTATCCGTTCTCTGACAACTTCTATATAGGCTTCTTTTAATGCAGCCGGAATAGGAATTGGTTTCTGCTGCCACGGTTCATGACATACCACAGGAATCTTGTAAGGCTCCCCATAGGAATGCTTCAACACACCCCTCTTCTCTTCTACAAAAGCAATGGCCTTCTCATGCTTGACCATCACATCCAACAACAACTTCTTCTCTTCACCAGACAACCAACCATCAGGTCCAAAATTAACAACACCCAGTCTCTCAAAAGTGATTCTTGACGTCTCAGAAAATTCAGGCGGATTCTTTACCAAGGGACTTTCATAAGGATTTCTTGATAACCTTGGTCTTCTCAAGGGTGGATTTAATTCGGCAGGTAGCAGTTCATTAATAGGTCGAACTTTATTTGCTACTTTCTTATATTTGGCTGCGTCCACATATAAATAAACTTGAGGTAAAACATTTTCTTTTGTATCGCCATTAAAAACTTGATCAAATGAATCTTCTTCATCTTCAGAATCGGAATAACAAAAATTAGAAAAATATTTTATTTCATTATTTAATTTTACCCTTTTTTCCTTTCCCTTTTCTAATTTATAAACAGATTTTCCAACACCTTTGCTTCCCTTATCCAACAGTAAATCACCCGTTGTGGTCTTCCAACATTGTCAGGGGCCTTTGTTGTGTGATTTGGCGCTGTTGGTGCATGTCTTAATTGACATCTGTTAAGAAATTTGGTATTTTTCTAGTTTTATCCCGTGGATATTGGGTCTGCGGGTATGTGGGTACTATCACTGGATAGCCCTGGTTTTTCTCTATATTTTATGTCTTGTAGACATTTTTCATATTCTGAGTTTTAAGGGGTCATTTCCTCATTTTTCATTTATAAAAGATTGCTGTTTAATTTTGTTTTTCATGTTTTACGGGCTAACCTTAAGTCTTAGGGTTAAGTTCTTAGTACCATTGGATAGAGCTAATTTTTCTCTATATTTCATGTCTCAAAGTTGTTATAGTGAAAATCCATGTTTTAAAGGTTTTAGTAGTTGTAGCTAATTTTTCTAAGTAGATTAGTGGTTTTTATTGGTTTTCTGGCTTCAGGGAGGCCAGGCCGCTTCAGGCGGCCCGCCCGCCTCTGTTTTAGGAGGTTGGGGAGCGCTCCAGGAGGGTTTTTTATGCAATTTGGCAGGTACAGGCGCCAGATTGGTGGGTGCGCATGGGCTCTTAGTTAGTGGTCTGTGTGCACATAGTGAATAAGACAGTTTGGGGCAACTTTAATCATCATACAACCATCCGGAGGTGATCTCATTGTTCCTCACTCAGTTTTCACTGTTTTCTAGCCACAATTGGCTGTGTTTGTTGCAAGTAAGTTCTTCATTTAACTTAACTTTGGCAACTGTTTTCTCTGTTATAGTCTTGCAAGCTATAGCAAGTATTATTGCTGTCTCTGGTTTGGATTTTCAGCCTACATCAAGTATCTTTGCTGTCTCTGGTGTGGACTTTTTTCTACATTTCAGTTCTTTGGTCTGGTAGTCTATCTGGGGACTACTTTCTTGGCTCATCAAGCAGTCAAGTGTGTTTAAAAGGAGCTTTAGCAAAACAGGAACCAACTTACTTTAGCAAGTAAATCTCACTCTATTTTTATAAAGGGACAGGGGATTTTCTCTCTGGTTTTCTCCAACTCCCTTGGTCAAGGCCTATAGCTAGTACTATAGGATTGTCTACATTTCTGGCGCCCAACGTGGGGGAGAACTTGCTAGTTCTTTGGAATCTCTGTTTTCTTTGGTTGGCTTTTTTTGGTGTTTTGGACTGGAGGAATGGCTTCTGGTTCTGCTATTCCTGTGGTGACGGTCAGTGGGGGGGATGGTCCTCCTTCTGTGATGGTTAGGGAGTGTGTGAGGATTAAAACCTGGGATGGTACCAAGTTTAATGGGGAGGATGTCAAGTGGTTTCTAGAGAAATATGAAACTGCTGCTGGACTGGATGGTGCTTCCTACCTGGACATGGTGAAGCAGATTATCTTCTTCATTGGTGATAGGTCAGTGGAGAAGGAGATTGTGGCCATGTCTGGCTACAAGAAGAGGGATTGGAAATTGTTGTGTAGGGAGATGGTGTACAGATGGGGTGTCAGGTTCAATATGGTGGATCTGAACAAGGTTGTCAGTGAATGGCAATCTTATGGTGGTGTTGGTAACTTACATATTTACAGGAAGTTTCTGCTACAGTTTGATCCTGCGGTAAAATATTTGGTGGAAGTGGAGGAGCTGGCACATGAAAATGCTGCCAAGGATGTTTTTTGGTCTACCCTGGCTAGAGATGTCAGGATGGATGTGTTGAAGGAGTTGTCAAGAAAGGAATTGATGAAAACTCTTTCTAATAGAGATCAGAAGTTGCCTGCCTTGGATAAGGTGAAGGAGGCTGTTGAGGCCCATTTGAAGTTATTGGCTGTGGACACCTATCAGGAGGGGTGTGCCAAGTATGTCAGCAAAGTCAGTGAGGCTGTGGCTGAAGAGGAAGTTAGGGAGAAGAAGGAGGAGAAGAATTTGGTGCAGGTTCCCAAACAGGAGAGGGACCCAATGGTGGAGCAGTTGGCTGATCTGACAAAACAGCTGCACATTTTTGTCCAGGAGGCCAAGAAGGTTAATAAGGCACCTTCTCAGCCAAGAGATTTTGAAAGGAGGGCTGGTAGGAGTGATCCTTGGGTTTTCTCTTATTGCAGCAGGAAGGGGCACAGGTCCAATGATTGTTGGGCATTGAACAGGGATGTGTCTGAAGGAAAGGTGGAGTTTTATGGCAGGGTTTTCAAGTTCCCTGATGGTTCTTTTGTTAAGCCCAGTGAGGGGAAGGTTCCTGTTGATTTGGTCAGGAGAAGAGGTGGTCTCAATCAAAGGAGGCCAAGGTTTGAGGAGATTTCTGATCAGGGGAAGTCTTCTGTTAAGGTAGATGAGGAAGTCAAGGGAAAGGGGAAGGAGGTCAATAAGGTCTCTTTTTCTACTTCCTTTGGTGGTTTGGAGTTGTATTCTTGTGGTGGACAGTCAAGTGGTGAATGCTTGGCTGGTGTTTATGATGTGGAAGCAGGGAAGGTGGGTAGGCCTAAGAGCAGTTCTCAGGCCCAACCAAAGACAAATGCTTCAAAGGGTGATCCTAAAATGAGTGCAGCTGGGAAGAGGTACAGCAAAAAGGAGCTGTACAAGATGCAGAAGGGTATGGCTGACATGGGCCCCCCTAGTTTTGGTGCATTGGACCTGAATGGTGAGCCAATGCCAATGGAGGTGGATTCTGACTCTGAGGAGGATGTCCCTTTGGCTTCATTGCCAAAGCCTGTTGCAGTCAGAGGTTCTGGTGAGGGATCTGGTTTGGTTCCTGTTAATGGTAAATCTGTTGGTGGTGCTGGTCCTCAAGAATCTTCTATGACCAAGGAGGTGAAGCAAACAGCTCACTTTGAGAGGTCAGTAGTGTCTGGTAAAGCTAATGTTATGGACTCTGTCCTGGAAAGGATGAACCAGGGTCAGGTTTCCCTATCTTATGGGGAATTGTATGCTATCAGTCCAGGGTTGGCTGATAGGCAGAAGAAGTTGTTGACCAGGAGAAGGGTTTCTTCTGGTGAGGTACAATACATTTGTGATTCTGCTGAAAAGTTTGGTGATGGGTTGGAAACTCATTTTTCAGCTCCTCTGGGATATGTCAATGTCACTCTGAATGGCAGGGAGGCAAGGGCATTGGTGGATTCAGGTTCTCAGATAAACCTGATTTCTTTGTTTGAGGCAACTCATATGGGCCTCCCCATCAAAACTGGTATTGGTGGGAATTTGAGAGGGATCGGTGGCCATGTCTCTGAATTGGTTGGAACTTCAGAGTTTGTGAAGTTGGATGTTGGAGGAGCCTCAGGGAAGGTTCATTTTTACATTGCTAAAGGTAATGTAAAAGCAGTTTTGGGTGGGCCATTCTTGATGGATTTTCAGGCAAGAATAGGTTATCAATTTGATTTGGGAATCAGTTTGGAGTTGACTGGTGAAGAAAAAAGGAGGTTTCACATGAGGTTATCATCCCCTGGAGAGGATGGTTGGGAGACTAGGCCTGGTTTATCTTCAATGTGCCAGTGCATGGACTGCTGCAGGAGAAGGAAGGAAGTGGGTGCTGCCTCTGGTTTTTTGGAGTGCAGTTCAGGCTCTATTGAGAGTCTGTCTTTTTTAGAGTAATGAGGGCTGATCACCCTAGTGCTACAACCTCTCCCCGAGATGAGGAAATCCCAGGATGTAGTAGGTCAGCTCCCTTGGAGATATACCAAGTGGATTTTCAACTTTCTCTTTTTAATGTTTCTCTTCTCTGCAAGTATTCATCGAGTTTTTTATCAAGTCTCTGTTCTCTCTCAAGATTCTTAATTATTTTTAATTCAAGTTCAAAGAAGAAGATTGGTTATATATCTTTATTGAAAGATATGCAGAAAAGTTTTGGGGCGGTGAGATTGGGGTCTAAAAGTAAGTCCTCTCAATTGTGCACCGCTAGGGTTTCTTCTACACCATTCAAAAACATTACCTGGGCCACACCTGTGAGCATTGGGGAAACCCCTGGTTATTTTTGTAGGACAGAATAAAACTCAAGAAAAGAAGATAAAAATTTCAAGATAATTCATGAAAATCAAGAAAAAAATCTGAAGATAATGAAGAAAGAAGATGCAAAATATTTTTGTGAAGATTGTCAAGATCTATTTTTGGGCCTCCAGCATGAGGTTAAACTGCAGAAAATTTTGAAGAGAGAAGATTATCAAGATCTATTTTTGGACCTCCAGCATGAGGATAAACTGCACAATTTTAGAAGATGTGATTCAGAAGATAAATCAAGATTTGAAGATTTGGAAGTTGGAAGTGAGGATGAAGATGTGGAATTGCGGAAAAGTTTTGGAGTGGTGAGATTGGGGTGTAAAAGTAAGTCCTCCCAATTGTGCACCGCTAGGGTTTCTTCTACACCTTTCAAAAACATTACCTTGGCCACAAATGTGAGCAATGGGGAAACCCTTGGTTTATGTTCCAGGTCTGGTGGTGAAGAATTCCTGAAGATCCCTCAAGTTTAAGGTGGAGCGGCAAAGTATTAGAAGGTAGCGCAGAAGATTAGGCCTGTCAATGAGCCTATGCCTGTGGGTTTGAATCCGCCTTTGAAGAGACCTTCTTTGTCAAGAGATCCGTACTGTAGTCCTTTGGTGAAGAATCCTCCAGAATTTGTAGAGACGGCTAGGGTGAACGTGGAAAGATTGAAAGTTATTAATTTTGGTCCTGATGGGTGGTTGTCTGAGGAAGAAAAGAAGTTGTTGTTGCACGTTATTGTGCTAAGGGAAAAAGCGGTGGCATTTGTTGAGGAGGAAAGGGGTGTATTGAAGCACTCTTATGGGGAACCTTACTTGATTCCTGTTGTTTGTCATGAACCTTGGCAAATCAAACCTATTCCAATTCCAGCCGCTATTCGAGAGGATTTTGTAGAGATTGTTAGGGAAAGAGTCAGGACTGGGTTATATGAACAATCAACATCCATTTACTCAAGTCCGGTGTTCTGTGAAAAGAAGCAGAATGGAAAGTTGCGGGTGGTTCATGATCTTAGAGCTTTGAATAGAGTCACTATCAAGTACGCTGGTATGCCGCCAAGTGCAGAGGATTTTGTTGAAGCTTTTTCTGGAAGGGTGTGTTATGGTTTGGGTGATATTATGGGTGGTTATGGTGAGAGGGAACTACATACGGATTCAAGGCCTCTCACAACTTTTGAGACTCCTTTGGCAAGATTTCAGCTCACTAGGTTGCCTCAAGGAGCAACTAATTCAGTGGCAGTTTATCAAGCACAGATGGCTTGTATTTTGCAGAATGAGGTTCCTACTCATGCTGGTATTTTTATTGATGATGGTGGAATTAAAGGACCATCCACTGATTATGGTAATGAGGTGTTATCGGAGAACCCTGGCATAAGGAGGTTTGTGTGGGAATATGCAATAACTCTAGAGAGAGTGTTGTTCAGGATTGAAGAGGCTGGTTTGACCATTTCAGGGTCAAAATTCTGTTGTTGTGTTCCTTCTTTGGAAATTCTGGGTCATGTGGTATGTAAAGAGGGAAGGATTATGGCGAAGATGAAGATTAATAAAATTCAGTCATGGCCAAGGCCTAAAAATACTACTGAAGTCAGAGGATTTTTGGGTGTATGTTTATATGTCAGGATTTTTATTAAGGATTTTTCTTTGTTGGCTTCACCTTTAAGGAGGTTGACCAGAAAAGATACAGATCGGTAATGAACTGACGAGTGTGAAGAGGCTTTTCAGAAGCTGAAAAAGGTTGTTGGTAAAGATATAATTCTTCACAAGTGGGATTATGGTGTTGGTGCTGGAAAGATTTATCTGGAAGTGGACTCAAGTTATATTGCTGCTGGTGCTGTTTTGTCTCAGGAGGATAAGACTGGGAGGGTCAGGTCAGTAAGGTATGAGTCTGTGGTGTTTAATGAGGTGGAATCTAGGTATTCTCAACCTAAGTTGGAATTGTGTGGCGTAGCTAAAATTTTAAAGAAGCTACAGACAGTTTTGTGGGGGCAGCATTTTGAGCTGCAGGTGGATGCAAAATCTTTGGTTCAGATGATCAATTCACCTAGTCTTCCAAATGCTCCAATGACTAGGTGGGTGGCATTTATTCAACATTTTTCTTTTGACCTGGTACACAAACCAGGTAAAACTTTTACTATGCCTGATGGGTTATCAAGGAGGCCACCTACAGATGAGGATTCTGATTCTGAAGAGTTTGACAAAGATGTTCCAGTGATTAGGGCCAGCACAAAGGGTGCTGAGGATTTTTCTTTCCTCCCCCATGAGGCTAAACTGGATGATTGTTCTGACCTCCCCCAAGAGGCTGAACTGGCTGGATCTGATCTTGATTCTGGTGATCAGGATGTTTTTGTTGATGAAGATGATGTTGTTTGGGACATCTCAAAATTAGAAAAGGGTGTTTTTGTTAGTGAACTGGATTCTCACAAGGTTCAGTGGAAAGAGAAGGACGTGCCAAAATTTAAGGATTGGTGTCCGGGTTGGGCTGCACAATTGGCTCATGTTCATACTGGTGATTTTGATGACAGAGTTGTACCCTTGGATGTTGTTTTGTTGGATTTTGAAGATGAGACCTGGGGTCAGTCTGGGTTTTATTTTATCCTGGTGGAATATCTGTTGACCTTGGAGAGGCCAGATAGTTGTGATGATGATACTTGGTTGGCAATCAAGAAGAAGAGTCCTGGATTTTATGTGTCAGGAAGGCGGTTGATGAGAAGGAGACATCCTAATCCTCAAGTGGTGGTGACTCAGAAGAAGGGTCAAGAATTTGTTTTGAAGTCTTTGCATGAAGACCTTGGTCATAGAGGCTTTGGGGAGACTTATAGAAGAGTAGCAGACAGATTTTGGTGGCCGGGTATGAAGTTGGCTGTGCAGGGTTGGGTTCAATCTTGTGAAGAATGTCAAAGAAGAAGTCACTTGAAACCTAAAGAGGTGGGCCGTGCTACTGGTGAATCAACTGTTTTTGGAAGGGTCAGTCTGGATGCTGTCCATATTAAAGAGGGCAGGTATAAATACTTGATTGTTGCTAGGGATGATTTGTCTGGTTGGGTTGAGGCAGTGCCTCTGGTTAATTTGACTGCCAAGAATGTGGCAGAGTTTTTGAAGAAGGAGTGGATTTATAGGTATGGGTTGATGAAGTTGGTCACTGTTGATGGTGGGCCAGAGTTTGGTGCCAAATTTAAAGAAGCTGTGGCTAGTGTTGGTTCTAAAGTTAGAGTGGTTACACCTTATTATCCTGAAGCTGAAGGCATGGTTGAAAGAGGCCATCAAGTGATCAAGAATGCTTTGGTGAAGATGTGTGGAGATAGTGCTGAAAAGTGGAGGCATTATTTACCCTTGGTGTTATTTGCTGATAGGGTCACTGTAAAGAGGACAACTGGCTATTCTCCTTATGAGTTGATTTTTGGTCTGAAAGCCATTCTACCAGTGGACTTGGAAGCTGTCTCTTATCTTGGAATTGATTGGGATGACGTGCACTCAACAGAAGATTTGCTCTGTGCCAGGATGAAACATTTGGAATGTAGAGAGGAATGTCAGGAGAAGGCATACTCTAGAATGATGAAGATTAGGAATCAATCAGTCAGATACTGGGACAAGAAGTTGGCTCATAGACTCAGGAATCCCTTAAACCTGGTTGTTTGGTTTTGGTGTATAATAGAAGTTTGGAGAGTCAGTGGGGCAAAATGTTTGCTGACAGATGGAATGGACCTTACAGAGTCAGGTCTCAGGCGTCTGGAGGTTCTTATTTTTTGGAAGAGTTGGATGGTGCAGTCTTGAAAAAGAGGGTGGCTGCAGACCAAGTGAAGATGTTTTATCCAAGAGGCACTAGGCATGAAGAAGATTGACTCCACAATGAGGATAAACTACGGACCATTCTTTAATTTTGGTTTTTTTTGTGGTGATGCTATGCATCTTTTTGTTGGAAACATTTGTTAGAGGGTACCCATGGGTGGGGCTTCTAGATTTGATCTTGGCAAGTGTAGGGGTGACTGATGGGCTCGCTGCTCTATCAACAGTTACCCCAGATTGTCTGTTTCCAACCCTTTCTCTTAATTTGGTTGAACCCTAGTATTGGTTTCTTTTCACAGGTTTTAGTCCTCTATGACTTTAAACTGGTAATTCCTTTGGTTTTCAAGTGCAGGACTCTTCACTCTTATTGGTTTTGGTTTTTTTGTGTTGGACGTGGTGTTTTTGTTAGAGGGTACCCAGGGGGGGCTTCTAGATTTTATTTTGGCAAGTGTGGGGGTAACTGATGAGCTGTCTGCTCTGTAGAACAGTTACCCCAGAATGTCTGTCTCAAGTCTTTTGTTTTTCCTAGTTGAATTCTAGTTCTGTTGTTTATTATTCAGGTTTCAATCCGCTGTGACTTTAAACTGGTTTGGGAATGGATTCTTTATCTTTGGTTCTTTCAGATTGGTGGTGGATCACTGATGGTCTCCCATCATTTTTACTTATTGGAGGGAGCCCACCCAGTGATCATTTCTATGGACAGGACTTTCCCTTATTGTGCAATTTATGGAGCTGGTTTTTCTTTGATTTTTGCAGTTATGTTTTGCTAGATAGCAGTTTTAGATTATTTTCTTTTTTCTCTTTTTTTCTTTTAATTTTTTTATGGAGGTTGTTTAAAATTATAAAATCCAAAATATAGGGTGTTACCACATCAGGGTCACCTGGATGTGGGCAATCATTGGTGGGGAAAGGCTCATCAATTGGCCGGGCAATGCTATTTTATTTTTGTTTATTATTTATTTCATGTGTTTCTGTGTTTCATTATTTTTATTATCTTCTGAATTTCTTTTTTAAATTTCTAAATTTTTTGAATTTTGTTTTCTGTTAATCATTTAAAAGATTTAATTGTGTATACACATCAAGGTGCACTTTGATGTGGGTAAGGTATCAGGGGATCAGCTCATCAATTGGCTGGGGGATACCATTTCTATTATTTTTTATATTTTATTTTATTTCATTTATGTTATTTCATTTCATTTTATTTATTAATTTTTTTATTTTTAGTATATTAGTAGACAGTATAAAAAAAAATAAAAAAAAATTCTGAAATTATTTTTATTAATTGTTTTATATTATTATTATGTTTCTAATATTTTTGCAGGAGCTCATTGTCTGGATGATGAAGCTTCTGGAGGCTGGTCTGGATTGTGATGACGTTTTTGTTTTTTGTTGGGATTGTGGGAAGCACTGTGTTCTTTGAAGTGCATCCTGCTGGAGAGATTATAGGGATTTTAATGATCAGGGATTGGATTAGAGGGAAGTTAAGAGGAGGAAGAAGAAGAAGAGGCAGGAATGGAGTGCTGGAGGGTGTGTTTAATGATCCTAGACATTTTCCAGTGGTCGTCCAGTAGGCGCTTTCTCAGGTATTTTTCAAAGTCATTCAAGGGTCCATGGAGGGCAAAGGCTTTTAGCATGTTGGAACACATGGTTCTTAGGTGTTTCTTCATGTCTCCATAATCCAGGGTCAAAGAAGTTTCAAGAGTTTGGCCAACTCCAATATTAGATTCAGGAGGAGGGGTGCCAACTAGACAAGAAGAATTGGATCAGTAATTATTTTTGTTGAAGGAATGGAATAATTAATTTGGTACTTACAGATTGGAAGCTCATCAAATCTGTAAGCAGCTGGGATTTGGATCTCTGATGATTTTGTGATGGTCATAGTGGGTGGATCAACTAGGGAAAGATATGGATTCTCATGGTCTTCCTCTGAAGGATCCTGAGAAGGTGAACTGGGATGCTGAGGTTCCTGGGGCCTAGTTGGAGCAGTGAGATTGTGGTTGTTGTTGTGGTTGTTATTTCTGTTGGATTAAGCTGGAGGAGGTGCTGGTGATGGAGTACCAGGGTTGTTAAAGGATGGAGCAGGAGAGGGGGATTTGGAAGCAGACTGCTCTCTTCTGGATGGAGAATTTGAAGAGATGGAACTGTCAGAAGAGTAGTTGGCTGACAGAGGAGAGGTGTAGTTTCTTTGTCTTAGTTGGGGACGAAGTTGTTGTTGTGGAGCAGTGTGTGGTGTTCTGGTTTCTTCTTGGGGTTCTCTGGCAGTTCTCTTAGAAATCTGGGAAATTTTGGTGTTTTTGGACTTTGGAAGGGTAGATTGCATTGCTCTGGGAGCAGTAGGAGGTAGTTGGGTTGAGTTGTTGTTGTTGTCTGGATAAATTTGGCTATTTTCTGGCCGTTTTTGGAGGTTTTGGCCCTTATTTTGGCTGTTTGGTGAGGCGGGCGGGTGGCCCGACGTTGGCTGGGCCCCCTTGACGCGGTCTAGAAGCCTGGGAGTTGATTTTGAAGCTTTTGGAGCCAATTTGGCGGAGATAAAAGCAGTTTCTTGTGAGGCTAAGGCTGGTCTTTTGGGAAGAGTGCGGGAAGCTGAGCTTCTGGATCTTCTGGAAGGAGCAGAAGATAGAGAGGAAGAGGAAGGACCAAGCTCTGGGGATCTGGTAGTGGATCTGGAGATGTATTTGTGAGAAGGAGAAGGCGGAGGAATAGGGTAGTTGGCGTCTCTGTCACATCTTTTCTTTTTTGAATAACAAAAGTCACAAGCCCTGTTGTAGAATTTCGATTCAGGATTTGGAAGAGTAAATGTGCAAGGTCTGCACATGTGGATGCACTGTTTGCAGGCATAGTCCTTGGGAGCAGTGAAGCAAGGGAGAGTAGAAGGGTTAACATCAGGAGATCCAGCCATGATCTGTGGTGAGAAAAGATGATAAAAAGGGATAGGAGGAGATTTTTGTCAGTGATGGGTAGATGATTAAGTGAAGGTGGAAGTTCAGCAGGTTGACTGTAGAGGTGTGCTGCATGAAATTGGCTGCGTCCATTTTATGCAAAATTCCGTCAGTTCATCAAGACTTTAAACTGAAATCTGGTTTCTGTTAGTCCTCCAAGACTTTAAACTGGCTGGTTTCAAGATTTTTTCAAGGCTAGTCCGTCAAGACTTTAAACTGAACACTGTGTTAGTCCCCCAAGACTTTAAACTGAGGGTTGTAAGTCCTCCAAGACTATAAACTGAGGAAAAAGTTTTTGTTGTTGGAGTTGGTTTTGAAAGATTGGTGGAGGGTATCCACAGGGGGAGCCTCCAACTTTAGCAAAGGCAAGTTTGGGGGTAATTGATGGGCTGGCTGCTCTATTCACAATTACCCCACAATGTTAGTTTTTTCTCTGTGTTTTAATGTGGTTGATCTCTGGTTCTGGGTTTATGATTTAGGTTTTTGAGTCCCCCAAGACTTTAAACTGAGGGTTTTTGAGTCCCCCAAGACTATAAAATGAGGATGGTCCCCCAAGACTTTAAACTGATGGTTGTTTTGTGGTTAAATCCTATAGAGGGTGTGGTCAATTTTTCTTTCTGAATCAAACTCAAGTACTAGTGGAATTAAAGAGGGAATCAAGAGATGAAATGAAGTGTTCAGAATTAGCCTTGAACTGGTGTATGAGGTGTCTTCTGTTCTCAATGTCCTGTGGATCTCTAGCAGGAGTAGATTGGAAGTAGTGAAGCACAAGTTGTTTCTGTTGAGATGTGTGTTGTTGGAACTTGGCCTTGATAGTGGGCAAGTGCGTTGGTGTTGGTGGTGCAATGGATCCTACATTGTTATCATCACTATCAGAAGATTGAGGAACTGAGAAGTCATCAGTTTTAAAGTTGAAGGAAGAAAATAATGTTCTTTACCATCAGATGGACCAGGGATGGGAGAACTAGTTGTTTTATGGGTTGTGGCACTCTTCTGGGAAGGGTGGAGCTTTTTGATTAATCTGGGTATCAGGATGGATGGCCTAGATCTTTTGGTGCTGGCAGAAGAAGGACCAGGTTGAGGTGGAGCTGAATCTGTTGTGGAAGAAAGTGGACCAGGTCTGTGGCAGGTCTTCTTTCTAGATTTGCAGACATCACAGGACGTTCTGTATGGATGGACAGGTGGTGTCATGGTGCAGATTAAATTATTGTCGATGCAGTATTGGCAGGGGCCCATTTAAGAGGCATATTTGGGAAAAAGGTTAAACATGGTGGTTGGATGAAGAAAGAATGCGGACATTCTCAATTGGAGGGAGGATGTGGTCTTCCAACATTGGAAGGGGCCTTTGTTGTGTGATTTGGCGCGGTTTGTGCATGTCTTAATTGACATCTGTTAAAGAATTGGGTATTTTTTCTGGTTTTATTCGGTGGATATTGGGTCTGCCTGTATGTAGGTGCTATCATTGGATAGCCCTGGGTTTTCTCTATCTTTTATGTTTTGAAGACATTTTTCATATTCTGAGTTTTAAGGGGTCATTTCATCATTTTTCATTTATAAAAGATTGATGTTTAATTTTGTTTTTCGTGTTTTACGGGCTAACCTTAAGTCTTAGGGTTAAGTGCTTAGTACCATTGGATAGAGATCATTTTTCTATATATTTCATGTCACAATGTTGTTATAGTGAAATTCCGTGTTTTAAAGGTTTTAGTAGTTGTAGCTAATTTTTCTTAGTAGATTAGTGGTTTTTATTGGTTTTCTGGCTTCAGGGAGGCCGGGCCGCTTCAGGCGGCATCTCCGACATCGGGAGGCCCGCCTGCCTCTGTTCTAGGAGGTTGGGGAGCGCTCCAGGAGGGTTTGTTATGCAATTTGGCGGGTAAAGGCGCCAGATTGGTGGGTGCGCATGGGCTCTAAGTTAGTGGTCTGTGTGTACATAGTGAATAAGACAGTTTAGGGCAACCTTAATCATCATACAACCATCCAGAGGTGATCTCATTGTTCCTCACTCAGTTTTCACTGTTTTCTGGCCACAATTGGCTGTGTTTGTGGGTATCCACAGGGGGAGCCTCCAACTTTAGCAAAGGCAAGTTTGGGGGTAATTGATGGGCTGGCTGCTCTATTCACAATTACCCCAGAATGTTAGTTTTTTCTCTGTGTTTTAATGTGGTTGATCTCTGGTTCTGGGTTTATGATTTAGGTTTTTGAGTCCCCCAAGACTTTAAACTGAGGGTTTTTGAGTCCCCCAAGACTATAAAATGAGGATGGTCCCCCAAGACTTAAAGCTGATGGTTGTTTGTGGTTACACCCTATAGAGGGTGTGGTCAATTTTTCTTTCTGAATCAAACTCAAGTACTAGTGGAATTAAAGAGGGAATCAAGAGATGAAATGAAGTGTTCAGAATTAGCCTTGAACTGGTGAATGAGGTGTCTTCTGTTCTCAATGTCCTGTGGATCTCTATCAGGAGTGGATTGGAAGTAGTGAAGCAGAAGTTGTTTCTGTTGAGATGTGTGTTGTTGGAACTTGGCCTTCATAGTGGGCAAGTGCGTTAGTGTTGGTGGTGCAATGGATCCTACATTGTTATCATCACTATCAGAAGAGGAAGGAACTGAGAAGTTATCAGTTTTAAAGTTGAAGGAAGGAATGAATGTTCTTTACCATCAGATGGACCAGGGATGGGAGAACTAGTTGTTTTATGGGTTGTGGCACTCTTCTGGGAAGGGTGGAGCTTTTTGATTAATCTGGGTATCAGGATGGATGGCCTAGATCTTTTGGTGCTGGAAGAAGAAGGACCAGGTTGAGGTGGAGTTGAATCTGTTGTGGAAGAAAGTGTACCAGGTCTGTGGCAGGTCTTCTTTCTGCAGTGGCAGACATCGCAGGACGTTCTGTATGGATGGACAGGTGGTGTCATGGCACAGATTAAATTATTGTCGATGCAGTATTGGCAGGGGCCCATTTCAGAGGCAGATTTGGGAAGAAGGTTAAACATGGTGGTTGGATGAAGAAAGAATGCGGACATTCTCAATTGGAGGGAGGATGTGTACTTTCAACATTGGAAGGGGCCTTCGTTGTGTGATTTGGCGCTGTTGGTGCATGTCTTAATTGACATCTGTTAAGAAATTTGGTATTTTTCTGGTTTTATCCCGTGGATATTTGGTCTGCGGGTATGTGGGTACTATCACTGGATAGCCCTGGTTTTTCTCTATATTTTATGTCTTGTAGACATTTTTCATATTCTGAGTTTTAAGGGGTCATTTCCTCATTTTTCATTTATAAAAGATTGCTGTTTAATTTTGTTTTTCATGTTTTACGGGCTAACCTTAAGTCTTAGGGTTAAGTGCTTAGTACCATAGGATAGAGCTAATTTTTCTCTATATTTCATGTCCCAATGTTGTTATAGTGAAATTCGGTGTTTTAAAGCTTTTAGTAGTTGTAGCTAATTTTTCTAAGTAGATTAGTGGTTTTTATTGGTTTTCTGGCTTCAGGGAGGCCAGGCCGCTTCAGGCGGCATCTCCGACGTCGGGCGGCCTGCCCGCCTCTGTTTTAGGAGGTTGGGCAGCGCTCCAGGAGGGTTTTTTATGCAATTTGGCAGGTACAGACGCCAGATTGATGGGTGCGCATGGGCTCTTAGTGGTCTGTGCATACATAGTGAATAAGATAGTTTGGGGCAACCTTAATCATCATAAAACCATCCGGAGGTGATCTCATTGTTCCTCACTCAGTTTTCACTGTTTTCTGGCCACCATTGGCTGTGTTTGTTGCAAGTAAGTTCTTCATTTAACTTAACTTTGGCAACTGTTTTCTCTGTTATAGTCTTGCAAGCTATAGCAAGTATTATTGCTGTCTCTGGTGTGGATTTGCAGCCTACATCAAGTATCTTTGCTGTCTCTGGTGTGGACTTTGTTCTACATTTCAGTTCTTTGGTCTGGTAGTCTATCTGGGGACTACTTTCTTGGCTCATCAAGCAGTCAAGTGTGTTTAAAAAGCAGCTTTAGCAAAACAGGAACCAACTTACTTTAGCAAGTAAATCTCACTCTATTTTTCTAAAGGGACAGGGGATTTTCTCTCTGGTTTTTCTCCAACTCCCTTGGTCAAGGCCTATAGCTAGTACTATAGGATTGTCTACATGGTAAAGAAAGTTGGCAGTTTAACCTCTTGCCGGAGAACCGGAATTGAATTTTCACAAAAATTATTTTTTTGTGTTTTAATTATACTGAGATTTTTTATTGGATTTTGATAAGATTTTTGCAGTTTACCCTCTTGCTGAAGGTTAAAAATAGAAGGAGATACTTGCAGTTTAACCTCTTTCTGGAGGTCCGGAATAACATTTTCACATAAATTATTTTTTTGTATTTTAATTATGCTGAGATTTTTAATCGGATTTTGATAAGATTTTTGCAATTTACCCTCTTTCTGGAGGTCCATAATAGAAGGAGATACTTGCAGTTTAATCTCTTGCTGGAGGTCATAAAACATACCCTTCCAATTTTTATCCAACCTAATTTGGCCCATTTTGCCTTTTTCACCATTTTTAAATTTAATAGAAAAACAGGGTAAATCCAATAAACATATAGAAAAGTCCAAAACGTATTTACACTCCAAACACCACACAATATGGGGGGCGGACTTGCTAGCAAGTCCGCAACCTTGGACCCAAACTCACCATAGATTGAACACACATTGAGCTATTGATAAAGGAGCCATACAATCAGGAATGAACACCACTCAGAAGAACAGTTTTAGGTGGGTGTTCAAGTAGAGTTCAGTATGGGTTCAGTATGAGTTCAGTCTGAGTTCCATCTGAAATCCATCTGAGTTCCATCTGAGTTCAGGTTGAGGACTTGCTAGCAAGTCCACCCCCTATATTGCGTAGTGAAAGTAATATTAACAGAAAATAATTGAGAATCCACTTGAATTATCTCCAAGTGAGCTGACCTATTGCAATCCGGGATCTCATCCTGAGGAGAGATTACAACATTAGAGTGATCAGCCCCTGCTACCCCAAAAAATGAGGGCATTCATATCTTTCCAACAAACATAATTCACCAGAAGCCGTCCGTTTTATATGCCGCTTCTTGGTGAAAACACAACACTGGCACAGAGTAGTAATTCCTGGCCGTGTTTCCCAACCTTCATCTCCAGGAGGCGCTAACCGCATATGTAACCTCCGCATATCTTCACCAGTGATTTCCAAACTAATTCCCATGCCAGCTTGATACCCTATCCTGGCCTCAAAATTCATCAAAAAAGACCACCAAGAACAGTTTTGACTGCTCCTCTGGCCACATAAAAGTGAACCTTACCAACAGATCCACCAATGCCTAACCTGACATGCTCAGCTGTACCCATCAGCTCTGTTGCATGCCCTCCAATGCCTCTGAGGTTTCCCCCAGTTCCACTTTTAATTGGCAAGCCTATACTCGTCGCTTGCTCCAATGAAATTAAATTAATTTGAGACCCTGAATCGACCAAGGCCTTTACTTCTTTACCATTAAGAGTTACCACCAGGTAACCCAGGGGAGCAGAAAAATAAGTATCTACATCTTCCCCAAACTTTTCAGCATTTTCACAAATATATTCCACCTCTCCAGTGAAAACCCGATGCCTCATCAAATGCTTCTTTTGCTTTTCAGCAAGCGCCGGACTAATTGTAAATAACTCCCCCAAAGATAAGGGAATCTGCAGTTGATTCACCCTATTCAAAACTTTGTCCATCGCATTAGCTTGAACAGAAACTACTGGCCGCTCATACTGGACCTTTGATTTAACAACCTTGGCCCTGGGTACTTCTTGAGGTCCAACCGAGCCATCTTCACCCCCCATTATAACATCTTCACTTTCTATAACCCTAACTCCGTCACCAGCTTCTTGCACTAATCCTGATCCATTGCTAGTCCTTCTTACACCCTCCATTGGGATGGGACCGCTAAAACTTGGTCTGGGTAGAGACGCCAACGGTACGTCCTCCTCAGAATCTGAATCATCCTCTGGCATAGGCTCACCATTTTAATCAAACTTTCCATAACTAGGGGGCCCCATATCAGTAATCCCCTTCTGCATTTTATATAATTCGTCCTTAGAGTAAGGGTTCAATTTGTTGGTGGCAGTTTGAGCACTAGAATTTTTGTCCTTAGAGTAAGGGTTCACTTTGTTATTGGCCTTGCCAGGATTAGCCCTCAGTTGGCTTTGAATGCTACTTTTTGCCTTAGTAGCAGCTGCTCTTCTAGCAGAATTAACATTGTATTCACCAGCCATACAGCTACCCTCCACCTGGGCAACCGTTGCCAGCTCTAAACCTCCAAAAGAAGTAGAAAATGTGGCTTTACTGACCTCTTTCTCTTTACCTTTTTCAGCTTTTCCTCCATTACCATTACCGTTTTTGCCACCCTTGGCATTAACATCTTCAAATCTGGCTCTCCTTTCAGCCGTTAAACTTCTTCTGACCAAATCAGAAGGAGACTGTCCATCACTGGGCTTGATGAACGAACCATCAGGAAATTTATAAACTTTACCATCAAATAAAACTTGCCCAGCATCCATATCCTTATCAAGAGCAAAACAAACTGTTGCTCTGTGCCCCCTCCTATTACAATAGGAGCACACCTTTGGCTCATCGTAGCCACCTCTATAACTACTACCACCATTCCCACCATTTCTCCCATTGCCTGGGAAGCGGTTACCATTATTATTGCCATTATAATTTCGACGTTCAAAACCTCTGGAATGATAAGAAGTCGAAATTGACAAAGAAGCGATTGGGGCCTTGTTAGCCTTCTGTGTCTCTTGAACAAATATTTTTAATTGTTTAGTTAAATCGGCCGAGTGATCGACCATCTTATTATCTACATTACCCTCAACTTTTGCAGCAGGTAATCCAATTTGTGCCTTCTTGGCCTCCTGGGCTTTGACCATAATATTGTTGTTTTCGGCCAAAACTTTCCTAACCTTGCTAACATATTGAGTGCAGGACTCTTGATATTTGTCCAATGCTAACAACTTGAGATGGGCCTGAATGTTCTCTTTGATAACCTCCAGAGCCGGCAGTTTCTGCTCACCATTAGGCAGTTCCTTCATCAAATCTTTTCTTGAAAGATCCTTCAAGACATCCATATGAATATCCCTACTGCATGCTGACCAAAACAAATCTTTTGCCTGGTTCTCATGCACTAACTCGTCCACCAGTATGAGATATTCCACCACTTCATCAAACTGAACACAGAGCTTTTTGAAGTCAGACATAGAAGAAACTCCACCTTTTGCTTGCCAGTCACCAACAATTTTATTCAGGTCCAACATGGTAAATCTAACACCCCATCTATCAACCATAGCTTTAGAAAGCTTAACCCAATCCTTATTCTTGAATGCCTACATAGCAATAACCTTTTTTTCCACCTCTCTATCAGCAATAAAAAATCTAAATTGCTTCACCATATCCACATGAGAAGCACCATCAACAGCAGCAGCAGCTTCATACCTGCTAATGAACCATTTAACCTCCTCCCCATCAAACATTGGGCCATCCCAAGAAACAATCCTAACAGAGGGAGTAAGAGTTTTAGGAGATCCAGAAGCAACAGCAGAAGAAGACATCCCAATAAGTAATGAAAAGCGTTAACAATCGATAAAATAACAAGCCTCTTGCAGGACAATAACAAAAATCCAATTAGAGTTCCAAAAAATAAGCTTCTTGCAGTCTAAGAACGTTCTTGATCCAAGTAAGTCTTTAAAGAAAGCTAGAGAAATCTAACCCCACGTTGGGCGCCAACTATGGTAAGGTAAACTCTTACAGTTGCCTTGCTGTAAGCAGAATCCGGAGTAGATATGTGGATTTAGTGGAAAACCCCGTCCTTCCAACAAAAATAACAAAATGGGAATTCTAAATCACTAAGCTAACCAGTCTACTTGGATCTGATTGATAAAAATAATGAAACTCTAAAATATTTAATGCTTATTGAGATTTAAATAAAAGTGGCTGTTGAGAAAGAAATACTGATTACAACAATTAAGGTGTACCAGTGAAAGATCTGAAAAGATTGACTTTTATGTTTTTATAATAATTTGAATTTTTATGAGACAGCAATAATCAAGTCCCAGTGATGGAGACCTTTCTAAAGATACCCTGTATGAAGTGTGATTTAAATTGTTGAGTAGTATTTCTAAAATGATATTTATAAAATATAAAGTTATAAGGGTATTACAAATTTATTTAATTTGTTGAGTAATAAAAAATGAGACCGTGGTGGTTAAAGATTAAGCTGTATGATGTATGATTATTCTAAGATGATGCCCAATTTTGAGTCTGAGAGGCTCTTACGTATACCTAGTCACGTTCCTAAGTTTTCCCCTCCAGAGCTCACCCAGAGTCAATCCAGAGCCTCCAGAGTCCGTACGGAGTCCAAACGGAGTCCGTCCGGAGTCCAAGCGGAGTCCGTCCAGAGTCCAAACGGAGTCCGTCTGGACCTCCGGACTCAATTAGAACCTTCAAAACTATAATAAAAAATCTAGAAAAATTACACATGATAGAGCCACTTCCCCTTTACCTTCACAACTAATTTTCGTAGCCTGCGCAGCTCTAACCACCCCATGAAAATTCATCAAAGTTAAGTATTTTTCTTAAAACGTAAATATTTCTATAAAACTTTAAAATTCATTTAAAAATATAAGAAAAATAGTAAAAATACTGAAAAAATTTCCCAAGGTTCTTGAGTGACTCGACTTGATACTTATAAATTTTCCTGACCGTAAAAATAAGTTTTCTCCGTAAAATATATTGTTTTTGCGTAGGCATTAGCTTTTGACCAATTTCTTCATATTTAAAACTCAAATAAATTAAATAAAACCCTTTTATAAAAAATAATAGCGCCAATCTTGCATGCCGTAATAACTCCATTTACGTACTTAGGTGCCATACTAAACTTTAGGCTACCACACCGTCTCATTGTACTTGTATATTGTAGTCTTTTTTGCCATCCCACTGGTTCAATATTATTAGGATCAGTGCTGATTAAGCTGCTTCTACATTTTTTATATTGCTTATTTATAAATATATCAGAATGTGCATCATCATATTCTCTTCTTACATGCCAATTTATTTCTTTGTCAGCTTTTTTTCTAGGTCAATTGCGGCATTTTGTATTAGATAAAAAGTTAGACTGTGATCTTTAAGATTTCCAAGCATGTGTGAATGTATCAAGTCAATTGAGTAATATTCCATAGTATGCCAATATACAAGGTTATTTAGCTTGCTTGATAAAACCCCATGACTCCTAACAATAGATACCCGCTCCCAATGTGACTGACACTTTTTCCACTTCTCTTCCCAGTGCATATGATCCTCATGAGTACGTAAGGAAAAGTTTTTGACTTGATGCTCACCGATTTCATCTTTTGAAATATGACAGACAGAGAAGGACTTAGTGGCTGAGTGACTTGCAAAATCAGCAATCTTTTGCATCCCTGGAATGTTTCCTATTAAAGAGAATAATGCAGCCCTTATTTTTCGGCCTTGTGGATAGTGAGGTGTTTTTTAAATAAATATGCCATCCCATAGAGTATTTAGTTCATCGACAAGAGGCTTCAGAAGATAATTTATTTGTTCACTTGTTGGCTGAGTTGGACTGGGAATAATAGAATACAAAAATAGATTTTCGGTTTTGTATTGATCTTCTGTAGGCAAGTTCATACACACCAATAAGATATTACCCACAGATTTTTGATGACCTCCAATACGATTTCCACCCGCCCTAAAACAGTCAACATATAACCTAAACATTAAATTAACTTGTGTTTTTTTATATCCATCAACACTTCTATTTTGAGTCTTAGAAATATCAGGAAAATTTTTCCATAAAAAACTATCATATACATCCTTCATCACATCCCTTTCCATGTTTTCTAGGAAATCATTTTTTTTCTCAATCAGTGTCTCAAATTTGATAAGTTTAAGCTTTCCTGAAATCCACTCAACCAAACTGTTGTGATGAAATGCTTTACAAGGATGGTAGATTACTTCTTCTTGTTTTTACTTAGCCAAATACAAACTTTCATCACAATTGACAGTTATTTTTCTCTGTCCTAAATCTTTCAAATAGCGCTTTGAGGATAAATAAAATGGTTGAGTACAGGATATAATTGATGGTCAATGTTTGGGGATATAATCATAAAAAGCAAAAACTTAGCACAGCATGTCCTGGTGAAAAATAATGGATTGAGTTGCAATTGACTAAAAACTGTCTCTATAGAAAGGGGAATCAGGCTGATGATCCTGCTAGCATCTAGTTTGCCTATGTCACTAAGAAGTTTGAGTTGGTTTACTTCATCATGCAAAAATTAAGCACAACATTCTTTGCTTAAATGATGGATAAGAGAAAATTTTTCTTCTTGCCACATTATCTTTTGGCTATAAAGCTCTTCCAAATTCAAATTGTTTGACTGTGGTAGAGATTGAATTGTTTCCAAAACAGGCTGCCCCTAAAAAAAGAAAAAAATAGAGATTAATTGAAACATAATTTCTCTTTATTTACCAAATATTTATGTCTTTCAAGATCTTGGATGTTGGATCCTAAGTTAGGTGAAGCGCTGGATGTACCAACCATCTGTGCATTGTAATTTCTTTCCTCTTAATGTTTGGAGTATGACTGAGATGTTTTGAAAGCTACACCAACTTCAAAGCTTCCCAATGAGGTCTGATGCTTTCTTGATGAACATCCAAGCTCTTCACATTTACAAATGCAAAAAAATGGTGGCATTTTAATACTTCTGGATATAGGAAATATGTTGCTGGATGGTAGCAATTGAACAAACTATTTATTTATTTTGAAGCACTTACTAAAATAAGCTAATATATAAGTCTCAAGAAGTTTATAAAAAAGTTGTTTACCATGGATTTCTTTGAATTTTTGTTTCATGCATATCAACCATTCATTAAGTAGGTATCCATACTGCTCATCAGCAAAATGTTTCAGACTCGCCACATTTTACTATGTTGCATACATGTTTATCATACAGCTTATTTTGCACAAAGCATAATACTATAAGAGAATACAAATTGATCATATTTTTAAATATAGAAGAAACTATGATATAACTTGTATCAAAATAATACCATTTAATTTATAATAATAAAGTTATTTAAGTGTTGCGTTTTTTTTTTACAATCACCTGCATTAATAAAATTCTTCCCAGTAACAGAAAGGTTTTCACTTATAATCACTATAAGATATAAAAAAATTTATAATATTTATTTTTCCCAATATAGAATTACAGTCTGAAAAATAAATTTTTTTTCAACAAAATATATTATTTTAAAATTTTCAAATCCAAGAGGTCATCAAAATAAAGCTTCCAGAATCCAAAAAACGGAATTTTTACATTAAGTTTCTTATTCCAAACTCTGAAAAATAGGTATGATTTCCAAGTAATCTTATTAAATAAACTATATACATACTAATAAGGTGTTAACATAAATTTTTAAAATAATTTTGTCAGGAAAATCAAAAAGCTCAAATAAGGTTATTATTTGCATTAAAATATTATCAAAATAAGTTGAAAAATCAAAATACTTCTGAATTATATTTTTACCCGTTTATCATGCAATAATTTTATATTAAAGCTGAGTTATTTCCTTTTGAATTAATTATGAACATACATAGATATCCATATTTTATAGAGAAAGATATTCATGAGAAAGCTCATCAGTCCCTCCACTCAACTCTTCATTATTAATTATTTTCAAAATGAAAAATTTATTATAGTAGTGTTTTTGTTGCCATATCCTTTCAAAATTTTATATATTTGTTCATTTTGCTTTTCATAACATATATGATGAGCACTAGTTGTTCTTATTTTCCTCAGGGAAAAATACCTACTAATACCCGTGTACTTAATAAAAGATTCAATGAGATACTCCCTCGATCAACTTCTCATTTTTGCAGGTCTATTTACAATTTCTGTTGTGTGCTTTTGAATATTTCACCTCAGTCTAATGAATAAAAGCTGAACCCCACCGAAGAACATCTACATAAGTTTTCATTGTTCAATATAAGCTCTCTCAACATTGATATTAATTTGCCATATCCTGAACAAAATTACCATGTTTCTGAACAAATCCCTGCTCTATTCCACAATGCTTTTATCCACTTTCTTCATCAATGCAACTTTCCTGGAAAAATGTTTGCTTGGAATCTTGAATGGTTTCACAAGTTGAATCAAGTTTTGGTAAAAATTATCATCAAACACTGGGATAAAGCTTTGGAAACTATTTATTTGGTTTCTTATTCAATGGACTTCACTCATATTTCCTACCTAAATCAAATGGGTGTTCTTCACCACTGTTTTATAGGTTATGCTGATAAATTATGACTAGGAAAAGATTCTGATAGTTTCCGTGAAATAGTTAAAATAAGAAAGTATAAATATAAAATAAAAAAGAAATTAAGAACTAATATTTTTATCTTTTTTTTTACACAATCTATTTCAGAATTCTTTTAACCAAACTCACCTTCTTAAACAACTTCCAAGTGGTAAACCTATGAGAATCTTGTCAAAAACGTCAAATGTTGCTCAGACACCAAAATTGATGATGAAGGTTCTTTTAAGTATATTTAATTGCCATGGAGATCAGAAGAATTCTCAAGAATTGCACAAAATCTCGACCAGAAACACATTCAAATCCGAGAATCTTCCTCTTATTCAAGAGAAATACTTAAGAACTTGGCATTATATGATAGATTAAATTTGGTATCCTCAATTGAGACTCACTTTAATTCTTTTCCAGTCCCCAGGGGTTTTCCAAGTGACTACTATTCTTCATTATATCTCTCTTCTCTTAATCCTCAAAAATTAAGACTTCTTAATTGTCAAGCCCCAATAAACATTTCCTACATACTTGAAAAAATTTCAAATTCTAATGTGAGTTATTGATGAATTCCCTAATCGATAATCTAGCAGACTCATTTACCACATTTCCAATGTTTGGGACACTTAAACTTAAAAAATTAGAACAGATAAATATTTTTAGCTATGATGCAACTTCATATAAAGAAAATTTGACATACATTGATAGCTCAATCTTTTTTCATTGTATCTTATAAATTCTGAATTAAATACTTCTGCTTACAAAATACTTGAGTACATGAACTTCATTTTGTTGGCCTATTCTATACAGACAATCAACTGCTTGCTGTTCAACTTCTGGATTCCAATTAGGCTCCTGTTTCAATATTTTAAACGAATTCTCTTTTCAACCTTTTCTATTTCATAATAAGACTCTTTACTTACCATTATATATACATTTTGTGCACACCTCAAGTCTATTCCAACTCCTGCTGCCTTGATTGTACAAAGCAAAACTTGACATATTTCATCATTTTTGAATTTGTCCAGATTTTCATCCCTTTTTTTCATGCTCAACTTTCCTACAAGCTCTGTGTAGCTAATTCCATGGTCATCTAAAGCCTTTTTTATACTGTTTCAATGGATAGAATATTGAAATTTTGTTTAAGCTAAAAATAAGTTATTGAGATAATTAATAGAATTCCTTATATTTCCAAAAAGTCCGCATATTCTGAAAATATAACAGCCTTGGGACAAATTATCCCCCTTTCTCCCCTTAAGAAAATTTCTAAATGACTGATTAGATGTATAATCTTTGCTGAATGTTTCCATGTGAAAGGAAATGTTGGAGGTTGATCTGGGTTTTCATAGACAGGGTGGTTACAAAATTGCCGTAAAATTTCCAGTTCTCGGAGAAACTCAGCTGAGTCCCAAGGGAGGTTGGTATTTCAAGAAGGCCCATAATACTCAGAAAACATTGTTGAAGCTTTGTAAGTTTTGAGTGCCAAGGTTCTGATACCTCTACAGATATTAGTTGTTCAATTTTTTGAGGAAGTGATAAGATTGCTTCTTTTGTCCTCTGCAAGAATATGACATTCATGAGAGTATTTATCATTTTTATTGAGCTAGAGCTTTCTCTGTTTAAGCCATTCATAAGAAAATTAAACCACAACCAGTTTTCTTGCCATCTTTTGATTCTGAGGAATGATATAAGGCTTTGAAGATCAGTTTTCCAGTTCTGAAGTGGTGTACCTGTCTAGCATAGTTGATACTGAGCCTCCAAGGCCAATTTATTCTGATTCTTGTGCAACTGGGGATTCTTGATTAAACTTTTAAATTATGTTAAACATTTCATCAGATTTTATAATATTATGTTCAAAATTATTAGTAATTCAAATGAATGCTTACTGAGCCTCATCTAAAACTATTCTGTACCAAATGAGTTTATGAGTTACTGGCGGAATAGGTTGAGGAGTTTTCTTTGAAAAAGTTGGACTTTCTGTCTCATAGGTAGTCAAAACAACTAGTTGGTACTGAAGCTCCTCAAAATTAATTTTCTTTGAATCCTTCCAATAAAGAACCCAAAAGGTAGTGCATTATCTTCAAAGTGAATTCTTATTTCATTGACCCAGTTTGATAATGTTGCAAGTGGGCAAATGATGAGAGTTGCTGATGTCCTATCTTTCTCTTTTCCACCACCCAAGAGTTGGAATCGTCTGGCATCGCTTTGAGTTGCAGTAATTAGGCCAAGAGTTGAGAGGGTCTTTCCCAAGCCCATATCATCAGCTAGAATTGAACCAATTCCTGCAGAGGATAACACTTCTTCAAGAAATTATTCATAATAATTATTAAAACCTACTCTCAGCCAGCTGTTGTCTGCATGCATCCAGAGGTTTTCTAACTTTTTGCATAAGTTATTTTCATTGTCTATCATAAAATTGATAGCTTGAATCTGATCTGTTTTCAGAGTTGTTTTCATACCCTATATTGATAGATTTGCCATTTGATTATTCCTTGTCCCAGAAATTTCAGAAGTTGTGTGAATACAAGAATGAGGAATATTGAAGAAGACGGTTGGATTGTAGTGTGGAATTTGTGTCAAATCAATTTGAGAATTCAGAAATACTTCTTTAGCCTGACTAATAAAATCAGTCAAACAAAAAAGGAGGCCACAAATTCTATACTTCCTGTTTAAAAGTAGAACCAAGTAAGATCAAAAATAATAAGGTATTTGGGGATTTAAAGCCCTTCCCTCAGTTAAAATTTGAGATCCAGATCCAATTTCTCCAAATAGTTGTCCAATTTGGCTGCTCTGTTTGTTAGAAAGATCACCAATAGGTTTTGCTTCTCCTTCTTTGAATAATCCAAAAACATGAACTAAAGATCTTCTTTGTTGCATAATAACTGGAGTGGATACTTCATCAAATACAGATCTTTCTTTTGGAAAAATAGGTTTAAAATTTAAAGAGAATTGTCCAATGCATCTTAAATTTGACATTTTTATTAAATTAATTTTATGGTGATGGTGGCAGTTTAAAGAAAGAGAGGGTGAGAGCAAAGTTTTGAAAGAGAATAAAGTAGAGAATATATATAATATTGGATGAATATTCAAAATTGAATTTTTCATGTATGTTAATAATCAATGTTGACTCACATTTTAATAATAACTAAATACAGATAAATAATTAAAAAAAAGTGCATTATTTTAGAGCCTAAGTTTTGTGCCAATATATTAAAATTAGTTTCTTAATAGTGTAGATTTTTAAAAAAATACATCACTATTTTTTCCCCTTATAAAATATATATATATTTTTTCTCCTACATTAAATTTTTTGAGCATTGTCTTATACTTTTTTATTCCAAGGAACAAGGAGAAATTTCTATTGATAAGGGCTCAATATCAACTTTTGTCTAGAAAATTTAAAATTATGTGCAAATATTTTTACAGAGTTATATTTTTATTAATAAAATTTTTAAAAAGTACTTAAATAGTATTCTTTTTTATATATTTGGGGAAATTAAATTGATAATTGAAATAATATTCCAGACCTAGTATACTATGTGTCATTTAAGATATTTCTACTAATATCAAACCTGAACTACCAAAATTAAATGGATCTATATATAAAATTAAATATTATGGTATGTTAAGTGTTGTGGCTCAACCATTGCTCAAATTTGTTCCAACTGATGCTCAACTTAAATCCAAAGCTCTGCTCAAGAAGGGATAAATTAAGGCTCAATTTAGGCCCAACTTTTTTTTCAAATTTTTTTCATATAATTTAAAAACAGTTTCCTAATTCTTTCAAAACATTTCCCCAACAATTTCCCAACCTCTTCCTGAATGTTTCAAAAAGAGGGAACTGCTAGCAGTTCACCCCTTGATTTCCTGTGGTGATGGTCCATTCCACCTATTCTCAAACATCATCCACCACTGAATTTAAAAACTTCTATTATACACCAAAACCATATCTCATGTTTTCAAAGGCTTTCTAAGTCTATGAGCCAACCTCTTATCCCAATATCTGACTGACTGGCTTTAGATCTTCATCATCCTGGAATATGCCTTTTCTAAAGTTTCTTCTTTCTTCTCTAGCTATATCATTCTTGCACATAATAATTCTTCAGTAGTTTTGGTGGTATCCCAATCTACTCCAAGATATGATTCAGCTTCTAAATTAACTGGTAAAATGGCTTTTTTCCACAAACTAATTTTTGTAGAAAATATCAAGTTTTCCTTTTATAAGTAATTCTATCAGTAAATAAACCCAATGGTAAAGAGTACCTTTATTTTTTAGCACCTTTCCCGCACATTTTAACCAAAGCATAATTAATAACTTGATTCCCTCTTTTTACCATTTCTTCTGCTTCATTATAATAAGGGGTTCCCACCATAAACTTTGATCCAACTCTTGATATGGCTTCCCTGAATTTATCCCCAAATTCTGGCCCTCCATAAACAGTTACCAAATTCATCACACCATACCTATACACCCAATCCTTCATCAAGAAATCTGACACATTCTTAGCAGTAAATTTTATTAGAGGCTTTGCCTCAAAACATCCAGATAAATCATCTCTGGCTACAAATAAATATTTATATCCTACTCCTTTATATGAAAATCACCCAAATCAACCCTGCCAAAAAGAGTGTTTTAACTGGTTTCATGTCCAGGTTCATTTGGCCTTTAATAGCTCCTTTTTCAACATTCTTCACATGACTGAACCCATTTTTAGTGGAAATCTTCATTCCAGGCCACCAAAATCTATGAGAAATCCTCCTATATGTTTCACCTATACCCCTATGCCCAAGATCTTCATGTAGTAATTTTAAAGTCAACTCTTTCCCTTTTCTCTGAGTAACAAAAACCTGAGTATTTGGGTATCTCCTCCTTATAAGTCTTTTACCTGATAAATAAAAACTTGTGGACTTCAATTTTATAGCCACTCAATCATCATAGTCACAACTCTCTGGCATTTTCAGAGCTAAAAAAATTTTAAACTTTAAATAATAAAATCCTGTTTGACCCCAGACTTCATCTTTAAATTTCTTCATAACTACATTGATGGGAACTTCCCTATCACATAAATAACCTACACTTTAGTGAGCCAAAAGTTTAATTCCTTTATTTTGTTTTCTGATTAGATAATATTTTGCTTTTACTTCTTCGGAACCATCCTTCTTTTATTTAACCAAATTTTTAAACAAATCTTTATCTTTAACAGTACCTTTATCCAACCACTTTTTAACCAGATTTTCATATTCTCTCAACCTCTCTTTAAGAAAATTTATCTCCAACATATTCACCATTCAAAAACTTTCTACTATTCCACACAAATACATCCTCTTTACCCCCTCAAGATCAACCTCATTTGAATTTTCAGGGCCTTCCCCTAATTTCCATAATCCTATTTAGTCCTTGAATCCTCCACATCTTCAGAAAAAGCCTCACTAAACTTGCTAAAATATTTGATGTTAGCCTTCTGGAAAGTGTTTAATGCCAATAATTAAATCTTGACCTCCACCAATTCTTTCACCACAGACAAAGAAGGTAGCCCCTGGTTATCATTAGAGAGAAGCATCATCTTTTCTTCCTAGTCAACTCCTTCAACACATAAATCCTGAATTCCCTTGCCATAGAAGACCAAAATATATCACTAGAATAATCTGAGTTTTCCATCTTCTGCATAATCACAAAATAATACACAACTAGCTCCAACTGAGCCAGGAGCTTCCTATAAGAGTTTAAGTCATCCACCTCTCCATAAGTTTTCATTCAATTGAAATCATGTTCAATTTCATGATAGAGTACCTTGAACCCCATCTATTCATCATCTGAAAACACCAATTTTTCCAATTCTTCCTCCAGTAATCCTCCAAAGCAGAAACTTCCTTCATCAGAGCCCTGTCACCAATAAAGAATATGACTTTCTCCACCATGTCCGAGTTAGAAGACCCATTCACATTTCTAGAAGCCTCAAATCACTCCATTTATAACTTCCTCTCCTTCCTCCTAAATATTGGTACCTTCCAAGACTTGATACTGACTGAGGGCTTAAAAGAAACAGGAATAGAGCCATCCTAAGAAGCACCACCACCAACAGAGAAAGAGGATCCAGAAGCCATAGTTCCAAAAGAATCCGGAAGTAAAATTTCCAATCACAGAAATACAACCAGAGAAGAAATTTTAAAAGTAGCAAATAATCCAAAATCTAGAAAAACCTCAAACCACATTAGGTTTAGAAGTTTAGACAATCCTATGGTACTATATATAGGCATTGATCAAAGGAGTTGGAGAAAAACTTTAGAGGAAACCCCTGTCCCTTTGAGAAATACCAGGTGAGATTAATTTCCTACAGAAAATTGAATATTTTTATGTTTTCCCCCTTTCAAAAACTTCTTGACTTCTTATAAAGTCAAGACAGTATCCAAATTACTAAAAACAAATCAAAACCCAAAATTCAGAAAGATCCACATGAAAAACCAGAGACAAAATGCACTTGCTTCACAGTAAACAGAAATTATACTTGATGCAGGTATCAAGGCTACAACAGAGAGACAAGTTTTAAAAATTGAAGTTAAATGAGGAACTAAGCTTGCAAAAAAAATATCTACATGTGGCTAAAAATTAGTGAAAACAGAGTAAGAAACACAGATCTAATTACTAGATGATTTTATGATTAATAGAGTTTCCCAAACCTTCTTATTCAATATCTACACACAGGCAATCCCTAATCTGTCCAATTACAGCTACCTTGAGCTCAGAAATAATTAAATCCCACTTCCAAGATCTTTAACCATCTGAAACTTCATATTAAAACTTCCATGTGGGACCTCGCCCATGCAGGAATGTCAGGTCTGAGTCAGTGTAAGAGATAGATAAGATCTTATCAGCAGAAATAAGGTCTGATTATGATTAAATTGAGTATGGATATAGTAAAATATTAATAAATCCTACTTATATATAGCTTTGATTATATTCTATAGATCAGGTACTGTTTATATAGTGCTATAACTCAATAAAGCTAATTTTATAACAATAAATAAATATACTATAATAATTTCCACATTGTTTATATATTATGTAAACCAGGCACAAATATTAAAATATTTAAGTTTGTTACCAGGACCAGTAAGGTGTCAATTTTATAATATTCTATATTTTTCTTCTACTTCTGCAATACTCAATTAAGCTACTCTTAGAAGGTACAAGGAATAAGATATATAACCATATTATAAAAGAAAAATAGCTAACCTATTCAAGATACAATATTTATTCACCACGCAATATTTGGGGGTGACTTGCTGGCAAATCCTCAACTTGAAGTCAGATGGAACTCAGCTGGAGCTCAGACTGAAGTGATACTTAACTTTCACTTGAAATAAGCTTGAGGCCTTAAACAAATAAGAATGAATCTTTATTGAAAAAAAAGTGAAACTGTCATGATAAATGAATGAAAGCCAGAAAAACTCATTCCAAGAATTTACCCAATTCACTGTATTTGTTGATGAATCATATATGAATAATAATCTATTATTTTAAGTTTATTAATGAAAAGAAATAAAATCATATTATTTCCTTCTACAGTATCACATTTGTTAAATATATTAATGTTGTTAAAACTTTGAGGTAACATTTAAAAACAATCAGTGACTTTTTGTATTACATAGAACTATTATTCCAGAATTGAAAATTTGTAATTGTTTAATTAATACAATATATACAGAAATCTTTTTTGTATTTCTTGAATGTCAAGATTACTCAATGATATATCACAATAAATTGAATTATTTAAATAAAAACATTTAATCAACAGAAACCTTAAATTTTTTATTATAGCATACAGTGAAAAACATGGAACACATAAATTTAAAGTATAGTAATTATTTTTGAAACTTTTTAGTTAAATGAAGCACTCTCACAACTTTGTTACACTAATTACTTGTAATTGAAAAATATTTGATACTAAGAAGGATACTGTCAGTGTGTGCTAGTATCTAAGTATGATTTAATAGTAAATATTAATGGTCCAACTACTTATTGATAAATGATTTAGTAATTAAACCTCAGGGGAAGACTAATAAAATAGTTATTCTCAATTAAACTCACCATACTGGGATTTTATGTTTGCTAGTGGTGTAAAATAGATCAATAAAATAAAGTTATAGCTTATATAAAGACAATATCAATTTATAAATGCTTTATAATATATTTATATATGATAATTTTTGTGTTATAGTGTTTTTTTAGTGTGTAGTAAGTAAGTGATGTCCAATAACCCGTCAAATCCTCCCTTACTTATACCGAAATCCACTGGAGTGCACAGACCTTCAATCCAAATGATGTCAATGCTATCTACTGCAATTACAGCACTTTGAGGGCCCATCACCTTCCCATGGCATCCACTTCAAGAATATTCAACACCCAGACCTCCAGTAAGGACCCTCCATCACAATTCATGATATCACAGACCCATACCATAGATAGAATAAACAGATAAAAGAGGATACCATAAAGAAACAGGTAAAATAACTCATACAAAGAGTAAATAATGAGCCCCAAAGCATATAAAGGAACCAAATTAACTGTCCAAGCCCCCAACAGCATCTTCAAGCATCCATATTAACCCATTAATCATATCCCAACTCATAAATCCTTGAAAATCCATCCAAGGAAGCAGATTAAGTTGTCCAAACTGGATTTATGCACCTGAAATAGGTGTATATGCTTGTGTAGGAATTGTGAGTCCACTGAATACGTCCATATGACCTATAATAAGCATAAAAATAAAGTTTATAGGCTATTAAGAGGTTAAAACCCACTTATAGACCTAAATATACATAATATAACTACATATTTCACTTAATGTGAGGTTTATGTATACATATAAGCTTATGTATGTCTATAGTTACTTAATATCACTTAAGATAAGTATATTATGACTCCATTAACACCATAATAAGTATTATTAGGCTATGGATAAGATATTTAAACTACTATAAGTCATATAATAGTGTAATAATTATATATATATGTATTATAACCATATATATAAGTATTTTAACCTTATTTTTAAGTAATAAGCTTAATTTAATTAAGTTTATCTTATTTTAAAAATAAGAATTACTCAGTACTGGAGATACTTAGGTTGACAGATACAATAGATAATTTAGTCATGAAATCATAAAACCTTAACATTAGGGGGTGTCAGTTCTGGCAAATCGGCACTTAAAAATCGGCACTTAAATAAGTGCGGATTTCCAAAACACACTAGCCCCAATACTGGTGGATTTCAAAATTAAATAAGTCACTTATTTCACTCAAATCCGCACTTTCTCAACCAAAAGTGCTGATTTCACCATCAAGTCCTATTTCACTGATTTGTCAGCATCATCCCATTCATAGGCAGCACTCCGCAGCATAACACATCATAACTAAAAACATTGTACATCATTTACATCTTCATATCATATCATATAAGAGTTATGCCTTCCTCACTTTCAAATTGTGATAAATTAAATAAAGAAATGACTTTCATGGCTCTTGAACTGCTCTTGGACTCTGATTCCAATTCTGATTCTCATCTAGAAGAAGATTTTGTCTTTTTATCAAGAATTTCCACGAAACATTACCTTTTTCCCAGAAAGCCTCAAGTACTTCATACCCCCAAGTACACCATCCAAACACTTCTTAACCTATCTACACCCAGTTTTAGACAGCTGTTCAGGACTTCTCAGGAATGTTTCCTTAAATTGCTTGAGCGTATTCAGGATCATCCCATATTTCACAATAATTCTCAAAAAGAAAAACGACATCCTTCAATTCAATTGGCCATCACACTATGTCGTTTGGGTTCAAATGGTAATGGAGCCGCTTTGAAATTTTTAGAAAATGTCTTTGATTTAGGGTATGGTTCAGTTAACACTTATACCAAACAATGTATCACTGCCATCAACTCCTTGGAATCTCAACTTCTCACCTGGCCAACAAAAGAAGAGCAACTTGAATCATCTCAGGTTATGCAAGCAGAGGGCTTCCCAGGATGTATTGGTTTTGTTGATGGTAATACTATTCCTTTGAGCCAGAAACCTGCTCAAGGTGGAAACAATTACTTTCACATTATTGTCAAAAATTTTCACCAAAATATTTACAAGTCAAAAAAATTCTATATCTGTTTTAAAAAATTGGCAATACTCTCCCTTGCATTTTATTGAAGCAAGGGGTGGATATCACCAAAATTTTTCTAAGTCATCAATTTCACATGTCAGATTTGAAAATTTGGCAATACCCCCCCCCCTGCATTTTATTTAAGTAAGTGGTGGAAGTCATCTACATTTAATATAATTACATAAATTATTAAATAAATATCTAATATATATCAATTTCCCTAGTTTAAAGTAATGACAATCCCTCAAGCCAAAATGCAGATCAAATCTAGAAACAAAAGTTTGGGACTTTCCACAGGTATAGGCTAGAGGAACCCCATGAAACAAATAAATGTTATCATGATTACCTTTTATACAACACAAGGTGGTGGGCCCATTAATTTAGTTGAGGAAATTAATACATAAAAAATATTTATTAAAAATTTATGAAAAAATATAAAATTTTCAACAACAACTCTTATCCCCATACTTTTTGGATCTAGATAAAGTTTTTTTAAATCGATTAACTTTACCTTCTTTCATTACCTTATTTATTCTTTGAATCAACTTATGACTGATTTGAAATGAGCAACCAAAATGTGTTAAATTTTGATAGGATTCCAAACCAGGAGGAGCTTTGGTCGTTTGATGATTATCATTAGAAGAATTCCAAATAGTTTTGATGATACCATTTCCCAAGCCAAAATCAATGATGCACCGGTGGTCTGGAAAATATAAACCATGTCCTTTGATTTTAGCTGGAGATGGTATTGGTTGGCCAGTTATTGGATTGATATATGAGAATATACCAAAAGTAATAAAATTGGCATCATTCCTATCAATATGAATCCTATTGTGGAATCCAGAATGAGTGATAATAACATTAGAAAATAAAAGATATTCGTGGCTGATATCTTCCCTTTTGGAGTCACGCCGATTTGGTATTCCAACTTTGGTTGCAAGTTCATGATTTTTTTCAAATGCTTTATTACAGTGTTTTTTGAGTCGAAGAGCAAGAAAAGATTTAAAGGAAGGTAGAGTGTCCCATAAGCAAAAATCTTCATCTTTTTGAGCTTTAGTGATATTTGTGAGCAACAAATATATGCCTATATATTACAACCACTGAACCTAATTCAAACCTGTTTGTGGGAAATGAAAGATATGCTTTAGTAGAATCTTCAGTTAAAGGACATGTGATTTAAATAATCCTAACCCTAATTTGTTACATAAAAAAATGAAATAAAAATTTAAATTGGGAAAAAAAAGGCTCAACTTTAACAGTCAATATCTCAGCAACCACCGAATCAAATTCAAATCTGTTTGTAGGAAATGAAAGGTAGCCTTCAGGAGAATCTTCAGTAAAAAGAACATTAGATTTGAAAAAAACTAACCCTAATTCCGAGTCTGATTTTCAAAATTTTACAAAAACTTGAAAAGTGGTAATGAAGATGAGATCAAAAGGAGTTTTATAAGTTCACTGTTATCCAGATAAGAGTCATACATATATTTAAGTATGAAGTTTTCATAAAAGAAATGAGATATCATATAGGCATGAAAAAAAGGAGATGAAGCTTACCTTGATTGAAAAGTAGGAAAAATAGAGTGAGAAAGATTGATGTTGGAATTGTGGGGAAATTGAATATGGAGTAAGTGAAATGCATAAAGAATGTGCAATGTATGTGTTTCAATGAAATGGAGCCAAAAAAAAGTGAAATAAGGGAAAGGAGGGATGAAGAGTAGGGTGATGGAGCTAAAAAAGAAAGTAAAGAGGGAGAGAAAAAAAAGGTTAATTATACCATTGAAATCCAAAATAACCACTTACAAAAAAAATTAGATAAAAAAAATAAAATAAACATAAAAAAACAAAAAAAATTATAATTAGTAATCAAAAAATCAAAAAAAAAAGAATAAAGTGACTTACCTGGAGAGATGAGATGACAAAATGAATGAAACCAAATTGTTTGAGGGATTTTGGAGGAGAATAGGAAAGGGATATGAGGGATGAATGAAAAAAAACACTGACAAAATATGCGATTTCATGTTGAGCTGGTGAAAGAAAACCAATGAGCCATCCAAAAAAAAGATTTTCACTGTAAATTCCAAAAAAAAATGAATATGCAACAAACCAAAATACCAACCCGAGTGAATGATGTACTCAAAGAGGACATTTGGAGAGTACAAAATGGTATGGTAAAGAAAGGGATGATGTGGCCAACATGTGGTTTTGAAAAAAAAATCACGAAAAAAGTGCTGATTTGAGGTCAGAACTGACACCCATTTTTGAAATAAGTGACTCTTTTGCAAAATTTAAGTGCTGATTTGGTTTGAAATCAGCACTTAAGTTAAGTGTGGATTTGCCAGAACTGACACCCCCTATTATATTAATCAATTTTTTCTTAGTATAATTTTACTAACATAGTTTAAAATATGTGGCAAATATTTTAGGTTTTTGTATTCAATTTTGATAAAATAAAATTTCAGAGGCTCATATTCTTGGTTGGCGAGATAAAAAATTTACAAGATAAATTTAAAGCTCTAAATTTAATCATTATTCTCAATTTAGAAATATAGTTTAATGGGTTTTGAATACTTTATTTGAAATACAATAATAAAAAATATGGATAAAAATCAATTATTTTAGATATTAAATGAGTCAATTTATTTCTTATTTTTATTAAGATGAAATACTATATTTAACCTCTTATATATTCCAAGTATCAAATTTCATTGCATGAATAAAGAGTTATTTTATTTAAATTAATTTAAACTGATAATATTATTAATTTCCAGTGGATAATTAACAAGAAAACAACTTCATCAATTTTTTTTAATTTAAATTAAAATTTTTGAAAAATATTTTTTCTTTCTATTTTAAATATTTAAATTTTTATGCATTGGTGTTATTTGAACTTAAACATATAAATATATATATAAGAATGTGTTACAAAGAAGTACCTGAATTCTTTTTATTTAAAATAGATTTTTTCTTTCATTAAAATATATTGAATGTAAATAAGAATTCTGTAACCTGTTTATATATCTTATAGGACTATATACATAACTGTAGGATATTTTTCGGTCTATCATTTGGAAGCAAAATCACACTATAATAATTGAATATAAAATGACATCTATTGAATTTTTTTTGAAAAAAGACTTTACAAATTCTTTTATTTATTCCCATGACTCCATATCATATAATTAAAATTTTTTTGATAAAAAATATACTTAAATTTAAATTATAATATCTACTTTTAAATTTTAATAATTCTAAAGGACTTCTCACAGCTTAACTAAGCTTGAACCACAGTCAGGAATAGGTTGTCATTGAGAGTTCAATCTATATTCTATCAAAGCTAAGATATTTAATTTTATAAAATTGTATGTATTTATTTCCATAAAAGATTTTTGCAAAATAAGAGAGTTCATAAGGTTGTTTCTTTTATTGATTAAATAATAATATACATACTAATAAATATTATAAGTGTTATTTATATGAGTTTTAAATTATTATATGTATTTAATAATGTATATAGAGTAATCAGAAATTAAGATATTAAGATATAATTTTAATCATGTTGATAGATCTTGAGTTGAATTTTCATTTGAAGCTCATGATTCATGAAAAAGATTTTTTTCACCTCACCAGCAGCACTCACATGTAAATTCAAAACTATGTAAGTTAACCTGATGAGGCCTATGAAAATGGGTAAAGCATTAATCAAGTTTTTTGTTTCAAATTATTCTCTAAAATACATATTTTTTTTCAATATATATATAATTATAAACCACATTACACAGAATTGTTTTAAAGAAGAATTAGACTACTATTATATGTGTTTTTCTTATATTCTATTGCTTTTAAATCTTTATATTTTAATATATATATAAATACTAATCAATAAATCTTTATGTTGAATAAGTGAGCATTGATAAAAATTCATACAAAATGATTTGAAAATTCTGTACATGATAGCATAAATAAAGAGCTGTTGTATACTATTTAAAATTCTGATTTATGTCTAAAACTACCTCAGATTTAATTTTGGTACCTTGGAGATTTCATGTTTTAAGTAACATATTATATCAGTGTACTCTGTTCTTTTCCCGAAGAAAAGAGTCCATCTTCCTTTTTTCACACATAGTTTGTACTATTACCCACCCCTTTAAATGAAATAAACAAATTCTTTTATTTACTCCCCATCCCTTTTGCTACCCTCCCAACCCCATTGTATGCCCTCCCCTCTTGCTCGACATTTACCCCTCCCAAACCCTGTTCTACACTAAAAAATATTCGGAAACTCTTCTTCTGCCCTTAAAAATCTTGCCTAACCTTCTTTCTACACCAAATAGCTTTCCTCACCCCTCTTTCTAGCCTCCCAAAACCTTCTAGACCTATTAATTTAACACCCCATTTCTTCCCTTTATCTTGCTTCCCCAAACTTTGAATTCCATCTCACTCTCTTTTGATCCAGTCCCTATTTCTAGCTATAGAAATAAAGTGCTAGGGAGGAGTGTGGAGATAAGAAAACTGGATGAAGAGAAGAGGAGAGGGGTGGAGAGCCAGAGACAAAGGTGGAAATGGATGGAAACAAGTGAATCGGGGAGTGTAAAGGGTGGGAAAAAAGATGAGAGGAGAGGAAAAAGGAAGCTATTGAAGGGGAAGGATTGTGGTATTCTTGAGAGGGAGTACACAAAGATGGTGAAAGAAGATAGTGATACAAAATAAATATCCAAAGAACATCAAATATAAAAAATATCTTACAAAGAAAGGAACAGTAATTACCTGATTCCTATAAACCCACAAGTCATATACTTATTGATTCTTCATTTACTTAAATCAAATAAAAATCTACATTTTAGTATTTTGAAATTTAGAAGATGAAGGGACATAAATTTTAATAAATACTAGTATGAAAATGTTTTTTATTTACTAGTAAAATATTTTATGTATTTAATTTTGAAATATATATGTCTAAGAAAAGTCTTTTTAGCATCAAATTTATGATTTTTGAGCCTTGTTTGAATATTTTAATGATTTATAAGATTCAATACTATCTAATCACACAATTAGTATATAATTTTTTCAATTATTGAAAAGATTAAAATAAATATTATCAATGAAAAAAATATTTTTATGAACAAGTTCATATATTATATATTATAATTTCTCCTTGTATTGTTGGCCAGAGAGACTTATATAGTTAATTCAGATGGTTTCTTATTAACTCTATACTTTGGTGTTTTTTTGAAACTGTTCAAATAAACTCCTTAAGTATTTTAAAAAATATGTCTTTCTCAGCATAATTTGGGTGTGGTCTGCACTTAATTTAAATTTCTATACAGAATATCACTCTTCATATCTCAGCATTATTTCAAAGTATAATTAACTATGCTTCATTGAAGGTTAAATTTAGATTAAGATTGAGTTCACCAAAATGACAATCTTTTTTCATGGTGGTTTCATCACTACCTCAATGTGGGCTCATATTTGATATGAATTAGGGTTCAAGTTTGCGGACTTGCTAGCAAGTCCGCCTGCCATATTGCATGGTGAGTAATATAAACTTTAATATTATTTGATAAGGGGAATAATAATTAAAAAGTATTTTCTATGCAGTGTCTAACTCAATATAGCAGTAAAAATATAAAAATTATTGTAAAATGTCTTTTTAAGGGACTGAAGTAGTTGCAACTCAAAATAGTGTTTTATAAATTGGTGTGTGTAAAAAAGAGGTCAATTTATAGGGGAAATAACCTCTTTATATTTTATATCATTCATTTTATTTACCTCTATTTACATATTCTCCCCTTTGTACTTTCTTTTTTATATTTTTTACTTTTCTTCCATGCACTTGACCCTGTTAATACTCAGTTTTCCTTTATCTTCCTATATTTATCCCATATCTTGTTTCTACTGTTTATTAAAGTTGGGTTTGTTTGTATGTTTATTCTTCTTTTCATATCTACAAATCTATTTCATTTCTTTCATCCCTTTCTTCTTTCTTATCTCTATTATATTCTAAGCTGTGTATTTATTTATATCACTCCTTTTCCCTTTTTTCTCTCTTACACCACACAATATGGGGGGGGCGGACTTGCTAGCGAGTCTGCAACCTTGGACCCAAACTCACCACAGATTGAAAACACATTGAGCTATTGATAAAGGAACCATACAATCAGGGATGAACACCACTCATCAGAACAGTTTTAGGTGGGTGTTCAGGTAGAGTTCAGTATGGGTTCAGTATGAGTTCATTCTGAGCTCCATCTGAGTTCAGGTTGAGGACTTGCTAGCAAGTCCACCCCCTATATTGTGTATTTTTATCTTCTATTTTATTATAAGCTGTGTATTTTTTTGTATCCCATACTCCTCCCTTTCTCTCTTTTTTGTCAGTTGTTTTATCCTTTCAGCTGACAAGGAACCAACATTTAAGCCAAAATACCCTTGTAAAACCACTAAAAACTACAAAACACTAATAAACCCTTTAAACTGTAAAATAAGCAAACAAATAAACAAAAGTAATATATAGAGCCAAATTAGGTCTATCAACTTGTATCAAGTACTTAACCATAACATTTAAGCCTAGCTCAAGAACACAAAAAACAGTTGTAAAAGAGATGAAAAATGGCCAAAAGACCCCTTCAAACTTAGAATATGAAAAATTTAAACAATACATGAAATGTAGAGACCCAGGGCTATCAAATGGTAATAGTCACAAATACAAGGGTCAAATATTGAGTCCAGAAACCCAAAAAAACCAATAATATAAGTAATGATTCTACTTAAGACATCACCAAATAACACCAAACAACACAACAAAGGCCCATCCAGATGCTGGAAGACCACATCAGATGGGTATTTAGAGACCATCTGTTTGTGTTTGTACTAAAACCAATGAGGTTTTGTGCATCTTGGTTGCTGTTTTAGATGGTGGCAAAAATGACAGGGGTGTTTGCATGAAATCATAACAACTTTGAGTTTTAATATATAGGTTAAGAAAAAGATCAATAGGTCATATTTAGCTTCATTTTGCAGTTTAGAGGTAGGAGAATGTCATTTGCTATGCTAATCTTGATATTAAGGAAAAGTATTCTATCCACCGCCCTTTCCATCTGTAGGAAATGTGAAAAAACAACTGATCATTTTATCAGCATCTAAATTAATAAATCTTGAGAAAAATGGGAAAAGAACTGCATGCTATGATGAATATTGCAATAAAAAAAGAAACAGGATGATGTGGTGTTGGGAGCAAAGGGATCTGATGTGCAGTCAATTGGGGGTATGTGTGTATTGGTGGGGTGAATTGTGGTTGCGAAAATGGTGTTTTAACGAAGGAAAGTTGAAGATGTAGCAAAAATCAAAAGTATACATAAAAGTGCCAGGTTATTTGTTCAAGTCGCTGTAAGTGGAGGATCAAACGCGTAAGACTCAGGATTTTCTTTTTCTTTTTTTAAATTCTAAATTTTTGAGATATTAATATATTATGTTCTTTATATCTCATACATTTCTGAAAAGTTTCTTCCTAATATTTGTGATGTATAAAGGAGGATATGAAAAATGTTTCAATCAAAAAATTACATTTTTTTTGAGTGTGTTCTTGATTCGAAAGCATTTCTTCCTTGGAATTTTAATGATAAAATTTCTTGAGCAATTGTTGTTTTGTCTACTTCTGGCTGTTTTAGAACACGATTTTGAATTTTTGATTTAAGAAAACATCTTTTTCACTCAGGCTAAAAAGAATCAATACCAATATAAATTGCCTCTTGGATGTGATAACGCATTTTGAGAGGAAAAAAAATCATTTAAACGACAACTTTATCTTGAATCACTTACAGAATAATTGAAACAAGTTGGATTATACATAATAAAAAAGATGGGATAATTGAAGAGTTTGAATAAATGTAGGTTCTTGAAATTAAGGATAACACAGGAAAAAAAAAATGAATATACAGGAAAGACAATTTTTAAAAACTATATACGGCTGCGTGCTGTGGGGGACGGTAAAACTAAATCGATTAAACGTTTCCGAAAGCTTACGCCGATACTTGTTAAAGCTAAAACTAGTCACCAAAATGTAAAAATACTTTTAATGGTGCCTTGAAATTAGTATTGTTTTAAAAATTGCGTCATCTTGTTTTACATCGATACCTATTTGTTTTATAGTAGGTATGTACATACTTGAGGAGACGAACAAGCAGTGCACCTATAGAATGAAGAGATCCCATGTTTAGAAAATTTCTGAATTTTGAATTATACTGATTGTAACAAAAATTGTAATCGGTAACATGTTTCTTACAAGTGAGTAAATTCAGAGTGCCGTTCAGTGATATCGTCAGTTTAAATTTCAATGACTTGCTCACCTATATCTAGTGCAACTTATCTGGTCAAACTTTTCTTCCGTGTTTTCCAGTTTGTGATTTGTTTTTGTATCTAGACATTATCTCTAAAATTCTGTCTTTAAATTTATTTCAACTTTACTTGGGTTTTCTTGGTTAATAATGACATACAAGACAATTTTATTATTAAGCTTTTACCTTATCACAGCTACTGAAGTCACCATTTCAAGCTCATATAACGTGAACTCCACCCAAAGATTATCGTCTTCACCGGACTGCACAGGGCAATTAGACTACCAAGCTGTTTACAATGATATAGCAAATGTGCTTCCTGACAGTAACTTCGATGATGGAAGCTATGCTCCCATTATTATGAGACTAGCTTTACATGCCAGTGTAACGTATGACCCCGCGACTAACACTGGTGGAAGCAATGGAGCAACGATGCGTTTCTGTGTAAGTCTGATGAACATGAATCGCTTTGTTTTCAGATAGCTCTATGTGATTTCATAATTATTGAAATGATTACTAGAATGATAGATTTAGATACATTAATATGATTGATAAATGATTGGTTAATTGTGTGTCTGGAATCATTTACTCTAGCCTGAGAAAAATTACCCCGCCAATCGAGGAATGGAAAATGCACGCAATCGTCTAGAGCCAATTTATCACAAATACAGTGAATTAGGTCTCACTTATTCAGATTTATGGACTCTAGGAGGTGTATGTGCGATTCAGGAAACAGGGGGGCCTAAAGTAGCTTGGAGAGCTGGACGCAAAGATGGCCAACCTGGTGACTCTCCTCCTGACGGTCGCTTTCCTAATCCTCGCAACGGCGCCTACCATTTAAGACAAGTGTTTTACAGGTTGAAGTTCAATGACCAGGTATATTTATCTACCTTATTAATTCTTCTTATAAGTTGTAGCCGTGGGGTTACACTACCAACACCATTCGTTACGCCACAAGTCGTAACAGTTGTCTATCGGTTGCATAATAAATACATAACAATCTTTATGTCCCCTAGCAATCAATAATAATCGTTATGTATTTGTTACACAACCGTTACGCAACTGTTACGCCGTATGGCGTAACAATCAAATTTGGTAGCGTTGCTGGGGCTAAGTTCTAGACTTTGTATGGTGACATTTTGATATACTTTGGGGACCTATTTCACAATAGCAACTCGTCGCATTAAGTGGTGGTCACACTCTAGGAAGATGTCACTTAGCTCGCTCAGGTAAGGAACACTTATCTATCTTGTGTTCCTTTCCAATGGCATGATTTGACATATTTTTTCTTTTGTGCAGGTTTCGACGGTCCTTGGACTTTTACACCAATAAACTTTACGAATGCATATTACAAACTTTTAAAAGAAGAACACTGGCAACTAAAGAAATGGAAGGGAGCTCCTCAATATGAAGACCAAAGAACACAATCATTGGTCATGCTCCCAACTGATCTTTCCCTTACTAAAGATGCCATATTAAGATATTGGGTTGATAGGTAAAGCGGTTAATTACTCCTCAAGCATGAAAAATAATTAATAGCCTGTTTGTCTGTATGATGATAATGACACTTTTTTTTAAAAAAAAAATCTATAGATACGCAGAAAACCAAGATTTGTTCTTTAAGGATTTCAGTGCCTCGTTTTCTACACTCCTTGAATTAGGCGTCCCATCTCAGAACTTTCAAGGAAGGTACCCAACGTTATTTAAAACTATGGCTGAACAAAATATTGTACCTTGTTCTTCCCATAATTATACTTCTTCTACGCATAACAACACCTTAACTTGTCCTTATTCTCGAAAAAAATGAGATAGAAGTATGTCTATTCATCATGATACGTTCTAAAAGTGTAATTGAGTATGCCGTTAGAAGATGTCACTTTTTATGATTAAAATTGGTAGTTTTTCGGAAAAATAGAAAAATAAAAAAAATCTACGAATAAAAACATCTTAGCTACATGTCGAGTAGTTACACTCTTTATGAATATACTGCTAGGAAAGGATGAGCTCATCCCATAAAAAAATACACACTCTTTCAATAATACACAATTAGCTTGAATCATATATATTCATGCCTATACATTTTTTATTATTCCATTCATGATTCTTAACCATCTTTTACTTCTAAGGTCAGAGAAAATCCCCATTTTCTCGAGTGGTTGAAATTTGAAAAGAGCATAAAATGAAAAAACGAAGATTGGTTTCATAGACTAAGCACCAAGTAAGATATCCCTGATGGGGATGTCCAGCGCGAGTTGGCGATATTGTAGGGAGGGACATGAGAATAAAAAAATAGGGGGTATCAATGTTGACTGATCCGCAAATAAATTAATTGCGGATAAGAATCCTTATACCCTAATAATTTTCCACAATTATTTTTGCTAATAATTGGGTTATTAGACATTTTATGTGTCAAAGTTAACCTCTATCTGACATTTTTATCCTCAATTTTTCATAACCACATCTTGGGCAACTTTCTGGATATCATAGCCTCCCTACCTTGCTGTGCACTCCCACCCTCATCCCATCCTGTCTATTCTTTCTATCTGTTCAGATCCCTCCCCATTTGATCTGCTCATTTCTGCTCCTTTTTGTCATTGAATATCCTAAAATGCCTTGTTATCCTGTATCTTCTCAAATGCAGCCTTCTCCCACTTGTTCTTCAAATCAAACTACTCTCTCTTTCCTCTGCTCAGCTAGGAAATCAAAAACCATTCAGCTAAAAAATTCACAAATCAAATGTGCTTCCTTCAGGTCTGTATGGGGTTTTAAGTGGGGTTTTGTCAGTGTATCTAGTATATAAGTATGATTTAAAAGTATTTATTAATGGTACCACTACTTATTTATAAATGATTTATTGATTAAACCTCAGGGGAAGACTAATAAAAATAGTTATTCTCAAATAAAACTCACAATACTTGGATTAAATGCGTGCTAGTGTTGGAAAATAGATAAATAGAATATAGTTATGGATTATATAAAGATAATATCAATTTATAAAGGCTTTATAATATATTTCTGAATGATAATAATTGTGTTTATATGTTTAATTGAATTGTAGTAAGTAAGTGATGTCTAATAACGGCCAAAATCCTCCCTTACTTATACCAAAATCCACTGGAGTTTACAGACCTTCAATCCAGATTATGTCACTGCTATCCCCAGCAAATACAGCACTTTGAGGGCCCATCACCTCCCCATGGCGTCCAATTCAAGCAGATTCAACACCCAGACCTCCAGTAAGGACCCTCCATCAAAATTAATGATAACACAGACCCATACCATAAATAGAAAATCCAGATAAAAGCAGATACCATAAATAAACAGGTAAATTAACTCATCCAAACACCAGTTCAAAAGTTAGACGACTTGCAGTCAAGTGGTTGTTTAGTACCTTTGTCACCATTATGTTATTAATATTATAAGTATAGCAAAAACTCGTGTGCCAAATGCATACCGGGTGATGTTACACCTTTTATAATATTATTAAATAAAGGTAAAAAAATATGAAAATGATTTGTTTTACAAAAAATAAATTGATATCCAAAAGCAATATGAGGGATAAAAAGGTACAATTAAAGGGATCAAATATGAAATAAAAAATTAAAGTGAAATTCCTCACATCAAGAGCAAGTAGACATGATGGGGTGAATGCCCACCAGTGGCACTAAACTTGGACTATAATTTCTTTTTTGTAAAAATAAAAAAAAATCCACTGGAGCTTTACCAAAACTTCAGGATGACAATTTTGCCATATCAAACAACTTCTAGTGCAATTATTGAAGAAAAATTCATTTTCATTCCAATAGAGAGAATTGATCACATCAGACTGCATGTGACCAAAAGTGTCCAGCACAAGTTCGGCCGAACTTGTGCTGGACACTTTTATGATGGAGGTTAGCTAGGGTGGAATTTTTCTTCAGTTCATCTGGTATTTCTTATAAACATGTCCACTGGTATTTGATCTTTGTGCCTCACTCATATTTATCATTTGATTGATTTTTTGTCACCATTATGTTTTAATATTATAAGTATAGCAAAAACTCATGTGCCCAACACATACCGGGTGATGTTACACCTTTTATAATATTATTAAATAAAGGTAAAAAAATATGAAAATGATTTGTTTTACAAAAAATAAATTGATATACAAAAGCAATATGAGGGATAAAAAGGTAAAATTAAAGGAATCAAATATGAAATAAAAAATTAAAATAAAATTACTGCCATCAAGAGCAAGTAGACATGTTGGGGCAAATGTCCACCAGTGAGGCTAAACTTGGACTATAATTGCTTTTTTGAAAAACAAAAAAGTGCCAATCTGAGGTTTAAAAAAACTTCAGCATAACCATTTAGCAATATCAAACAACTTCTAGTTCAATGATTGGGAGAGAATTGATCACACCAGACTGCATGTGACCAAAAGTGTCCAGCACAAGCTCGGCCGAACTTGTGCTGGACACATTTATGACGGAGAGTAGCTAGGGTAGAATTTTTCTTCAGTTAATCTGGTATTTCTTATAAACATGTCCATTGGTACTTGATCTTTGTGCCTCACTCATATATATCATTTGATTAATTTATTGTCACCATTATATTATTAATATTATAAGTATAGCAAAAACTCATTGTGGTGATCCAAACCTGGTTAGGCCTTTGGAGTGCATATTTGGAGGTATTTGGTATGTAGGGTGTTATTGGGGTTATGGTGTTATTAGTGGTTTTTTTCATCTTTAGGTGATATATAGTAGTGTTTATGGAGGCTTAAGCTAGTTTCACTTATTATGTCTCAGCTTAATTTCCTTTCTTTTCTCTTCATTTTGGTATCCCTTATGAGTGGTTACCTTGCTTTATAGGGTAGTTATGGTGTTGTTATTGGTATTTATCGGATGTTTATTGCTTAGTGGTGCTTATGTAGGCTTAAGCTAGGGTCACTTATTATGTCTCAGCTTATTTTACTTCATTTTCTTTTCATTTTGGTATGTCTTATGTGTGTTTATCTTGTTTATTAGTGAAGTTATGGGTTTTTAGGGTTTTTTAGGGTTTTTATGGGTTGTATGGGTGTTTTAGGGCCTAGAAGCGGCCAGCCCGCCCCCAAGCGGCCTTCCCACTCCTAAGAGGAGCCGCCTCCAAGCGGCCTGGCCGCCTGGGCACTGGGGAGGCGCTAAAATGCACTTTTATGCATGAAAAAGGCTGGGAAAGCTGGATTTTGGCTGGGGAATTGGTCAGGGTGGTCTGTGCGCTGGCTGTATGATGCGTGTGTGGGAAGATTTATAGGGGAATCATCTTATCTCTTTACTCATCGCCTCTCTGTTCCTCACTGTCTCATTGGCTGGTTTTTTGTTGGAATATATTACTGTTCATTTCAACTCTTTCTGGCAGTCTGTCTGGGAATATTATCTTCACTTTTAAAGGGGTCAAGTGTGTTTAATTAGAGGGTCTAGCAAACAGATCTCCAATTTGCTACAACAGGTCAATCTCACTTATTTTTCTAAAGGGACAGGGGATTTTCTCTCTGGGTTTTCTCCAACTCCCTTGGTCAAGGCCTATAGCTAGTACTATAGGATTGTCTACATTTCTGGCACCCAACGTGGGGTCGAATCTGTTGTCTTTTTGGAATATCTGTTGATCTAGGCTTCTCTCTTTGGTGGATCTCCTTAGGTGAATTTTGAATTTGGTGCTATATCTCTTTGTGGTTGGTCTAGGGGTCTTCTTTTCTGTTGGCTTTGGTCCCTCCTAGGTCTCTAAGGCTACTGGGGGGGACTTTGGCTATCTTTGGTGGAGATTGGAGGCTGTAACTTGGAATTCCTAGGATGGTTAGGATTCAGTCATAGGATGGTTCAAGGTTTTTGGGGGAGGATGCAAAGGGGCTTTTGGCTAGGGTTGAGGTTGCTGCTGAGATTGATGGGGCCTCACTGTTGGACATGGTTAGGCAAGTAATCTTTTTCATTGGTAATAGGGAGGTGGAGAAGGAAGTGTCTGGCATGGCAGGATATAGGAGTAAGGACTGGGGAAAGTTGAAGATTGAAATGGTTAAAATGTGGCATGCTACTTTCTCAATGGTGGATCTTCATGGAATTGCTAGGAAGTGGGAATTGAAAGGTGGTGTAACTTCTCTTTCTCAGTATGGGGAATTTATGGAGGAGTTTGGGGAGGCTCTGGATTATCTGGTATATAATGATATATTACCACATGAAGATGGGGCCAAGTATGTATTTTGGATTGCCATGGGTAGGAATGTAAAGGTGGAGGTTTTGGAGATTCTTTTCAAGGCTGACTTGATGAAGACTCTTCCAAATAGGGAAAATAGGATTCCTGGTATGGCTATTCTGAAGGAGGTTATTTTGGGATATTTGGATGGTTTGAAGGATAGGGATGTGGAATCTGGAGAGGAAATACTGTTGGATGGGGAGGTTCAGGAGACTGTGGAGAAAAATTCAGTTTCTAGGGAGGTGTTGGAGCCATCAATTTTGGAAGATAAGGACTCTGATGATGTTTGTGAAACTCATTTTTCTTTTCCAAAGGATGCCATGGGATCTCAGGAATGTTCTTCACTGGATGTTTTGGAAATGTACACACTGGAGTATCAGTGTATTTCCTCAAGCTTGGGTGAATTATGTGGGAAGGAGGACTTGTCTGGTCATGAAGAAGGATTTTGGGATATTGAGAAGGAATCTGTGGTGGATGAATGGTTTCTGTGGGATGATTATTTTTCTTTCTCAAGTTCAGATAATGGCTTATTGGAGGAAGATGTATCAGTTGAATTTTTGGATGGACAGAAAGATTCTGTCTTGGATCATTTTCTCATAGAGGAAGATTATTTTCAGGTGGTTCCCTCAAAGTCTGAAGCTCTCTGCTTGGAGGAGGATTTTTATTTTGATGTTATGGATGTTATTCTGGATGATTTTCCAGATTCTAAGCAAGATTCCTGTAGGGAAGGAGAAAATTGTGATGTTTTGGATGTCACTGATATGGAGATTGATTTTAAAGATGTGTTGGAGGTTCCAGATGTTTCACAGGGTGGAGAATTGATTGATTCTGGTAATGTGAAATATGGAAGACTCAGTGTATGGAGGAGGATTGAAGATTTGTTTGGAGGTCTGATTTTGGGATATCAGAATTGGAAGAGGAGCTTAGGGGGCTCAAGCCCTAGGGGCAAAATTATTGGTTTAAACCTTGGTATTTCAAGAATCTGATTCCTCCGAAATGAGGATAAACTACTTAATTTGTTTTGGTTTTGCTTAATTTGGCCTCTATGTATTTGGTCAGGATTTTTTTTTTGTTTTGTCCAATTCTTTTCAGTCTCTCTGGTTCAACTCTATATAAAAAATGGAGGCCGGGCCACTTCAGGTGGCACCTCTGACGTCGGGCGGCCTGCCCGTAATGAAAAAATAAAAAATCTTAGTATAATGAAGATGGAAGAAAAGAAAATTTCAAGTGAAGATTGATATTTTATTTAAAATAAAATGAAGATAAAAATGAAGATTATTGGTTTTATTTCACCTCCAGCAAGAGGTTAAACTGCAAAATTTTATTTCTAAATTGGATGTTTTTGGCTTTCAAGAATTTAAATGGTTTTTTAATGGTTTTGGTTTTTTATGGGAGAAGATTTGTGTTGGAAAATCCTTTTTGTTAGAAGGTACCCAGGGGTGGGGCTTCTAGATCCTATTTTGGCAAGTGTGGGGGTGACTGATGGGCTGGCTGCTCTATCAACAGTTACCCCAGATTGTCTGTTTCCAACCCCTTCTCTTAATTTTGTTGAATTCTAGTATTGGTTTTTTTTTCTTTAACAGGTTTTTAGTCCGCCATGACTTTAAACTAGAAATTCTTTTGGTCTTCAAGTGCTGGACCCCTCATGTTTATTGGTTTTGTTTAATTTTGTTGGATGTTGTGTTTTTGTTAGAAGGTACCCAGGGGGGGCTTCTAGATTTTGCTTTGGCAAGTGTGGGGGTAACTGATGAGCTGGCTGCTCTGTAGAACAGTTACCCCAGAATGTCTGTTTCAAGCCTTTGGTTTTTTTCTAGTTGAATTCTAGTGTTGTTTTTTTGTGATTCAGGTTTTTAGTCCTCTATGACTTTAAACTGGATTGCCTTGGATGTCTTTTGGTGCTTTTGGATTGGTGGTGGATCACTGGTGGTCTCCCATCATTTTTACTTATTGGAGGGAGCCCACCCAGTGATCTCTTCTGTTGACCTGGAGCTGGCTTTGCTATGTGGTTCTAGGGTGTTGGTTGTGAAAGTGAAGAGAAGGAGTCAAAATAAAAATAAAAATATTAATTTTTTTTAGGTGTGACCACATCAAGGTGCACTTGGATGTGGGTAAGGTATCAGGGGATCAGCTCATCAATTGGATGGGGGATACCATTTTATTTTGTTTTATTTGTTAAAGGAGGTTAAATGTTTTGGCTTTGATGGTTTTTGGTTTGGGGATTTATGGGATATATCTTCAAGATTTTTTTTCTGGAAGGGTCTTCAAGACTTCAAGCTGAATTTTTTTTAATTATGGGATATATATTCAAGATTTTTTTCTGGAAAGTCCTTAAAGACTTTAAACTGATCTTTTAATTATGGGCTCAAGATTTTTTTATGTCCATCAAGACTTTAAACTGAAAATTCTGTTAGTCCTCCAAGACTTAAAACTGGCTGGTTGTTAAAGATTTATTCAAGAATTTAATTTTACTACTGTGGATCTAGTAGTCCTCCAAGACTTTTAACTGGCTGGTTTCAAGATTTTGTCAAGAAGTAGTCCATCAAGACTTTAAACTGAACACTGTGTTAGTCCCCCAAGACTTTAAACTGAGGATTGTTGATGGTGTAGTCCCCCAAGACTATAAACTGAGGAATGGGAGGCAGTGTGATGTGGAAGTTTAAAGGCAGAAGGATCCAAGGGGGAACTTCTGAATTTTGTAAAGGCAAGTTTGGGGGTGACTGATGGGCTGGCAGCTCTATATAAAGTTACCCCAGAAAGTTAGTTACTTCTCTAAATCTTTTTTTGGTTGATCTCTGGTTCTGGGTTCTGTGATTCAGGTTTTTTCAGTCCCCCAAAACTATAAACTGAGGATTTTTGGAGTCCCCCAAGACAATAAACTGAGGGCTGTTAGTCCCCCAAGACAATAAACTGAGGGCTGTTAGTCCCCCAAGACTTTAAACTGAGGGCTTTTAGTCCCCCAAGACTTTAAACTGAGGGTTGTGAGTCCCCCAAGACTATAAAATGAGGAAATTTTTATGCTGGTAGAAGGTTATAGTCGGGAAGACTTGTCAACTGGATATCACTTTTCATTGTTGGAGGCTGGTACAGCCAGAGTTGGAATTCAGGAACAGAAGAAAGAGATTCTTTTCAAAGAGATAGATTTAATTTAAAGGCATGGTTCAAGAGAAGTTTTAAAGAAGAAGCTTGGATTGCTGGTTCAGAAGTTCACTTATGATGGAATAAGATCTGGTGGAAGAGAGAAACGGGCTGTTTGTAAAGATTCTGAAGAGGTGTTTTAACATGGTTTTTGGCGAAGGAAGAATGAGGACATTCTTGATTGGAGGGAGGATGTGGTGATCCAAACCTGGTTAGGCCTTTGGAGTGCATATTTGGAGGTATTTGGTATGTAGGGTGTTATTGGGGTTATGGTGTTATTAGTGGTTTTTTCATCTTTAGGTGATATATAGTAGTGTTTATGGAGGCTTAAGCTAGGGTCACTTATTATGTCTCAGCTTAATGTCCTTTCTTTTCTCTTCATTTTGGTATCCCTTATGAGTGGTTACCTTGCTTTATAGGGTAGTTATGGTGTTGTTATTGGTATTTATTGGATGTTTATTGCTTAGTGGTGCTTATGTAGGCTTAAGCTAGGGTCACTTATTATGTCTCAGCTTATTTTCCTTCATTTTCTTTTCATTTTGGTATGTCTTATGTGTGTTTATCTTGTTTATTAGTGAAGTTATGGGTTTTTAGGTTTTTTTAGGGTTTTTATGGGTTGTATGGGTGTTTTAGGGCCTAGAAGCGGCCAGCCCGCCCCCAAGCGGCCTGCCCACTCCTAAGAGGAGCCGCCTCCAAGCGGCCTGGCCGCTTGTGCACTGGGGAGGCGCTAAAATGCACTTTTATGCATGAAAAAGGCTGGGAAAGCTTGATTTTGGCTGGGGAATTGGTCAGGGTGGTCTGTGCGCTGGCTGTATGATGCGTGTGTGGGAAGATTTATAGGGGAATCATCTTATCTCTTTACTCATTGCCTCTCTGTTCCTCACTGTCTCATTGGCTGGTTTTTTGTTGGAATATATTACTTTTCATTTCAACTCTTTCTGGCAGTCTGTCTGGGAATATTATCTTCACTTTTAAAGGGGTCAAGTGTGTTTAATTAGAGGGTCTAGCAAACAGATCTCCAATTTGCTGCAACAGGTCAATCTCACTTATTTTTCTAAAGGGACAGGGGATTCTCTCTCTGGGTTTTCTCCAACACCCTTGGTCAAGGCCTATAGCTAGTACTATAGGATTGTCTACATCGTGTGCCCAATGCATACCGGGTGATGTTACACCTTTTATAATATTATTAAATAAAGGTAAAAAAATATGAAAATTATTTGTTTTACAAAAAATAAATTGATATATAAAAGCAATATGAGGGATAAAAAGGTAAAATTAATCTCAAAGAGATCAATTATGAAAAACAAAATACTAGTAAAATTTTTGCTCTCAAGAGCCAGTAGAAGTGTTGAAAAAAATGGGAGCCATCAGGGCTAAATTGTAATAAGTGACATTTTTTTTAAAGATAAACAATTATATACCTGACGTTAGGAAGAACAACAGGTGGATGATTCAGATAAACAGAACTTCTTGTAGTGAAGTTTAATAAAAAAATGTTTTTTTGTTGCCATATAGAGAATTGATCCCATCTGACTGCACGTGACTAAAAGTGTCCAGCACAAGTTCAGCCGAACTTGTGCTGGACACTTTTATGATGGAGAGTAGCTTGGGTGGAAATTTTCTTCAGTTCCTTCATCTTGTACTTCTCATAAACATGTCTACTGGTATTTGATCAGTCTGTATCTTTCATATTTATCATCCTATTAATATTTTATCATCATTATATTATTAATGTTATTAGTATAGCAAAAACTTGTGTGCCAAATGCATATCATGTGAAGTTATACCTTCAATAATTTTTTAAAATAGACGTAAATAAATATGGAAAGGATTAGTTTTACAAAAATTAAATAGAAATTTAAAAGTAAAAAGAGGAATAAAAGAGTAAAATAAAAGTAAAAGAGTTAAAATATGAAAAAAATACTGGTAAAATTCCTGCTATCAAGAGCCAGTAGAGGTGTTAAAGCAAATGGGAGCCATCAGGGCTTAATTGTAATAAGTGAATTTTTCTTTTAAAGCAAATGGGAGCCATCAGGGCTTAATTGTAATAAGTGAATTTTTCTTTTAAAGCAAATGGGAGCCATCAGGGCTTAATTGTAATAAGTGAATTTTTCTTTAAAGATAAAAAATTATACACCTGATATTGGGCAGAACAGCAGGTGGATGATTCAGCTAAACCAAACTTCTTCTAGTGAAATTTGTTACAAATTTTTTTTTGTTGCCATACAGAGAATTGATCCCATCTGACTGCCCATGACCAAAAGTGTCCAGCACAAGTTTGGCGGAACTTGTGCTGGACACTTCTATGATGGAGAGCGGCTGGGGTAGAATTTTTCTTCAGTTCATCTGGTATTTCTTACAAACATGTGTACTGGTATTTTATCTTTGTGCCTCACTCATACATATTGTTTGATTAATTTTTTGTCTTAATTATATTATTAATTATATAAGTATAGCAAAAAATTGTGTGACAAATGCATACTGAGTGATGTTACACCTTTTATAATATTATTAAAAAAATGTATAAAAATATTAAAATAATTTATTTTAAAAATTATTAATTGATATCCAAAAGCAATATGAGGAATAAAAAATTAAGTTAAAGCGATCAAATATGAAAAACGAACTCCAAGTATTATTGCTAATATCAAAGGCCAGTAGAGATGTTGAAGCAAATGAGAGACGTCAGGGATAACTTGTACTAAATTGATTGTTTTTTAAAGATAAAAAATTGTGTACCTGTGGTTTGGATGAACTCTAGGTGGATAATTCAGCTATATCAAACTAAATCTAGTGAAGTTTCTTATCAAATAACTTTTTTCATTTCCATAGAGAGAATTGATCCCATCTGATTGCACCTGACCAAAAGTGTCCAGCACAATTTTGGCCGAACTTGTGCTGGACACTTTTATGATGGAGAGTAACTAGGGTGCAGGTCTTCTTCAGTGAAACTGTTATTTTTTTAAAACATGTCAAATGGTATTTGATCTTTCTGTGTTATTCATATTTTATTATCTGATTAATTTTTTGTCATTAGAATATTATTAATTTTATTAGTATAGAAAAAACTTGTGCTCCAAATGCATGCCATGTTATATTACACCTTTTATAATATTATTAAAAAATGTTAAAAAAATATGAAAATGATTTCTTTTCCAAAATTATAAATTAATATCCAAATGTAACATGAGTGATAAAAAAGTAAAGTAAAAGAGATCAAATATGAAAAAGAAAAATTCAAGAAGAATTCCTGCCTTCAAGAGCCAGTAGAGGTGTTGAAACAAATGGGTGCCATCAGGGCTAAATTTGATAAAATTTAATTTTTTTTAAAGATAAAAAATTTTTCACCTGAGGTTTGGAAAAACTCAAGGTGGATAATTCAGCCATACCAAGCTACTTCTAATGTGATTATTTAGCATTTTTTTTAATTTAATTTCCACAGAGAGAATTGATCCCATCTGACTGCACCTGAACAAAAGTGTCCAGCACAAGTTCGGCCAAGCTTGTGCTGGACACTTTTATGATGGAGAGTAGCTAGGGTGGAAGTGTTATTCAGTACATCAGTTTTTTGTTTTTCACATTTCTATTGGGTTTTTAACTTTTTTTTATCATTCATATTTATGTTATAATTAATTTTTTGTCACCATATATATTATTAATGTTTCTAGTATAGAAAAAACCTGCATGCCAAATGCAAAATTGGTGATGTTACAACTTTAATAATATTATTATATAAAGTTAAAAAAATATGAATATGTTTAGTTTTTAAAAAAATAAATTGATATTTAAAATTAAAAAGAGTAATAGAAAAGTAAAATGAAAATAAATGGGATCAAATATGAAATAAAAAATACAAGTAAAATTTTTACTATCAAGAGCCAGAAGTGGTGTTGGGACAGTTGGGGACCCCTAGGTCAAGACTTGGTATAAACTTACTTTTATGTATAGCTAAAATATTTTGACCTGAGGTTTGGACAGACTTCCAGGGGACAATTTTACAATATTAAACATTCTTTACTTCAATAATTGAGTGAAATATCATTTTTATTGCCATAGAGAGAATTTATCTCATATGACTTCATGCAACCAAAAGTGTCCAGCACAAGTTTGGCCGAACTTGTGCTGGACACTTTTATAATTGAGAGTAGGCATACAGCAAATCTTCTTAAACTCAAAAGGGATTTCTTATAATCATTTCCACTGGAATTTAATCTTTCTGTGTCATTTAAATTTACCATTTGATTAATTTTTTGTCATCATTATATTGTTAACATTATTACTATAGTAATAACTTGTGTGAAAAATGCATACCAGGTGGTGTTCCACCTTTAATCATATATTATTAAATAAAGGTATAAGAGTATGAAAATTATTTATTTTAAAAATTAAAAATTGATATCCAAAGCAATATGAGCAATAAAAAAGTAAAATTAAAGGAATAAAATAAGAAAAATAAATCTAAGTAAAATTCCCACTATCAATAACAAGTAGAGGTGTTAGATCAAATGTGCACCACCAGGGCTAAACTTGCACTATATTTTCTTTTTTTTTAAACCAAAGAAAGTGTCCTGATGAGTTTTGCAAATTCATCAGGAGGAAATTTTGGCAATATCAAACTACTTATTGTGCAATGATTGAGCAAAATGTCATTTTCATTTCCATAGAGTAAATTTATCCCATCTGACTGTATGCAACCAAAAGTGTCCAGCACAAGTTCGGCCAAACTTATGCTGGACACTTGTATGATGGTGAGTATCTAGGGTGCAGGTCTTCTTCAGTTCATCAGGTATTCCTTATAAACAAATCCACTTGTATATGATCTTTCTGTGTCATTCATATTTATCATTTGATTCATTGTTTTTCACCATTATAATATTAATGTTATTAGTATTGAAAAAATTTGTAAGCCAAATGCATACTGGGAGATGCTACATCTTTCATAATCTTATTAAATAAAAGTAAAAAAAATATGAAAATTATTAGTTTTACAATAAATAAATTGATATTTGAAAGCAAAAACAGGAATAAAAAAGTAAAATAAAAGTGATTAAATATGAAATTAAACATTCAAATAAAATTTCTGCCATCAAAGATAATTTGAGTTTTCAGACCAAATTTGCACCACCAGTTCTAGATTTGGAATATGTTTTCTTTTTTTTAAAATTAATAAAAGTGTTCACCTGATGTTTTCCAAAAAATCAGGAGGATAGTATAGAAGTATAAAGCTACTTCTTGTGCAATGATTGAGCAAAAATTCATTTTAACTTCCATTGAGTAAATTTATCCCATCTGACTGCATGCAACCAAAAGTGTCCAGCACAAGCTCAGCTGAAATTGTGCTGGACACTTTTATGATGGAGAGTAGCTAGGGTGCAAGTCTTCTTCAGTTAATATTATATTCATTTTAAAAATGTCTATGGGTATTTGATCTTTCTGTGTCATCCATATTTATTATTTGATTATTTTTTAGTCACCATTATATTATTAATGTTTTTAGTATAGCAAAAACATGTTTAATGAATGTAAACTGGATGATCTTACAACTTTAATAATATAATATAATAAATATAAAAAATTGTTAGAGTTATCAGTTTTACCAAAATAAAATTGATATTTAAAAGCTAAAGGATAAATAAAAGGGTAAGATTAAAATTAAAGAGATCAAGCGTGAAATAAAGATATTAAGTATAATTTCTGCTATCATGAGCCAGTAGAGGCTTCAGAAAAAATGGGCACCATCATAGATTAACATGTATCAAATTTAATTTTTACCAAAGGAAAAAATTGTCTACCTTAGGTTTGGACAAACTTCCAAGGGACAATTTGTCTATATAAAACTACTTTCAGTGCAATGATGGAGTGATAATTCAGTCTCATTTCCATAAAAAGAATTGATTGCGTCTGACAGTATGCAACCAAAAGTGTCCAGCACAAGTTTGGCCAAACTTGTGCTGGACACTTTTATCATGAAGAGTAGCCAGGGTGCAAGTTATTTTTAATCATCTGAAATTTCTTATAAACATTTCCACTGTTATTATATCTTTGTGCCTCACTCATATTTATCAATTGATTAATTTTTTGTCACCATTATATTATTAATATTATCAGTATAGCAAAAAATTGTGTGCCAAATGAATACTGGGTGATGTTACACCTTTTATAGTATTATTAAATAAAGGTAAAAAAATATGAAAATGATTTATTTTACAAATAAAAAACTTCTATTCAAAAGCAATATGAGAGGAATAAAGTAAAATAAAAGAAATCAAAGATGAAAATTAAATTCCAAGTTGAATTCCTGCCATAAACAGAAAAAAGAGATGTTGAATTAAATTAGCACAATCAGGGCTAAACTTGCACTAAATTTTCTTTTTTGTAAAAATAAAAAAAATCCACTTGAGCTTTACCAAAACTTCAGCATGAAAATTTTGCCATATCAAACTACTTCTAGTGTAATTTTATATCAAAAATTTATCTTCATTTCCATAGAGAGAATTGCTCCCATCTGACTGCACCTGACCATAAGTGTCCAGCACAAGTTTGGCCGAACTTGTGCTGGACACTTTTTTAATGTAGAGTAGCTAGGGTAGAATTTTTCTTCAGTACATCTAGTATTTCTTACAAACATGTCTACTGGTATTTTATATTTGTTCCAGATTCATTAATATCGTTTGATTAATTTTTGGTTGCCATTATATTATTAATTTTATAAGTATAGAAAAAACTCATGTGCCAAATGCATACCAGGTGATGTTATGCCATTTATAATATTATTAAATAAATGTATAAAAATATGAAAATAGTTTATTTTAAAAATTATTAATTGATATCCAAAAGCAATATTAGGAATAAAAAATTAAGTTAAAGGGATCAAATATGAAAAAAGAAATCCAAGTAATATTCCTACTATCAAAGGCCAGTAGAGGTGTTGAAGCAAATGAGAGCCATCAGGGATAAATTGTACTAAATTGAATTTTTTTCAAATATAAAAAATTGTGCACCTGTGGTTTGGATGAAATCTAGGTAGAAAATTTGGCTATGTAAAACTACTTCTAGTGAAGTTTTTTATCCAAAAATATTTTTTCATTGCCATAGCGAGAATTGATCTCATATGACTGCAACTGACCAAAAGTGTCCAGCACAAGTTCAGCCAAACTTGTGCTGGACACTTTTTTGATGGTGAGTATCTAGGGTGCAGCTCTTCTTCAGTGCAACTGGTATTTTTTTAAAACATATCCACTGGTATTTGATCTTTCTGTTTTATTAATATTTTATCATTTGATCAATTTTTTGTTACCAGTAAATTATTATTTTTATTATTATTGCAAAAAAACATGTGCCAAATGCTTACAGGGTGATGTTAAACCTTTAATAATTTTATTAAATACAGGTAAAAAATTATGAAAATGATTTGTTTTACATAAAATTAATTGATATCTAAAAGAAAAGAAAAGGGATAAACAGAAATAGGTTGAATAATAGGGATTTTATATGAAATTCAAAATTCAAGCTAAATGCCTACTTTCAAGGCTCAGAAGAGGTGTTGGATAAAATGGGCATCATCAGGAATAAAATTTTACTTAATTTGATTTTTTGAAAAACTAAATGAAGTTTTCAACTGATTTTTTTCCAATATTTAGTTGGACACTTTATCTATATCAAATTACTTCTAGTACCATGATTGACCAAATTAAATCCTCATTTCCATATGCAGAATTGATCCCATATGGCTGGACCAGGCCAAAGGTGTTAACCACAAGTTTGAGAATTTTTCTGGTGGACACTTTTATGATGGACAGTAGTAGGGTGCAAGTCTTCTTTAGTTAATCTAGTATTCCTCATAAACATTTCCAACTTATTTTTGGCCAAAAATCAGGTGGAAAGTTTTTCCATATAAAATTACTTCAAATGCCATGATTGACTAAAAATTGATTCTCATTGCCATATAGAGAGTTGATCCCATATGACTGGATTTGGCAAAAGTATCACCACAATTTTTGATAAACTTAAGTTTGAAAATTTTATGATGGAAAGTAATTGCAAGTCTTCTTCATTTCATCAAGTAATCCTCATAAAAATTTCCACCTGTATTTTGGCCAAACTTCAGGTGGAACTTTGGCCATATTAAATTAATTCTAGTTCCATGTTGATAAAAAACTGATACTTATTGCCATATATAGATATTAAACCCATCAGACTGTGCCTTTCCAAAAGTGTCTACCTGAATTATGGCTAAACCTCAGTTGGACACTTTTATGATGCAGAGTAGCTAGGGCAAAAGTATTCTTCAGTTAATTTGGTATTCATAATAAATTTATTCTCCTGAAGTTTATCCTAACTTGAGGTGGACAATTTTGGAAAGCACCAGTTAGTCACTATCCATTAAAAAAGTGTTCACCAAAATTTTGGCTAAACTTGTGGTGGACCCCTTTGATCAGCCACAGTCAGATGAGATCAACTCTTTAGATGGAAATGAGGATGATGTTTTGGTCAATCATGGAAATAGAAGTAGTGTTATGTGGCCAAATTACCCCCCTGATGGTCAGACAAACCTCAGAAGGACACTTTTTAGCAGGGAGTAACTGAGAAAAATCCATTTATCAGAAGGAAAATCTTTTATTGGATAGATGCCAAGGTTTCATACTTGTGTATTATGGTCAGTATTAATTTTGAAAGTGTCTGTCCAAGCAATTTCATTACCCATCATGACTCATTTTGTTTTAAATATTTCAAACTGTGTGATACAGTATTAAGGTGTCACATAGTATAATTAAGTTCTATTACGTTCCCTCCTATGATGCCTAAATTTATAATTTAATATCTTACATAATAATTTTTTTTATATAAATTCATCAATATTTTATTTTATTATCAAATTTAATAGAGCAAGTATCCTGAATTATTATATATGCATAAGCTTAGGTTAGATCAATTTGTGCTCAATTTGTGCTCATCAGAGGACCAAAATAAAGTTCTGGAGGATCAACTTGTGCATAATTTGGAATCAGTTGATATTCTGTCTATAATCAATCTGAGAATAAATGTAAATCTAACTCTAATTTACTTATGTTTATAAAGTATTCATAAACCTGGCATATTTAAGGGACACTCTAAATTTCAAGAGAGGGGATTGCTAGCAATTCACCCCTAGATTTCCCGTGGTGATATGGCAAAAAAACACTACTATAATAAATTTTTCATTTTGAAATCAATTAATAATGAAGAGTTGAGTGGATTGACAGATGAGCTTTCTCATGAATATCATTCTCTATAAAATATGGATATCTATGTATGTTCATAATTAATTCAAAAGGAAATAACTCAGCTGTAATAGAAAATTATTGCATGATAAACAGGTAAAAATATAATGCAGAATTAGTTTTATTTTTCAACTTATTTTGATAATATTTTAATGCAAATAATGACCTTATTTGAGCTTGTTGATTGTGCTGACAAACTTATTTTAAAAATTTATATTAACACCTTATTAGTATGTATATATTTTACTTACCAAGATTAATTGGAAACCATATCAATTTTTCAGAGTTTGAAATAAGCAACTTAATGTAAAAATTCCGTTTTTTGGATTCTGGAAGCTTTATTTTGATGACCTCTTGGATTTGAAAATTTTAAAAAAATATATTTTGTTGAAAAAAAATTTATTTTTCAGACTGTAATTCTATATTGTGAAAAATAAATATTATAAATTTTTTTATCTATTATAGTGATTATAAGTGAAAACCTTTCTGTTACTGGGAAGAATTTTATTAATGCAGGTGATTGTAGAAGAAAAAACAACAACACTTAAATAACTTTATTATTATAAATTAAATAGTATTATTTTGATTCAAGTTATATCATAGTTTCTCCTATATTTAAAAATATGATCAATTTGTATTCTCTTATAGTATTATGCTTTGTGCAAAATAAGCTGTATGATAAACATGTATGCAACATAGTAAAATGTGGCAAGTCTGAAACATTTCGCTGATGAACAGTATGGATACCTACTTAATGAATGGTTGATATGCATGAAACAAACATTCAAAGAAATCCATGGTAAACAACTTTTTTATAAACTTCTTGAGACGTAAATATTAGCTAATTTTAGTAAGTGCTTCAAAATAAATAAATAGTTTGTTCAATTGCTACCATCCAGTAACATATTTCTTATATCCAGAAGTATTAAGATGCCACAATTTTTTTGCATTTGTAAATGTGAAGAGCTTGGATTTTCATCAAGAAAGCATCAGACCTCATTGGGAAGCTTTGAAGTTGGTGTAGCTTTCAAAACATCTCAGTCATACTCCAAACATTAAGAGGAAAGAAATTACAATGCACAGATGGTTGGTACATCCAGCGCTTCACCTAACTTAGGATCCAACATCCAAGATCTTGTAAGACATAAATATTTGGTAAATAAAGAGAAATTACTTTTCAATTGATCTCTATTTTTTTCTTTGCTTAGGGGCAGCCTGTTTTGGAAACAATTCAATCTCTACCACAGTCGAACAATTTGAATTTGGAAGAGCTTTATAGCCAAAAGATAATGTGGCAAGCAGCTAAATTTTCTCTTATCCATCATTTAAGCAAAGAAGGTTGTGCTTAATTTTTGCATGATGAAGTAAACCAACTCAAACTTCTTAGTGACATAGGCAAATTAGATGCTAGCAGATTCATCAGCCTGATTCCCCTTTCTATAGAGACAGTTTTTAGTCAATTGCAACTCAATCCATTATTTGTCACCAGGACATGCTGTGCTAAGTGCTTTGCTCTTTATGATTATATCCCCAAACACCCACCATCAATTATATCCTGTACTCAACCTTTTTATTTATCCTCAAAGCGCTATTTGAAAGATTTAGGACAGAGAAAAAGAACTGTCAATTGTGATGAAAGTTTGTATTTGGCTAAGTACAAACAAGAAGAAGCAATCTACCATCCTTGTAAAGCATTTCATCACAACAGTTTGGTTGAATGAATTTCAGGAAAGCTTAAACTAATCAAATTTGAGACGCTGATTGAGAAAAAAAATGATTTCCTAGATAACATGGAAATGGATTTGATGAAGGATGTATATGATTGTTTTGTATGGAAACAATTTCCTGATATTTCTAAGACTCAAAATAGAAGTGTTGATGGATATACAAAAACACAAGGTAATTTAATGTTTAGGTTATATGTTGACTGTTTTAGGCCGGGTGGCAATTGTATTGGAGGTCATCAGAAATCTGTGGGTAATATCTTATTGGTGTGTATGAAATTGCCTACAGAAGATCAATACAAAACCAAAAATCTAAATTTGTATGCTATTATTCCCAGTCCAACTGAGCCAACAAGTGAACAAATAAATCATCTTCTGAAGCCTCTTGTTGATAAAATAAAGACTCTATGGGATGGCATATTTATTAAAAAAACACCGCACTATCCACAAGGCTGAAAAATTAGGGCTGCATTATTCTATTTAATAGGAGACATTCCAGCAATGCAAAAGATTTCTGGTTTTTCAAGTCACTCAGCCACTAGTTTCTACTCTGTCTGTCATATTTCAAAAGATGAAATTGGTAAGCATTAACTCAAAAAATTTTCCTTACATACTCATGAGGATCATATGCACTGGGCAGAGAAGTGGAAAAAGTGTCACTAACATTGGGAGCCTGTATCTATTGTTAGGAGTCATGGGGTTCAATGAAGCGAGCTTAATAACCTTGTATATTGGCATCCTACGGAATATTGCTCAATTGACTTGATGCATTCACACATGCTTGGAAATCTTAAAGATCACAGTCTAACTTTTTATCTAATTCAAAATGCCGCAATCAACCTAGAAAAAAAGCTGAAAAAGGAAAAAAATTGGCATGTAAGAAGAGATGATGATGATGCACGTTCTGATATATTTCTAAATAAGCAATATAAAAAACGTAGAAGCAGCTTAATCAGCACTGATGCCAATAATATTGAACCAGTGGGACAGCATAAAAAACTACAATAAACAAGTACAACAAGACTGTCACAAACATATCTTAGAATGGATAGTGGAGGAGCTTAATCGGAAGGATCAAACAGCAGGACAAAGTCATCTAGTTCTGAACATCACTTTCAAACCTTAGAGTTTGGCTCCAAACATGCTTCTGAAAGTGGAAGTCGAAATTTGACCTATAACTTAAGGCAAAAAAGTATTAGTATATCCAAAAGTGAAAGATCTAATTCATCCTTTGAGATTATTAGAAGTAAGGAAGATAAAAAAAAGGGCAAAGAGCTAGAAATCAACAATTGTCATTCACTGAGCTAGAGGCAGTGTGGAATGTGATTGAGCAAACAAAAAAACCCTCCTGGATTTCACAAGTGCCAAAACCTGTAGGATCTAAAAGTCAGGTTCCCTCAAAGCTGCAGAGTTGAATGTTCTTTATCCTGATTACTTTCCTTTGTCACTTATCCCCCTTTGGGTAGAAAAATTAAATCAAGCTGAGACATCAGTGACGTTGTAGACAATCCTATAGTACTAGCTATAGGCCTTGACCAAGGGAGTTGGAGAAAAACCAGAGTGAAAATCCCCTGTACCTTTTGAAAAATAGAGTGAGATTGACCTGTTGCAGCAAATTGGAGATCTGTTTGCTAGACCCTCTAATTAAACACTCTTGACCCCTTTAAAAGTGAAGATAATTGTCCCAGACAGACTACCAGAAAGAGTTGAAATGAACAGTACTATATTCCAACAAATCACAAGCCAATGAGACAGTGAGGGACAGAGAGGCAATGAGTAAAGAGACAAGATGATTCCCCTAAAAATCTTCCCACACACGCATCATACAGCCAGTGCACAGACCCCCCTGACCAATTCCCTACCCAAAATCCAGCTTTCCCAGCCTTTTTCATGCATAAAAGTGCATTTTAGCGCCTCCCCAGCGCCCAGGCGGGCAGGCCGCTTGGAGGCGGCTCTGCTTAGAAGCGGGCGGGCCGCTTCTAGGCCCTAAAACACCAATACAACCAATAAAAACCCTAAAAACCCATAACTTCACTAATAAAAAAGATAAAAACATATAAGACATACAAAAATGAAAAGAAAATGAAGGACAATAAGCTGAGACATAATAAGTGACTCTAGCTTAAGCCTACATAAGCACCACTAAGCAATAAACATCCGATAAATACCAATAACAACACCATAACTACCCTATAAACAAGGTAACCACCCATAAGGGATACCAAAATGAAGAGAAAATAAAGGACATTAAGCTGAAACATAATAAGTGACCCTAGCTTAAGCCTCCATAAACACTACTAAATATCACCTAAATATGAAAAAAACCACTAATAACACCATAACCCCAAGAACACCCTACATACCAAATACCCCCAAATATGCAGTCCCAAAGGCCTACCCAGGTTTGGATCACCACATCCTCCCTCCAATCAAGAATGTACCCATTCTTCCTTCACCAATAACCATTATTGAACAACTATTCAGAATCTTTACAAACAGCCCATTTCTCTCTTCCACCAGATCCTATTGCATCCTAAGTGAACTTCTGAACCAGCAATCCAAGCTTCTTCTTTAAAACTTCTCTTGCACCATGCTTTAAATTAAATCTATCTCTGTGAAAAGAATCTATTTCTTCTGTTCCTGAATTCAAAATCTGGCTGTACCAGGTTCCAACAATGGAAAGTGATATCCAGTTGACAAGTCTTCCTGACTATAACCTTCCACCAGCATAAAAATTTCCTCATTTTATAGTCCTGGGGGACTCACAACCCTCAGTTTAAAGTCTTGGGGGACTAAAAGCCCTCAGTTTAAAGTCTTGGGGGACTAACAGCCCTCAGTTTATAATCTTGGGAAACTCCAAAAATCCTCAGTTTTTAGTCTTGGGGGACTGCAAAAACCTGAATCACAGAACCCATAACCAGAGATCAACCAGAAAAAGATTTAGAGAAGTGACTAACTTTCTGGGGTAACTGTATATAGAGCTTCCAGCCCATAAGTCACCCCCAAACTTGCCTTTACAAAATTCAGAAGTTCCCCCTTGGATCCTTCTGCCTTTACACTTCTGCATCACACTGCCTCCCATTCCTCAGTTTATAGTCTTGGGGGACTACACCATCAACAATCCTCAGTTTAAAGTCTTGGGGGACTAACACAGTGTTAAATTTAAAGTCTTGATGGACTACTTCTTGACAAAATCTTGAAACCAGCCAGTTTAAAGTCTTGGAGGACTACTAGATCAACAGTAGTAAAATTAAATTCTTGAATAAATTTTTAACAACCAGCCAGTTTTAAGTCTTGGAGGACTAACAGAATTTTCAGCTTAAAGTCTTGATAAAAATCAACAAATCTTGTGCCCATAATTAAAAGATCATTTTAAAGTCTTGAAGGACTTTCCAAAAAAAATCTTGAAGATATATCCCATAAATCCCCAAACCAAAAACCATCAAAGCCACAACATTTAACCTCCTTTAACTAATAAACAAAATAAAATGGTATCCCCCAGACAATTGATGAGCTGATCCCTTGATACCTTACCTACATCCAAGTGCACCTTGATGTGCTCACACCTAAAAAAATTTATTTTTTTATTTTGACTCCTCCTCTTCTACCAAAAACATTGCCAGAGCTCTATCTTGAGCCTTTGAACAAGCATAGCCTCCATAAAAAAATTAAAAGAAAAAGAAGAGAAAAAAAGAAAATAATCTTGAATCCACCACTTTCACATCCAACACCCTAAAACCACATAGCAAAGCCAGCTCCAGGTCAACAGAAATGATCACTGGATGGGCTCCCTCCAATAAGTAAAAATGATGGGAGACCACCAGTGATCCACCACCAATCCAAAAGCACCAAAAGACACCCAAGGCAATCCAGTTTAAAGTCATAGAGGACTAAAAACCTGAATCACAAAAAAACAACACTAGAATTCAACTAGAAAAAAACCAAAGGCTTGAAACATACATTCTGGGGTAACTGTTCTACAGAGCAGCCAGCTCATCAGTTACCCCCACACTTGCCAAAATAAAATCTAGAAGCTCCCCCTGGGTACATTCTAACAAAAACACAACATCCAACAAAATTAAACAAAATCAATAAACATGAGGGGTCCAGCACTTGAATACCAAAAGAATTTCCAGTTTAAAGTCATGGTGGACTAAAAACCTGTTAAATAAAAAAATCAATACTAGAATTCAACAAAATTAAGAGAAGGGATTAGAAACAGACAATCTGGGGTAACTGTTGATAGAGAAGCCAGCCCATCAGTCACTCCCACACTTGCCAAAATAAAATCTAGAAGCCCCACCCCTGGGTACCCTCTAACAAAAAGGATTTTTGAACACAAATCTTCTCCCATAAAAAACCATTAAAATTCTTTAAAGCCAAAAAAAACCAATTTAAAAATAAAATTTTGCAGTTTAACCTCATGCTGGAGGTGTAATAAAACCAATAATCTTCATTTTTTTCTTCATTTTATTTTTAAAAAAATATCCATCTTCATTATACTAAGATTTTTTTTTTCATTACGGGCGGGCTGCCCGACGTCAGAGGTGCCGCCTGAAGTGGCCCGGCCTCCCTTTTTTATATAGAGACTTGAACCAGAGAGACTGAAAAGAATTGGACGAAACCAAAAAAAATCCTGATCAAATACATAGAGGCCAAATTAAGCAAAACCAAAACAAATTAAGTTCTTTATCCTTATTTCGGAGGAATCAGATTCTTGAAATCCCAAGGTTTAAACCAATAAGTTTGCCCCTAGGGCCTGAACCCCCTAAGCTCCTCATCCAATTCTGATATCCCAACATCAGACCTCCAAACAAATCTTCCATCCTCCTCCATACACTGAGTCTACCATAGTTCACATTACCAGAATCCATAAATTCTCCACCCTGTAAAACGTCTGAAACCTCCACCATATCTTTAAATCATCCTCCATACCAGTGACATCAAAAACATCACAATTTTCCTCTTCCCTATAGGAATCTTGCTTATAATCTGAAAAATCCTCCAGAATAACATCCATAATATCAAAATAAAAATCCTCCTCCAAGCAGAGACCTTCTGATCTTGAGGGAACCACTTGAAAATAATCTTCCTCTATGAGAAAAAGATCCAAGACAGAATCTTTCTGTCCATCCAAAAATTCAACCAATACATCCTCCTCCAATAAGCAATTATCTAAAATTGAGAAAGAAAAATAATCAGCCCACAGAAACCATTAATCCACCTCAGATTCCTTCTCAATATCCCAAAATCCTTCTTCATGACCAGACAAGTCCTCATTCCCACATAATTCACCCAAACTTGAGGAAATATACTGATCCTCCAGTGTGTACATTTCCAAAACATCCAGTGAAGCACATTCCTGAGATCCTATGGAATCCTTTAAAAAGGAAAAATCAGTTTCACAAACATCATCAGAGTCCTCATCTTCCAAAATTGATGGCTTCAACTCCTCCCTAGAAACTGAATTTTCCACCACAGTTTCCTGAACATTTCCATCCAACAGGATTTCCTCTCCAGATTCCACATCCCTATCCATCATACCATCCAAATATCCCAAAATAACCTCCTTCAGAATACCATACCAGGAATCCTATTTTCCCATTTGGATGAGTCTTCATCAAGTCAGCCTTGAAAAGAATCTCCATGAAATCCACCTCTACATTCCTACCCATGGCACTCCAAAATACATACTTGGGCCCATCTTCATGTGGTAATATATCATTATATACCAGATAATCCAGAGCCTCCCCAAACCCCTCCATAAATTCCCCATACTGAGAAAGAGAAGTTAAACCACCTTTCAATTCCCACTTCCTAGCAGTCCCATGAAGATCCAACATTGAGAAAGTAGTAGGCCACCTTTTAACCATTTCAATCTTCAAGTTTCCCCAGTCCTGACTCCTATATCCTGCCATGCCAGAAATTTCCTTCTCCACCTCTCTATTACCAATGAAAAAGATTACTTGCCTAACCATGTCCCACAGTGAGGCCCCATCAATCTCAGCAGCAACCTCAACCCTAGCCAAAAGCCCCTTTGCATCCTCTCCCAAAAACCTTGAACCATCCCAAGACTGAATCCTAACCATCCTAGGAAATCCAAGTTACAGCCTCCAATATTCACCAAAGAAAGCCAAAGTCCCCCCAAGAGCCTTAGAGACCTAGGAGGGACCAAATCCAACAGAAAAGAAGACCCCTAGACCAACCACAAAGAGATATAGAACCAAATCCAAAATCCACCAAAGGAGATCCACTAAAGAGAGAAGCCTAGATCGACAGAGATTCCAAATAGCCAACAGATTCATCCCCCACGTTGGGTGCCAGAAATGTAGACAATCCTATAGTACTAGCTATAGGCCTTGACCAAGGGAGTTGGAGAAAAACCAGAGAGAAAATCCCCTGTCCCTTTTGAAAAATAGATTGAGATTGACCTGTTGAAGCAAATTGGAGATCTGTTTGCTAAACCCTCTAATTAAACACTCTTGACCCCTTTAAAAGTGAAGATAATTGTCCCAGACAGACTACCAGAAAGAGTTGAAATGAACAGTACTATATTCCAACAAATCACAAGCCAATGAGACAGTGAGGAACAGAGAGACGATGAGTAAAGAGATAAGATGATTCCCCTAAAAATCTTCCCACACACACATCATACAGCCAGTGCACAGACCCCCCTGACCAATTCCCCACCCAAAATCCAGCTTTCCCAGCCTTTTTCATGCATAAAAGTGCATTTTAGCACCTCCCAAGTGCCAAGGCGGGCAGGCCTCTTGGATGCAGCTCCGCTTAGAAGCGGGCAGGCCGCTTCTAGGCCCTAAAACACCCATACAACCAATAAAAACCCATAACTTCACTAATAAAAAAGATAAACACACATAAGACATACCAAAATGAAAATAAAATGAAGGACAATAAGCTGAGACATAATAAGTGACCCTAGCTTAAGCCTACATAAGTACCACTAAGAAATAAACATCCGATAAATACCAATAACAACACCATAACTACCCTATAAAGCAAGGTAACCACCCATAAGGGATACCAAAATGAAGAGAAAATGAAGGACATTAAGCTGAAACATAATAAGTTTCCCTAGCTTAAGCCTCCATAAAAACTACTAAATATCACCTAAATATGAAAAAAAACCACTAATAACACCATAACACCCATAACACCCTACATACCAAATACCCCCAAATATGCAGTCCCAAAGGCCTACCCAGGTTTGGATCACCACAACGTCAGACCACAAACCTAGAGAATATTATCTTCTCAAATCACTCACCACTTTAAGTTCAATTACCAACTTTTTGACTTTGAAAAATGTGTTCGCCAATGAGTCGATGAATTAAAACAACTGTTATTGGAGTATTGTTACTGCTTGGAAGAAGGTTGTAAAAATATCAGCTTTAAGCCAAATCTGTGTTTCACTCAACATTTTTCAGAAATGATTAAATGTTTTGGTCCACCCGTAGGTATGGCTACTTGGGCTTCTGAAATAGTTAATGGTATATTATTGGAAATTCCAAAAGATTATCATCAAGGTATTTAGTTTGGTAATTGGGTGCTTAAAAATGAAAATGATCTAATTTATTTTTATTGAACATAGAAGAAATACCAAAGACCATGCTCAAGCACTGGCATCGGAAGTCTAGGGTATTGGAACTAGGTGAAGCTGAAGATAATGCTCAGTATGGATCTAATATTAAAAAAATTGAGCACGATACAAAAAAAAGACATTTTCACTTAACTGAGGCATTATTTACTATATGGGTAAGGGTACGCTTAAGAAAAGAGACATCTAAACTGGCTTTGTTACCATCAGAGAAGGTAGGAGACTGGGTGGTTGAAAATATAGCAAGAATATTGGTCCATGGAAAGCATTATACAACTCATGAACAGAATCCTGGGAATTCTAACATTGAATTCTACTTTGGAAAAGATAGTCAGTTTGAGCATATTGATCAGCTTTTTAGTTCAAAGAACAATAATGAAAAAGTCTATCTAATTGTTAGTCTATTTAAAGAGCTTATACCAGAAGATACAAATAAGGATACCTATGAGGCATTTCCACAAGTGAATTGTCATTTAGTAAGTGTAGAAAAAGCAATACAAATTGTGATTAATCAAGATTCAATTATTGGACATGCCGCTGTGGTCTTCCAACATTGGCAGGGGCCTTTGTTGTGTGATTTGGCACTGTTTGTGCATGTCTTAATTGACATCTGTTAAGGAATTGGGTATTTTTCTGGTTTTATTCCGTGGATATTTGGTCTGGGGGTATGTGGGTACTATCATTGGATAGCCCCAGTTTTTCTCTATATTTTATGTATTTTAGACATTTTTCATATTCTAAGTTTTAAGGGGTCATTTCCTCATTTTTCATATATAAAAGATTACTGTTTAATTTTGTTTTTCCTGTTTTACGGGCTAACCTTAAGTCTTAGGTCTAAGTGCTTAGTACCATTGGATAGAGCTAATTTTTCTCTATATTTCATGTCTCAATGTTGTTATAGTGAAATTCCTTGTTTTAAAGGTTTTAGTAGTTGTAGCTAATTTTTCTAAGTAGATTAGTGGTTTTTATTGGTTTTCTGGCTTCAGGGAGGCCGGGCCGCTTCAGGCGGCATCTCCGACGTCGGGCGGCCCGCCCGCCTCTGTTTTAGGAGGTTGGGGAGCACTTCAGGAGGGTTTTTTATGCAATTTGGCGGGTACAGGCACCAGATTGGTGGGTGCACATGGGCTCTTAGTGGTCTGTGTGTACATAGTGAAGAAGACAGTTTGGGGAACCTTAATCATCATACAACCATCTGGAGGTGATCTCATTGTTCCTCACTCAGTTTTCACTGTTTTCTGGCCACAATTGGTTGTGTTTGTTGCAAGTAAGTTCTTCATTTAACTTAACTTTGGCAACTGTTTTCTCTGTTATAGTCTTGCAAGCTATAGCAAGTATTATTGCTGTCTCTGGTGTGGATTTTCAGACTACATCAAGTATCTTTGCTGTCTCTGGTGTGGACTTTGTTCTACATTTCAGTTCTTTGGTCTGGTAGTCTATCTGGGGACTACTTTCTTGGCTCATCAAGCAGTCAAGTGTGTTAAAAAGGGTTTTTAGCAAAACAGGAACCAACTTACTTTAGCAAGTAAATCTCATTCTATTTTTCTAAAGGACAGGGGATTTTCTCTCTGGTTTTTCTCCAACTCCCATGGGCCAGGCCTATAGCTAGTACTATAGGATAGTCTACATTTCTGGCACCCAACGTGGGGTAGAACTTGCTAGTTCTTTGGAATCTCTGTTTTCTTTGGTTGGCTCTTTTTGGTGTTTTGGTCTGGAGGAATGGCTTCTGGTTCCTCTATTCCTGTGGTGACTGTCAGTGGGGGGGATGGTCCTCCTTCTGTGATGGTTAGGGAGTGTGTGAGGATTAAAACTTGGGATGGTACCAAGTTTCATGGGGAGGATGTCAAGTGGTTTCTAGAGAAGTATGAAACTGCTGCTAGAGTGGATGGTGCTTCCTACCTGGACATGGTGAAGCAGATTATCTTCTTCATTGGTGATAGGTCAGTGGAGAAGGAGATTTTGGCCATTTCTGGCTACAAGAAGAGGGATTGGAAATTGTTGTGTAAAGAGATGGTGGATAGATAGGGTGTCAGGTTCACTATGGTGGATCTGAACAAGGTTGTCAATGAATGGAAATCTTATGGTGGTGTTGGTAACTTACATAGTTACAGGAAGTTTCTGCTACAGTTTGATCTTGTGGTAGAATATTTGGTGGAAGTGGAGGAGCTGGCACATGAAAATGCTTCCAAGGATGTTTTTTGGTCTGCCCTGGCTAGAGATGTCAGGATGGATGTGTTGAAGGAGTTGTCAAGAAAGGAATTGATGAAGACTCTTTCAGGTGACCAGAAGTTGCCTGCCTTGGATAAGGTGAAAGAGGCTGTTGAGGCCCATTTGAAGTTATTGACTGTGGACACCTATCAGGAGGGGTGTGCCAAGTATGTTAGCAAAGTCAGTGAGGCTTTGGCTGAAGAGGAAGTTAGGGAGAAGAAGGAGGAGAAGAATTTTGTGCAGGTTACCAAACAGGAGAGGGACCCAATGTTGGAGCAGTTGGCTGATCTTACAAAGCAGCTGCATATTTTTGTTCAGGAGGCTAAGAAGGTCAATAAGGCACCTTCTCCGCCTAGAGATTTTGATAAGAGGGCTGGTAGGAGTGATCCTTGGGTCTGCTCTTATTGCAGCAGGAAGGGGCACAGGTCCAATGATTGTTGGGAATTGAACAGGGATGTGTCTGAAGGAAAGGTGGAGTTTTATGGCAGGGTTTTCAAGTTCCCTGATGGTTCTTTTGTTAAGCCCAGTGAGGGGAAGGTTCCTGTTGATTTGGTCAGGAGAAGAGGTGGTCTCAATCAAAGGAGGCCAAGGTTTGAGGAGATTCCTGATCAGGGGAAGTCTTCTGTTAAGGTAGATGAGGACGTCAAGGGAAAGGGGAAGGAGGTCAATAAGGTCACTTTTCCTACTTCCTTTGGTGGTTTGGAGTTGTATTCTTGTGGCGTACAGTCAAGTGGTGAATGCTTGGCTGGTGTTTATGATGTGGAAGCAGGAAAGGTGGAAAGGCCTAAGAGCAGTTCTCAGGCCCAACCAAAGCCAAATGCTTCAAAGGTGGATCCTAATCTGAGTGCAGCTAGGAAGAGGTACAGCAAAGAGGAGCTGTACAAGATGCAGAAGGGTATGGCTGACATGGACCCCCCTAGTTTTGGCGCATTGGACATGAATGGTGATCCAATGCCAATGGAGGTGGATTCTGACTCTGAGGAGGATGTCCCTTTGGCTTCATTGCCAAAGCCTGCTGGATTTATAGGTTCTAATGAGGGATCTGGTTTGGTTCCTGTTAATGGTAAACCTATTGGTGGTGCTGGTCCTCAAGAAGCTCCTAGGACCAATGTTGTAAAGCCAAGGGCTCACTTTGAGAGGCCAGTAGTTTCTGTTCAAGTTAATGTTATGGACTCTGTCCTGGAAAGGATGAATCAGGGTCAGGTTTCCCTATCTTATGGGGAATTGTATGCTATCAGTCCAGGGTTGGCTGATAGGCAGAAAAATTTGTTGACCAGGAGAAGAGTTCTTCTGGTGAGGTAGAATACATTTGTGATTCTGCTGAAAAGTTTGGTGAGGGGTTGGAAACTCATTTTTCTGCTCCTCTGGGATATGTCAATGTCACTCTGATTGGCAGGGAGGCAAGGTCATTGGTGGATTCAGTTTCTCAGATAAACCTGATTTCTTTGTTTGAGGCAACTCATATGGGCCTCCCCATCAAAACTGGTGTTGGTGGGAATTTGAGAGGGATTGGTGGCCATGTCACTGAATTGGTTGGAACTTCAGAGTTTGTGAAGTTAGATGTTGGCGGAGCCTCAGGGAAGGTTCATTTTTACATTGCTAAAGGTAATGTAAAAGCAGTTTTGGGTGGGTCATTCTTGATGGATTTTCAGGCAAGAGTTGGTTATCAATTTGATTTGGGAATCAGTTTGGAGTTGACTGGTGAAGATGAAAGGAGACTTCACATGAGATTTTCATTCCCTGGAGAGGATGGTTGGGAGACCAGGCCTGGTTTATCTTCAATGTGCCAGTGCATGGACTGTTTCAGGAGAAGGAAGGAAGTGGGTGCTGTCTCTGGTTTTTTGGAGTGCAGCTCAGGCACTATTGAGAGTCTGTCTTTTTTAGAGTAATAAGGGCTGATCACCCTAGTGCTACAACCTCTCCCCAAGATGTGGAAATCCCAGGTTGTAGTAGGTCAGCTCCCTTGTAGATATACCAAGTGGATTTTCAACTTTCTCTTTTTAATATTTCTCTTTTCTGCAAGTATTCATCAAGTTTTTTATCAAGTCTCTGTTCTCTCTCAATATTCTTAATTTTTTTTAATTCAAGTTCAAGGAAGAAGATTGGTTATATATCTTTATTGAAAGATATGCGGAAAGGTTTTGGGGCGGTGAGATTGGGGTCTAAAAGTAAGTCCTCCCAATTGTGCACCGCTATGGTTCCTTCTACACCTTTCAAAAACATTACCTGGGCCACGCCTGTGAGCATTGGGGAAACCCCTGGTTATTTTTGTAGGTCAGAAGAAAACTCAAGAAAAGAGGATAAAAATTTCAAGATAATTCATGAAAAATAAGAAAAAAATCTGAAGATAATGAAGAAAGAAGATGCAAAATATCTTTGTGAAGATCATCAAGATCTATTTTTGGGCCTCCAGCACGAGGTTAAACTGCAGAAAATTATGAAGAAAGGAGATCATCAAGATCAATCTTTGGGCTTCCAGCATGAGGATAAACTGCACAATTTTAGAAGATGTGATTCAGAAGATGAATCAAGATTTGAAGATTTGGAAATTGGAAGTGAGGATGAAGATGTGAAATTGCGGAAAAGTTTTGGAGTGGTGAGATTGGGTGTAAAAGTAAGTCCTCCCAATTGTGCACTGCTAGGGTTTCTTCTACACCTTTCAAAAACATTACCTTCGCCACACATGTTAGCAATGGGGAAACCCTTGGTTTTTTTTCCAGGTTTGGTGATGAAGAATTCCTGAAGATCCCTCAAGTTGAAGGTGGAGCAGCAAAGTATAAGAAGGAAGCCCAGAAGATTAGGCCTGTAAATGAGCCTATGCCTGTGGGCTTGAATCCGCCCTTGAAGAGACCTCCTTTGTCAAGAGATACGTACTGTACTCCTTTGGTGAAGAATCCTCCAGAATTTGTAGAGACGGCTAGGGTGAGCGTGGAAAGGTTGAAAGTTGTTAATTTTGGTCCTGATGGATGGTTGTCTGAAGAAGAAAAGAAGTTTTTGTTGCGCGTTATTGTGCTAAGGGAAAAAGCTGTGTCATTTGTTGAGGAGAAAGGGGTGTATTGAAGCACTCTAATGGGGAACCTTACTTGATTCCTGTTGTTTGTCATGAACCTTGGCAAATCAAACCTATTCCGATTCCAGCCGCTATGAGATAGCATTTTGTGGAGATTGTTAGGGAAAGAGTCAGGACTGGGTTATATGAACAATCGACATCCAGTTTATCATGTCCGGTTCTCTGTGTAAAGAAGAAGAATAGAAAGTTGAGGGTGTTTCATGATCTTAAAGCCTGGAATAGAGTCATTGTCAAGGACACTGGGATGCCACCAAGTGCAGAGGCTTTTGTTGAAGCTTTTTCTGGAAGGGTGTGTTATGGTTTGGGTGATATTATGGGTGGTTATGATGAGAGGGAACTCCATATGGATTCAAGGCCTCTCACAACTTTTGAGACTCCCTTGGGAAGATTTTAGCTCACTAGGTTGTCTCAGGGAGTAACTAATTCAGTGGCGGTATATCAAGCACAGATGGCTTGGATTTTGCAGGATGAGGTTCCTACTCATGCTAGTATTTTTATTGATGATGGTGGAATTAAAGGACCATCCACTGATTATGGTAATGAGGTGTTAGCCGAGAACCCTGGAATAAGGATATCGGAGAACCCTGGAATAAGGAGCTTTTTTGGGAATATTCAATAACTCTAGAGAGAGTGTTGTTTAGGATTGAAGAGGCTGGTTTGACCATTTCAGGGTCAAAATTCTGTTGTTGTGTTCCTGCTTTGGAAATTATGGGTCATGTGGTATGTAAAGAGGGAAGAATTATGGCGAAGAAGAAGATTAATAAAATTCAGTCATGGCCAAGGCCTAAAAATACTACTGAAGTCAGGGGATTTTTGGGTGTATGTGTATATGTCAGGATTTTTATTAAGGATTTTTCTTTGTTGGCTTCACCTTAAAGAGGTTGACCAGAAAAGATGCAGATTGGGAATGGACTGAAGAGTGTGAAGAAGCTTTTCAGAAGTTAAAAAAGGTGGTTGGTGAAGATATTGTTCTTCACAAGTTGGATTATGGTGTTGGTGCTGGAAAAATTTATCTGGCAGTGGACTCAAGTTATATTTCTGCTGGTGCTGTTTTGTCTCAGGAGGATAAGACTGGGAGGGTCAGGCCAGTAAGACATGAGTCTGTGGTGTTTAATGAGGTGAAATCTAGGTATTCTCAACCTAAGTTGGAATTGTGTGGCGTAGCTCAAATATTAAAGAAGCTGCAGACGGTTTTGTGGGGGCAGAATTCTGAGCTTCAGGTGGATGAAAAGTCTTTGGTTCAGATGATCCATACACATAGTCTTCCAAATGCTCCAATGACTAGGTGGGTGGCATTTATTCAACATTTTTCTTTTGACCTGGTACACAAAACAGGTAAAACTTTTACTATGCCTGATGGGTTATCAAGGAGGCCACCTACAGATGAAGATTCTGAGGCTGAAGAGTTTGATGAAGATGTTCCAGTGGTTAGGGCCAGCACAAAGGGTGCTGAAGATTTTTCTGACCTCCCCCAAGAGGCTAAACTGGCTGGATATGATCTTGATTCTGGTGATCAGGATGTTTTTGTTGATGAAGTTGGAGTTGTTTTTTGGGACAGCTCAAAATTGGAAAAGGGTGTTTTTGTTAGTGAACTGGATTTTCACAAGGTTCAGTGGAAAGAGAAGGACGTGCCAAAATTTAAGAATTGGTGTCCTGGTTGGGCTGCTCAATTGGCTCATGTTCATACTAGTGATTTTGATGACAGAATTGTACCCTTGGATGTGGTGTTGTTGGATTTTGAAGATGAGACCTGGGATCAGTCTGGGTTTTAATTTATTTTGGTTGAATGTCTGTTGACCTTGGTGAGGCCAGATAGTTGTGATGATGATACTTGGTTGGAAATCAAGAAGAAGAGTCCTGAATTTTATTTGTCAGGAAGGCGGTTGATGACGAGGAGACATCCAAATCCTCAAGTGGTGGTGACTCAGAAGAAGGGTCAAGAATTGGTTTTGAAGTCTTTGCATGAAGACCTTGGTCATAGAGGCTTTGTGGAGACTTATAGAAGAGTAGCAGAGAGATTTTGGTGGCCAGGTATGAAGTTGGCTGTGCAGGGTTGGGTTCAATCTTGTGAAGAATGTCAAAGAAGAATCCACTTGAAGCCTAAAGAGGTAGGCCGTGCTACTGGCGAATCAACTGTTTTTGGAAGGGTCAGTCTGGATGCTGTCCATATTAAAGAGGGCAGGTATAAAAACTTGATTGTTGCTAGGGATTATTTGTCTGGTTGGTTTGAGGCAGTGCCTCTGGTTATTTTGACTGTCTAGAATGTGGCAGATTTTTTGAAGAAGGAGTGGATTTATCGGTATGGGTTGATGAAGTTGGTCACTGTTGATGGTGGGCCAGAGTTTGGTGCCAAATTTAAAGAAGCTGTGGCTAGTTTTGGTTCTAAAGTTAGAGTGGCTACAACGTATTATCCTGAAGCTGAAGGCATGGTTGAAAGAGGTTATCAAGTTATCAAGAATGCTTTGGTGAAGATGTGTGGAGATAGTGCTGAAAAGTGTAGGCATTATTTACCCTTGGTGTTATTTGCTGATAAGGTCACTGTGAAGAGGACAACTAGCTATTCTCCTTATGAGCTAATGTTTTGTCAAAAAGCCATTCTACCAGTGGACTTGGAAGCTGTCTCTTATCTTGGAATTGATTGGGAGGACGTGCACTCAACAGAAGATTTTCTCTGTGCCAGGATGCAACAGTTGGAATGTAGAGAGGAATGTCAAGAGAAGGCATACTCTAGAATGATGAAGATTAGGAATCAATCAGTCAGGTACTGGGACAGGAAGTTGGCTCATAGACTCAGGAATCCCTTGAAACCTGGTTTTTTGGTTTTGGTGTATAATAGAAGTTTGGGGAGTCAGTGGGGCAAAATGTTTGCTGACAGATGGAATGGACCTTACAGAGTCAGGTCTGACAGATGGAATGGACCTTACAGATTCAGATCTCAGGCGTCTGGAGGTTCTTATGTTTTGGAAGAGTTGGATGGTGCAGCCTTGAGAAAGAGGGTGGCTGCAGACCAAGTGAAGAGGTTTTATCCCAGAGGCACTAGGCATGAAGAAGATTGACTCCGCAATGAGGATAAACTATGGAACGTTCTTTTTTGTTTTGGAATTTTTGGTGTTGCAGAGCAACTTTTGTGTTGGAAACTTTTTGTTAGAAGGTACCCATGGGTGGGGCTTCTAGATTTTATTTTGGCAAGTGTGGGGGTGACTGATGGGCTGGCTACTCTATCAACAGTTACCCCAGATTGTCTGTTTCCAACCCTTTCTCTTAATTTGGTTGAACCCTAGTATTGGTTTCTTTTCACAGGTTTTAGTCCTCTATGACTTTAAACTGGAATTTCCTCTGGTTTTCATGTGCTGGTCTCTTCACTCTTATTGGTTTTGGTTTTTTTGTGTTGGATGTTGTGTTTTTGTTAGAAGGTACCCAGGGGGGCCTTCTAGATTCTATTTTGGCAAGTGTGGGGGTAACTGATGAGCTGGCTGCTCTGTAAAACAGTTACCCAAGAATGTCTGTCTCAAGTCTTTTGTTTTTCCTAGTTGAATTCTAGTTCTGTTGTTTATTATTCAGGTTTCAAGTCAACTATGACTTTAAACTGGTTTGGGACTGGCTTCTTTATCTTTGGTTCTTTCAGATTGGTGGTGGATCACTGGTTGTCTCCCATCATTTTTACTTATTTGAGGGAGGCCACCCAGTGATCATTTCTATGGATCAGACTTTCCCTTATTGGACCATCTATGGAGCTGGACTGTCTTTGATTTTGCAGTTATGTTTTTTCTAGATAACAGTTTTAGATTATTTTCTTTTTTCTCTTTTTTTCTTTTAATTTTTTTATAGGGGTTGTTAAAATTATAAAATCAAGAATTTAGGGTGTTACCACATCAGGGTCACCTGGATGTGGGCAAGCATTGGTGGGTAAAGGCTCATCAATTGGCCGGGCAATGCTATTTTCTTTTTTTATTTATTATTTATTTCACATTTTTCTGTGTTTCATTATTTTTATTATCTTCTGAATTTCTAAATTTTTTAAATTTTGTTTTCTGTTAATAATTTAAAAGATTTAATTGTGTATCCACATCAAAGTGCACTTGGATGTGGGTAAGGTATCAGGGGATCAGCTCATCAATTGGCTGGGGGATACCTTTTCTATTATTTTTTAAATTATATTTTATTTCATTTATGTTTTTTTCATTTCATTTTATTTATTAATTTTTAATTTTAGTATATTAGTAGACAAAAAAAAAATTCTAAAATTATTTTTATAAATTGTTTTATATTATTATTATGTTTCTAATCTTTTTGCAGGAGCTGATTGTCTGGATGATGAAGCTTCTGGAGGCTGGTCCCGATTGTGATGAAGTTTTTGATTTTTTGTTGGGATTGTGGGAAGCACTGTGTTCTTTGAAGTGCATCATGCTGGAGAGATTATAGGGATTGTAATGGTCAGGAATTGGATTAGAGGGAAGTTCAGAGGAGGAAGAAGAAAATGCAGGAATGGAGTGCTGGAGGGTGTGCTTAATGATCCTAGACAGTTTCCAGTGGTCGTCCAACAGGCGCTTTCTCATGGAATTTTCAAAGTCATTCAAAGGTCCATGGAGGGCGAAGGCTTTTAGCATGTTGGAGCACATGGTGCTTAGGTGTTTCTTCATGTCTCCATAATCCAGGGTCAAAGAAGTTTCAAGAGGTTGGCCAAATCCAAAAATAGATTCAGGAGGAGGGGTGCCAACTAGAAATAAAGAATTGGATCAGTAATTATTTTTGTTGAAGTAATGGGATAGATTAATTTGGTACTTACAGATTGGAAGCTCATCAAATTTGTAAGCAGCTGGAATTTGGATCTCTGAAGATTTTGTAATTGTCATAGTGGGTGGATCAACTAGGGAAAGATATGGATTCTCATGGTCTTCCTCTGAAAGATTTTGAGAAGGTGAAATAGGAGGCTGATGTTCCTGGGGCCTAGTTGGAGCAGTGGGATTGTTTTTGTTGTTGTTGTTGTGGTTGTTATTTCTGTTGGATTCAGCTGGAGGAGGTTCTGGTGATGGAGTACCAGGGTTGTTAAAGGATGGAACAGGAGAGGGTGATTTGGAAGCAGATTGATCTCTTCTGGATGGAGATTTTGAAGAGATGGAACTGTCAGAAGAATAGTTGGCTGACAGAGGAGAGGTTTAGTTTCTTTGTCTTAGTTGGGGACAAAGTTGTTGCTTAGGTGCAGTGTGGGGTGTTCTGATTTCTTCTTGGGGTTCTCTGGCAGGTCTCCTAGTAGTTTGGGAAAATTTGAAGTTTTTGGACCTTGTAAGAGTTGGCTGCATTGCTCTGGGAGCAGTGGGAGGTGATTGTGCAGAGTTGTTTTTGTTGATTTATGGAATTTGGCTGTTTTCCGGTTGTTTTTGGTGATTTTGAGCCGGATTTTCACTGTCCAGTGAGGCGGGCCGGCCGCCCGACGTCTGCTGGGCCCCTGGACGGAGTCTACAAGCCTGGGAGTTGATCTTGAGGCTTTTGGAGCTAATTTGGCGGAGATAAAAGCAGTTTCTTGGGAAGCTAAGGCTGGTCTTTTGGGAGGAGTTCTGGGTGGGGAGCTTCTGGATCTTCTGGAAGGTGCTGAAGATAAAGAGGAAGGACCAAGCTCTGGAGATCTGGTAGGGGATCTAGAGATGTATTTGTGAGAAGGTGAAGGAGGAGGAATAGGGTAGTTGGAATTTCTGTCACATCTTTTCTTTTTGGAATAGCAAGAATCACAGGCCCTGTTGTAGAATTTGGATTCAGGAGTTGGAAGAGTGAATGTGGATGCACTGTTTGCAGGCATAGTCCTTGGGAGCAGTGAAGAAAGGGAGAGTAGAAGGGCAAACATAAGGAGATCCAGCCATGATCTGTGGTGAGAAAAGATGATGGAAAGGGATAGGAGGAGATTTTTTTCAGTGATGGGTAGATGATGAAGTGAAGGTGGAAGTTCAGCAGGTTGGCTGTAGGGGTGGTCTGTATAAAATTGCCTGCATCTATTTTATGCAAAATTCAGCCAGTCCATTAAGACTTTAAACTGAAATCTGGTTTCTGTAGTCCTCCAAGACTTTAAACTGGCTGGTTTCAAGATTTTATCAAGACTAGTCCGTCAAGACTTTAAACTGAACACTGTGTTAGTCCCCCAAGACTTTAAACTGAGGGTTGTAAGTCCCCCAAGACTATAAACTGAGGAAGGAGTTTTTGTTGTTGGAGTTAGTTTTGAAAGATTGGTTGAGGGTATCCACAAGGGGAGCCTCCGAATTTAGCAAAGGCAAGTTTGGGGGTAATTGATGGGCTGGCAGCTCCATTTACAATTATCCCAGAATGTTAGTTTTTTCTCTGTGTCTTAATGTGGTTGATCTCTGGTTCTGGGTTTATGATTTAGGTTTTTGAGTCCCCCAAGACTTTAAACTGAGGGTTTTTGAGTCCCCCAAGACTATAAAATGAGGATGGTCCCCCAACACTTAAAACTGAGGGTTGTTTGTGGTTACATCATATAGAGGGTGTGGTCAATTTTTCTTTCTGAATCAAGCTCAAGTACTAGTGGAATTACAGAGGGAATCAAGAGATGAAATGAAGTGTTCAGAATTAGCCTTGAACTGGTGTATGAGGTGTCTTCTGATCTCAATGTCCTGTGGATCTCTAGCAGGAGTGGATTGAAAGTAGTGAAGCAGAAGTTGTTTCTGTTGAGATGTGTGTTGTTGGAACTTGGCCTTGATAGTGGTCAACTGGGTTGGTGTTGGTGGAGCAATAGATCCTACATTGTTATCATCACTATCAGAAGATGGAGGAACTGAGAAGTCATCAGTTTTAAAGTTGAAGGAAGAAATGAAAGTTCTTTACCATCAGATGGACCAGGGATAGTGGAACTAGTTGTTTTATATGTTGTGGCACTCTTCTGGGAAGGGTGAAGCTTTTTGATTAATCTGGGTATCAGGATGGATGGCCTAGATCTTTTGGTGCTGGCAGAAAAAGACCAGGTTGAGGGGGAGGTGAATCTGTTGCAGAAGATAATGGACCAGGTCTGTAGCAGGTCTTCTTTCTAGATTGGCAGACATCACAGGACGTTCTGTATGGATTGACAGGAGGTGTGATGGTGCAGATTAGATTATTGTCAAGGCAGTATTGGCAGGGACCCATTTCAGAGGCAGATTTGGGAAGAAGGTTGAACATGGTGGTTTGATGAAGAAAGAATGTGGACATTCTCAATTGGAGGGAGGATGTGGTCTTCCAACATTGGAAGGGGCCTTTGTTGTGTGATTTGGCGCTGTTTGTGCATGTCTTACTTGACATCTGTTAAAGAATTGGGTATTTTTCTTTTTTTATTCCGTGGATATTGGGTCTGGGGGTATGTGGGTACTATCATTTGATAGCCCCAGTTTTTCTCTATATTTTATGTCTTGAAGACATTTTTCATATTCTAAGTTTTAAGGGGTCATTTCCTCATTTTTCATATATAAAAGATTGCTGTTTAATTTTGTTTTTCCTGTTCTACGGGATAACCTTAAGTCTTAGGGCTAAGTGCTTAGTACCATTGAATAGAGCTAATTTTTCTCTATATTTCATGTCCCAATGTTGTTATAGTGAAATTCCGTGTTTTAAAGGTTTTAGTAGTTGTAGCTAATTTTTCTAAGTAGATTAGTGGTTTTTATTGGTTTTTTGGATTCAGGGAGGCCAGGCCGCTTCAGGCAGAATCTCCGACGTCGGGCGGCCCGCCCGCCTCTGTTTTAGGAGGTTGGGGAGCGCTTCAGGAGGGGTTTTTATGCAATTTGGCGGGTACAGGCACCAGATTGGTGGGTGCGCATGGGCTCTTAGTGGTCTGTGTGTACATAGTGAAGAAGACAGTTTGGGGAACCTTAATCATCATACAACCATCTGGAGGTGATCTCATTGTTCCTCACTCAGTTTTCACTGTTTTCTGGCCACAACTGGCTGTGTTTGTTGCAAGTAAGTTCTTCATTTAACTTAACTTTGGCAACTGTTTTCTCTGTTATAGTCTTGCAAGCTATAGCAAGTATTATTGCTGTCTCTGGTGTGGATTTGAAGCCTACATCAAGTATCTTTTCTGTCTCTGGTGTGGACTTTGTTCTACATTTCAGTTCTTTGGTCTGGTAGTCTATCTGGGGACTACTTTCTTGGCTCATCAAGCAGTCAAGTGTGTTAAAAAGGGGTTTTAGCAAAACAGGTACAACTTACTTTAGCAAGTAAATCTCACTCTATTTTTCTAAAGGGACAGGGGATTTTCTCTCTGGTTTTTCTCCAACTCCCTTGGTCAAGGCCTATAGCTAGTACTATAGGATAGTCTACACTGCCACTTTACAGCACCAAAGGGGAATGTTAAGAATAAAGTACGATGTTATCACTGCTGTTGGACTTCAGACACTAGTAAGTAAAAAATTAAACAACATGGAAATTTTATTTTTTTTAGTATGTTTAAAATTATTTAGGATTGCTAAGAATTTGGGGGATTTGGAAAGTTTGTAATAGATCTTTGGAACAGCTAGATGCAAGATTAATAAATAAAACTTTTTTGAGATTTTGCCTAAATTTTTAAGCAAACAATAACAAGGAGGGAATTCTTTACGGTTTAGAAACCTTGATATTAATGAGTGAAATTTTATTGTAAATGTAATTTCAACTAAAAGGAATTCAGTGTACTATACAAAGTCTACCTATACTTGAAAATTGTTATAAATTGTTCAGAACCAGGGTTGAAAAATCTAAGGACCATATTTTTCAGGCCAATAAAACTGAGTTTTTACTAATTTTTTTGCTTGATTAATTTATTCATTAAACTCACAATTAAAATGTATAACTATGTTCTCATTAAAATTATCTTTTCTATATTCTGAAAGTTAATAATTTTTTTTTATTTTTTATAAAGCTCAGAATGTCTAATACTGGTGATTCCATGCAGGTTGATCCTTCATTAGCAAGTCATGTTGGAGGGAAAAATAATCCTCCCACTGAAAATCCTAGAATGCCTCAATTGGGTCCTGCTCCCCCTGAAAATTCTAGTGAAAATCCAGTTAAACCCTAACCTCTTCCTCAGTCTTCATCAGATCACCAAATTTGATCAACTGATTGCTCTTCTAATATCACAAATACAGATGGTCAATCCGCACCTGGTAATTTTCAGCAGCAAGCAGAAAATGTAGGTAATTTTTGGGCTATTATGTTGTTGAATCAGTTTCTTGGAAGCTGTGGGGGATCCACTTCTACTAACCCAGCAGTCAGTACCAGTGGACCTGGTGAGTAAACTTTTTCAACATGATTTTATGTTTTAAAATAGGTTTACCAATTTTTATTTTCAAAAATTTGCAGTTAATCCCTCTCTTAATATTGGAGCTACTTATCAGAGCAGAATACTTGATGCCGAGTCACTTCAAAATGACCAAAACTTGTGAATGGTTAAAAGCATAATTATGAGGTGTGATGTACCAAGGAGCTCAGATTCTATTAACCAAAATATATATCACTTTTTTAAGTTCTGTCTTGGTGGACCCATTAATGTATCTGAGTTTCTTATAGGCCAAACAAATGAAGAACTTACAGATTAGAAAAATTGGCATGAGTACAAGCTATTGACCATTGAAACAGAATTTAAACAGGTTCAAAACGCACAGCAGGAAACTTCAGCTGCTGATTGTCAATTTATTTTAACAAATACTGCTATATTCTTATGTTCCAAAATTAATCTACAAACTTTTATTTCAACACCTGATCCCCGAGGACTAAAGGGAGGAGCAGCTATACCAATCTCTGTAACACAAAACTTGGAATGAGAGCTTCAAGAGAAAGGATTTCATCAAATAACTTTTGATTGGAACAGTCAAAAATTTTCTATGGAATAAAGTAATGGGGAGTGTAGTATCAGGCCATTGTACTAAGTGGCTCTCAACATTGAAAAATATTGATTCAGCAAAACTCAGGTTTACACCAATAATTGTTGAGCAATGGGTGGTCAACAAGGGAAAGGAGATTCAAAAGGTGGCTGGTCAAAACAGTGAGGTGATTGAGGCAAGTAGAAAGGAGAAGTGATCAAGAGCACAGATAAAGCGTTATCAAACAAAGGTATTTATTCAAAGCATAATAACTAAAGAAAGTTTTTTACTAATTTGATTTATTTTAGATTTCAAAAAACCGCTACGACATGGCAAGAAAAAAGTGCATTGATCAGCCAGGCTTTGTAGCACTTTTTTATGATACAAGTCTCATGTATGATTTAGAAGAAGCCCCACCAATCCAGAAGAGAATCTTCCTAAATAAGTAGTTCCTGTATGGAGAAATCCAAAACTTGATGAAATTTTACATAAAATGGACAACTTTACTAAAAGGATGGCCCATTCAAATTTTGAAATAACTTCAATGAAGAAACTTTATGATCGCTCAACTAAAGAGACAGCTTCAACAGATGGTATCTTGAATGTGACCTAATTTATGCCAAAAAACTGCTATTCCCCTGGATATTTAGCAAATTTTTTGGTTAATGAGAGGGAGTTACTTGAGGTTCAAGAAGATATAGTTTTCACCAATGTTAATGAAGCACTAGATTGAGCTGCAGAACCTTATATTTTTTACCCCACTGGTAACCATGTATATAGAGTGATAGTAATCATTTTTTATAAATAACATTATTATTCTTTATTATGAAAATTCTAATTGATGTATAAAATAAAAGAGAGAAAAAGAATTATAGATTATAAAAATATTGAGGATAGAAAAACAGATATATATTTTTGTAAAAATTTAAGACATGATAATCATTTTGATTAAATAAATGTGAAATTTTTATATACACAATATATGAACTTGAAATAAATTAAATTGAATCTTTTCTCAGATACTTATGACAGGATCAAATTAAAGACTATAGAAAGAATAGAATTAGACTCTGAATTTCAATTTAAAATACCTGTTTTTCAATAATTATAATTGATTTTTTGTTGGCTAAATGCCACCAATGATTAGTATAAAAATGCACATGTGAAAAAATTTATGAAAGTGAACACAATCCCTCACAAAAAAAGAAACATCATTAAAGGCACTCAATAATCCATTGCCATAGTTAATAAACAAAATATATACAAAAAATTAAAGCATTCACCAATGGGAATTCATTTTCACAAGGATCTTAAGAAAAAATAATTTTTTAAAATTTTACTTATTGCAACAATAATTAAATATTATTAATCATTAAAAACAAAACAATCATCAATTTATATTTGGTTTTCATGCCTTAATAACATGTAATTGATAAACATACTTCAGTAGAATTTAAGTATTGTTCTATGTGTCCAGTAAAAGTTTGGCCAAACTTGTGCTGGACACTCTGGCCAAGACAAGTGACTAAAAATTGCAAGGAAAACCAAAAAAAATGGCCCATATAATTAAGATAATTGATGGCATCAATTTTTTTTTTTGGTAAATATGTCCAGCACAAGTTTGGCTGAACTTATGCTGGACACCTTACCAATTTGAAGTTGGTAAGGTGCATGTTTTTTTAAGAGAAGTGAGGTTTTCCTCAAAAAGGTGTGTAGCACAAGTTTGGCTGAACTTGTGCAGGACACTTTTACCAAAAAAAAATTTGATGCCATCAAATATCTTCATTTTATAGCCTATTTTTATTTGATTTCCTTGAAGTAATAAGTTATTGTTCATGACGAAAGTTTCCAGCACAAGTTTGGCCGAAATAATGCTGGACAATTTTCTAATTTGAAGCTGGTAAGGTGCATGTTTTTTTAAGAGAAGTGAGGTTTTCTTCATAAAAGTGTCCAGCACAAGCTTGGCCGAACTTTTGCTGGACATTTTGGTCATGGACAGTAACTTATTATTTCAAGAAAATTAAATAAAAATAGGCTATAACATGAAGATATTTGTTGGCATCAATTTTTTTTTTTTTGGTAAAAGTGTCCAGCACAAGTTCGGCCAAACATGTGCTGGACACTTTTATGAGGAACACCTCATTTCTCTTAAAAAACATACACCTTACAAACTTCAAATTAGAAAAGTTTCCAGAATAAGTTTGGGAGAACTTGTGCTTGAAATATTTACCAAAAATCAATTTGATGCCATCAATTATCTTAATTATATGGGCCATTTTTTGTGGTTTTCCTTGCAATTTTTAGTCACTGGTTTTGGCCAAAGTGTCCAGCACAAGTTCGGCCAAACTTATGCTTGACACTTTTCCAATTTGAAGTTAGTAAGGTGCATGTTTTTTTAAGAGAAGTGAGGTGTTCCTCATGAAAGTGTCAAGCACAAATTTGGCCAAACTTGTCCTGGACACTTTGGCCAAACTTGTCCTGGACACTTTGGCCAAACTTGTCCTGGACACTTTGGCCAAAATTGTCCTGGACACTTTGGCCAAGACAAGTGACTAAAAATTTCAAGGAAAAACAAAAAAATAGCCCATATAATTAAGATAATTGATGGCATCAAATTGTTTTTTGGTAAATATTTCCAGCACAAGTTTGGCCCAACTTATGCTGGACACTTTTAAAATTTGAAGTTGGTAAGGTGCATGTTTTTTTAAGATAAATGAGGTTTTCCTCATAAAAGTGTCCAGCACAAGTTTTGCTGAACTTGGGCTGGAAACTTTTACCAAAAAAAATATTGATTCCATCAATTAACTTCATTTTATAGCCTATTGATTTTTGGTTTCTTTGCAATTTTTAGTCACTGGTCTTGGCCAAAGTGTCCAGCACAAGTTCAGCCAAACTTATGCGGGACACTTTTCCAATTTTAAGTTGGTAAGGTGCATGTTTTTTTGAGAGAAGTGAGGTTTTCATCATAAAAGTGTCACACACAAATTTGGCAGAACTTGTGCTGGACACTATTACCAGGAAAAAAAAAATTGATGCCATCAAATATCTTCATTTTCTAGCCTATTTTTATTTAATTTCCTTGAAGTAATAGTTTAGTGTCCATGACCAAAGTGTCCAGCACAAGTTCGGCCAAACTTATGCTGGAAACTTTTCTAATTTGAAGTTGGTAAGGTGCATGTTTTTATAAGAGAAATGAGGCTTTCCTCATAAAAGTGTCCAGCACAAGTTTGGCAAAACTTGTGCTGGACACTTTACTCAAAACAGTTTGATGGAATAAATTGTATACATATTCCTTACCATTGTCTTTTGGTAAAGAGGGAAACCTTTAGCTATTTGTAGTAATTTTAAGTATATTATGAGTAGTTGATATTTCCTTTTTAAGGTAGAAGAGTACAATATTTTTTTCAATTACTAGTAATTTATTTCCCTCGATATTTCTAAGATATTGGTTATAATTTTTATAACACCTATTCCTAATATTCTTTTTTGATTTGATTATTTTTTTAGTCCTGATTTAAAGGTTTTTACTATTTTATCAACCAAGCTTTACATCAGTGTAAAAAATACCCTGATTTATCCTGCTATATTTTTTGGCTGTTCCTATTCAATAATAGCACTATTTAGAAACATATATCCAGTATCTATTTTCTTTTTCAACTTAGTTATCTCAGTAGAACATGTTCATCAATTGCTATTTAATGATGTTTACAGTACGAAACCTTGTACAAATCTGTAAAATACTTTTAAAAAATTGTGACTTTGGTACTTGGTTATTGGATTTTATAAGGCAATAATTTGAAATAATTTTATACTTCATTCATATGCTAAGATTCTTAAGTGTTTTTATTTCCGATTTATTATATATATTTAACTTAAACTAAGTTTAGACTAGGTTTGTGCCAGGGAATGTCAGTGCAGCTCAAACAAGCTCCTATCATAGATTAAATTAATTTTTTTTAATAATTTTATATAATACTATATAGTGTTATCTTTTTTTATCCCCTTTTTTTAAATTATCTTTTTCCTTTGTTTTTGTCCCCTATTTTTTATAACACATAAAGATGCCGAAATTTCCAATATTAGATCCCTTTGTCATATTGCATGATGTCAATATTTACAAATTAATTTAAATATTAAAATTAGTTAAACTCACATTCTCAACCATTTACCCTTTGCGATTTTCAAATTGTAAATTGTAAATTTTCTTTGTTTGTCATACTTTAAATCCCCCAATGTTTATGTCTAGTTACTTCCCTTTTACTATTAAACCCATTATTATCATCAGACTATTTTCCAAGATGCTTGCTAGCTTGATGCCATTGTAAAAGAACCCCTATCAAAAACCTGCTTCTGCTAATATATAAACCCTCTTGTTTTGTACCACATTTCTCAATTCGTTTATTTCTCTGAATTTTACTACTATTATCTTTTGGTTATCACATTTATCTGTGTTAGTACTGCTTGAAAATACAAATAGTAACATATATTTTTAATCTCTTTATTACCTTGATATAAGAATTTTTTATTTAATTCAAGTAATAAGTCATTAAAATTCCTTGTGATAAACAGACACCTCATTTATGTAAGATCTATTTCTTTATCTCTTATATCTTTTTAGACTAAATTTTCTTCTCCATTAATATATTTTATATATTAGCACCAATTAGTTATTTGACAAAATCTCATCAGCATTCTTGATTCGAATCCTTCAAACTCAAGAAATAACCACCTTTAGGCATGTCTCCAAACCCCCCTTCTCTTGCCAACAAATGGACTGAAATTACCCAATCTCAATATGGCAAGATACTTGAATTTTCTATAGGCAAAACTGAAGAACTACTGTCAACTCTTAGCAAGAAGCCTTTGCCATTTTATATTTTAAATGCCTACAACAATGTGCTTGAATACATTGATTACCTAGAAAAATGTATGTAATTATTTTATATTAAATTCTTTAAACTCAGAAGGATAGATTATTGACCCTTTTTATTTAAAACTTATTCACATTCAGCTTATGAAAAAGGTATCATTCCTTCTGATGATGTCATTATCATCAATGATGATGATTATAATGAAATACCTGAAGCTGAAGGCTATGCATCAACATCTTGAGGAAGAGATAAGACTATTATTTGACGTTCAAAAAGAATGAGACTTTCTACGGGCTCAAGTTTTGTTAGTGCTACTAAAACTCCTCCTGCCAAGGATTCCTCTTACTCAACATCTCAAAAATCTAAACAACCTAGCCAAAATGTGTCAAAAGGGTATGTCATTTCTTTCATGAGTAATATAGCAATCAATTTTATATTAGTGCTTAAAGCTATCTCCAAATTTTTTACTTTCTTATTTATTATTTCTTGTCTTTTTCTTATCTTTTAATCCAGCTCTAAAAACGACAATCACTCCGAAGCCTCATCTAATAGTGAATCTTGCTCTAATGAAGAAGAAGTAGAAGATGATGATGATGAAGTTTCAAAATATGAAGCTTCTCTAAATCGAAAAGATGATGAAACTACTTCTGCTGATGAGGTTGAGAAAACACCCAATGAAGAAATCGATCCACCTAGCCAGCCACACAAAAACACTTCAAGTTCAAATAAACAGCTTATAGTTGCTGTATCTTCAAAATCTAAAATTGAAATTCCAAAAATCGTACGGTCTCTTTCATCATTGATAAAAATTGCTAATAACTCCCTTCCTTATACTCCAACAATGATTTTCAACTCAAAATTACAGAAGGAAATAGCTGAAATTCATTGATTTTTTGAAGGTAGCATCAATGGTCAAAAGGTACTTAGGGCATGGCCAGAAATCAATCAGTTATTTGAAATCTGTTTGTCTGTTTCTCTTGAAAAGCCACACAAAATTTTGCAAAAATTCAATTTTCTATGGATGAAATCTGCTCATGAGGAAATACTTACAAAAATTAATGAACTCTGTATGTTTCACTTACTTAAAGTTTGTTAATTTATTTTATGATAACTAATTGTTTTGTTATTTTTTTAGCTTTTTATTTTCTTAATGTTGACACTTTTCAGATCTGGGTGGTCAATAATTTGAACTTTGAAAATTTGGAAAAATTTTGTAACTCTGAAGAACCAAACTCTATCAATCTTTCTCCGTTTAAGAAAACTGATCACCCTGAATCATCAATGATACAGATGCTATCAAGACTAGTTAGCCCAAGTGCTCACCAGCATTCTTTTTAGGCATCCCTCATTGCATCATCTATTTATCTTGCTTCTCAAGAGTTTACCCTTCCTGCTGAAGAATCCGACTTCAATCTAGATTGTCCTTTTCAATGTGCCCTACATATTCTAGCCCACCTTACACATCTAAAGAACAAAGTTCCCAATATGTTTGACAACTCAACATCACAGTAAATTTCTGAAAATTTCTCAATCACTCCCCTGTGCCAATTTAGAAACATAACAATTGACGTTGTAGACAATCCTATAGTACTAGCTATAGGCCTTGACCAAGGGAGTTGGAGAAAAACCAGAGAGAAAATCCCCTGTCCCTTTAGAAAAATAGAGTGAGATTTACTTGCTAAAGTAAGTTGGTTCCTGTTTTGTTAAAGCCCCTTTTAAACACACTTGACTGCTTGATGAGCCAAGAAAGTAGTCCCCAGATAGACTACCAGACCAAAGAACTGAAATGTAAAACAAAGTCCACACCAGAGACAGCAAAGATACTTGATGTAGTCTGTAAATCCACACCAGAGACAGCAATAATACTTGCTATAGCTTGCAAGACTATAACAGAGAAAACAGTTGCCAAAGTTAAGTTAAATGAAGAACTTACTTGCAACAAACACAACCAATTGTGGCCAGAAAACAGTGAAAACTGAGTGAGGAACAATCAGATCACCTCCAGATGGTTGTATGATGATTAAGGTTCCCCAAACTGTCTTCTTCACTATGTACACACAGACCACTAAGAGCCCATGCGCACCCACCAATCTGGTGCCTGTACCCGCCAAATTGCATAAAAAACCCTCCTGAAGCGCTCCCCAACCTCCTAAAACAGAGGCGGGCGGGCCGCCCGACGTCGGAGATGCTGCCTGAAGCGGCCCGGCCTCCCTGAATCCAGAAAACCAATAAAAACCACTAATCTACTTAGAAAAATTAGCTACAACTACTAAAACCTTTCAAACACAAAATTTCACTATAACAACATTGGGAAATGAAGTATAGAGAAAAATTAGCTCTATTCAATGGTACTAAGCACTTAGCCCTAAGACTTAAGGTTAGCCCGTTGTGGTAGCCTAAAGTTTAGTACGGCACCTAAATATGTAAATGGAGTTATTACGGCATGCAAGATTGGCGTTATTATTTTTTTTTTTTATAAAAGGGTATTATTTAATTTATTGGAGTTTAAAATATGAAGAAATTGGTCACAAGCAAATGCCTACACAAAAACAATTTATTTTACGGAGAAAACTTATTTTTATGGTCTGAAAAATTTATAAGTATCAAGTCAAGTCACTCAAGAACCTTGGGAAATTTTCCCAGAATTTTTACTATTTTTCTTATATTTTTAAATGAATTTTAAAGTTTTATAGAAATATTTACGTTTTCAGAAATTACTTAACTTCGATGAATTTTCACGGGGTAATTAGAGCTGCTTTGGTATGTAAAGGGGAAGTAGCTCTATTATGTGTAATTTTTCTAGATTTTTTATTATAGTTTTAAGGTTCTAATTGAGTCCGGAAGTAGGAAGGACTCCGTACGGACTCCGGACGGGCTCCAGATTGACTCTGCAAGAGCTCTGGAGGGGAAAACTTAGGCACGTGACTAGGAATACTTAAGCGCTTCTCAAACTCGAAATTGAGAGGGGGGGACACATCATACAGCTTAATCTTTAACCACCACGGTCTCATTTTTTATTACTCAACAAATTAAAATAAATTGTAATACCCTTATAACTTTATATTTTTTTTACATAACATTTTAGAAATACAATTCAACAATTTAAATCACACTTCATATAGGGTATCTTTAGAAAGGTCTTCATCACTGGGACTTGATTATTGCTGTCTCATAAAAATTCAAATTATTATAAAAACATAAAAGTCAATCTTTTCAGATCTTTCACTGGTACACCTTAATTGTTGTTATCAGTATTTCTTTTATCAACAGCCACTTTCTTTAAATCTCAATAAGCGTTAAATATTCTAGAGTTTCATTATTTTTATCAATCAGATCTAAGTAGATTGGTTAGCTTAGTGATTTAGAATTCCCATTTTGTTATTTTTATTGGAAGGACGGGGTTTTCAGCTAAATCCACATATCTCCTCCTGATTCTGCTTACAGCAAGGCGACTGTAAGAGTTTACCTTACCATACCGTAAAACAGGAAAAACAAAATTAAACAGCAATCTTTTATATATGAAAAATGAGGAAATGACCCCTTAAAACTTAGAATATGAAAAATGTCTTCAAGACATAAAATATAGAGAAAAACCAGGGCTATCCAATGATAGTACCCACCTACCCCCAGACCCAATATCCAAGGGATAAAACCAGAAAAATACCAAATTCCTTAACAGATGTCAATTAAGACATGCACAAACAGCGCCAAATCACACAACAAAGGCCCCTGCCAATGTTGGGAGACCACATCCTCCCTCCAATTGAGAATGTCCGCATTCTTTCTTCATCCAACCACCATGTTTAACCTTCTTCCCAAATCTGCCTCTGAAATGGGCCCCTGCCAATACTGCATCAACAATAATTTAATCTGCGCCACGAAACCACCTGTCCATCCATACAGAACGTCCTGCGATGTCTGCCACTCCAGAAAGAAGACCTTCCAAAGACCTGGTCCACTTTCTTCCACAACAGATTCACCTCCACCTCAACCTGGTCCTCCTTCTGCCAGCACCAAAAGATCTAGGCCATCCATCCTGATACCCAGATTAATCAAAAAGCTCCACCCTTCCCAGAAGAGTGCCACAACCCATAAAACAACTAGTTCCCTCATCCCTGGTCCATCTGATGGTAAAGAACATTCATTCCTACCTTCAACTTTAAGACTGATGACTACTCAATTCCTTCCTCTTCTGATAGTGATGATAACAATGTAGGATCCATTGCACCACCAAAACCAACGCACTTGCCCACTATCAAGGCCAAGTTACAACAGCACACATCACAACAGAAACAAATTCTGCTTCACAACTTCCAATCCACTCCTGCTAGAGATCCACAGGAAATTGAGAACAGAAGACACCTCATTCACCAATTCAAGGCTAATTCTGAACACTTCATTTCATCTCTTGATTCCCTTTGTAATTCCACTAGTACTTGAGTTTGATCCAGAAAAGAAAAATTGACCACACCCTCTATAGGATGTAACCACAAACAACCCTCAGTTTTAAGTGTTGGAAGACCATCCTCATTTTATAGTCTTGGGGGACTCAAAAACAATCAGTTTAAAGTCTTGGGGGACTCAAATACCTAAATCATAAAACCAGAACCAGAGATCAACCACATTAAAACACAGAGAAAAAACTAACATTCTGGGGTAACTGTAAATAGAGCAGCCAGCCCATCAATTACCATCAAAATTGCCTTTTCTAAATTCAGAGGCTCCCCCTGTGGATACCCTCCACCAATCTTTCAAAACCAATTCCAACAACAAAAACTTTTCCCTCAGTTTATAGTCTTGGGGGACTCACAACCCTCAGTTTAAAGTCTTGGTGGAGTAACACAGTGTTCAGTTTAAAGTCTTGACGGACTATCTTGATAAAATCTTGAAACCAGCCAGTTTAAAGTCTTAGAGGACTAACAAAAACCAGATTTCAGTTTAAAGTCTTGATGGACTGATCTTGATACCATAGATTTTTAAGTTTAGAGTCTTGATGAACTGACAGAATTTTGCATAAAATAGACGCAGCCTATTTAATGCAGCACACCTCTACAGCCAGCCTGCTGAACTTCCACCTTCACTTCATCATCTACCCATCACTGACAAAAATCTCCTCCTATCCCTTTTCATCATCTTTTCTCACCACAGATCATGGCTGGATCTCCTGATGTTAACCCTTTTACTCTCCCTTGCTTCACTGCTCCCAAGGACTATGCCTGCAAACAGTGCATCCACATGTGCAGACCTTGCACATTTACTCTTGCAAATCCTGAATCCAAATTCTACAACAGGGCTTGTGACTTTTGTTATTCCAAAAAGAAAAGATGTGACAGAGACGCCAACTACCCTATTCCTCCGCCTTCTCCTTCTCAAAAATACATCTCCAGATCCCCTACCAGATCCCCAGAGCTGGTCCTTCCTCTTCCTCTCTATCTTCTGCTCCTTCCAGAAGATCCAGAAGCTCAGCTTCCCGCACTCTTCCCAAAAGGCCAGCCTTATCCTCACAAGAAACTGCTTTTATCTCCGCCAAATTAGCTCCAAAAGATTCAAAATCAACTCCCAGGCTTCTAGACTGCGTCCAGGCGGCCCGGCCAAAGTCGGGCGCCCTGCCCGCCTCACCAAACAGTGAAAATCAGGGCCAAAACCTCCAAAAACGGCCAGAAAATAGCCAAATTCATCCAAACAACAACAACAACTCAACCCAACTGCCTCCTACTGCTCCCAGAGCAATGCAATCCACCCTTCCAAAATCCAAAAACACCAAAATTTCCCAGATTTCTAAGAGAACTGCCAGAGAACCCCAAGAAGAAACCAGAACACCACACACTGCTCCACAACAACAACTTCGTCCCCAACTTAGACAAAGAAACTACACCTCTCCTCTGTCAGCCAACTACTCTTCTGACAGTTCCATCTCTTCAAATTCTCCATCCAGAAGAGAGCAGTCTGCTTCCAAATCCCCCTCTCCTGCTTCATACTTTAACAACCCTGGTACTCCATCACCAGCACCTCCTCCAGCTGAATCCAACAGAAATAATATCAAGAACAACAACCACAATCTTACTGCTCAAACTAGGCCCCAGGAACCGCAGCATCCCAGCTCACCTTCTCAGGATCCTTTAGAGGAAGACCATGAGAATCCATATCTTTCCCTAGTTGATCCACCCACTATGACCATTACAAAATTTTCAGAGATCCAAATCCCAGCTGCTTACAGATTTGATGAGCTTCTAATCTGTAAGTACCAAATTAATTATTCCATTCCTTCAACAAAAATAATTACTGATCCAATTCTTCTTGTCTAGTTGGCACCCCTCCTCCTGAATCTATTATTGGAGTTGGCCAAACTCTTGAAACTTCTTTGACCCTGGATTATGGAGACATGAAAACACCTAAGCACCATGTGTTCCAATATGCTAAAAGCCTTTGCCCTCCATGGACCCTTGAATGACTTTGAAAAATCCTTGAGAAAGCGCCTACTGGACGACCACTGGAAAATGTCTAGGATCATTAAACACACCCTCCAGCACTCCATTCCTACCTCTTCTTCTTCCTCCTCTGAACTTCCCTCTAATCCAATCCCTATAATCTCTCCAGCACGATGCACTTCAAAGAACACAGTGCTTCCCACAATCCCAACAAAAAACAAAAACGTCATCAAAATCCAGACCAGCCTCCAGAAGCTTCATCATCCAGACAATGAGCTCCTGCAAAAAGATTAGAAACATAATAATAATATAAAACAATTAATAAAAATAATTTCAGAATTTTTTTTTTTTTTTTTTTTTTTTGTACTGTCTACTAATATACTAAAAATAAAAAAATTAATAAATGAAATGAAATGAAATAACATAAATGAAATAAAATATAATATAAAAAATAATACAAATGGTATCCACCAGCCAATCAATGAGCTGATCCCCTGATTTCTTACCCACATCCAAGTGCACCTTGATGTGGATACACAATTAATTCTTTTAAATGGTTAACAGAAAAAAAAATTCAAAAAATTTAGAAATTCAGAAAATAATAGAAAATAATGAAACACAGAAACACATGAAATAAATAATAAATAAAAATAAGAAAATAGAATTTCCCCACCAATTGATGAGCCTTTACCCACCAATGCTTGCCCACATCCAGGTGACCCTGATGTGGTAACACCCTATATTTTTGATTTTATAATTTAAAACAACCCCCATAAAAAATATTAAAAGAAAAAAAGAGAAAAAAGAAAATAATCTAAAACTGCTATCTAGCAATAACATAACTGCAAAATCAAAGAAAGTCCAGATCCATAGATGGTCCAATAAGGGAAAGTCCGGTCCATAGAAATGATCACTGAGTGGGCTCCCTCCAATAAGTAAAAATGATGGGAGACCACCAGTGATCCACCACCAATCTGAAAGATCCAAAGATAAAGAAGCCAGTCCCAAACCAGTTTAAAGTCATAGCAGACTTAAAACCTGAATAATAAACAACAGAACTAGAATTCAACTAGGAAAAACAAAAGACTTGAGACTGAAATTCTGGGGTAACTGTTCTACAGAGCAGCCAGCTCATCAGTTACCCCCACACTTGCCAAAATAAAATCTAGAAGCCCCCCCTGGGTACCTTCTAACAAAAACACAACATTCGACACAAAAAACCCAAACCAATAAGAGTGAAGAGTCCGGCACTTGAAAACCAAAGGAAATTCCAGTTTACAGTCATAGAGGACTAAAACCTGTGAAAATAAACCAATACTAGGGTTCAACCAAATTAAGAGAAAGGGTTGGAAACAGACAATCTGGGGTAACTGTTGATAGAGTAGCCAGCCCATCAGTCACCCCCAAACTTGCAAAACTAAAATCTAGAAGCCCCACCCATGGGTACCTTCTAACAAAAAGTTTCCAACACAAAAGTTGCTCTGAAACACCAAAAATTCCAAAACAAAAAAGAACGTTCTATAGTTTATCCTCATTGCGGAGTCAATCTTCTTCATGCCTAGTGCCTCTGGGATAAAACCTCTTCACTTGGTCTGCAGCCACCCTCTTTCTCAAGACTGCACCATCCAACTCTTCCAAAACATAAGAACCTCCAGATGCCTGAGATCTGAATCTGTAAGGTCCATTCCATCTGTCAGACCTGACTCTGTAAGGTCCATTCCATCTGTCAGCAAACATTTTGCCCCACTGACGCCCCAAACTTCTATTATACACCAAAACCAAACAACCAGGTTTCAAGGGATTCCTGAGTCTATGAGCTAACTTCTTGTCCCAGTATCTGACTGATTGATTCCTAATCTTCATCATTCTAGAATATGCCTTCTCTTGACATTCCTCTCTACATTCCAACTGTTGAATCCTGGCACAGAGCAAATCTTCTGTTCAGTGCACGTCCTCCCAATCAATTCCAAGATAAGAGACAGCTTCCAAGTCCACTGGTAGAACGGCTTTTTGAGAAAACATTAGCTCATAAGGAGAATAGCCAGTTGTCCTCTTCACAGTGACCCTATCAGCAAATAAAACCAAGGGTAAATAATGCCTCCACTTTTTGGCACTATCTCCACACATCTTCACCAAATCATTCTTGATAACTTGATGGCCTCTTTCAATTATGCCTTCAGCTTAGGATAATACGTTGTAGCCACTCTAACCCTAGAACCAACACTAGCCACAGCTTCTTTAAATTGGGCACCAAACTCTGGCCCACCATCAACAGTCACCAAGTTCATCAACCCATACCTATAAATCCACTCCTTCTTCAAAAACTATGCCACATTCTTGGAAGTCAAATTAACCAGAGGCACTGCCTCAACCCAACCAGACAAATCATCCCTAGCAACAATCAAGTATTTATACCTGCCCTCTTTAATATGGACAGCATCCAGACTGACCCTTCCAAAAACAGTTGATTCACCAGTAGCACGGCCCATCTCTTTAGGTTTCAAGTGACTTCTTCTTTTACATTCTTCACAAGATTGAACCCAACCCTGCACAGCCAACTTCATACCCGGCCACCAAAATCTGTCTGCTACTCTTCTATAAGTCTCCCCAAAGCCTCTATGACGAAGGTCTTCATGCAAAGACTTCAAAACCAATTCTTGACCCTTCTTCTGAGTCACCACCACTTGAGGATTAGGATGTCTCCTTCTCATCAACCGCTGTGGTAGCCTAAAGTTTGGTATGGCACCTAAGTACGTAAATGGAGTTATTACGGCGTGCAAGATTGGCGTTATTATTTTTTAAGGGTTTTATTTAATTTATTGGAGTTTAAAATATGAAGAAATTGGTCACGAGCGAATGCCTATACAAATACAATTTATTTTACGGAGAAAACTTATTTTTACGGTCTGAAAAATTTATAAGTATCAAGTCAAGTCACTCAAGAACCTTGGTAAATTTTCCCAGAATTTTTACTATTTTTCTTATATTTTTGAATGAGTTTTAAAGTTTTATAGAAATATTTACTTTTTCAAAAATTTCTTAACTTTGATGAATTTTCACGGGGTAATTAGGGCTGCGCAGACTACGAAAATAAGTTTGGTAAATAAAGGGGAAGTATCTCTATTATGTGTAATATTTCTAGATTTTTTATTATAGTTTTAAGGTTCTAATTGAGTCCGGAAGTCCGGACGGACTCCGTTTTGACTCCGTACGGGCTCCGGATTGACTCTGGAAGAGCTCTGGAGGGGAAAACTTAGGCACGTGACTAGGAATACTTAAGCGCTTCTCAAACTCGAAATTGAGAGGGGGGACACATCATACAGCTTAATCATTAACTTCCACTGTCTCATTTTTTATTACTCAACAAATTTAATAAATTGTAATACCCTTATAACTTTATATTTTATATATAAAATTTTAGAAATACTACTCAACAATATAAATCACACTTCATACAGGGTATCTTTAGAAAGGTCTTCATCACTGGGACTTGATTATTGCTGTCTCATAAAAATCAAATTATTATAAAAACATAAAAGTCAATCTTTTCAGATCTTTCACTGGTACACCTTAATTGTTGTTATCAGTATTTCTTTATCAACAGCCACTTTTAATTAAATCTCAATAAGCGTTAAATATTTTAGAGTTTCATTATTGTTTATCAATCAGATCCAAGTAGACTGGTTAGCTTAGTGATTTAGAATTCTACTTTGTTATTTTTATTGGAAGGACGGGGTTTTCCACTAAATCCACATATCTCCTCCGGATTCTGCTTACAGCAAGGCAACTGTAAGAGTTTACCTTACCATAGTTGGCGCCCAACATGGGGTTCGATTTCTCTAGCTTTCTTTATAGACTTACTTGGATCAAGAACGTTATTAGCCTGCAAGAGGCTTATTTTCTGGAACTCTAATTGGATTTTGTTATTGGCCTGCAAGAGGCTTGTTATTTTATCGATTGTTAACGCTTTTCATTACTTATTGGGATGTCTTCTTCTGCTGTTGCTTCTGGATCTTCTAACCCTCTTACTCCCTCAGTTAGATGTGTTTCTTGGGATGGCCCAAAGTTTGATGGGGAGGAGGTTAAATGGTTCATTAGCAGGTATGAAGCTGCTGCTGCTGTTGATGGTGCTTCCCATGTGGATATGGTGAAGCAAGTTATGTTTTTTATTGCTGATAGGGAGGTGGAAAAAGAGGTTATTGCTATGCAGGCAATCAAGGACAAGGATTGGGTTAAGCTTTCTAAAGCTATGGTTGATAGATGGGGTGTTAGGTTTACTATGATGGACCTCAATAAAATTGTTGGAGACTGGCAAGCAAAAGGTGGTGTTTCTTCTATGGCTGACTTCAAAAAGCTCTGTGTTCAGTTTGATGAAGTGGTGGAATATCTCATACTGTTGGACGAGTTAGTGAATGAGAACCAAGCAAAAGATTTGTTTTGGACAGCATGCAGCAGGGATATTCGAATGGACGTCTTGAAGGATCTTTCAAGAAAAGATTTGATGAAGGAACTGCCTAATGGTGAGTAGAAACTGCCGGCTCTGGAGGTTATCAAAGAGAACATTCAGGCCCATCTCAAGTTATTGGCGTTGGACAAATATCAAGAGTCATGCAGTCAATATGTTAGCAAGGTTAGCGAAGTTTTGGCCAAAAACAACGATATTATGGTCAAAGCCCAGGAGGCCAAGAAGGCTCAAATGGGATTACCTGCTGCTAAAGTTGAGGGTAATGTAGATAATAAGATGGTCGATCACCTGGCCGATTTAACTAAACAATTAAAAATATTTGTTCAAGAAACCCAGAAGGCCAATAAGGCCCCAATCGCTTCTTCGTTGACGTCAACTTCTTATCAGTCTAGAGGGTATGAACGTCGAAATTATAATGGCAATAATAATGGTAACCGCTTCCCAGTTAATGGGAGAAATGGTGGGAATGGTGGTAATGGATATAGAGGTGGCTATGATGAGCCAAAGGGGTGCTCCTATTGTAATAGGAGGGGGCACAGAGCAACAGTTTGTTTTGCTCTTGATAAGGATATGGATTCTGGACGAGTTCTTTTTGATGGTAAAGTTTATAAATTTCCTGATGGTTCGTTCATCAAGCCCAGTGATGGACAGTCTCCTTCTGATTTGGTCAGAAGAAGTTTAACGGCTGAAAGGAGAGCCAGATTTGAAGAGGTGACGGATGAAGATGTTAATGCCAAGGGTGGCAAAAATGGTAATGGTAATGGTGGTAAAGCTGACAAGGGCAAGGAGAAAGAGGTCAGTAAAGCCACATTTTCTACTTCTTTTGGTGGTTTAGAGCTGGCGACGGTTGCCCAGGTGGAGGGTAGCTGTATGGCTGGCGAATACGATGTTAATGCTGCTAGAAGAGCAGCTGCTACTAAGACGAAAAGTAGCATTCAGAGCCAATTAAGGGCTAATCCTGGCAAGGCCAATAACAAAGTGAACCCTTACTCTAAGGACAAGAATTCTAGTGCTCAAACTGCCGCCAACAAATTGAACCCTTACTCTAAGGACGAATTATATAAAATGCAGAAGGGGATTGCTGATATGGGGCCCCCTAGTTATGGCAAGTTTAATTTAAATGGTGAACCTATGCCAGAGGATGATTCGGATTCTGAGGAGGACGTACCGTTGGCGTCTCTACCCAGACCAAGTTTTAGCGGTCCCATCCCAATGGAGGGAGTAAGAAGGACTAGAAATGGATCAGGATTAGTGCAAGAAGCTGGTGACGGAGTTAGGGTTATAGAAAGTGAAGATGTTATAATGTGGGGTGAAGATGGCTCGGTTGGACCTCAAGAGGTACCCAGGGCCAAGGTTGTTAAATCAAAGGTCCAGTATGAGCGGCCAGTAGTTTCTGGTCAAGCTAATGCGATGGACGCAGTTTTGAATAGGGTGAATCAACTGCAGATTCCCTTATCTTTAGGGGAGTTATTTACGATTAGTCCGGCGCTTGCTGAAAAGCAAAAGAAGCATTTGACGAGGCGTTGGGTTTCCACTGGAGAGGTGGAATATATTTGTGAAAATGCTGAAAAGTTTGGTGAAGATGTAGATATGCATTTTTCCGCTCCCCTGGGTTACCTGGTGGTAACTCTAAATGGTAAAGAAGTAAAGGCCTTGATCGATTCAGGGTCTCAAATTAATTTAATTTCATTGGAGCAAGCGACAAGTATAGGCTTGCCAATTAAAAGTGGAACTGGGGGAAACCTCAGAGGTATTGGAGGGCATGCAACAGAGCTGATGGGTACAGCTGAGCATGTCAGGTTAGGCATTGGTGGATCTGTTGGTAAGGTTCACTTTTATGTGGCCAGAGGAGCAGTCAAAACTGTTCTTGGTGGTCCTTTTTTGATGGATTTTGAGGCCAGGATAGGGTATCAAGCTGGAATGGGGATTAGTTTGGAGATCACTGGTGAAGATATGCGGAGGTTAGATATGCGGTTAGCGCCTCCCGGAGATGAAGGTTGGGAAACACGGCCAGGGATTACTACTCTGTGCCAGTGTTGTGTTTGCACCAAGAAGCGGCATATAAAACGGACGGCTTCTGGTGAATTATGTTTGTTGGAAAGGGATGGAAGCCCTCATTTTTTGGGGTAGCAGGGGCTGATCACTCTAATGTTGTAATCTCTCCTCATAATGAGATCCCGGATTGCAATAGGTCAGCTCACTTGGAGATAATTCAAGTGGATTCTCAATTATTTTCTGTTAATATTACTTTGGAGTGCAAATACGTTTTGGACTTTTCTATATGTTTATTGGATTTACCCGGTTTTTCTATTAAATTTAAAAATGGTGAAAAAGGCAAAATGGGCAAAATTAGTTTGGATAAAAATTGGAAGGGTATGTTTTATGGCCTCCAGCAAGAGGTTAAACTGCAATTATCTCCTTCTATTTTGGACCTCCAGCAAGAGGGTAAACTGTGAAAATCATATCTAAACCCGATTAAAAATCTCAGTATAATTAAAACACAAAAAAATAAATTTTGTGAAAATGTTATTTCGGACCTCCAGCAAGAGGTTAAACTGCAATTATCTCCTTCTATTTCGGACCTCCAGCAAGAGGGTAAACTGCAAATATCACATCAAAATACGATTAAAAATCTTAGTATAATTAAAACACAAAAAAATAATTTTTGTGAAAATGTTATTCCGGTCCTCCAGCAAGAGGTTAAACTGCCAACTTTCTTTACGGGTGATTTACTGTTGGATAATGGAAGCAAAGGTGTTGGAAAATCTGTTTATAAATTAGACGAGGGAAAGGAGAAAAGAGTAAAATTTAAAAATGAAATAAAATATTTTTCTAATTTTTCTTATTCCGATTCTGGCGATGAAGAAGATTCATTTGATGAAAGTTTTAATGGCGATACAAAAGTAAATGTTTTACCTCAAGTTTATTTAGATGTGGACGCAGCCAAATATAAGAAGGTAGCAAATAAAGTTCGACCTATTAATGAACCGCTACCTGCTGAGTTAAATCCACCCTTGAGAAGACCAAGGTTATCAAGAGATCCTTATGAAAGTCCCTTGGTAAAGAATCCGCCTGAATTATCTGAGATGTCAAGAATCACTTTTGAGAGACTGGGTGTTGTTAATTTTGTACCTGATGGTTGGTTGTCTGGAGAAGAGAAGAAGTTGTTGTTGTTGGATGTGATGGTCAAGCGATAGAAGGCCATTGCTTTTGTAGAAGAGAAGAGGGGTGTGTTGAAGCATTCCTATGGGGAGCCTTACAAGATTCCTGTGGTATGTCATGAACCGTGGCAGCAGAAACCGATTCCTATTCCGGCTGCATTAAAAGAAGCCTATATAGAAGTTGTCAGAGAACGGATACGCACTGGACTGTATGAGCAATCAACGTCAAGTTATTCTAGTCCGGTATTTTGTATCAAGAAACCAAATGGCAAGCTTAGAGTTGTTCATGATCTTAGGGAATTAAATAGGGTTACAATAAAGGATGCTGGGATACCTCCTAGTGCTGAGGAGTTTGTTGAAGCGTTTGCAGGGAGAGTGTGTTATGGTTTGGGAGATATTATGGGAGGATATAATGAGAGAGAGTTACATCCGGACTCAAGGCCTCTCACTACATTCGATACACCACTAGGACGTTTACAGTTAACAAGATTACCTCAAGGAGCAACAAATTCGGTTGCAGTTTATCAAGCTCAGATGGCTTGGATCCTTCAAGATGAAATTCCACAATATGCTGGAATCTTTATAGATGATGGAGGAATTAGGGGACCAACAACCAACTATGATAACCAGGTGTTGGAAGAGAATTCCGGGATACGCAAATTCATTTGGGAGTTTGCAATTACTTTAGAAAGAATCTTGTTTCGAATTGAAGAGGCTGGTTTAACTATTTCAGGTTCAAAATTTTCCTGTTGTGTGCCAGCCTTAGAAATATTAGGCCATGTGGTATGTAGAGAGGGTAGGATTATGTCCAAGAAGAAAGTTAACAAAATTCAGTCCTGGCCAAGACCCAAGAATACGACCAAAGTTAGAGGGTTTTTAGGCGTTTGCGTATATGTTAGAATGTTTATTAAGGACTTTTCTTCATTGGCAGCTCCATTGAGACGGTTAACAAGAAAGGATGCAGACTGGGAGTGGGATGAAGAGTGTGAGAAGGCGTTTGTGAAGTTGAAGGAGGTTGTAGGGAAGGATTTAGTCCTGCACAAGTTAGATTATGGAAAAGATGCTGGTAGAATTTATTTAGCGGTTGATTCAAGTCAGGTTGCAGCTGGGGCGGTTTAGTCTCAGATGGATAAAGCTGGTTACATCAGGCCAGTTAGGTATGAATCTGTAGTATTTACTGAGGTCGAATCAAGATATTCTCAACCGAAATTGGAATTATGTGGTGTGGCGAAAATACTGAAGAAACTTCAGCATATTTTGTGGGGGCAACATTTTGAGTTGCAAGTGGATGCGAAATCGTTAATCCAGATGATTAATTCCCCAAGTTTACCGAATGCACCCATGACGAGATGGGTAGCTTTTATTCAACATTTTTTGTTTGATTTAGTTCATAAGCCTGGCAAAACTTTTACTATGCCAGATGGTTTATCAAGGAGACCACCCACTGAAGAAGATTCAGACTCAGAAGAGTTCGATGAAGATATACCTATTATCAAAGCCAGCACTAAAGGAGCTGAAGACTTTCCATACCTCCCCCATGAGGTTAAACTGGCAGGACTATTATGTTTAGATTATGGTGATGATGACCTCCACCAAGAGGATAAACTGGAAAATAGTTTTTATGTTAACAAAGGTGTTGGAAATGGTGTAGATAAATTCGGTAGAAAGGAGGTAGAAGAAGATGTGGTGTATGTAGAGGAAGATGGATTGGTAGTGTGGGATAGTAGTAAGTTAAGGAATGGTGTATATGTTGGAGAATTAGAGAACTTAAATAAAAAGGTGGATAAAGAGAAAGAGGTATTTTCAAATACGGTTTTCGAAGGATCCAAAGGTTCAGAAGTAAAACGTCGACATAGTTTGATTAAAGATTTATTTAGGGGTCAACGATTATTGGCTCATTCATGTGCAGGTGATATTGGTGATAGAGAAGTCCCTATTGATGTTATATTAATCGATTTTCAAGATGAAGTCTGGGGTCAGACTGGTTTTTATTTTTTGTTAGTCAAATATTTGTTGACTTTAGAGAGGCCAGAAGAGTGTGAAGACGATGAATGGGTGTGGCTATCAAGAGGAAGTCATCTACGTTTTACCTATCTGGTCGACGTTTAATGAGGAGGAGGTATCCAAATCCTCAAGTAGTTATAACTCAAAAGAAGGGGCAAGAGTTAGTTTTGAAATCACTGCATGAAGATCTCGGGCATAGAGGCGTTGGAGAAACATTTAGAAGAATTTCTGATCGATTTTGGTGGCCTGGCATGAAGATGGCTGTTAAACAGTGGGTTCAGTCATGTGAAGAATGTCTAAGACGAAGTTATTTAAGGCCAAAAGAACCTGGACGCGCGACCGGTGAATATACACTCTTTGGAAGAGTTAGTTTAGATGCCGTTCATATAAAAGAGGGACGGTATAAATATTTAATTGTGGCCAGAGATGATTTATCTGGTTGGGTAGAGGCAGCGCCTCTTATTAATTTAACTGCCAAAAATGTGGCAGAATTTTTTTTGAATAATTGGGTATATAGGTATGGGGTGATGAAGTTGGTGACAGTAGATGGAGGTCCTGAATTTGGGACAGAGTTTAAAGAGGCCGTATTGAAAGTTGGATCAAAGGTTAGGGTAGCAACCCCATATTATCCTGAAGCTGAAGGCATGGTGGAAAGAGGGCATCAAGTTATTAAGGATGTTTTAGTTAAAATGTGTGGGACAAGTGCCGAAAAGTGGAGGCACTATTTACCTTTAGTTTTATTTGCTGATCAAATCACTGCCAAAAGGACGACCTGATTTTCACCTTATGAACTTGTTTTTGGACAGAAAGCAGTTTTACCAGTTGATTTAGAAGCTGAATCATATCTTGGAGTTGACTGGGGCACGGTCAAAACTACTGAAGAATTATTGTGTGCAAGAATGATGCAGCTAGAAAAGAAAGAAGAATATTTAGAAAAGGCATATTTGCGGATGATGAAGCTCCAAAATCAATCAGTTAGATATTGGGATGAGCGGTTGGCACATCGATTAAGGAAACCTTTGAACCCAGGAGATATGGTCTTGGTGTATAATAGGAGTTTGGAAAGTCAGTGGGGAAAGATGTTTGCAGATAGGTGGAATGGACCGTATAAAATCAAGGAGCAAGTTTCCGGCGGTTCATATGTGCTAGAAGAGTTGGATGGAGTAGTATTAAAGAAGAGGGTAGCAGCCGATCAAGTGAAACGGTTCTATCCTAGAGGCACCAGGAGTGCCGAAGTCTAACTCCGAAATGAGGATAAACTACAATTTTAATGACATTTATCAAATTTTATACCTCCGCAACGAGGATAAACTATGACATTTATGAAATTATATGGATTCCTCCGCAATGAGGATAAACTATGATGTTTATAAAAATCTTATCCACCTCCGCAACGAGGATAAACTATCTTCTTTTTTATCAAAATACTTTACTATTGTTACATTGTATATGGTCGACGAAACTATGATGAAACTTAACGAAATTCAAGAAGACCTTCTTTAAAAATTTTCAAAAAAACTTAAAATTCTTTAAATATGGGTGAAGATAGTGTTGGAAAAATTTTAAAATTTATTGGAAGAAGTGTTCACAGGGGAACCTTCTTAATAAAGTATTGGCAAGTGTGGGGGTAATTGATGGGCTGGCTGCTCTATACACAATTACCCCATAATTTTCGTTTCCAAAATTTTCCCTGTTTCTAGTTGAATCCTGGCTTTGTCTTTTAATTTTAGGAAGTCCATAAGACTATAAACTGGAACGAATCAAGAGACACCGCTCTCAACGCCGGATTCAAGATTCTTTTTATTTTTTTTTTGTTTTTAACTTTTTTTATGTTAGATTGTGATTTCTTTTCTTTAATATATATTATGAATTATTGTAAAGGTGATGCTCACTGGTGGTCTCTAATCATTTTTATAAATTGGAGGGAGCCCACCCAGTGATCATCATTATAAAAATTATCTTCTAAAAACTTTCATTTATTTTCTTTTCTTTTCAATTTCTCAAAATTGTGTAACCAAATCAAGTTGCACTTGGATGTGGGTATGATGTCGAGGGTACGGCTCATCAAATGGCCGGGGGGCATCTTTTAAAATTTTATTTTAAAATTTTTTTTAGTACTTTTTTTATCTTTCTTTTCACATTCATTTATATTTCTTTAAAATTAAATTTTAACTTTTATTTCAAAACTATCTTTTCTAAAATCTTTTATTTTAAATTTAAATCAAAAAAAAAATAAAATATAAAAAATAAAAAATAAAAAAATAATAATAAAAATAAAATAAATAAAATAATTATAAAAAATTAAAAATAAAATAATAAAAAAAAAAAAAATTAATTAATTAAACCAAAATTATTATATTTCTTAGTTTTATTTTTCAGTTTTCATTCTTTTTAGTTTTATTCATTTAGTTTAGACAGGAAACAGGGTCTAGGGGAACTCAATACCTATGGGATTTTACTTCAAGACATCTGTTAGTCCTCCAAGACTTTAAACTGGCTACTGTTCAAGGCATTCTTTAAGTTTTTTTTATACGAATTTTGGAGCTGTTAGTCCTCCAAGACTTTAAACTGGCTACTGTTCAAGACTTTCCTTAAGGGTTTTATACGAATTATGGATCTGTTAGTCCTGCAAGACTTTAAACTGGCTAATTTTCAAGACTGTCATTAAAGATTTTATATTGGAGCTGTTAGTCCTTCAAGACTTTAAACTGAATTTCAAGGATAATCAAGATTTTATGGATATTTTTGGAGACGTATTTCTTTTATATAAATCAAATGTTAGGTCCACCAAGACCTTAAACTGGACTGTTATCAAGCTGTTGGGTCCACCATGACCTTAAACTGGATTTCTTATCGATTAAATGTTTGGTCCACTATGACTTTAAACTGGTAGTTCATTCATTGTTTAGTCCACTATGACTTTAAACTGGAAAATTAATATCTGCAGGATAATTCAACATTCATTGGTCCACTATGGCCTTATACTGGATTACTTGTCGATCAAATGTTTGGTCCACTATGACATTAAACTGGATTATCAAATTTATTCAATCTTTGGTCAAGCCTAGGCCTTACTTAGGAATTTATCAAGTTATTTATGCACCTAAACGATCTTTGGTCCACCAAGACCATAAACTGGCAATCGATTATATGTTTGGTCCACCAAGACTTTAAACTGGAATGTCAATCTGGTTTGGATAACTCAATTCAATCTTTTAATTTATCACTGTCCACTAAGACTCTAAACTGATTATTCAATTATTTCTGGAATTGGGTGCTGATAGCTTTAGGAGGTTAAAATTTTAGGTGGTAATGATGCTAAAGAAAGCATAATGGTTAATTAGGTAAAATTTGTGGCGCTTTAACATGGTCTAAAGTTAATATTATTATTGGAAGCCTGGCAAAAGTATTTTATGGGTTTGCTGTATAGCAAAGTTTGAAAATTGTGATGAAGGAATCAGAAGTTAGGATGGTAGTTGGATTTTAGGGAATGATTTTTTTTAGTGCCTCATAGTTAGGCCATTTTTTTGGTGTGAAGCTTGGAGGACCTTATGGCGAGATTGAAATCATAGAATTCGGCTCAGTGGGGGGCCCTATGAGGTTGGAATCAGGAGTATTTGGCTCATAGGAAGATCCACTCTCTCAATGCTGTGACAAGAAGGAAGACTGGTATATGGGAGTCTGAAGGGATTCAAACCTTGCTCTCAGTAGTGGAATCATCACAAGATTTATATTATTTTATTTTATGTTATATCAAGCCAGAGAAGAAAGAAAACATCATTTATGTTGAAAGTTTAAGAAGACCAAGCAAAAACAAAATTTTATCAAGTTATACTGTTAGAAAAGATAATTTCTTTGAAATTGTTCAACATCATTATCAAAGCTTTGCATTAAAATTCTTCTTTTCATGAGGTCTTCATGGTTATTAGCTGGAGTTTCTTGAAAATAGGCCAGCATTTTTCGTTTCAACTCATTAGTAAAGTCAAGAAAAAGATAGCGATGAAAATTTGGGTAATGATTGATATAGTCCGTCTTCACTCTACCAACATCATCAGTGTTGGTTATTTCGACAGCTAGAAGTTCAAATATGTTATTAAGTCATAGGTTTAGTCAATTTTGATTAAAAGTTTTTTTAGTAAGATAAATAGGGTCTTACATTTAGAGCCAGGAAACATAGTCTCAGCAAAGTTAGTTGGGGGTACTGGCGTTATAGGATTAGGATCTTGTGAAGGCAAAATTAGGCCGGGATCCGTTGATGAAGATTGAACTTTTGAAGCTGTTTTTGATCTTATTCGTTTTAAGAAGACAGGAATTTTGGATCGCTTTTTAGAAGTTGAGGGATCAGGGAGAGCTGCTGGTCCTAAATATACGTTTGTTTTAGAAGGAACTATTGGCCGGTTGCATTTGACTTTTTTCACACGGCATAAGTCGCAAGCTGTTCTGCCAGGAAGATTAGGGTTGGGCATTAAACAAGGTACTTGGTATCGAGCGCAGAGTTCACATGGAGCGACAAGTTCTTTGGAAGACATATTGATGAAGATGAATTTTATAGTTGATTAAAGAAGATGGTGGTTGAAGGTTAAAGATGAATATTGTGTTCGACCACTTATGCAAAGTTTTAAGAATGGGGACATTCTCGATTGGAGGGAGGATGTGGTAGCCTAAAGTTTAGTATGGCACCTAAGTACGTAAATGGAGTTATTACGGCGTGCAAGATTGGCGTTATTATTTTTTAAGGGTTTTATTTAATTTATTGGAGTTTAAAATATGAAGAAATTGGTCACAGGCGAATGCCTATACAAATACAATTTATTTTACGGAGAAAACTTATTTTTACGGTCTGAAAAATTTATAAGTATCAAGTCAAGTCACTCAAGAACCTTGGGAAATTTTCCCAGAATTTTTACTATTTTTCTTTTATTTTTAAATGAATTTTAAAGTTTTATAGAAATATTTATGTTTTCAAAAATTACTTAACTTTGATGAATTTTCACGGGGTAATTAGAGCTGCGCAGACTACGAAAATTAGTTTGGTATGTACAGGGGAAGTAACTCTATTATGTGTAATTTTTCTAGATTTTTTATTATAGTTTTAAGGTTCTAATTGAGTCCTGAAGTCCGGACGGACTCCGTTTCAACTCCGTACGGACTCCGTTTCGACTCCGTATGGACTCCGTACGGACTCCGTACGGGCTCCGGATTGACTCTGGAAGAGCTCTGGAGGGGAAAACTTAGGCACGTGACTAGGAATACTTAAGCGCTTCTCAAACTCGAAATTGAGAGGGGGGACACATCATACAGCTTAATCATTAACTTCCACTGTCTCATTTTTTATTACTCAACAAATTTAATAAATTGTAATACCCTTATAACTTTATATTTTATATATAACATTTTAGAAATACTACTCAACAATTTAAATCACACTTCATACAGGGTATCTTTAGAAAGGTCTTCATCACTGGGACTTGATTATTGCTGTCTCATAAAAATCAAATTATTATAAAAACATAAAAGTCAATCTTTTCAGATCTTTCACTGGTACACCTTAATTGTTGTTATCAGTATTTCTTTATCAACAGCCACTTTTAATTAAATCTCAATAAGCGTTAAATATTTTAGAGTTTCATTATTTTTTATCAATCAGATCCAAGTAGACTGGTTAGCTTAGTGATTTAGAATTCTACTTTGTTATTTTTATTGGAAGGACGGGGTTTTCCACTAAATCCACATATCTCCTCCGGATTCTGCTTACAGCAAGGCAACTGTAAGAGTTTACCTTACCATACCGCCTTCCTGACACATAAAATCCAGGACTCTTCTTCTTGATTGCCAACCAAGTATCATCATCACAACTATCTGGCCTCTCCAAGGTCAACAGATATTCCACCAAAATAAAATAAAACCCAGATTTACCCCAGGTCTCATCTTCAAAATACAACAAAACAACATCCAAGGGTACAACTCTGTCATCAAAATCACCAGTGTGAGCATGAGCCAATTTAGCAGCCCAACCAGGACACCAATCCTTAAATTTTGGCACTTCCTTCTCTTTCCACTGAACCTTGAGAGAATCCAGTTCACTAACAAAAACACCCTTTTCTAATTTTGAGCTGTCCCAAACAACAACTCCATCTTCATCAACAAAAACATCCTGATCACCAGAATCAAGATCAGATCCAGCCAGTTTAGCCTCTTGGTGGAGGTCAGAACAATTGTCCAGTTTAGCCTCATGGGGGAGGAAAGAAAAATCCTCAGCACCCTTTGTGCTGGCCTTAATCACTGGAACATCTTCGTCAAACTCTTCAGAATCAGAATCCTCATCTGTAGGTGGCCTCCTTGATAACCCATCAGGCATAGTAAACGTTTTACCTGGTTTGTGTACCAGGTCAAAAGAAAAATGTTGAATAAATGCCACCCACCTAGTCATTGGAGCATTTGGAAGACTAGGTGTATTGATCATCTGAAACAAAGATTTTGCATCCACCTGCAGCTCAAAATGCTTCCCCCACAAAACCAGCTGTAGCTTCTTTAAAATTTTAGCTAAGCCACACAATTCCAACTTAGGTTGAGAATACCTTGATTCCACCTCATTAAACATCACAGACTCATACCTTACTAGCCTGACCCTCCCACTCTTATCCTCCTGAGACAAAACAGCACCAGCAGCAATATAGCTTGAGTCCACTTCCAGATAAATCTTTCCAGTACCAACACCATAATCCAACTTGTGAAGAATTATATCTTCACCAACAACCTTTTTCAGCTTCTAAAAATCCTCTTCACACTCTTCAGTCCATTCCCAATCTGCATCTTTTCTGGTCAACCTCCTTAAAGGTGAATCCAACAAAGAAAAATCCTTAATGAAAATCCTGACATATACACATACACCCAAAAATCCTCTGACTTCAGTAGTATTTTTAGGCCTTGTCCATGATTGAATTTTATTAATCTTCTTCTTCGCCATAATCCTTCCCTCTTTACATACCACATGACCCAGAATTTCCAAAGCAGGAACACAACAACAGAATTTTGACCCTGAAATGGTCAAACCAGCCTCTTCAATCCTAAAAAACACTCTCTCTAGAGTTATTGCATATTCCCACACAAACCTCCTTATTCCAGGGTTCTCCGATAACACCTCATTACCATAATCAGTGGATGGTCCTTTAATTCCACCATCATCAATAAAAATACCAGCATGAGTAGGAACCTCATGCTGCTAAATCCAAGCCATCTGTGCTTGATAAACTGCCACTGAATTAGTTGCTCCTTGAGGCAACCTAGTGAGCTGAAATCTTCCCAAAGGAGTCTCAAAAGTTGTGAGAGGCCTTGAAGCCGTATGTAGTTCCCTCTCATCATAACCACCCATAATATCACCCAAACCATAACACACCCTTCCAGCAAAAGCTTCAACAAAATCCTCTGCACTTGGCGGCATACCAGCATCCTTGATAGTGACTCTATTCAAGGCTCTAAGATCATGAACCACCCTCAACTTACCATTCTTCTTATTTACACAGAACACCGACCTTGTGTAACTGGATGTTGATTGTTCATATAATCTAGTCCTGACTCTTTCCCTAACAATCTCTACAAAATCCTCTCGAATAGCAGCTGGAATCAGAATAGGTTTTATTTGCCAAGGTTCATTACAAACAACAGGAATCAAGTAAGGTTCCCCATAAGAGTTCTTCAATACACCCCATTCCTCCTCAAAAAATGCCACCACTTTTTCCCTTAGCACAATAACGTGCAATAACAACTTCTTTTCTTCCTCCGACAACCACCCATCAGGACAAAAATTAACAACTTTCATTCTTTCCACGGTCACCCTAGCCGTCTCTACAAATTCTGGAGGATTCTTCACCAAAGGAGTACAGTACGGATCTCTTGACAAAGGAGGTCTTTTCAAAGGCGGATTCAAACCCACAGGCATAGGCTCGTTGACAGGCCTAATCTTGTGTGCTACCTTCTTATACTTTGCCGCTCCACCTTCAACTTGAGGGATCTTCAGGAAATCTTCACCACCAGACCTGGAACAAAAACCAAGGGTTTCCCCATTGCTCACATGTGTGGCCAAGGTAAGGTTTTTGAAAGGTGTAGAAGAAACCCTAGCGGTGCACAATTGGGAGGACTTACTTTTAAACCCCAATCTCACCACTCCAAAACTTTTCCGCAATTCCACATCTTCATCCTCACTTCCAACTTCCAAATCTTCAAATTTTGATTCATCTTCTGAATCACATCTTCTAAAAGTTTGCAGTTTATCCTCATGCTGGAGGTCCAAAAATTGATCTTGATGATCTTCTCTCTTCAAAATTTTCTGCAGTTTAACCTCATGCTGGAGGCCCAAAAATAGATCTTGACGATCTTCAAAAAATATTTTGCATTGTATTTCTTCATTATCTTCAGATTTTTTTCTTGATTTTCTTGAATTATCTTGAATTTTTTTCTTCTTTTCTTGAGTTTCCTTCTGTCCTACAAAAATAACCAGGGGTTTCCCCAACGCTAACAGGTGTGGCCCAGGTAATGTTTTTGAAAGGTGTAGAAGAAACCCTAGCGGTGCACAATTGGGATGACTTACTTTTAGACCCCAATCTCACCACCCCAAAACTTTGCCGCATATCTTTCAATAAAGATATATAACCAATCTTCTTCTTTGAACTTGAATTAAAAATAATTAAGAATCTTGAGAGAGAACAGAGACTTGGTAAAAAACTTGATGAATAGTTGCAGAGAAGAGAAACATTAAAAAGAGAAAGTTGAAAATCCACTTGGTATATCTTCAAGGGAGCTGACCTACTACAACCTGGGATTTCCTCATCTCGGGGAGAGGTTGTAGCACTAGGGTTATCAGACCTTATTACTCTAAAAAAGACAGACTCTCAATAGAGCCTGAACCGCACTCCAAAAAACCAGAAGCAGTACCCACTTCTTTCCTTCTCCTGCAGCAATCCATGCACTGGCACATTGAAGATAAACCAGGCCTAGTCTCCCAACCATCCTCTCCAGGGGATGATAACCTCATGTGAAGCCTCCTTTCATCTTCACCAGTCAACTCCAAACTGATTCTCAAATCAAATTGATAACCTATTCTTGCCTGAAAATTCATCAAGAATGGCCCACCCAAAACTGTTTTTACATTACTTTTAGCAATGTAAAAATGAACCTTCCCTGAAGCTCCTCCAACATCTAACTTCACAAACTCTGAAGTTCCAACCAATTCAGTGACATGGCCACCAATCACTCTCAAATTCCCACCAATACCAGTTTTGATGGGGAGGCCCATATGAGTTGCCTCAAACAAAGAAATCAGGTTTATCCGAGTACCAGAATCCACCAATGCCCTTGCCTCCCTGCCATTCAAAGTGACATTGACATATCCCAGAGGAGCAGAAAAATGAGTTTCCAACCCCTCACCAAACTTTTCAGCAGAATCACAAATGTATTCTACCTCACCAGAAGAAACCCTTCTACTGGTCAACATTTTCTTCTGCCTATCAGCCAACACTGGACTGATAGCATACAATTCCCCATATGATAGGGAAACCTGACCCTGGTTCATCCTTTCCAGGACAGAGTCCATAACATTAACTTGACCAGACACTACTGGCCTCTCAAAGTGAGCTCTTTGCTTCACCACCTTGGTCCTAGAAGATTCTTGAGGACCAGCACCACCAACAGATTTACCATTAACAGGAACCAAACCAGATCCCTCACCAGAACCTCTGACTCCAACAGGCTTTGGAAATGAAGCCAAAGGGACATCCTCCTCAGAGTCAGAATCCACCTCCATTGGCCTTGGCTTACCATTCATGTCCAATGCACCAAAACTATGGGGGCCCATGTCAACCATACCCTTCTGCATCTTGTACAGCTCCTCTTTGCTGTACCTTTTCTTAGCTGGACTCAGCTTAGGATCAACCTTTGAAGCATTTGGCTTTGGTTGGGCCTGAGAACTGCTCTTAGGCTTACCCACCTTCCCTGCTTCCACATCATAAACACCAGCCAAGCATTCACCACTTGACTGTTCACCACAAGAATAAAACTCCAAACCACCAAAGGAAGTAGAAAAAGAGACCTTATTGACCTCCTTCCCCTTTCCCTTGACGTCCTCATCTACCTTAACAGAAGACTTCCCCTGATCAGGAATCTCCTCAAACCTTGGCCTCCTTTGATTGAGACCACCTCTTCTCCTGACCAAATCAACAGGAGCCTGCCCCTCACTGGCCTTCACAAAAGAACCTTCAGGGAACTTAAAAACCCTACCATCAAACTCCAGTTTTCCTTCGGACACATCTCTGTTCAGTGCCCAACAATCATTTGACCTGTGCCCCCTACTACTGCAATAAGAGCAAACGCAAGGATCACTCCTACCAGCCCTCCTTTCAAAATCTCTTGGCTGAGAAGGTGCCTTATTAACCTTCTTGGCCTCCTGAACAAAAATGTGCAGCTGCTTTGTAAGATAAGCCAACTGCTCCACCATTGGGTCCCTCTCCTGTTTGGGAACCTGCACCAAATTTTTCTCCTCCTTCTTCTCCCTAACTTCCTCTTCAGCCAAAGCCTCACTGACTTTGCTGACATACTTGGCACACCCCTCTTGATAGGTGTCCACAGGCAATAACTTCAAATGGGCCTCAACAGCCTCTTTCACCTTATCCAAGGCAGGCATCTTCTGGTCCCCTGAAAGAGTCTTCATCAATTCCTTTCTTGACAACTCCTTCAACACATCCATCCTGACATCTCTAGCCAGGGCAGACCAAAAAACATCCTTGGAAGCATTTTCATGTGCCAGCTCCTCCACTTCCACCAAAGATTCCACCACAAGATCAAACTGTAGCAGAAACTTGCTGTAACTATGTAAGTTACCAACACCACCATAAGATTTCCATTCATTGACAACCTTGTTCAGATCCACCATAGTGAACCTGACACCCCATCTATCCACCATCTCCCTACACAACAATTTCCTATCCCTCTTCTTTTAACCAGACATGGCCACAATCTCCTTCTCCACTGACCTATCACCAATGAAGAAGATAATTTGCTTCACCATGTCCAGGTAGGAAGCACCATCCACTCTAGCAGCAGTTTCATACTTCTCTAGAAACCACTTGATATCCTCCCCATTAAACTCGGTACCATCCCAAGTTTTAATCTACACACACTCCCTAACCATCACAGAAGGAGGACCATCCCCCCCACTGACAGTCACCACAGGAATAGCAGAACCAGAAGCCATTCCTCCAGTCCAAAACATCAAAAAGAGAAAACCAAAGCAAACAGAGATTCCAAAGAACTAGCAAGTTCTACCCCACGTTGGGCGCCAGAAATGTAGACAATCCTATAGTACTAGCTATAGGACTTGACCAAGGGAGTTGGAGAAAAACCAGAGAGAAAATCCCCTGTCCCTTTAGAAAAATAGAGTGAGATTTACTTGCTAAAGTAAGCTGGTTACTGTTTGCTAAAGCCCCTTTTTCAACACACTTGACTGCTTGATGAGCCAAGAAAGTAGTCCCCAGACAGACTACCAGACCAAAGAACTGAAATGTAGACCAATGTCCACACAAGAGAAAGTAAAGATACTTGATGTAGGCTTCAAATCCACACCAGAGACAGCAATAATACTTGCTATAGCTTGCAAGATTATACCAGAGAACCTGTTGCTAAGGTTGAGTTAAATGAAGAACTAACCTTGCAACCAACACAGCCAATTGTGGCACAAAAACAGTAAAAACTGAGTGAGGAACAAAGATATCACCTCCAGATGGTTGTATGATATATAAAGTTGCCCCAAACTGTCTTATTCACTATGTGCACACAGACCACTATCTAAGAGCCCATGCACACCAACAAATTTGGCACCTGTACCAGCCAAATTGAATAAAAACACTTCAGAAGCGCTCCCCAACCTTCTAAAACACAGGGGGGCGGACCACCCGACGTTGGATGTGCCGCCTGAAGCTGCCTGGCCTCCCTGAAGCCAGAAAACCAATAAAAACACCTAATCTACTTGGAAAAATTCACTACAACTACTAAAACCCTTAAAACACAAAATTACGCTATAACAACATTGAGACATGAAATATTGAGCTAAATTAGCCCTATCTAATGGTACTAATCTCTTAACCCTAAAACTTAAGTTTAGCCCGTAAAACAAAAAAATTCAAAATTAAACAGCTATATTTTGTAACTGAAAAATGAGGAAATGACCCCTTAAAACTTAGAATATGAAAAATATTAACAAGACATGAAATATAGAGAAAAACCGGGGCTATCCAATGATAGTACTCACATACCTGCAGTCCCAATATTCACATAATAAAACCAGAAAAACACCCAATTCTTTGATAGATGCCAATTAAGACATGCACAAACAGCCCCAAACAACACAACAAAGGCCCCTGCCAATGTTGGAAGACCACATCCTCCCTCCAATTACCAATGTCCACATTCTTTCTTCATCAAACCACCATGATCAACCTTCTTCCCAAATCTGCCTCTGAAATGGGTCCTTGCCAATACTGCATTGACAATAATCTAATTTGCACCATCACACCTCCTGTCCCTCCATAAAGAACGTCCTGTGATGTCTGCCAATCCAGAAAGAAGACCTGCTAAAGACCTGGTCCATTATCTTCTGCAACAGATTCACCTCCACCTCAACCTGGTCCGTCTTCTACCAGCACCAAAAGATCTGGTCCATACATCTTTATTCCCAGATTAATCAAAAAGCCACACCCTTCCCAGAAGAGTGCCAAAACCACTAAAACAACAAGTTCCGCCATCCCTGGTCCATCTGATAATAAAAACTCCCATTTCTCTTTCAACTTTATAAAACTGATGACTTCTCAGTTCTTTCATCTTCTGACAGTGATGATAACAATGTAGGATCCATTGAACCAACAACACCAAACACTTGCCCTCAATTAAGGCCAAGTTCCAACAACACACATCTCAAAAGAAACACCTTCTGCTAAGCAACTTCCAATCCACTCCTGCTAGAGATACACAGGACATTGAGAACAGAAGACACCTCATTCACCAGTTCAAGGCTAATTCTGAACACTTCATTTCATCTCTTGATTCCCTCTGTAATTCCACTAGTACTTGAGCTTGATTCAGAAAAGAAAAATTGACCACAACCTCTATAGGATGAAACCACAAATAACCCTCAGTTTTAAGTCTTGGGGGACCATCCTCATTTTATAGTCTTGGGGGACTCAAAAAAACCCTCAGTTTAAAGTCTTGGGGGACTCAAAAACCTAAATCATAAACCCAGAACCAGAGATCAACCACATTAAGACACAGAGAAAGAACTAACATTCTGGGGTAATTGTGAATAGAGCTGCCAGCCCATCAATTACCCCCAAACTTGCCTTTGCTAAATTCGGAGGCTCCCCCTGTGGATACCCTCAACCAATCTTTCAAAACCAACTCCAACAACAAAACCCCATTCCTCAGTTTATAGTCATGGGGGACTACACCATCAAACAATCCTCAGCTTAAAGTCTTGGGGGACTAACACAGTGTTCAGTTTAAAGTCTTGATAGACTATTCTTGAAACAATAGATTTTTCAGTTTAGATTCTTTATGGACTATTCTTGAAACAATAGATTTTTCAGTTAAGAGTCTTGATGGACTAACAGAATTTTGCATAAAATAGACCCAGCCAATTTCATAGAGAATACACCTACAGCCAACCTGCTGAACTACCACCTTCTCTTCATCATCTACCCATCACTGACAAAAATCTCCTTCTTATCTCTTTCCATCATCTTTTCTCACCACAGATCTTGGCTGGATCTCCTGATGTTGACCCCTCCAATCTTCCTTGCTTCAATGCTCCCAAGGACTATGCCTGCAAGAAATGCATCCAAATGTGCAGACCTTGCAAATTCACTCTTCCAATTCCTGAATCCAGATTCTACAACAGGGCCTGTTATTCTTGCTACTCCAAAAAGAAGAAATGTGACAGAGATGCCAACTACCCTATTCCTCCTCCTTCAACTTCTCATAAATACCTCTCCAGATCCCCTACCAGATCTTCAGAGCTTGGTCCAGCCTCTTCATCTTTATCCTCAGCACCCTCCAGAAAATCCCGGAACTCAGTTTCCAGAACTCTCCCAAGAAGGCCTGCTTTATCTTTGCAAGAAACAGCTTTTATCTCTGCTAAATTAGCTCCAAAAGATTCAAAATCAGCTCCTAGGCTCCTAGAGTGCATCCAGGTGGCCTGGCCGACTTCAGAAGGCCCGCCCGCCTCACTAGAAAGTGAAAATCAGGCTCAAAATCTTCAAAAACAACCAGAAAACAACCAAATTCCTCCAATCAACAAAACAAACTCGACGCAGCCACCTCCCACTGCTCCCAGATCAATGCAGCCAACCCTTCCAAGGTTCAAAAACTTCAAAATTTCCCAAACTTCTAGGATACCTGCCAGAGGGCCCCAGGAAGACACCAGAGCACCCAACATTGCACCAAAGCAACAACTTGCCCCCAGTTAAGGCAACAAAACTACACCTCTCCTCTGTCAGCCAACTATTCTTCTGACAGTTCAATTCCTTCAAAAGCTCCATCCAGAAGAGATCAATCCGCTTCCAGATCACCCTCTCCTGCCCCATCTTATAACAACCCTGGTACTCTATCACCAGCACCCCATACAACTGAATCAAGCAGAAATAATATCAACAGCAACAACAGGCCTGTTACTCCACCTAGGCCCCAGGAACATCAGCCTCCTAGTTCACCTTCTCAATACCTTTCAGAGGAAGACCAAGAGAATCCATATCTTTCCTTGATTGATCCACCTACTATCACCATTCCAAAATCTTCAGAAGTCCAAATTCCGGCCACTTACAAATTTGATGAGCTTCCAATCTGTAAGTACCAAATTAATTCATCCAATTTCTTTAACAAAAATAATTACTGATCCAATTCTTCTTGTATAGTTGGCACCCCTCCTCCTGAATCTACTATTGGAGTTGGCCAACCTCTAGAAACTTCTTTGACCCTGGATTTTGGAGACATGAAACAACACCTCAGAATCATGTGTTCCAACATGCTGAAAGACTTTGCCCTCCATGGACCTTTAAATGACTTTGAGAAAACCTTGAGGAAAGGAAAAAACTATTGGACAACCACTGGAAGATGTCTATGATCATTAATCAAACCTTCCAACAATCCATTCCTGCCTCTTCTTCTTCTTCTTCTGAACATCCATCCAAACCCATTCCTGCCTATTATAATCCATATAATCTCTCCAGCAGGATGCACTTCAAATAACAAAGTGCTTCCCACAACTCCAACAAAAAACAAGAACAACATCATAATCCAGACCAGCCTCCAGAAACTTCATCATCCAGACAGTGAGCTCCTTCAAAAAGATTAAAAAACATAATAATAAATAAATAATAAAAAACAATTAATAACTATAAATTCTGAAAATTCTCCTTTTTTTGTTTTTTTTTTACACAGTCTACTAACATACTAAAATTAAAAATTGATAAATAAAATAAAAATAAATGAAATAAAATAAAAGTTAAAAAAATATTAAAAATGGTATCCCCCAGCCAATTGATGAGCTGATCCCCTGATACCTTTCCCACATCCAAGTGCACCTTGATGTGGATACACCTTAAATAATTTAAATGATTTGAAATAAGAAGCATAAATTAAGGGTAATAATGAGAATAAAAAATAAAAAATAGAAAATAAAAAATGACATTAATGAAAATAAAAATAAAATAAAATAAAATGATAAAATAGCATTGCCTGGCCAATTGATGAGCCTTTCCCCACCAATGCTTGCCCACATCCAGGTGACCCTGATGTGGTAACTCCTTATATTTTTGATTTAATAATTTTAACAACCCCCATAAAAAATTAAAAGAAAAAAAGAGAAAAAAGAAAATAATCTGAAACTACTATCTATAAAAATCATAACTAAAAAATCAAAGACAGTCCAGCTCCATGGATTGTCCAGATTAAGAGAAGGTCCAGTAATTGAAAGTCCAGTCCATAGAAATGATCACTGGGTGGGCTCCCTCCAATAAGTAAAAATGATGGGAGACCACCAGTGATCCACCACCAACTCAAAAAAACCAAAGATAAAGAAGCAAGTCCCAAACCAGATTAAAGTCATAGTGGACTTGAAACCAGAATAATAAACAACAGAGCTAGAGTTCAACTAGGAAAAACAAAAGACTTGAGACAGAAATTCTGGGGTAACTGTTCTCCAGAGCAGCCAGCTCATCAGTTACCCACACACTTTCCAAAATAAAATCTAGAAGCCCCCCTGGGTACCTTCTAAAAAAAATACAACATCCAACACAGTAAACCAAAAAAAATCAAAGTGAAGAGTCCAGCACTTGAAAACAAAAGGAAATTCCAGTTTAAAGTCATAGAGGACTAAAACCTGTGAAAAGAGACAAATACTAGAGTTCAACCAAATTAAGAGAAAGGGTTGGAAACAGACAATGTGGGGTAACTGTTCTACAGAGCAGCTAGCCCATCAGTTACCCCTACACTTGCCAAGATCAAATCTAGAAGCCCCACCCATGGGTACCTTCTAACAAAAAGTTTCCAACACAAAATTTTCTCTGAAACACCAAAAATTCTAAAACAAAAAGAACGTTCCATAGTTTATCCTCATTGCGGAGTCAATCTTCTTCATGTCTAGTGCCTATGGGATAAATACTCTTCACATGATCTGAAGCCACTCTCTTCTTTAAGACTGCACCATCAAACTCTTCCAGAACATAACAACCTCCAGAAACCTGAGACCTGACTCTGTAAGGTCCATTCCATCTGTCAGCAAACATTTTTCCCCACTGACTCTCTAAACTTCTATTATAAACCAAAACCAAACAACCAGGTTTCAGGGGATTTCTGAGTCTATGAGCCAACTTCTTGTCCCAGTATTAGACTGATTGATTCTTAATCTTCATCATTCTAGAGTATGCCTTCTCTTGACATTCCTCTCTACATTCCAACTGTTGCATCCTGGCACAGAGAAATTCTTCTGTTGAGTGCACATCATCCCAACCAATTCCAAGATAAGAGACAGCTTCCAATTCCACTGGTAGAACAGCTTCCTGACCGAACATTAACTCATAAGGAGAATAGCCAGTTGTCCCCTTCAAAGTGAACCTATATGCAAATAACACCAAGGGTAAATAATGCCTTTACTTATCAGCACTATCCCCACACATCTTTACCAAAGTATTCTTGATAACTTGATGGCCACTTTCAACCATGCCTTCAGCTTCTGGATAATAAGGTGTAGCCACTCTAACTTTAGAACCAACACTAGCCACAGCTTCTTTAAATTCAGCACCAAACTCTGGCCCGCCATCAACAGTGACCAACTTCATCAACCCATACCTATAAATCCACTCCTTCTTCAAAAACTCTGCGACACTCTTTGGCAGTCAAATTAACCAGAGGTACTGCCTCAACCCAACCAGACTAATCATCGCTGGAAACAATTAAGTATTTATACATGCCCTCTTTAATATGGACAGCATCCAGACTGACTCTTCCAAAAACAGTTGATTCACCAGTAGCATTGCCGACCTCTTTAGATTTCAAGTGACTTCTTCTTTGACATTCTTCACAAGATTGAACCCAACCCTGCACAGCCAACTTCATACCTGGCCACCAAAATCTGTCAGCTACTATTCTATAAGTCTCCCCAAAGCCTCTATGACCAAGGTCTTCATGCAAAGACTTCAACACATCTTCTTGACCCTTCTTCTGAGTCACCACAACTTGAGGATTAGGATGTCTCCTCCTCATCAAGCTTCTTCCTGAAACATAAAATCCTGGACTCTTCTTCTTGATTGCCACCCAAGTATCATCATCACAACTATCTGGCCTCTCCAAGGTCAACAGATATTCCACCATAATAAGATAAAACCCAGACTGACTCCAGGTCTCATCTTCAAAATTCAACAAAAAAATATCCAAGGGTACAACTCTGTCATCAATATCACCAGTGTGAACATGAGCCAATTGACCAGCCTAACCAGAATACCAATACTTAAATTTTGGCACATCCTTCTCTTTCTACCGAATCTTGTGAGAATACATTTCACTAACAAAAACACCATTTTCCAAATTTGAGCTGTCCCAAACAACAGCTTCATCTTCATCAAAAAAAACATCCTGATAACTAGAATTAAGATCAGATCCAGCCAGTTTAGCCTCTTGGAGGAGGTCAGAAAAATCTTCAGCATCCTTTGTGCTGACCCTAACCACTGGAACATCTTCATTAAACTCTTCAGCCTCAGAATCTTTATCTGTAGGTGACCTCCTTGATAATCCATCAGTCATTGTAAAAGTTTTGCCTGGTTTGTGTACCAGGTCAAAAAAAATGTTGAATAAATGCCACCAACCTAGTCATTAGAGCATTTGGAAGACTAGGGGTATTGATCATCTGAACCAAAGTTTTTGCATCCACCTGCAGCTCAAAATGCTGACCCCAAAAAACAGTCTGTAGCTTCTTTAAAATTTTTGATGCACCACACAATTCCAACTTAGGTTGAGAATACCTAGATTCCACCCCATTAAACACCACAGACTCATATCTTACTGACCCGACCCTCCCAGTTTTATCTTCCTAAGACAAAACAGCACCAGCAGCAATATATCTTGAGCCCACTTACAGATAAATTTTTCCAGCACCAACACGATAATCTAACTTGTGAAGAACAATATCTTCCCCAAAAACCTTTTTCAACTTCTGAAAAGCCTCTTCACAATCTTCAGTCCATTCCCAATCTGCATCTTTTCTGGTCAACCTCCTTAAAGGTGAAGCCAACAAGGAAAAATCCTTAATAAAAATCATGACATATGCACACACACCCAAAAATCCCCTGACTTCAGTGGTATTTTTAGGCATTGGACATGACTGAATTTCATTAATCTTTTTTTGCCATAATCCTTCCCTCTTTACATATGACATGACCCAGAATTTCCAAAGCAGGAACACAACAACAGAATTTTGACCCTGAAATGGTCAAATCAGGCTTTTCAATCCTAAACAACACTCTCTCTAGAATTATTGCATATTCTCAAAATAACCTCCTTATGCCAGGGTTCTCTGTTAACACCTCATTACCATAATCAGTGGATGGTCCTTTAATTCCACCATCATCAATAAAAATACCAGCATGAGTAGGAACTTCATCCTGAAAAATCCAAGCCATCTGTGCTTGAAATACTGCCACTGAATTAGTTGCTCCTTGAGGCAACCTGGTGGGCTGAAATCTTCCCAAAGGAGTCTCAAAAGCTGTGAGAGGCCTTGAATCCGTATGAAGTTCCCTCTCATCATAACAACCCATAATATCACCCAAACCATAACACACCCTTCCAGCAAAAGCTTTAACAAAATCCTCTGAACTTGGTGGCATACCAGCATCCTTGATAGTGACTCTATTTAAGGCTCTAAGATCATGAAACACCCTCAACTTTCCATTCTGCTTCTTTACACAGAGAACCGGACATGAGTAACTGGATGTTGATTGTTCGTATAACCCAGTCCTGACTCTTTCCCTAACAGTCTCCACAAAATCCTCTCTGATAGCAGCTGGAATCAGAATAGGTTTGATTTGCCAAGGTTCATTGCAAACCACAGGAATCAAGTAAGGTTCCCCATAAGAGTGCTTCAACACACCCCTTTCATCCTAAACAAAAGCTACAGCTTTTTCCCTTAGCACAATAAAGTGCAAAAACAACTTCTTTTCTTCTTCAGACAACCACCCATCAGGACCAAAATTAACTACTTTCAACCTTTCCACAGTCACCCTAGCCGTCTCTACAAATTCTGGAGGATTCTTCACCAAAGGAGTACATTACGGATCTCTTGACAAAGGAGGTCTCTTCAAGGGAAGATTCAAACCCACAGACAGTGGCTCATTGAGAGGCCTAATTTTCTACACTACCTTCTTATACTTTGCCACTCCACCTTCAAATTGAGGGATCTTCAGGAAATCTTCACCACCAGACCTAAAAAAAAAACCAAGGGTTTTCCCGTTTCTCACATGTGTGGCCAAGGTAATGTTTTTGAAAGGTGTAGAAGAAACCCTAGCGGTGCACAATTGGGAGGACTTACTTTTAGACCCCAATCTCACCACTCCAAAATTTTTCCGCAATTCCAACTTTTCATCTTCACTTCCGTCTTCCAAATCTTCAAATCTTGATTCATCTTTAGAGTCAACTCTTATAAAATTGTGCAGTTTATCCTCATGTTGAAGGCCCAAAAATTGATCTTGATCATCTTCTTTCTTCATTATCTTCAGATTTTTTTTTTGATTTTCTTGAATTATCTTGAAAAATTTATCTTCTTTTCTTGAGTTCTCTTCTGACCTAAAAAAATAACCAGGGGTTTCCCCAATTCTCACAGGTGTGGCCCAGGTAATGTTTTTGAAAGGTGTAGAAGAAACCCTAATGGTGCACAATTGGGAGGACTTACTTTTAGACCCCAATCTCACCACCCCAAAACTTTTCCGCGTATCTTCCAATAAAGTTATATAACTAATTTTCTTCCTTGAGCTTGAATTAATAATAATTGAGAATCTTGAGAGAGAACAGAGACTTTATAAAAAACTTGAAGAATAATTGCAGAGAAGAGAAACATTAAAAAGAGAAAGTTGAAAATCAACTTGGTATATCTTCAAGGGAGCTGACCTACTACAACCTGGGATTTCCTAATCTTGGGGAGAGGTTTTAGCACTAGGATGATCAGCCCTGCTCATTCTAAAAAAGACAGACCCTCACTAGAGTCTGAGCCGCACTCCAAAAAACCAGAGGTAGCACCCACTTCTCTTCTTCTCCTACAACAATCCATGCACTGGCACATTGAAGATAAACCAGTCCTGGTCTCCCAACCATCCTCTCCAGGGGATGATAACCTCATGTAAATTCTCCTTTCATCTTCACCAGTCAACTCCAAACTGATTCCCAAATCAAATTTATAACCAATTATTGCCTGAAAATCCATCAAGAATGGCCTACCCAAAACAGCTTTAACTGTTCCCTTAGCAGTATAAAAATGAACCTTCCCTGAGACTCCACCAACATCTAACTTCACAGACTCAGAAGTTCAAACTAATTCAGTGACATGGCCACAAATTCCTCTCAAATTCCCACCAATACCAGTTTTGATGGGGAGGCCCAAATGAGTATCCTCAAACAAAGAAATCAGGTTTATCTGAGAACCTGAATCCACCAATACCCTTGTCTCCCTGCCATTTAGAGTGACATTGAAATAACCCAGAGGAGCAGAAAAATGAGTTTCCAACCCCTCACCAAACTTTTCAGCAGAATCACAAATGTATTCCACCTCCCCAGAAGAAACTCTTCTCCTGGTCAACAACTTTTTCTGTCTATCAGCCAACCCTGGACTAATAGCATACAATTCCCCATAAGAAAGGGAAACCTGACCCTGATTCATCCTTTCAAGAACAGTTTCCATAACATTAGATTGACCAGAAACCACTGGTCTTTCAAAGTGAGCCCTTGGCTTCACTAACTTGGTCCTAGAAGCTTCTTGAGGACCAGCACCACCAACAGATTTACCATCAACAGGAACCAAACCAGATCCCTCACCAGAACCTCTAACTCCAGCAGGCTTTGGGAATGAAGCTAAAGGGACATCCTCCTCCAAGTCAGAATCAACCTCCATTGGCATTGGCTCTCCATTCATGTCCAATGCACCAAAACTAGGGGGGCCCATGTCAGACATACCCTTCTGCATCTTGTACAGCTCGTCTTTGCTGTACCTCTTCCTAGATGCTCTCAGCTTAGGATCCACCTTTGAAACCTTTGGCTTTGGTTGGGCTTGAGAACTGCTGTTAGGCCTTCCCACCCTCCCTTCTTCCACATCATAAACACCAGCCAAGAATTTTCCACTTGAATTTCCACCACAGGAATACAACTCCAAACCACCAAAGGAAGTAGAAAAAGAGACCTTATTGACCTCCTTCCCCATTCCCTTGACATCATCATCTTCCTTACCAAAAGACTTCCCCTGATCAGGAACCTCCTCAAACCTTGGCCTCCTTTGATTGAGACCACCCCTTCTCCTTACCAAATCAACAGGAGCCTGCCTCTCACTGGCCTTCACAAATGAACTGTCAGGGAACTTGAAACCCCTGCCATAAAATTCCACCTTTCCTTCAGACACATCCCTGTTCAATGCCCATCAATCATTGGACCTGTGCCCCCTCCTGCTGCAATAAGAGCAGACCCAAGGATCGCTCCTTCCAGCCCTCCTATCAAAATCTCAAGACTGAGAAGGTGCCTTATTGACCTTCTTAGCCTCCTGAATAAAAATATGCAGCTGCTTTGTGAGTTCAGCAAACTGCTCCACCACTGGGTCGCTCTCCTTTTTGGGAGCCCGCACCATATTCTTCTCCTCCTTCTTCACCCTAACTTACTCTTCAGCTCTATTTTTTTAACCTGTCATTGAGCACGGTGTTAGAAAATAAAAAAATAAGAGACATTTTAATATTAATTTTAATTATTTACTAATTTTATTCTTTTGTCATTAGTTAATTTATTATAGGTAAATTTAATTTAAACAAATTCTAATTAATTAAATTAAATTAATAAGGTGTGGCTTCATCCCAGTAAATAATTAATTATTTCACTGGGTAAGTCTAGTAGCCTGGCTGACACTCTCTCACTCTAAAAAAACAATAAAAAAATGCTATGATTTTTTCTTTTTATATTTCATTAGCTGAGTAGGAAGATTAGATATCTCCTTCCCAGCTATCCAAGAGTCATATTCAGAAGATTTATTCTTGAATCTCAATAAGTATTCTGTACCTTTTTCAGCACTAACTATTCTGTCATTTAGAATCTTATCAATTTCTGCTGTCTCAGTGATTTCATTAGGGGTATTTTTTGGGCTTCCCCTCCTTTTGGGAAATAAATCACTATTAGATGTGTAAGGTTTCAAAGAGATATTAGAAAAACAGGATGTTTTCTGTCATATGGAGAATACAAAATAACTTCAACTGAATTATTACAAACCATTCTTCTTACAAAAAATGGACCTACAAATGGGTCTTTTAATTTTTTGTTACCTTGTAATTTGAAGTCAACTGTAGAAATCAGTACTTCATCACACTTTTTAAAAGTGTATTCATTATGGTATTTGTCTCATCTCTTCTTGTCATATTCAAAGGATTTTTCAATACAATTTTGAGCATGACTTCTTAAAAATTGTTGCATTTGAAGAAAAGATTTTACACAAGGTTGTAAATCCAATTTAGGTATTTTATTATTGAGTATATGGGCAGGAGTGTTTGGAACATATCCCAGTCAGAGCTCAAAAGGCTTTTTCTGAGTAACAGAATGAACAGTGCTATTATAAGCAAATTCCAACCCAGGAAGTAGGGTAACCCAATCATGAGTAAATCTGTCATTGTCTTTGTAATCAAGGCCAAAGGCACGGTACCTTCTTATCATGTCCTCTATAGTCTGAATCATTCTTTCAGCTAATCCATCAGTCTGAGGGTGATGGGCAGTAGATAGTTTCAGATCACAACCGCAAACATCCATCAGAGACATCCAAAATTCAGAAGTAAATTTAGGGTCCCTGTCAGAGATTATGGATTTAGGAAATCCTGTAGTATTAAACATATGAGACCACCATAAGAAAGCTAATTCCTTAGTGGATACATCCTTGTGAGTAGGGATAAATTTACACATTTTGGTGAATCTGTCCACAATAACCCAACAAGAGTTATAACTGTCTTTCCCAGCAATGGGTAGTCCTGTTACAAAGTCCATATTTATTATTTGCTGTTGTGCATCAGGAGATTCAATATGTTGCATTAATCCAGCCCTTTTACCAGTCAATCTTTTTGATTTTTGGCAAGAGTCACAGGATTCAACATATAGTTTGGTGTCTTCAGACATATTAACCAACCAAGAAGTGTTTTTAATTCTGATAATTGTTTTTTAAGATCAAAGTGTCCAGCCAATCTGTCATCATGGAAAATTTTCAAGATATTCTCTTTCATAGAAGGAGAAATAACAATAAAATTACTCAACTTTCATCTATAATAGTGGTAGCCTTCATCAATTGAAAATTTACCTTTTTCCAAAGCCTTCTGGTAGTTTGGTGGAAGGGTTTTAAATAATGCTAGTATTGAATGATTCTTTGGATCATTTAAGATGGTACATAACTTTTTTAAGTCAATTTCCTTATCATATGAATCCAGAATAAGCTGTAATAGCTTTTCCTCCATATCTATTACATACATCCCATAAATATGAATAATTTCATCTTCAGGAACATATGCCGGATTTGATTCATCATTTGGCAAAGGTAACCTTGATAACATATCCACATTTGACTGAAAAATACCAGCCCTATGAATTATTTTCATTCTCCCTCTATATTCTTGAACAGCCAGTTCCCATCTGAACATATGTCTGTTGGGTGTTTTCAAGTTTGGTAGGAATTTAACTGCACTGCATTCAGTGACAAGTTCAAATTTCTGGTCATTCAGGTAATAATGTAGCTTTTGAAGAGCCCACACTACAGCTAAAAATTCCAGTTTAGTGGCACCATTTTTCAATTTACTATTTCTCAAGGTTCTTGAAATATAACAAATTACTACTTCTGATACTTTTAATTCATCACTTTTTTCTGATAGAGGTCAGCACCAAGACCGATAAAACTGGCATCAGTGTATAAAACAAATGGTTGATTAAAGACAGGTAAAGCAAGAATTGGTGCTGACATTAAACAATGTTTCATAGTGTCAAAAGCTCTTTGTCTTTCACTTTTCCAGAGAAAAGCAACATCTTTCCTAGTCAGTTGGGTAAGGGGTAATTCTATGACTTGTTAATTTTTAATATACTTTCTATAGTATCCACAAATTCCCAAAAAACTCTGTAGCTCTCTAACAGTGGTAGTAGCCTTCACCTGTTGTATGGCTGCCACTTTGTTTTAGTCAACACATATCTGTAACCTTGAGACAACGTGACAAAGCACTTTTAAGGAATCAAACCAAATTTGCATTTCTTCAGAGCAATTGTCATATTTATCTCATCCATCTTATTGAAAACTTTACACCGGTGGTTAAGATGGTCCTCAAATATTTTAGAGAATATAATGATATCATCAATATAAACTATCAGCCATCCTTCAATTATTTTTTGATGGAATGTGTTATCCATAACTTTTTGAATAACTGAAGGGGCATTTTTAGGGCAAAATGGCATCCTAATATACTTATAAATACCCATATGAGTAGCAATCATCAGAAAATTCTTAGAGTTCTTCTCAACAGGTACCTGGTGATATCCCTTATTACTATCCAAACAGCTGATATATTTAGCACCTTGTACTGTAGCATTTATAGAGCTAATTCTGGGTAAAGGATAGATATCATCAAGAGTATGAGTGTTCAATTCTCTATAATCACCACATAACCTGGCCTTACCTTTCTCATAAGAAATTAGGACAGGTGAGATAACACAATGTTTAGGTGTTTCAACTACCTTTTCAATAATATTCATTTTCAAAAGGGTAGAGATATTGACTTCAATATCTTTTCTCTTTGTGGGAGAAGCTGGATAAGGCTTCTTTTTTAAACTAGGTGGTATTTCTGCCAATGGGAAAGATAATGGAAGCTTCATTTCTTCTTTTACCAATCCTAATTCATGTGATCCATGAGAAAAGGCCATAGGAAAGGATTTGATCAATTTAATGATTGAGTCTTTATCTTTACCAGAAATTTGTTCTTTAAAATTAGCATTGTCAATTTCAGACACAAGGGAAGGCATTTATTTTGTAGATCTTCCTTTATATTGAACTACAGAATGACATGTGTTCAATCCTGGTGTTAATAATTTCTTGCAGGAGGAAATTTTAAATTTTATCTTCCCATTAGTCCCCATTGTGAAGAATTGGTTTGAAGGAGCCAATTTTATGCCATATTTGGTTAATATGTCTTTTCCCACAATGAACCAACTACTCAAGTTATCATTTTTCATGACAAAAAATCACATATAGCTCTTACAAAACCATGGTTATATTTGAAAAATACTATTGCTTTGTATATATCAATGGGGGACAAAACTGAGCAATAACCTCTCCAATTCTCAGAAATTATAGTCATAAGTTTTGATTTATAATCTTGGTCCACTGAAGCAAGTGCTTTTTCAGATACTAAACTTCCTCCAGCTCCAGAATCTAAGACAACCTCAATGATGTTTCCATAGATCAAGACTGGTGCCTTGAGAGGGGAAATAATAATTGAGCTATCCTCAACGTTTTTTATGATCTCAGAATCCTCTACTTTAGATAAATCATTATTCTAAATTTCAATTTTTTTAAATAATTAATATCCTCTTCCAGAATTAATATTTCCTGGTGAGATTCATATGAGATATTTCTGGCACAATCACTTGATGTTTCATCCAGTGCTATTGTGTCATCAGCATGTTCCTCTGTCTGCTCAACAAGATTTATTCTCTTGTCACAAACATGGCCTTTCTGCCAAGGCTTACTGCATTTGAAGAAAGTATTTGTAGCATACTTTTTGGGTGCAACAGGGGCAGAAGGTTTACCAACCTTTTCCAGAGGTTTTTGTTGGTAATTGGAAGTCTTCTCCAATGAAGTTCTAGAAATGAATCTTCTAGAATCATACTTGTTGTTAATAAGGATCTTATTACAATTATTAATGAAAGAAGAAGGTTCCCTTGAGATCTCAGTCCTAGCAACTATTAAGTCTCTCAGAGACATAGGTAATTTATAGAGGATCCTGTCCTTCCCGTAACTCAAACTCCATATCTGGGTCCATTGCCCTTAAGATTTTCACAAGTTTCATCAAGAACTCAATAGTTTTTTCAGTAGAAGAGCTATATCTGGTTTCTTCATTTTGCCTTTGTTGAGCTAATCTAAACTTGGAACCACCAAATTATGCTTTAATTAATTTTTTCCAATCTTCCCATGAGTAGTCATTTTTATCCAAGAGATCAGATTCATACCACATTAGGGCTATATTGATAAATAAATTAATTAATTTTGGCACAATTTTCTCATCTGGGAGTTTTTAAGAATTATTTAGATTATCAATTCTGAAAATGAACTGTTGCCAATCAGAGGAAGAGTCACAATCAAATTTTGGATACTGGTCAAGTTTTGGCCAATTCTTTTGATTTGAAGTAGTCTCCTTTTTACAAGCTTTTTTCTGAGTGAGAAGGAGTATTAAATTCTCCAACTGGGCAGTAATTTTATTTTTTAATCCTTCTGTGGATTATCCAGGTCCATCATCAATTTTTGATGGAAACTCAGTGATATCAACAGGTATTTCTGGAACTAATTTTACTTTGGATGAACTAGGAACAGGTGCAATCGGGGTATCCTGCTCAACAGATTCTTTCAAAGAAATTTCAGAAGACTTTTGATTATAGAAAAATGAATTGAATTTCTCTTCAATGGTTGTTAGCCTAGTCTTTACTCTTGGAATACTAGATAAATTTTCATAGATGGTTGCAAAAGATAATTGATTTTTATTTTGTAAAGATGAATAATGGTTACTGAATCTTTCTAAGCCCATCTTATGTCACTCTAGCTCCTGGAAATAGATGGACACAGTATCTTTTAATTTAGACAAATTATTCTTGATATTTTGCTATAAAGCAACTTTCTTTTCATGAATTACTTTGTAATGAAACAAATCATCAGAAACTCTTTCTAAATACCTCCACAATGCTTGATAACCATGTTCAGTTAACAAACTATTATATTTATGAGTCAATTGCATGTTTTTCATTATATGATTTTGTTTAGCAATAATATCCCTCAAATATTCATCATTAATGCTGGCTACATCTGGAGTATTTCTCAATAGTGAAACAGAATAACTTTCCAAATTCTCATAAAACTCAGGATCAAGTGTCTCATCACTTATAGCCATATCCGTATTTATCATTGAAGTAGAAATTAAAACCAAAGGATTAGATACATTAGAATATTGAGCAATTTTTCTACTTCTCTCAGCCTCTACTGTTCTCACAGTCTCATCTTCTTTTCCAGAGTTACCTGCAGGAACTGAATCAGTTACAAGAAATGGTACTTGAGATTCAATAGAGGGGCTTACCATGGCTTGTGAAAGACTTGGATGTGGATGTTTTTTCTCTTTCTTCCTCCTTGGTAGAGGTGAGGTGTGGGGTTGAACTGATTTGCTCTTGAAGGACCTGCCTGAGGTACTTGTTGCTGTTGTTGTTGTTGTTGGGACAGATAATCCCACTGGGTGTTCAGCCAATCCCCCTGCCACTTTGAGACTTCCACCTTTTCTTGTTGCTGGGGGGCCAGTTTTGGAAGGGCATTTGGAGGAGGAGGTTTCTTCTTCTCTTGAATAAAGGACTCTATTTGTCTTACCTTGTCTTCTAGAAAGTCTATTTTTGACCTCAGATTGAGGTTTTCTTACCTCAACTCCTTGATGTGAGTGGAGAGATTTTTGACTTGCTGATTCAAGGGCATATTTTTCATTTTGAAGCCTTTGGGAAGCTCTTCTGGGGGGTTGATAGAATTCTTTTGTTCCTGAGCAGTTGTCTCCACTAATATTTCCATCTCCTGTATTTCTACATCCTGGTTGGTCCAGTAGTTGATTGATTTGAGCCAGTTTTTTAGTCAAAGGAGAACTTACAGAAGAAGCTTCATCATTATCAATTAAATCTAGTTCCTCATTATGGCCAGCAGAAGCACCTTGATCAGTCATAGTTGTAATTAACCTGAACTTAGAGAAAGAAATATTCAATTAGTTATTATATTTTCTTTCTTTAAAGAAAAATAATGAAAAGAAAAAAAATTATATATGTAATTATCATGACTTTAAAATCAACTGGAAAAATTAAAATATAATGTTTATCAGGACTAAAATAAACTGAAATAATAATCACAATTTTATTAATTTTAAGGTAATTTTATAACCAGGATTTAAAATAAATCAACTGAAATAATAAAATAATTTAATAATTAGTAATATTTTGATAATTATCAGGACTAGAAGTCAACTGAAGAATATAATTACCAGGACTTAATGTCAACTGAAAATAATTTAATTACCAGGACCTATTGTCAACTGAAATAATTTTAATTTTCAGGACTTATTGTCAACTGAAATAATTTTAATTACCAGGACTTATTGTCAAGTGAAATAATTGTAATTACCTGGAATTAATGTCAACTAAAATAATTTGATATAATCAATTTAATTAATTTATAATATTATTAACTTACTGCCAGGAAAATTTTTCAATTGAAACAATAATATAAAATTATAATTATCAGGACAAAAGTCAACTAAAATAATTAAAAAAATAATAATTTTAATAATTTGATTTCTATATCACTTCAAGGACTAAGAACAATATAGTTCTATCTTTTTCAACTAGGAAAACAAAAATTTATTTTTCCAGACACCTCCCCCTGTAAAATGAGTAAGTTAATTCCAATTTACAGAATGCTGAGTAATAAAAGATGTACATTTACAATGAAATGTGTAAAATGACCCAAAAAAAGTAATCAAATAATTACCACAAATAAATATGACTATTGTCAATATATGAACCTAAATTTTGGAGCGCAGTTTGATTCCTGGTCGCAGCAAAAAAGTAAGTCACATGGCTGATGACATTTGTTGTCTTGGTTGTTTATTCGTCCTATTGGCACCTCATCATCGATGGTCCCTCGGATTCCGGCTTCAAGGTATCAACGCGCTGTCGACTATTTGGAAATGGCCTCAATTGTCAAGGGGTCTTTCAGGTCTAGAAGATTTCTTACAGGGGTCCAACAGTGTTAACTGTGGAAATTTAGGATCTCAAAGTCTATAGTACATTTATCTATCATTTTTTTATTTGACTCAAATTTAAGAGGCAAGAAATTTTAATTATTATTATAGATTAATGAGGTAGTACTACGTAAATGTAAATACTAAAAACAATAATAAATAGTAATAAGTAATTAAACAGAATAAGTGTTTGAGTAATGCAAGTAAGTAATGAATGCTCAAAAGCAACCAGAAAGGAAGGCCTTATATAGGTAAAGGAGAGATAAAGCACAGTGTTAAAATCCTAAATACAGTAGTATGAGAGAAGAAAAGAATATTCCAGAAAAATATTTCCAATTAATAAGGTTGTTCAAAAAAGAAGGTGCCAGAAAAGTGAATTTACTGTATATGACAGAAATAAATTAATTTATTTAAAATTTACTTTAAATGTCAATTTTAAATAAGTAATTTGAATTTTTTGTAGATACTTAATTTTATTTGAATTTTAAATTTCTATTTTAAATTAAAATTTATTTTAATATTAATTTCTATTTCTTTTAACCTGTCATTGAGCACGGTGTTACAAAATAAAAATATAAGAGTCATTTTAATATTAATTTTAATTATTCACTAACTTTACCCTTTTTTAATTAGTTAATTTATTATAGGTAAATTTAATGTAAATAAATTATAATTAAAAAAATTAAAATAAAAAAGCATGGCTTCATCCCAGTAAATAATTAATTATTTTACTGGGTAAGTCTAGCAGCCTGGCTGACAATATAACTCCTCCAAAACATAAAGACCTACAGACACCTGAGATCTAACTATGTAAGGTCCATTCCATCTGTCAGAAAACATCTTTCCCCACTGACTTTCTAAACTTCTATTATACAACAAAACCAAACAACCAGGTTTCAGTGAATTCCTGAGTCTATGAGCCAACTTCTTGTCCCAGTATCTGACTAATTGATTTCTTATCTTCATCATTCTAGAGTATTCCTTCTCTTGACATTCCTCTCTACATTCCAACTGTTGCATTCTGGCACAGTGAAAATCTTCTGTTGAACATACATCATCCCAATAAATTCCAAGATAAGAGATGGCTTCCAAATCCACTGGTAGAACATCTTTCTGCTCAAACATCAATTCATAAGGGGAATATTAAGTTGTCCTTTTCACAGTGACCCTATCAGCCAATAACACCAAGGGTAAATAATGCCTCCACCTTTTAGCACTATCTCCACACATCTTCACCAAAGCATTCATGATAACTTGATGGACTCTATTAACTATGCCTTCATCTTCAGGATAATAAGGTGTAGTCACCCTGACTCTAAAACCAAAACTTTCCACAGCTTCTTTAAATTCAGCTCAAAATCTGGCCCACAATCAACAGTCACCAACTGCATCAAACTATACCTAAACACTCATTCCTTCCTCGAAAATTCTGCCACATTTTTGGCAGTCAAATTAACCAGAGGCACTGCTTCAACCCAAGCAGAAAAATCATCCTTGGCAACAATCAAGTATTTATAACTGCCCTCTATGATATGGATAGTATTGACACTGACTCTTCCAAAAACAGTTGATTCTCCAGTAGCATGGCCAACCTCTTTAGGTTTCAAGTTACTTCTTATTTGAAATTCTTCACATGATTTAACCCAATCTTGTACAACCAACTTCATACCTGGCCACCAAAATCTATCTTCTACTCTTCTATAAGTTTCCCCAAGGCCTCAATGACCAAGGTCTTCATGCAAAGACTTAAACACCAACTCTTGACCCTTCTTCTGAGTCACTACTACTTAAAGATTTGGATGTCTACTCCTCATTTACATCCTTCCTGACACATAGAAGCCAGGACTCTTCTTCTTGATTGTCACCCAAGTATCATCATCACAAATATCTGTCCTCTCAAAGGTTAACATAAATTCAACTATAATAAAATAAAACCCAGTCTGACCCCAGGTCTCATCTTCAAAATCTGAAAAAACAACATCCAAGGGTACAAACCTATCATAAAAATTACCAGTGTGAAAATGAGCTACTTGACCAGCCCAACCAGGACACCAATCCCTAAATTTTGGTATATCCTTTTTATTCCACTGAATATTAAGAGAATTCAGTTTACCAAAAAAATGCCATTTTCCAATTTTGAGCCATCCCAAACAACAGTCCCATCTTCATCAACAAAAACATCCTGATCACCAGAATCAAGATCAGAACCAGCTAGTTTAACCTCCTGGTGGAGGAGAGAACTGTCAGCCAGGCTACTAGACTTACCCAGGAAAATAATTCATTATTTACAGGATGAAGCCACACCTTATTATTTTAATTATTTAATAAAATTAGTTACATTAAAATTACCTGCAATAAATTAACTAATTAAAGAATGGTAGAATTAAATGAATAATTAAAATTAAATATAAAATTTCCCTTATTTTTTTTCTCTAACACCGTGCTCATTGACAGGTTAGAAGAAATAAAATTTTATATTAAAAAATTAGATTTTAAATTGAAATAAAATTTTAATATTCAAATAAAAATAAATATATGCAAAAAATTCAAATTTGTTATTTAGAGTTGACTTCTACAGTAAATATTAAATAAATTTATTTATTTCTGACATACTCTGTAAATACATCTTTAAAATACATCTTTTTGATGCCTTCTTTTATAAACAACTTTGTTATTTGAAAATACTCCTTCTGGAACATTCTTTTTTTCTCTCTCATACTACTGTTTTTATAAGTTCATTGCCGTGGTTTGTCCCTCATTTGCCTATATAAGGACTCTCTTTTGGTTGTTTTTTATTCATTCAATTGCTTACTTATTTTATTAAAATTATTTACAATCCTTTTATTACTATTTATTACTGCCTTATTATTTACATTTAACATAATTTTAATCCATTTATTTTAATAATAATCCAATTCTTTACATCATATTATAAAGTAAATAATCTAGAGGATAGGAAAATACGTACCTGAGTTTGAATCCCTTAAAAACCTTTGTTACTGCCATTGGACCTCCCTTTAAAACCTTCTAGACTTGAAAGACCTCTTGACAGTTGCAAAACTTTACAAATCGTCGACAGCGCATTGTTATCTTGAGGACCAGAGAATGTGGGACCATTGCCATCAAGGTACCTGTAAGGACGAGTGGACAACAAAAACAACAAATGTCATATATCACGTGACTTATTTTATTTTCTGCTAAGGGTGTAGACAATCCTATAGTACTAGCTATAGGCCTTGACCAAGGGAGTTAAAGAAAAACCAGAGAGAAAATCCCCTATCCCTTAAGAAAAATAGAGTGAGATTTACTTGCTAAAGTAAGTTGGTTCCTGTTTGCTAAAGCCCCTTTTTCAACACACTTGACTGCTTGAGGATCCAAGAAAGTAGTCCCCAGAAAGACTATTAGACCAAAGAACTGTAATATAGACCAATGTCCACACCAGAGAAAGCAAAGAGACTTGATGTAAGCTGCAAATCCACACCAGAGACAGCAATAATACTTGATATAGCTTGCAAGACTATACCAGAGAACCTGTCGCTAAAGTTGAGTTAAATGAAGAACTAACCTTGCAACCAACACATCCAATTGTGGCCAAAAAACAGTGAAAACTGAGTGAGGAACAAGGATATCACCCCCGGATGGTTGTATGATAATTAAAGTTGCCCCAAACTGTCTTATTCACTATGTACACACAGACCACTATCTAAGAGGCGATGCACACCAACAAATTTAGCACCTGTACCAGCCAAATTGAATAAAAACCCTGCAGATGGGCTCCCCAACCTTCTAAAGCAGAGGCCGGCGGGCCGCCTGACGTCGGAGGTGCCGCCTGAAGCAGCCTGGCCTGCCTGAAGCCAGAAAACCAATAAAAACACCTAATCTACATAGAAAAACTAGCTACAACTACTAAAACCTTTAAAACATGGAATTTCACTATAACAACATTGTGACATGAAATATAGAGCTAAATTAGCCCTATCCAATAGTACTAAGTACTTAACCCTAAGACTTAAGGTTACCCTGTAAAACACAAAAAACAAAATTAAACAGCTTTCTTTTGTAACTGAAGAATGAGGAATTGACCCCTTAAAACTTAGAATATTAAAAATATTATCAAGACATGAAATATATAGAAAAACAGGGGCTATCCAATGATAGTACCCACATACCTGCAGTCCCAATATCTACGGAATAAAAGCAGAAAAACACCCAATTCTTCAACAGATGCCAATTAAGACATGCACAAACAGCACTAAACAACACAACAAAGGCCCCTGCCAATGTTGGAAGACCACAACGGGAATTGAACCGCACTTCAAAACTTAGACTTATATACTAACTAATAATTATATATTTCATGGTAATTATTGATTACTATTCGTGGGTCACTTTGCACTCTTCATACTCTATGTATTTCCTTTTACTCAGCACTCTGTAAGTGGCATTAATTTGCTCATTTTACAGGGGGAGGTGTCTGGTAAATTGAATTTTTTTATTTATTTTCCTATTTGACAAAGATAGAGCAATTGTGTTCTTAGTCCTAGAAGTAATAAATTATTATTTTTTAATTAATTGCAATTTTCAGTTGACTTTGTCCTGATAAATCAAAATATTTTTGTTCCAGTTGACAAATTGTCCTGAAAATAAAAATTTTAATTAATAAAGAATAAAACTATACTAATTTATTTCAGTTGACATTGAGTCCTGGTAATTAAATATCTTTCAGTTGATTTAAATCCTGATAATCATCATAAATTTTTTGTTAAATTAAAAATTATTTTTATTTCTTCAGTTGATTTCTTGTAAATCCTGCTTATAAGATTAGTTTGAAGTAATAAATAATTGATTATTATTTTCAGTTGATTTTTATCCTGAAGAGTTTTATATTCTTTTTTTATTTATTTTTCTTTTATAAAGCAAAAAAAAACTGATTCATCTTATTGTTTCACCTCAAGTAAGATTTAAAACAATGACTGACCAAGGTTTTTCTGCTGCACATGAAGATGAACTGGATTGGATTGATTATTATGAGGCTACTTCTGTGAGTTCTCCTTTAACTACAAAATTAGCTTAAATTAATAAATCATTGAACCAATCAGGACGTGGAAATGGAGGAAGTGGAGATTCTGGTAGAGACAAATGCCCAGGAACAAAAACCTTCAATAAACCCCCCAGGAGAGCTTCACAAAGGCTTCAAGATATAAAAGATGCCCTTAAACTAGCAGGTAAAAAATCTCTCTACTCACATCAAGGAGTTGAGGACAGAAAACCTCAAGCCGAAGTCAAGGATAGACTGTCTAGAAGACAAGGTAAGAAACATAGAGTATTTTCTTCAAGAGAAGAAGAAACCTCCTCCTCCTAAAGCCCTTCCACAACTGGCCCCCCAGCAACAAGAAAAGGTGGAAGTCTCAAAGTGGCAGTGGGATTGGCTGAACACCCAGTGGGATTATCTGTCCCAACAGCAACAGCACCAAGTACCTCAGGCAGGTCCTTCAAGAACAAATCAGTTCAATCCAATACCTCCTCATCCCTATCAAGGAGGAAGAAGGAGAAAAAAAAACCACATCAAAGACTTTCCCAAGCCATGGTAAGCCCCTCTATTGAATCTCAAGTACCATTTCTTGTAACTGATTCAGTTCCTTCAGGTAATTCTGAAAGAGGAGATGAGACTGTGAGACCTGTAGAGGCTGAGAACAGTAGACAAATTGCTCAAATCTCAAATGTATCTAATCCTTTAGTTCTAATTGATACTTCAATGATAAATTCTGATATGGCTATTATTGATGAAGCACTTGAGCCTGAGTTTTATGAGAATCTGGAAAGTTACTCTGCTTCCTTATTGAGAAACACTCCAGATGCAGCTAACATTAATGATGAATATTTGAGGGATATTATTGCTAAACAAAATTATATAATGAAAAACATGCAATTGACTTAGAAATAAAATAGTTTGTTAACTGAAAAGAGTTATCAAGCATTGAGGAGTGAGTTACAGAGGGTTTCTGATGATTTGTTTCATTAAAAAGCAACCCATGAAAAGAAAGTTGTTTTATGGAAAAATATTAAAAATTATTTGTCTAAACTGCAAGATACTGTATCCACCTGTTTCCTGGAGTTAGAGGTAGATAAGATGAACCTGAAAAGATTGAGTGATCATTATTCATCTTTTCAAAATAAAACCCAGTTATTTTTTGAAACAGTCAATGAGAGTTTATCTAGTCTTCCAAGAGTGAAAACCAGACTAACAACCATTGAAGAAAAATTGAATTCATTTTTTAATGATCAAAAATATTCTGAAACTTCTTTGAAGGAACATATGGTACAGGATGCTCCAAGTTTACCTGTTTCTAGTTAATCTAAAGTAAAATTTGATTCAGAAATGCCTGTTGATACCACTGAGTTTCCATCAAAAATTGATGATGCACCAGAATCTTCTACAGAAGTATTAAACAATGAGATTACTGCACAATTGGAGAAGTTACAGCTGTTTCTTACTCAGAAACAAGCTAATTCTAAGGAGGCTGCTTCAAATTAAAAGAATTGGCCAAAACCTGACCAGTACCCAACATTTGATGGTGATTCTTCTTCTGATTGGAAACAATTTATTAACGGAATTGATAACTTAAAAAATTCGTACAAACTCCCAGATGAGGAAATTGTGTCTAAGTTAATATCTTTGTTTACAAATGTAGCCTTAATGTGGTATGAATATGTTCTCCTGGATAGGAATGACTACTTATGGGAAGATTGGAAAAAATTGATTAAAGCACAATTTGATGGCTCCAAGTTTAGGATGGCTCAACAAAGGCAGTATGAAGAACTAGATATAGCTCTTCTCCTGATAAACCTATTGAGCTCTTAATGAAACTTGTAAAAATGTTGAGGGAAATGGACCCAAATATGGAGTTTGAGTTATGAAAGGACAGGATCCTTTATAAATTACCAATGTCTTTGAGAGACTTGCTAGTGGCCCGAACTGAGTTCTCCAGAGAACCTTCTTCCTTCATTAATACTTGTAATCACCAGGTCAAAAGTTAGACGACTTGCAGTCAAGTGGTTGTTTAGTACCTGTGGTCTAACCTGTGTCAAACCTGTGTTGGAACTTTGGTGCAACAATTTTTCATCATGACACATAGCTCATAGCTGAATCATAAGGACAAATTTGAATTCTTCATATAGTGCTTTTTGCATAATTTCCAACAGGCAATAGATCATACTTTGGTGTCTAAAAGGCATATATTGAATTCATAATGGATATTACAAAGGTGATTAATAGGCACCAGCTATACTACTTAATGACATTATACAGACAGTATCAGATAAAACACCACCAAAGCCACTTGGATTGAGAGTTCTTGAAGCATGTCCAATAATATCTTTATGAGTATTAATAACCTTTTTAGACCATCTATTGTAGCACCAAAATGTTTTAAATCCTGCTTTTGAGAAATAATATTCTTTTTTTTCAATAGCATCATACAATCCAACTAGAATAAATATTTCATCTGGGAACTTCTTTGACTCCCACATTCTTAACACCACTATAGCCTTGTTGTCTTTTGATAATTTGATCTCAATATTCCAATTCCCTTGATGTTTTGAGTATATTGAGAAGTATTTACCACTAAGGTTAAAGTATTGGAGATCAGTAATTTTAGATGGAAGAAATTCTAAAGCACCAGTCAATTTATCTTTTTCAAAAATATTTGAAGAACACTTTTCACCATCAATCTTGTTTAAATAATCCAGCCATAAAACATATTCTTCATGAAGTAGTTTAACAGATGATTTTGAAGTCTTTTTTTTTCTATATCAAAAACATCTTTCATTTTGTTTTCAAATCAATTGTCATTCCTCTCAAGAAGAGATTGAAGCTTACCAGTCAAGATAAACATTTTCATTAAGGTTTTGTCCATTTCATCTAAAATAAAAAATATTAAAGTAAATATTTATGAGGAACAAAAAGAATATATGAGCACATACTTTTTTTATTATTGTGTGAGATAGATCCCAACAACCCATTTATACGCTCATGAGCCCAAGCTTCTGATGATGGTGCTGGCCCAAATTGTCGCAGAACTTCAGGAAAATGTTGGTCTAAGTGGAAATTAGGCTTGATGTCAATATGTGGCCAAAATTCTTTAAGACATTTCATATACTCTTTCAGATGATCTTGAAGAGATACAATTTGTTATTTATTTATTTCAAGGGAAGTTAAAAGTTTGATTATTAATACCAAAAGGGAAAGACACTTTATCAAATTCTTCTCTCAAAATTCAAAATTTTCTATATTCCAAACTGGGAACAAAGAAACCACATAATATATTTTTTAAAAACAAGTCATTCTTCTGCCTTGAGATCTGTCGAAGTGTCCCCTACATGGTTTTGAACACAGTTTAACCATGAGGTAATGAGTGTATGGCAAATAAAATTTTGAAAAATCATTGATTCACTAGGCCTTAGAACAAAAACAGAATTTAAATCATTTGGTTTCGCAGCTGATCCCAATTTCATTTTAGGTCTAAAATGGGCAGATATTTTCTGTAATATGGACTTTAAAGAAGATATTTATTAGGTAAAATTCCATCTAATGTTGAGTCAGCTTAGCTTAATTGAACTATCTACATCAGAACTAGATTTTTCTTTTTCTGTGCTGGGTCTAACACCCAAAAGATTAGCACTTTTGATGGCTCAACCATTTTTAGAGCTTCCTCTACCTTATCCCAGCAAATTTCTTCATAAGATAGTTTTGGCTTGATTCTTTTTTGCAGTGGTGGTACCACTTTACAAACTGAACTTTCTTTTCTCTACTTTTACTTGAATCTTGAGAAGAAGAGTTTCAGGGGAAAGATTTTATTTTTGAAAAAAAAAATCCCTTTTGTGTGAATTCTGCATTTGAGTGTGAACCTTTCTATTTCTCTGTATTTTATATTAGTAGTTTTTTCTGATCTCATGTTGTTTTCTATTGTTTTGGATAGTATAATTTGTCATATAATCAAGAACCTTCCTGTTGTTCCAATTTTCACAATCCAAATATTTTTCTATCTATTTTATTTAACCCTTCAATTTATCCCACCTGTCCACTTCTTCCCCCTTGGCCACATCTGAAAGTCCTTGCACTTAGTGGGGAGAATAAATTCTTTTCTCCAAGTTCTTTCCTTTTATTTTCTGTTTTATTTTCTTCTTACTCTTATAATTCTAACCACAGCAGCTCATAATTGGGTACCATATAGTTTAACACATGCTTTGCTTAAGTTACTTTTTTTTGTAAGGTGCACTGTTTCTTATTGACCTGCTTTCATGTATGTTTATTTTTTATTTATATCCAAATATTTTTCTCTCTATTTTCTTTATCCCTTCCATTTCTCTCTCTTCTCCACTGTTCCCTCCCTTGCTTCATCTGACAGTCATGGGTAGAATAGAGTCCTTTTCCAGTTTTACCACCCACTTTGTTGTAGTTACTTGTTTTTGTAGGATTCTCAGTTGCTAAATGACCTTTCTTTAGCCTTCTTTTGTGCTTAATCCTCTTAATAAATTTTTTTATAGGATGGTAAGGTCTGATAGTAAATAAGGAATAAGGGGAGATAGAAGATAAATGATTTTTTGATTGAATATATCTTGTACAGGACAGCCCATATGAATTGATGTGTTATAGTCAGGAAGAAGAAAAATTATGTTGAAGAGTGATTCAAGTGACTTGGAGATAGTGTCTAGAAAATGAGAAAGATAGAAAATCAAAATATTAATTAGCAGGTGACAGTTGGTATCCTCTTGGGGTAATAATTTAGCTTCAAACCATATATAAGGGTGAATAATGTACCATAAGCCAACCCCCAACAGAAGCAACTAAAAATTTGTATTCTGGTGGGCCATGTAGGTCATAGAGGATTTTGAAACTAGTGTGGAAATGTTTATCAAAGTTAATATTAGGTGAATTTGCCCTATCCCTGATATTATGTTTTTTATGAGAGGGATAAAGTGAAAAAGGTTGCTCTACCAAACCTGGGGATCTGCTGAAGTCATATATGTGAGATTGAAGTAAGCCAGTTTGGATGAGAGAAGTAGTATAATATTATGCAATATTAAAAAGAAATAAAGTTTGAGAGGGAAGAAGATAATGCAGGAGGAAATCAGTATTTATACAAGACAAGAAATATTTCTTGGACATGTTGTGGTAGCCTAAAGTTTAGTACGGCACCTAAGTACGTAAATGGAGTTATTACAGCATGCAAGATTGGTGTTATTATTTTTATATAAAAGGGTTTTATTTAATTTATTTGAGTTTTAAATATGAAGAAATTGGTCACGATCGAATGCCTACACGAAACAATTTATTTTACGGAGAAAACTTATTTTTACGGTCTGAAAATTTATAAGTATCAAGTCGAGTTACTCAAGAACCTTGGGAAATTTTCCCAGAATTTTTACTATTTTTCTTATATTTTTAAATGAATTTTAAAGTTTTATAGAAATATTTACGTTTTCAAAAATTACTTAACTTTGATGAATTTTCACGTGGTAATTAGAGCTGCGCAGACTACGAAAATTAGTTTGGTATGTAAAGGGGAAGTAGCTCTATTATGTGTAATTTTTCTAGATTTTTTATTATAGTTTTAAGGTTCTAAATTGAGTCCGGAAGTCCGGACGGACTCCGTTTCGACTCCGTACGGACTCCGTACGGACTCCGCTTTGACTCCGTACGGACTCCGTACGGGCTCCGGATTGACTCTGGAAGAGCTCTGGAGGGGAAAATTTAGGCACGTGACTAGGAATACTTAAGCGACTCTCAAACTCGAAATTGAGGGGGGACACATCATACAGCTTAATCTTTAACCACCACAGTCTCATTTTTTATTACTCAACAAATTAAATAAATTGTAATGCCCTTATAACTTTATATTTTATATATAACATTTTAGAAATACTACTCAACAATTTAAATCACACTTCATATAGGGTATCTTTAGAAAGGTCTTCATCACTGGGACTTGATTATTGCTGTCTCATAAAAATTTAAATTATTATAAAAACATAAAAGTCAATCTTTACAGATCTTTCACTGGTACACCTTAATTGTTGTTATCAGTATTTCTTTATCAACAGCCACTTTCTTTAAATCTCAATAAGCGTTAAATATTTTAGAGTTTCATTATTTTTTATTAATCCGATCCAAGTAGATTGGTTAGCTTAGTGATTTAGAACACCTACTTTGTTATTTTTATTGGAAGGACGGGGTTTTCAGCTAAATCCACATATCTCCTCCGGATTCTGCTTACAGCAAGGCGACTGTAAGAGTTTACCTTACCATAGTTGGCGCCCAACGTGGGGTTCGATTTCTCTAGCTTTCTTTAAAAGACTTACTTGGATCAAGAACGTTAATAGCCTGCAAGAGGCTTATTTTCTGGAACTCTAATTGGATTTTTGTTATTGGCCTGCAAGAGGCTTATTTTCTGGAACTCTAATTGGATTTTTGTTATTGGCCTGCAAGAGGCTTGTTATTTTATCGATTGTTAACGCTTTTCATTACTTATTGGGATGTCTTCTTCTGCTGTTGCTTCTGGATCTTCTAACCCTCTTACTCCCTCAGTTAGAATTGTTTCTTGGGATGGCCCAAAGTTTGATGGGGAGGAGGTTAAATGGTTCATTAGCAGGTATGAAGCTGCTGCTGCTGTTGATGGTGCTTCCCATGTGGATATGGTGAAGCAAGTTAGGTTTTTTATTGCTGATAGGGAGGTGGAAAAAGAGGTTATTGCTATGCAGGCATTCAAGGACAAGGATTGGGTTAAGCTTTCTAAAGCTATGGTTGATAGATGGGGTGTTAGGTTTACTATGATGGACCTCAACAAAATTGTAGGTGACTGGCAAGCTAAAGGTGGTGTTTCTTCAATGGTGGACTTCAAAAAACTTTGTGTTCAGTTTGATGAAGTGGTAGAATATCTTATTTTGGTGGATGAATTAGTGCATGAAAATCAAGCAAAAGATTTGTTTTGGTCAGCATGCAGTAGGGATATTCGAATGGACGTCTTGAAGGATCTCTCAAGAAAGAATTTAATGAAGGAACTGCCAAACGGTGAGCAGAAGTTACCGGCTCTGGAGGTTATTAAAGAGAACATCCAAGCCCATCTAAAGTTATTAGCCTTGGACAAGTATCAAGAGTCTTGCACTCAATATGTCAGTAAGGTTAGCGAAGTTTTGGCCGAGAACAACGATATTATGGTCAACGCCCAGGAGGCCAAGAAGGCACAAATGGGTGTTCCTGCTGCAAAAGTTGAGGGCAATGTAGACAACAAGATGGTCGATCACTTGGCCGATTTAACGAAACAGCTAAAGATATTTGTCCAAGAGACTCAAAAGGCCAGTAAGGCCCCAATCGCTTCCTCGTCGACATCGACTTCTTATCAGTCTAGAGGGTATGAACGTCGAAATTATAATAGCAATAACAACGGTAACCGCTTCCCAGGCAATGGGAGAAATGGTGGGAATGGTGGTAATGGATATAGAGGTGGCTATGATGAGCCAAAGGTGTGCTCCTATTGTAATAGGAGAGGGCATAGAGAAACAGTTTGTTTTGCTCTTGATAAGGATATGGATGCTGGGCGAGTTTTATTTGATGGAAAAGTTTATAAATTTCCCGATGGTTCGTTCATCAAGCCCAGTGATGGACAGTCTCCTTCTGATTTGGTCAGAAGAAGTTTAACGGCTGAAAGGAGAGCCAGATTTGAAGAGGTGACGGATGAAGATGTTAATGCCAAGAGTGGAAAAAATGGTAACGGTATTGGTGGAAAAGCTGACAAAGGTAAAGAGAAAGAGGTCAGTAAAGCCACATTTTCTACTTCTTTTGGTGGTTTAGAGCTGGCGACGGTTGCTCAGGTGGAGGGTAGCTGTATGGCTGGCGAATACGATGTTAATGCTGCTAGAAGAGCAGCTGCTACTAAGGCGAAAAGTAGCATTCAGAGCCAATTGAGGGCTAATCCTGGCAAGGCCAATAACAAAGTGAACCCTTACTCTAAGGACAAGATTTCTAGTGCTCAAACTGCCGCCAACAAATTGAACCCTTACTCTAAGGACGAATTATATAAAATGCAGAAGGGGATTGCTGATATGGGGCCCCCTAGTTATGGCAAGTTTGATTTAAATGGTGAGCCTATGCCAGATGATGATTCGGATTCTGAGGAGGACGTATCGTTGGCGTCTCTACCCAGACCAATTTTTAGCGGTCCCATCCCAATGGAGGGAGTAAGAAGGACTAGCGATGGATCAGGATTAGTGCAAGAAGCTGGTGACGGAGTTAGGGTTATAGAAACTGAAGATGTTATAATGGGGGGTGAAGATGGCTCGGTTGGACCTCAAGAGGTACCCAGGGCCAAGGTTGTTAAATCAAAGGTCCAGTATGAGCGGCCAGTAGTTTCTGGTCAAGCTAATGCGATGGACGCAGTTTTGAATAGGGTGAATCAGCTTCAGATTCCCTTATCTTTGGGGGAGTTATTTACGATTAGTCCGGCGCTTGCTGAAAAGCAAAAGAAGCATTTGACGAGGCGTCGGGTTTCCACTGGAGAGGTGGAATATATTTGTGAAAATGCTGAAAAGTTTGGGGAAGATGTAGATACACATTTTTCCGCTCCCCTGGGTTACCTGGTGGTAACTCTAAATGGTAAAGAAGTAAAGGCCTTGGTCGATTCAGGGTCTCAAATTTATTTAATATAATTGGAGCAAGCGACAAGTATAGGCTTGCCAATTAAAAGTGGGACTGGGGGAAACCTCAGAGGTATTGGAGGGCATGCAACAGAGCTGATGGGTACAGCTGAGCATGTCAGGTTAGGCATTGGTGGATCTGTTGGTAAGGTTCACTTTTATGTGGCCAGAGGAGCAGTCAAAACTGTTCTTGGTGGTCCTTTTTTGATGGATTTTGAGGCCAGGATAGGGTATCAAGCTGGCATGGGGATTAGTTTGGAGATCACTGGTGAAGATATGCGGAGGTTACATATGCGGTTAGCGCCTCCTGGAGATGAAGGTTGGGAAACACGGCCAGGGATTACTACTCTGTGCCAGTGTTGTGTTTGCACTAAGAAGCGGCATATAAAACGGACGGCTTCTGGTGAATTATGTTTGTTGGGAGGGGATGAATGCCCTCATTTTTTGGGGTAGCAGGGGCTGATCGCTCTAATGTTGTAATCTCTCCTCAGGATGAGATCCCGGATTGCAATAGGTCAGCTCACTTGGAGATAATTCAAGTGGATTCTCAATTATTTTCTGTTAATATTACTTTGGAGTGCAAATACGTTTTGGACTTTTCTTTATGTTTATTGGATTTACCCGGGTTTTCTATTAAATTTAAAAACGGTGAAAAAGGCAAAATGGGCCAAATTAGGTTGGATAAAAATTGGAAGGGTATGTTTATGGACCTCCAGCAAGAGGTTAAACTGCAATTATCTCCTTCTATCACGGACCTCCAGCAAGAGGTTAAACTGCAATTATCTCCTTCTATTTTGGACCTCCAGCAAGAGGGTAAACTGCAATTAACTCGTCAAAACTCAATAAAAAATCTCAGTATAAGTAAAACACAAAAAAATAATTTTTGTGAAAATTCATTTCCGGGCCTCCAGCAAGAGGTTAAACTGCAATTATCTCCTTCTATTTTGGACCTCCAGCAAGAGGGTAAACTGCGAAAATCTTATCTAAATCCGATTAAAAATCTCACTATAATTAAAACACAACAAAATAATTTTTGTGAAAATTCAATTCCGGTCCTCCAGCAAGAGGTTAAACTGCCAACTTTCTTTACGGGTGATTTACTGTTGGATAAGGGAAGCAAAGGTGTTGGAAAAACTGTTTATAAATTAGACGAGGGAAAGGAGAAAAGGGTAAAATTTAAAAACGAAATAAAATATTTTTCTAATTGTTCTTATTCCAATTCTGACAATGAAGAAGATTCATTTGATGAAAGTTTTAATGGCGATGTTTTACCTCAAGTTTATTTAGATGTGGACGCAGCCAAATATAAGAAAGTAGCAAATAAAGTTCGACCTATTAATGAACCGCTACCTGCTGAATTAAATCCACCTTTGAGAAGACCAAGGTTATCAAGAGATCCTTATGAAAGTCCCTTGGTAAAGAATCCGCCTGAATTTTCTGAGACGTCAAGAATCACTTTTGAGAGACTGGGTGTTGTTAATTTTGGACCTGATGGTTGGTTGTCTGGAGAAGAGAAGAAGTTGTTGTTGGATGTGATGGTCAAGCGAGAGAAGGCCATTGCTTTTGAAGAAGAGGAGAGGGGTGTGTTGAAGCATTCCTATGGGGAGCCTTACAAGATTCCTGTGGTATGTCATGAACCGTGGCAGCAGAAACCGATTCCTATTCCGGCTGCATTAAAAGAAGCCTATATTGAAGTTGTCAGAGAACGGATACGCACTGGACTGTATGAGCAATCAACGTCAAGTTATTCTAGTCCGGTATTTTGTATCAAGAAACCGAATGGCAAGCTTAGAGTTGTTCATGATCTTAGGGAATTAAATAGGGTTACAATAAAGGATGCTGGGATACCGCCTAGTGCTGAGGAGTTTGTCGAAGTGTTTGCAGGAGAGTGTGCTATGGTTTGGGAGATATTATGGGTGGATATGATGAGAGAGAGTTACATCCGGACTCAAGGCCTCTCACTACATTCGATACGCCACTTGGACGTTTACAGTTAACAAGATTACCTCAAGGAGCAACAAATTCGGTTGCAGTTTATCAAGCTCAGATGGCTTGGATCCTTCAAGATGAAATTCCACAATATGCTGGAATCTTTATAGATGATGGAGGAATTAAGGGACCAACAACCAACTATGATAACCAGGTGTTGGAAGAGAATCCCGGGATACGCAAATTCATTTGGGAGTTTGCAATTACTTTAGAAAGAATCTTGTTTCGAATTGAAGAGGCTGGTTTAACTATTTCAGGTTCAAAATTTTCATGTTGTGTGCCAGCCTTAGAAATATTAGGCCATGTGGTATGTAGAGAGGGTAGGATTATGTCCAAGATGAAAGTTAACAAAATTTAGTCCTGGCCAAGACCCAAGAATACGACTGAAGTTAGAGGGTTTTTAGGCGTTTGCGTATATGTTAGAATGTTTATCAAGGACTTTTCTTCATTGGCAGCTCCATTGAGACGGTTAACGAGAAAGGATGCAGACTGGGAGTGGGATGAAGAGTGTGAGAAGGCGTTTGTGAAGTTGAAGGAGGTTGTAGGGAAGGATTTAGTCCTGCACAAGTTAGATTATGGAAAAGATGCTGGTAGAATTTATTTAGCGGTTGATTCAAGTCAGGTTGCAGCTGGGGCGGTTTAGTCTCAGATGGATAAAGCTGGTTACATCAGGCCAGTTAGGTATGAATCTGTAGTATTTACTGAGGTCGAATCAAGATATTCTCAACCAAAATTGGAATTATGTGGTGTGGCGAAAATACTGAAGAAACTTCAGCATATTTTGTGGGGGCAACATTTTGAGTTGCAAGTGGATGCGAAATCGTTAATCCAGATGATTAATTCCCCAAGTTTACCGAATGCACCCATGACGAGATGGGTAGCTTTTATTCAACATTTTTTGTTTGATTTAGTTCATAAGCCTGGCAAAACTTTTACTATGCCAGATGGTTTATCAAGGAGACCACCCACTGAAGAAGATTCAGACTCAGAAGAGTTCGATGAAGATATACCTATTATCAAAGCCAGCACTAAAGGAGCTGAAGACTTTCCATACCTCCCCCATGAGGTTAAACTGGCAGGACTATTATGTTTAGATTATGATGATGACGATGACCTCCACCAAGAGGATAAACTGGAAAATAGTTTTTATGTTAATAAAGGTGTTGGAAAAGGTGTAGATAAATTCGGCAGAGAGGAGGTAGAAGAAGATGTGGTGTATGTAGAGGAAAATGGATTGGTAGTGTGGGATAGTAGTAAATTAAGGAATGGTGTATATGTTGGAGAATTAGAGAATTTAAATAAAAAGGAGGATAAAGAGAAAGAGGTATTTTCAAATACGGTTTTCGAAGGATCCAAAGGTTCAGAAGAAAAATGTCGACATAGCTCGATTAAAAATTTATTTAGGGGTCAACGATTATTGGCTCATTCATGTGCAGGTGATATTGGTGATAGAGAAGTCCCTATTGATGTTATATTAATCGATTTTCAAGATGAAGTCTGGGGTCAGACTGGTTTTTATTTTTTGTTAGTCAAATATTTGTTGACTTTAGAGAGGCCAGAAGATTGTGAAGACGATGAATGGGTGGCTATCAAGAGGAAGTCATCTACGTTTTACCTATCTGGTCGACGTTTAATGAGGAGGAGGTATCCAAATCCTCAAGTAGTTATAACTCAACAGAAGGGGCAAGAATTAGTTTTGAAATCACTGCATGAAGATCTCGGGCATAGAGGCGTTGGAGAAACGTTTAGAAGAATTTCTGATCGATTTTGGTGGCCCGGCATGAAGATGGCTGTTAAACAGTGGGTTCAGTCATGCGAAGAATGTCAAAGACGAAGTTATTTAAGGCCAAAAGAACCTGGACGCGCGACCGGTGAATATACGCTCTTTGGAAGAGTTAGTTTAGATGCCGTTCATAGAAAAGAGGGACGGTATAAATATTTAATTGTGGCCAGAGATGATTTATCTGGTTGGGTAGAGGCAGCGCCTCTTATTAATTTAACTGCCAAAAATGTGGCAGAATTTTTTTTGAATAATTGGGTATATAGGTATGGGGTGATGAAGTTGGTGACGGTAGATGGAGGTCCTGAATTTGGGACAGAGTTTAAAGAGGCCGTATTGAAAGTTGGATCAAAGGTTAGGGTAGCAACCCCATATTATCCTGAAGCTGAAGGCATGGTTGAAAGAGGGCATCAAGTTATCAAGGATGCTTTAGTTAAAATGTGTGGGACAAGTGCCGAAAAGTGGAGGCACTATTTACCTTTAGTTTTATTTGCTGATCGAATCACTGCCAAAAGGACGACCGGATTTTCACCTTATGAACTTGTTTTTGGACAGAAAGCAGTTTTACCGGTTGATTTAGAAGCTGAATCATATCTTGGAGTTGACTGGGATACGGTCAAAACTACTGAAGAATTATTGTGTGCAAGAATGATGCAGCTAGAAAAGAAAGAAGAATATTTAGAAAAGGCATATTCGCGGATGATGAAGATCCGAAATCAATCAGTCAGATATTGGGATGAGCGGTTGGCACATCGATTAAGGAAACCTTTGAACCCAGGAGATATGGTCTTGGTGTATAATAGGAGTTTGGAAAGTCAGTGGGGAAAAATGTTTGCAGATAGGTGGAATGGACCGTATAAAATCAAGGAGCAAGTTTCCGGCGGTTCATATGTGCTAGAAGAGTTGGATGGAGTAGTATTGAAGAAGAGGGTAGCGGCCGATCAAGTGAAACGGTTCTATCCTAGAGGCACCAGGAGTGCCGAAGTCTTACTCCGAAATGAGGATAAACTACAATTTTAATGATATCAACAAAATTTTATGAATACCTCCGCAACGAGGATAAACTATCTTCTTTTTTTATCAAAATACTTTACTATCGTTACACTGTATATGGACAACAAAACTGTGATGAAACTTAACGAAATGCAAGAAGACCTTCTTGGAAATTTTCGAAAACTTAAAATTCTTAAAATATGGGTGAAGATAGTGTTGGAAAATTTTTAAAATTTATTGGAAGAAGTGTTCACAGGGGAACCTTCTTAATTTAATATTGGCAAGTGTGGGGGTAATTGATGGGCTGGCTGCTCTATACACAATTACCCCATAATGTTCGTTTCCAAAATTTTCCCTGTTTCTAGTTGAATCCTGGCTTTGTCTTTTAATTTTAGGAAGTCCACTAAGACTATAAACTGGAACGAATCAAGAGACACCGCTCTCAACGCCGGATTCAAGATTTTTTTTATTTTGTTTTTGATTTTTTTATGTTAGATTGTGATTTCTTTTCTTTAATATATATTATGAATTAATGTAAAGGTGATGCTCACTGGTGGTCTCTAATCATTTTTATAAATTGGAGGGAGCCCACCCAGTGATCATCATTATAAAAATTATCTTTTAAAAACTTTCATTTATTTTCTTTTCTTTTCAATTTCTCAAAATTGTGTAACCACATCAAGTTGCACTTGGATGTGGGTATGATGTCGAGGGTACGGCTCATCAAATGGCCGGGGGGCATCTTTTAAAATTTTATTTTAAAATTTTTTTTATTACTTTTTTTATCTTTCTTTTCACATTCATTTATCTTTCTTTAAAATTAAATTTTAACTTTTATTTAAAAACTATCTTTTCTAAAATCTTTTATTTTAAATTAAAAAAAAAAAAAAAAAAAAAAAAAAAAAAAAAAAATTAAAATTAAAATTAAAAAAAAAATAATAATAATAATAATAAAAATAAAAATAAAAATAAAATAATAAAATAAAAAAAAAATTAATTAAATCAAAATTATTATATTTCTTAGTTTTATTTTTTTCAGTCATCATTCTTTTTAGTTTATTCATAAAGTTTAGACAGGAAACAGGGTCTAGGGGAACTCAATACCTATGGGATTTTACTTCAAGACAGCTGTTAGTCCTCCAAGACTTTAAACTGGCTACTTTTCAAGACGTTCTTTAAGGTATTTTTTTTTTATATACGAATTTTGGAGCTGTTAGTCCTCCAAGACTTTAAACTGGCTAATTTTCAAGACTCTCATTAAAAATGTTATATTGGAGCTGTTAGTCCTTCAAGACTTTGAACTGAATTTGAAGGATGATCAAGATTTTATGGATATTTTCGGAGACGGTTTTTTTTTTTTTTTTTTATATAAATCAAATGTTAGGTCCACCAAGACCTTAAACTGGAGTGTTATCAAATGTTAGGTCCACCAAGACCTTAAACTGGACTGTTATCAAGCTGTTGGGTCCACCATGACCTTAAACTGGATTTCTTATCGATTAAATGTTTGGTCCACCATGACTTTAAACTGGTAGTTCATTCATTGTTTAGTCCACTATGACTTTAAACTGGAAAATTAATATCTGCAGGATAATTCAACATTCATTGGACCACTATGGCCTTATACTGGATTACTTGTCGATCAAATGTTTGGTCCACTATGACATTAAACTGGATTATCAAATTTATTCAATCTTTGGTCAAGCCTAGGCCTTACTTAGGAATATTTCAAGTTATTTATGCACCTAAAAGATCTTTGGTCCACCAAGACAATAAACTGGCAATCGATTATATGTTTGGTCCACCAAGACTTTAAACTGGAATGTCAATCTTGTTTGGATAACTCAATTCAATCTTTTAATTTATCACTGTCCACTAAGACTCTAAACTGGTTATTCAATTATTTCTGGAATTGGGTGTTGATAAGCTTTAGGAGGCTAAAATTTTAGGTGGTGATGATGCTAAGGAAAGCATAATGGTTATTTAGGTGAAATTTGTGGCGCTTTAACATGGTCTAAAGTTAAAATTATTATTGGAAGCCTGGCAAAAGTATTTTATGGGTTTGCTGTATAGCAAAGTTTGAAAATTGTGATGAAGGAATCAGAAGTTAGGATGGTAGTTGGATTTTAGGGAATGATTTTTTTTAGTGCCTCATAGTTAGGCCATTTTTTTTTTTGGTGTGAAGCTTGGAGGACCTTATGGCGAGATTGGAATCATAGAATTCGGCTCAGTGGGGGGCCCTATGAGGTTGGAATCAGGAGTATTCGGCTCATAGGAAGATCCACTCTCTCAATGCTGTGACAAGAAGGAAGACTGGTATATGGGAGTCTGAAGGGATTCAAACCTTGCTCTCAGTAGTGGAATCATCACAAGATTTATATTATTTTATTTTATGTTATATCAGGCCAGAGAAGAAAGAAAACATCATTTATGTTGAAAGTTTAAGAAGACCAAGCAAAAACAAAATTTTATCAAGTTATACTGTTAGAAAAGATAATTTCTTTGAAATTGTTCAACATCATTATCAAAGCTTTGCATTAAAATTCTTCTTTTCATGAGGTCTTCATGGTTATTAGCTGGAGTTTCTTGAAAATAGGCCAGCATTTTTCGTTTCAACTCATTAGTAAAGTCAAGAAAAAGATAGCGATGAAAATTTGGTTAATGATTGATATAGTCCGTCTTCACTCTACCAACATCATCAGTGTTGGTTATTTCGACAGCTAGAAGTTCAAATATGTTATTAAGTCATAGGTTTAGTCAATTTTGATTAAAAGTTTTTTTTTAGTAAGATAAATAGGGTCTTACATTTAGAGCCAGGAAACATAGTCTCAGCAAAGTTAGTTGGGGGTACTGGCGTTATAGGATTAGGATCTTGTGAAGGCAAAATTAGGCCGGGATCCGTTGATGAAGATTGAACTTTTGAAGCTGTTTTTGATCTTATTCGTTTTAAGAAGACAGGAATTTTGGATCGCTTTTTAGAAGTTGAGGGATCAGGGAGAGCTGCTGGTCCTAAATATACGTTTGTTTTAGAAGGAACTATTGGCCGGTTGCATTTGACTTTTTTCACACGGCATAAGTCGCAAGCTGTTCTGCCAGGAAGATTAGGGTTGGACATTAAACAAGGTACCTGGTATCGAGCGCAGAGTTCACATGGAGCGACAAGTTCTTTGGAAGACATATTGATGAGGATGAATTTTATAGTTGATTAAAGAAGATGGTGGTTGAAGGTTAAAGATGAATATTGTGTTCAACCACTTATGCAAAGTTTTAAGAATGGGGACATTCTCGATTGGAGGGAGGATGTGGTAGCCTAAAGTTTAGTACGGCACCTAAGTACGTAAATGGAGTTATTACGGCATGCAAGATTGGTGTTATTATTTTTATATAAAAGGGTTTTATTTAATTTATTTGAGTTTTAAATATGAAGAAATTGGTCACGATCGAATGCCTACACGAAACAATTTATTTTACGGAGAAAACTTATTTTTACGGTCTGAAAATTTATAAGTATCAAGTCGAGTTACTCAAGAACCTTGGGAAATTTTCCCAGAATTTTTACTATTTTTCTTATATTTTTAAATGAATTTTAAAGTTTTATAGAAATATTTACGTTTTCAAAAATTACTTAACTTTGATGAATTTTCACGTGGTAATTAGAGCTGCGCAGACTACGAAAATTAGTTTGGTATGTAAAGGGGAAGTAGCTCTATTATGTGTAATTTTTCTAGATTTTTTATTATAGTTTTAAGGTTCTAAATTGAGTCCGGAAGTCCGGACGGACTCCGTTTCGACTCCGTACGGACTCCGTACGGACTCCGCTTTGACTCCGTACGGACTCCGTACGGGCTCCGGATTGACTCTGGAAGAGCTCTGGAGGGGAAAATTTAGGCACGTGACTAGGAATACTTAAGCGACTCTCAAACTCGAAATTGAGGGGGGACACATCATACAGCTTAATCTTTAACCACCACAGTCTCATTTTTTATTACTCAACAAATTAAATAAATTGTAATGCCCTTATAACTTTATATTTTATATATAACATTTTAGAAATACTACTCAACAATTTAAATCACACTTCATATAGGGTATCTTTAGAAAGGTCTTCATCACTGGGACTTGATTATTGCTGTCTCATAAAAATTTAAATTATTATAAAAACATAAAAGTCAATCTTTACAGATCTTTCACTGGTACACCTTAATTGTTGTTATCAGTATTTCTTTATCAACAGCCACTTTCTTTAAATCTCAATAAGCGTTAAATATTTTAGAGTTTCATTATTTTTTATTAACCTGATCCAAGTAGATTGGTTAGCTTAGTGATTTAGAACACCTACTTTGTTATTTTTATTGGAAGGACGGGGTTTTCAGCTAAATCCACATATCTCCTCCGGATTCTGCTTACAGCAAGGCGACTGTAAGAGTTTACCTTACCATAATGTAAGTCACATTATATAAATAATGACTGGATTTAACATGATGAGTAAAACTGTGTAAAACTCTGTAAGTTAAGATAAACTACCAGAAATTATTTCAGCGATATATATTGCCCAAATTAAATTTTGTCCATATATTAAAACTACAAGATATCCACGTTAACAACTGAAAATTTGAAAAATTAATGAATTTTTGATTCATGTATAATTTGAAATCCACTTGTCAACAATATGAATAAAACTTTTCTGAAAAAATAAAATCATAGTTTGAGAAAAATTATAACACTAGAAACAAATTAATCTTCTTCTGTTACAAGAAAAGAGACCAACTTTTTGAATAAAGAAATCTGCTTATGGGCAAAGAAATACATCCAATTATAGTTCCATGGTACTGATAACCTGTATGTTCACAAATAAAAAGGGCACTGAGGGCCTGAATTATGCCCTTACTTTTAATACATATTTTAAAATCCTGCACAAAGTTAAGTTAAAATAAAAATGGATCCCAACCAAAGTATATAAAAAATATGGTATATAACATGCCTTCTAATTTTAATTGATGGTTTTTGAAAGTCCATAGCACAGGTTCAACAGCTTATAGTCAAAAAAGTGTTGGTAAATTTACTAGCTCATGTATATCTAATAAATTAATGTATTTATAATACACAATATTAAATTTAACTTTTCCCCTATATTTTTCTCAAGTGCATTTTAAAAATTAAAACCACAATTAAATTCAATGTCTTTGTGTTACAGTAAAAATAACACACACTACGCAATATAGGGGGTGGACTTGCTAGCAAGTCCTCAACCTGAACTGAGATGGAACTCAGATGGAACTCAGACTGAACTCATACTGAACCCAAACTGAACTCTACTTGAACACCCACCTAAAACTGTTCTGCTGAGTGGTGTTCATTCCTGATTGTATGGTTCCTTTATCAATAGCTCAATGTGTGTTCAATCTGTTGTGAGTTTGGGTCCAAGGTTGCGGACTCACTAGCAAGTCCGCCCCCCATATTGTGTGGTGACAGTACAAATAAATATTCAAATTTACATATTTACAAACCAATTCATCAACTAGAAGAGATGTAGAGTTGTTCCCTGGGGCTTCCCACCCAGCCCCCCTGCAGACAGACACTGGGCCTTACACAATAATTTTCAAGTGCCACTTAGTTAATTCAAATTTTTCACTCTTACTTAGCATATTTTTATCATATACTATGAATTTTTGCATAAATGGATGTTTTTAAATAAATCACTCAAAATTTTAACAAATTTTTAACTTGAATTTATCACATCTCACAAACAAGACAAAACTTATTAAATGTAAATGAAGCAAGCTCAAGAAAATGGGGAATATACTGCATTATATTTGAATAAGAGTTACACCAAAAGATCCAAATTTTATTGGAAATTAAATTTTTCTAATAGTGTATTACAACATGAGGAAACATAAAGCCTCATGTTTGAAACTTTTTACACTCACTCAAATTACTCTACCAATTGAAATATCATTTCCAAATTTTGTTGAACACCCTATTATGATAACATGAAATGTAATTCCTATTCAAAAGGGAAAATGAGGCAACATGATGTCTTATGATACAAATATGTAACTACATAAACTCAACTTCTGCATGATCACAATTTAATAATAGGATCTATCAATTTCAATGATGAGGAAAAAAGATGGGATCTGTTAATTGAAGTGATGAGAAAAAAATATAAAGAGCAGGTGTAGGTACTTTGCATCTGCAACAGAATTAAACATGGCAACATTTTTCTTAATGAATTGAACATGTAGTAACATAAATGTAGCAGATGCACTGGAAAATATGTCACCCAGTGCAGCTCATTACTTTCACTTAAAAACAAAAATTATTTATGTGTATTAAAAAAATTGGGCAATAGAAGAATTAATATTTCCTAAGGTTTTTGGAATATATTTTGACTTATTTCAGAAAAAAAAATTTCACAAAAACATCCGGCAGAATTTTGCTGTACTTTTTCTAATACATGCTCACTCAGATATTCATAACAAAGGTAGAATTCAAAATTTTTTTGGCACATAATAGTACATACAAGAATATGCACCATGTCATGTTGAAATGGGGAAGAACCTTGCAAAATTTTATCAGAACATGGTTCCTTTGCATATAGATGATGCAAAATTTTTCCTCAAAATTTCAAATGTATCTAATCCTTTAGTTCTAATTGATACTTCAATGATAAATTCTGATATGGCTATTATTGATGAAGCACTTGAGCCTGAGTTTTATGAGAATCTGGAAAGTTACTCTGCTTCCTTATTGAGAAACACTCCAGATGCAGCTAACATTAATGATGAATATTTGAGGGATATTATTTCTAAACAAAATTATATAATGAAAAACATGCAATTGACTCAGAAATATAATAGTTTGTTAACTGCAAAGAGTTATCAAGCATTGAGGAGTGAGTTACAGAGGGTTTCTGATGATTTGTTTCTTTACAAAGCAACCCATGAAAAGAAAGTTGTTTTATGGAAAAATATTAAAAATTATTTGTCTAAACTGCAAGATACTGTATCCACCTGTTTCCTGGAGTTAGAGGTAGATAAGATGAACCTGAAAAGATTGAGTGATCATTATTCATCTTTTCAAAATAAAACCCAGTTATTTTTTGAAACAGTCAATGAGAGTTTATCTAGTCTTCCAAGAGTGAAAACCAGGCTAACAACCATTGAAGAAAAATTGAATTCATTTTTTAATGATCGAAAATATTCTGAAACTTCTTTGAAGGAACATATGGTACAGGATGCTCCAAGTTTACCTGTTTCTAGTTAATCTAAAAAAAAATTTGATTCAGAAATGCCTGTTGATACCACTGAGTTTCCATCAAAGATTGATGATGCACCAGGATCTTCTACAGAAGTATTAAACAATGAGATTACTGCACAATTGGAGAAGTTACAGCTGTTTCTTACTCAGAAACAAGCTAATTCTAAGGAGGCTGCTTCAAATTAAAAGAATTGGCCAAAACCTGACCAGTACCCAACATTTGATGGTGATTCTTCTTCTGATTGGAAACAATTTATTAACGGAATTGATAACTTAAAAAATTCGTACAAACTCCCAGATGAGGAAATTGTGTCTAAGTTAATATCTTTGTTTACAAATGTAGCCTTAATGTGGTATGAATATGTTCTCCTGGATAGGAATGACTACTTATGGGAAGATTGGAAAAAATTGATTAAAGCACAATTTGATGGCTCCAAGTTTAGGATGGCTCAACAAAGGCAGTATGAAGAACTAGATATAGCTCTTCTCCTGATAAACCTATTGAGCTCTTAATGAAACTTGTAAAAATGTTGAGGGAAATGGACCCAAATATGGAGTTTGAGTTATGAAAGGACAGGATCCTTTATAAATTACCAATGTCTTTGAGAGACTTGCTAGTGGCCCGAACTGAGTTCTCCAGAGAACCTTCTTCCTTCATTAATACTTGTAATCACCAGGTCAAAAGTTAGACGACTTGCAGTCAAGTGGTTGTTTAGTACCTGTGGTCTAACCTGTGTCAAACCTGTGTTGGAACTTTGGTGCAACAATTTTTCATCATGACACATAGCTCACAGCTGAATCATAAGGACAAATTTGAATTCTTCATATAGTGCTTTTTGCATAATTTCCAACAGGCAATAGATCATACTTTGGTGTCTAAAAGGCATATATTGAATTCATAATGGATATTACAAAGGTGATTAATAGGCACCAGCTATACTACTTAATGACATTATACAGACAGTATCAGATAAAACACCACCAAAGCCACTTGGATTGAGAGTTCTTGAAGCATGTCCAATAATATCTTTATGAGTAGTATTAACCTTTTAGACCATCTATTGTAGCACCAAAATGTTTTAAATCCTGCTTTTGAGAAAGAATATTCTTTTTTTTTCAATAGCATCATACAATCCAACTAGAATAAATATTTCATCTGGGAACTTCTTTGACTCCCACATTCTTAACACCACTATAGCCTTGTTGTCTTTTGATAATTTGATCTCAATATTCCAATTCCCTTGATGTTTTGAGTATAGTGAGAAGTATTTACCACTAAGGTTAAAGTATTGGAGATCAGTAATTTTAGATGAAAGAAATTCTAAAGCACCAGTCAATTTATCTTTTTCAAAAATATTTGAAGAACACTTTTCACCATCAATCTTGTTTAAAATGGGCCCCTGCCAATACTGCATCGACAATAATTTAATCTGCGCCATGACACCACCTGTCCATCCATACAGAACGTCCTGCAATGTCTGCCAATCCAGAAAGAAGACCTGCCACAGACCTTGTCCACTTTCTTCCACAACAGATTCACCTCCACCTCAACCTGGTCCTTCTTCTGCCAGCACCAAAAGATCTAGGCCATTCATCCTGATACCCAGATTAATCAAAAAGCTCCCCTCTTCCCAGAAGAGTGCCACAACTCATAAAACAACTAGTTCCCCCATCCCTGGTCCATCTGATGGTAAAGAACTTTCCTTTCTTCCTTAAACTTTAAAACTTATAACTTCTCAGTTCCTCCCTCTTCTGATAGTGATGATAACAATGTAGGATCCATTGCACCACCAACACCAACGCACTTGCCCACTATCAAGGCCAATTTACAACAACACACATCTCAACAGAAACAACTTCTGCTTCACTACTTCCAATCCACTCCTGCTAGAGATCCACAGGACATTGAGAACAGAAGACACCTCATTCACCAGTTCAAGGCTAATTCTGAACACTTCATTTCATCTCTTGATTCCCTCTGTAATTCCACTATCACTTGAGTTTGATTCAGAAAGAAAAATTTACCACACCCTCTATAGGATGTAACCACAAACAACCCTCAGTTTTAAGTCTTGGGGGACCATCCTCATTTTATAGTCTTGGGGGACTCAAAAACCCTCAGTTTAAAGTCTTGGGGGACTCAAAAACCTAAATCATGAACCCAGAACCAGATATCAACCACATTAAGACACAGAGAAAAAACTAACATTCTGGGGTAACTGTAAATAGAGCAGCCAGCCCATCAATTACCATCAAACTTGCCTTTGCTAAATTCGGAGGCTCCCCCTGTGGATACCCTCCACCAATCTTTCAAAACCAATTCCAACAACAAAAACTTTTCCCTCAGTTTATAGTCTTGGGGGACTCACAACCCTCAGTTTAAAGTCTTGGTGGACTAACACAGTGTTCAGTTTAAAGTCTTGACGGACCATCTTGATAAAATCTTGAAACCAGCCAGTTTAAAGTCTTAGAGGACTAACAGAAACCAGATTTCAGTTTAAAGTCTTGATGGACTGATCTTGATACCATAGATTTTTAAGTTTAGAGTCTTGATGGACTGACAGAATTTTTCATAAAATAGACGCAGCCTATTTCATGCAGCACACCTCTACAGCCAACCTGCTGAACTTCCACCTTCACTTCATCATCTACCCATCACTGACAAAAGTCTCCTCCTATCACTTTTCATCATCTTTTCTCACCACAGATCATGGCTGGATCTCCTGATGTTAACCCTTTTACTCTCCCTTGCTTCACTTCTCCCAAGGACTATGCCTGCAAACAGTGCATCCACATGTGCAGACCTTGCACATTTACTCTTGCAAATCCTGAATCCAAATTCTACAACAGGGCTTGTGACTCTTGTTATTCCAAAAAGAAAAGATGTGACAGAGACGCCAACTACCCTATTCCTCCGCCTTCTCCTTCTCACAAATACATCTCCAGATCCCCAGAGCTTGGTCCTTCCTCTTCCTCTCTATCTTCTGCTCCTTCCAGAAGATCCAGAAGCTCAGCTTCCCGCACTCTTCCCAAAAGACCAGCCTTAGCCTCACAAGAAACTGCTTTTATCTCCGCCAAATTAGCTCCAAAAGATTCAAAATCAACTCCCAGGCTTCTAGACCGCGTCCAGGTGGCCCGGCCAAAGTCGGGTGCCCCGTCCACCTCACCAAACAGTGAAAATCAGGGCCAAAACCTCCAAAAACGTCAATAAAACAGCCAAATTCATTCAGACAACAACAACAACTCAACCCAACTACCTCCTACTGCTTCCAGAGCAATGCAATCCACCCTTCCAAAGTCCAAAAGCACCAAAATTTCCAAGATTTCTAAGAGACCTGCCAGAGAACCCCAAGAAGAAACCAGAACACCACACACTGCTCCACAACAACAACTTCGTCCCCAACTAAGACAAAGAAACTACACCTCTCCTCTGTCAGCCAACTACTCTTCTGACAGTTCCATCTCTTCAAAATCTCAATCCAGAAGAGAGCAGTCTGCTTCCAAATCCCCCTCTCCTGCTCCATCCTTTAACAACCCTGGTACCCCATCACCAGCACCTCCTCCAGCTGAATCCAACAGAAATAACAACTACATCATCACAATCCAGATCAGCCTCCAGAAGCTTCATCATCCAGACAATGAGCTCCTGCAAAAAGATTAGAAACATAATAATAATATAAAACAATTAATAAAAATAATTTCAGAATTTTTTTTTTATTTTTTATTTTTTTAAGGTACTAATATATTAAAATTAAAAATTTATAAATAAAATGAAATAAAATAAAATATAAAAAATGATACAAATGGTATCCCCCAGCCAATTGATGAGCTGATCCCCTGATACCTTACCCACATCCCAGTGCACCTTAATGTGGATACACAATTAATTCTTTTAAATGGTTAACAGAAAACAAAATTCAAAACATTTAGAAATTCAGAAAATAATAAAAAATAATGAAACACAGAAACACATGAAATAAATAATAAATAAAAATAAAATAGCATTGTCCAGCCAATTGATGAGCCTTTCCCCACCAATGCTTGCACACATCCAGGTGACCCTGATGTGGTAACACCCTATATTTTTGATTTTATAATTTTAAACAACCCGCATAAAAAATTAAAAGAAAAAAAGAGAAAAAAGAAAATAATCTAAAACTGCTATCTAGCAAAAACATAACTGCAAAATCAAAGACAGTCCAGCTCCATAGATGGTCTGATAAGGGAAATTCCGATCCATAGAAATGATCACTAGGTGGGCTCCCTCCAATAAGTAAAAATGATGGGAGACAACCAGTGATCCACCACCAATCTGAAAGAACCAGAAATAAAGAAGCTAGTCCCAAACCAGTTTAAAGTCATAGTGGACTTAAAACCTGAATAATAAACAACAGAACTATAATTCAACTAGGAAAAACAAAGTACTTGAGACAGACATTCTGGGGTAACTGTTCTACAGAGCAGCCAGCTTATCAGTTACCCCCACACTTGCCAAAATAAAATCTAGAAGCCCCCCCCCTGGGTACCTTCTAGCAAAAACACAACATCCAACACAAAAAAACCAAAACCAATAGACAGTGAAGAGTCCAGCACTTGAAAACCAGAGGAAATTCCAGTTTAAAGTCATAGAGGACTAAAGCCTGTGAAAAGAAACCAATACTAGGTTTCAGCCAAATTAAGAAAAAGGGTTGGAAACAGACAATCTGGGGTAACTGTTGATAGAGCAGCCAGCCCATCAGTCACCCCTACACTTGCCAAGATCAAATCTAGAAGCCCCACCCATGGGTACCTTCTAACAAAAAGTTTCCAACACAAAAGTTGCTCTGCAACACCACAAAAATTCCAAAACAAAAAAAAACGTTCCATAGTTTATCCTCATTGCGGAGTCAATCTTCTTCATGCCTAGTGCCTCTGGAATAAAACCTCTTCACTTGGTCTGCAGCCACCCTCTTTTTCAAGACTGCACCATCCAACTCTTCCAAAACATAAGAACCACCAGACGCCTGAGATCTGACTCTGTAAGGTCCGTTCCATCTGTCAGCAAACATTTTCCCCCACTGAATCTCCAAACTTCTATTATACACCAAAACAAAACAACCAGGTTTCAAGGGATTCCTGAGTCTATGAGCCAAATTCTTGTCCCAGTACCTGACTGATTGATTCCTAATCTTCATCATTCTAGATTATGCCTTCTCTTGACATTCATCTCTACATTCCAACTGTTGCATCCTGGCACAGAGCAAATCTTCTGTTGTGTGCACATCATCCCAATCAATTCCAAGATAAGAGACAGCTTCCAAGTCCACTGGTAGAACGGCTTTTGGACCAAACATTAACTCATAGGAAGAATATCCAGTTGTCCTCTTCACAGTGACCTTATCAGCAAATAACACCAAGGGTAAATAATGCCTCCACTTTTCAGCACTATCTCCACACATCTTCACCAAATCATTCTTGATAACTTGATGGCCTCTTTCAACCATGCCTTCAGCTTCAGGATAATACGGTGTAGCCACTCTAACTTTAGAACCAAGACTAGCCACAGCTTCTTTAAATTCGGCACCAAACTCTGGCCCACCATCAACAGTCACCAACTTCATCAACCCATATCTATAAATCCACTCCTTCTTCAAAAACTCTTCCACATTCTTGGCAGTCAAATTAACCAGAGGCACTGCCTCAACCCAACCAGACAAATCATCCCTAGCAACAATCAAGTATTTATACCTGCCCTCTTTAATATGGACAGCATCCAGACTGACCCTTCCAAAAACAGTTGATTCACCAGTAGCACGGCCCACCTCTTTAGGTTTAAAGTAACTTCTTCTTTGACATTCTTCACAAGATTGAACCCAACCCTGCACAGCCAACTTCATACCTGGCCACCGAAATCTGTCTTCTACTCTTCTATAAGTCTCCCCAAAGCCTCTATGACCAAGGTCTTCATGCAAAGACTTCAAAACCAATTCTTGACCCTTCTTCTGAGTCACCACCACTTGAGGATTTGGATGTCTCCTCCTCATCAACCGTCTTCCTGACACATAAAATCCAGGACTCTTCTTCTTGATTGCTAACCAAGTATCATCATCACAACTATCTGGCCTCTCCAAGGTCAACAGATATTCCACCAAAATTAAATAAAACCCAGACTGACCCCAGGTCTCATCTTCAAAATCCTAAAAAACAACATCCAAGGGTACAATTCTGTCACCAAAATCACCAGTATGAACATGAGCCAATTGAGCAGTCCAACCAGGACACCAATCCTTAAATTTTGGCACATCCTTCTCTTTCCACTGAACCTTGTGAGAATCCAGTTCACTAACAAAAACACCCTTTACCAAATTTGAGCTGTCCCAAACAACAACTCCATCTTCATCAACAAAAACATCCTGATCACCAGAATCAAAATCAGATCCAGCCAGTTTAGCCTCTTGGGGGAGGTCAGAAAAATCTTCAGCACCCTTTGTGCTGGCTTTAACCACTGGAACATCTTCATCAAATTCTTCAGCCTCAGAATCTTCATCTGTAGGTGGCCTCCTTGATAATCCATCAGGCATAGTAAAGGTTTTACCTGGTTTGTGTACCAGGTCAAAAGAAAAATGTTGAATAAATGCCACCCACCTAGTCATTGCAGCATTTGGAAGACTAGGTGTATTGATCATCTGAACCAAAGATTTTGCATCCACCTGCAGCTCAAAATGCTGCCCCTACAAAACCGTCTGTAGCTTCTTTAAAATTTTAGCCACGCCACACAATTCCAACTTAGGTTGAGAATACCTAGATTCCACCTCATTAAACACCACAGACTCATATCTTACTGGCCTGACCCTCCCAGTCTTATCCTCCTGAGACAAAACAGCACCAGCAGCAATATAACTTGAGTCCACTGCCAGATAAATTTTTCCAGCACCAACACCATAATCCAACTTGTGAAGAAAAATATCTTCACCAACAACCTTTATCAACTTCTGAAAAGCCTCTTCACACTGTTCAGTCCATTCCCAATCTGCATCTTTTCTGGTCAACCTCCTTAAAGGTGAAGCCAACAAAGAAAAATCCTTAATAAAAATCCTGACATATACACATACACCCAAAAAGCCCCTGACTTCAGTAGTATTTTTAGGCCTTGGCCATGAATGGATTTTTTTAATCTTCTTCTTCGCCATAATCCTTCCCTCTTTACATACCACATGACCCAGAATTCCCAAAGCAGGAACACAACAACAGAATTTTGACCCTGAAATGGTCAAACCAGCCTCTTCAATCCTGAACAACACTCTCTCTAGAGTTATTGCATATTCCCACACAAACCTCCTTATGCCAGGGTTCTACACTAACACCTCATTACCATAATCAGTGGATGGTCCTTTAATTCCACCATCATCAATAAAAATACCCGCATGAGTAGGAACCTCATCCTGCAAAATCCAAGCCATCTGTGCTTGATAAACTGCCACTGAATTAGTTGCTCCTTGAGACAAACTAGTGAGCTGAAATCTTCCCAAAGGAGTCTCAAAAGCTGTGAGAGGCCTTGAATCTGTATGGAGTTACTTCTCATCATAACCACCCATAATATCACCCAAACCATAACACACCCTTCTAGTGAAAGCTTCAACAAAATCCTCTGCACTTGGTGGCATACCAGCGTCCTTGATAGTGACTCTATTCAAGGCTCTAAGATCATGAACCACCCTCAACTTTCCATTCTGCTTCTTTACACAGAACACTGGACTTGAGTAACTGGATGTCAATTGTTCATATAACCCAGTCCTGACTCTTTCCCTAACAATCTCTACAAAATCCTCTCTAATAGCGGCTGGAATAGGAATAGGTTTGATTTGCCAAGGTTCATGACAAACCACAGGAATCAAGTAAGGTTCCCCATAAGATTGCTTCAATACACCCCTTTCCTCCTCAACAAACGCCACAGCTTTTTCCCTTAGCACAATAACGTGCAACAACAACTTCTTTTCCTCTTCAGAAAACCACCCATCAGGACCAAAATTAACAACTTTCAATCTTTCCACAGTCACCCTAGCCGTCTCTACAAATTCTGGAGGATTCTTCACCAAAGGAGTACAGTACGGATCTCTTGACAAAGGAGGTCTCTTCAAGGGCGGATTCAAACCCACAGGCATAGGCTCATTGACAGGCCTAATCTTCAGCGCTACCTTCTTATACTTTGCCGCTCCACCTTCAACTTGAGGGATCTTCAGGAATTCTTCATCACCAGACCTGGAACAAAAACCAAGGGTTTCCCCGTTGCTCACATGTGTGGCCAAGGTAATGTTTTTGAAAGGTGTAGAAGAAACCCTAGCGGTGCACAATTGGGAGGACTTACTTTTAGACCCCAATCTCACCACTCCAAAACTTTTCCGCAATTCCACATCTTCATCCTCACTTCCAACTTCCAAATCTTCAAATCTTGATTCATCTTCTGAATCACATCTTCTAAAATTGTGCAGTTTATCCTCATTCTGGAGGCCCAAAAATCAATCTTGATGATCTTCTCTCTTCATAATTTTCTGCAGTTTAACCTCATGCTGGAGGCCCAAAAATAGATCTTGACAATCTTCACAAAAATATTTTGAATCTTCTTTCTTCCTTATCTTCAGATTTTTTTTCTTGATTTTCTTGAATTATCTTGAAATTTTTTCTCTTCTTTTCTTGAGTTTTCTTCTGACCTACAAAAATAACCAGGGGTTTCCCCAATGCTCACAGGTGTGGCCCAGGTAATGTTTTTGAAAGGTGTAGAAGAAACCCTAGCGGTGCACAATTGGGAGGACTTACTTTTAGACCCCAATCTCACCGCCCCAAAACTTTTCCGCATATATTTCAATAAAGATATATAACCAATCTTCTTCCTTGAACTTGAATTAAAAATAATTAAGAATCTTGAGAGAGAACAGAGACTTGATAAAAAACTTGATGAATACTTGTAAAGAAGAGAAACATTAAAAAGAGAAAGTTGAAAATCCACTTGGTATATCTCCAAGGGAGCTGACCTACTACAGCCTGGGATTTCCTCATCTTGGGGAGAGGTTGCAGCACTAGGGTGATCAGCCCTCATTACTCTAAAAAAGACAGACTCTCAATAGAGCCTGAGCGCACTCCAAAAAACCAGAGGCAGCACCCACTTCCTTCCTTCTCCTGCAGCAGTCCATGCACTGGCACATTGAAGATAAACCAGGCCTAGTCTCCCAACCAACCTCTCCAGGGGATGATAACCTCATGTGAAGCCTCCTTTCGTCTTCACCAGTCAACTCCAAACTGATTCCCAAATCAAATTGATAACCAATTCTTGCCTGAAAATCCATCAATAATGGCCCACCCAAAACTGCTTTTACATTACCTTTAGCAATGTAAAAATGAACCTTCCCTGAGGCTCCTCCAACATCTAACTTCACAAACTCTGAAGTTCCAACCAATTCAGTGACATGGCCACTGATCCCTCTCAAATTCTCATCAATACCAGTTTTGATGGGGAGGCCCATATGACTTGCCTCAAACAAAGAAATCAGGTTTATCTGAGAACCTGAATCCACCAATTCCCTTGCCTCCCTGCCATTCAGAGTGACATTGACATATCCCAGAGGAGCAGAAAAATGAGTTTCCAACCCCTCACCAAACTTTTCAGCAGAATCACAGATGTATTGCACCTCCCCAGAAGACACCCTTCTTCTCGTCAACAACTTTTTCTGCCTATCAGCCAGCCCTGGACTGATAGCATACAATTCCCCATAAGATTGGAAAACCTGACCCTGATTCACCTTTCCAGGACAGATTCCATAACATTAACTTGACCAGACACTACTGGCCTCTCAAAGTGAGCTCTTTGCTTCACCACCTTGGTCCTAGAAGCTTCTTGAGGACCAGCACCTCCAACAGATTTGCCATTAACAGGAACCAAACCAGATTCCTCACCAGAACCTCTGACTCCAACAGGCTTTGGCAATGAAGCCAAAGGGATATCCTCCTAATAGTCAGAGTCCACCTCCATTGGCATTGGCTCACCATTCATATCCAATGCGCCAAAACTAGGGGGGCCCATATCAGCCATACCCTTCTGCATCTTGTACAGCTCCTCTTTGCTGTACCTCTTCCTAGCTGCACTCAGTTTAGGATCCCTCTTTGAAGCATTTGGCTTTGGTTGGGCCTGAGAACTGCTCTTAGGCCTTCCCACCTTCCCTGCTTCCACATCATAAACACCAGCCAAGCATTAACCACTTGACTGTCCACCACAAGAATACAACTCCAAACCACCAAATGAAGTAGAAAAAGAGACCTTATTGACCTCCTTCCCCTTTCCCTTGACGTCCTCATCTACCTTAACAGAAGACTTCCCCTGATCAGGAATCTCCTCAAACCTTGGCCTCCTTTGATTGAGACCACCCCTTCTCCTGACCAAATCCACAGGAGCCTGCCCCTCACTGGGCTTCACAAAAGAACCGTCAGAGAACTTAAAAATCCTGCCATCAAACTCCACTTTTCCTTCAGACACATCTCTGTTCAGTGCCCAACAATCATTGGACCTGTGCCCCCTCCTACTGCAATAAGAGCAAACCCAAGGATCACTCCTACCAGCCCTCCTTTCAAAATCTCTAGGCTGAGAAGGTGCCTTATTAACCTTCTTGGCCTCTTGAACAAAAATGTGCAGCTGCTTTGTAAGATCAGCCAACTGCTCCACCATTGGGTCCCTCTCCTGTTTGGGAACCTGCACCAAATTCTTCTCCTCCTTCTTCTCCCTAACTTCCTCTTCAGCCAAAGCCTCACTGACTTTGCTGACATACTTGGCACACCCCTCCTGATAGGTGTCCACAGCCAATAACTTCAAATGGGCCTTAACAGCCTCCTTCACCTAATCCAAGGCAGGCAACTTCTGATCCCCATTAGAAAGAGTCTTCATCAATTCCTTTCTTGACAACTCCTTCAACACATCCATCCTGACATCTCTAGCCAGGGCAGACCAAAAAACATCTTTGGCAGCATTTTCATGTGCCAGCTCCTCCACTTCCACCAAATATTCCACCACAGGATCAAACTGTAGCAGAAACTTCCTGTAGCTATGTAAGTTACCAACACCACCATAAGATTGCCATTCACTGACAACCTTGTTCAGATCCACCATAGTGAACCTGAAACCCCATCTATCCACCATCTCCCTACACAACAATTTCCAATCCCTCTTCTTGTAGCCAGACATGGCCACAATCTCCTTCTCCACTGACCTATCACCAATGAAGAAGATAATCTGCTTCACCATGTCCAGGTAGGAAGCACCATCCACTCCAGCAGCAGTTTCATACTTCTTTAGAAACCACTTGACATCCTCCCCATTAAACTTGGTACCATCCCAAGTTTTAATTCTCACACACTCCCTAACCATCACAGAAGTAGGACCATCCCCCCACTGACAGTCACCACAGGAATAGAGGAACCAGAAGCCATTCCTCCAGACCAAAACACCAAAAAGAGCCAACCAAAGAAAACAGAGATTCCAAAGAACTAGCAAGTTCTACCCCACGTTGGGTGCCAGAAATGTAGACTATCCTATAGTACTAGCTATAGGCCTGGCCCAAGGGAGTTGGAGAAAAACCAGAGAGAAAATCCCCTGTCCTTTAGAAAAATAGAATGAGATTTACTTGCTAAAGTAAGTTGGTTCCTGTTTTGCTAAAGCTCCTTTTCAACACACTTGACTGCTTGATGAGCCAAGAAAGTAGTCCCCAGATAGACTACCAGACCAAAGAACTGAAATGTAGACCAATGTCCACACCAGAGACAGCAAAGATACTTGATGTAGGCTGCAAATCCACACCAGAGACAGCAATAATACTTGCTATAGCTTGAAAGACTATAACATGGAAAACAGTTGTCAAAGTTAAGTTAAATGAAGAACTCACTTGCAACAAACACAGCCAATTGTGGCCAGAAAACAGTGAAAACTGAGTGAGGAACAATGAGATCACCTCCGGATGGTTATATGATGATTAAGGTTGCCCCAAACTGTCTTATTCACTATGTACACACAGACCACTAACTAAGAGCCCATGCGCACCCACCAATCTGGCGCCTGTACCCGCCAAATTGCATAAAACACCCTCCTGGAGCGCTCCCCAACCTCCTAAAACAGAGGCAGACGGGCCGCCCGACGTCGGAGATGCCGCCTGAAGCGGCCCGGCCTCCCTGAAGCCAGAAAACCAATAAAAACAACTAATCTACTTAGAAAAATTAGCTACAACTACTAAAACCTTTAAAACACGGAATTTCACTATAACAACATTGGGACATGAAATATAGAGAAAAATTATCTCTATCCAATGGTACTAAGCACTTAACCCTAAGACTTAAGGTTAGCCCGTAAAACACAAAAAACAAAATTAAAAAGCAATCTTTTATAAATGAAAAATGAGGAAATGACCCCTTAAAACTCAGAAAATGAAAAATGTCTTCAAGACATAAAATATAGAGAAAAACCAGGGCTATCCAATGATAGTAACCACATACCCGCAGACCAAAATCCACGGAATAAAACCAGAAAAATACCCTATTCCTTAACAGATGTCAATTAAGACATGCACAAACAGCACCAAATCACACAACAAAGGCCCCTGCCAATGTTGGAAGACCACAATGTTACTATCAAATCTTTCATAACAATAATCTATCCCATTAACCCATCTCTTATCTTCTTCAAACTCTTCTGCTTCCGAGTCCTCTTCACACAACAGTCTTCTTGACAATGAATCCGGCATAGTGAACAATTTTCCCAGCTTATGGACTAAATCTAAAGAAAACAAATTAATCTGCGCTACCCACCTTGTCATGGGCCCATCTGGTAAACTCAGTCTACTAATCATTTGCACCAACAATAGCGCATCAACCTGCAGCTCAAAATGTTGGCCCCAAAGCATCCATTGAAGCTTCTTAAGAATTTTTGCTACTCTGCATAACTCCAGCTTGGACTGAGAGTACCTGGACTCCACTTTGGTAAAAGTCTTAGACTCATAAAGGACAGGTCTATCATTACCTTCCTCATCCTCCTGCATCAAAACTACGCCCACAGCGGACACACTAGAATCCACCGCTAGAGTGATTTTCCCAGCGCCTGGTCCATACTCCAATTTCTTCAAAAGATTATCTTTCCCTACAATCCTTTTTAATAACTCGAATGACTCCTTGCATTCCTCCGTCCAATCCCATACAACATCTTTTCTTGTTAAGCACCGTAAAGGTGAAGACAACAAAGTAAAATCTTGAATAAACATTCTTACATATGTACAGATGCCTGAAAACCCTCTAACTTCCTTAGTATTTCTAGGTCTTGGCCATGTAAGTGCCTTATTCCTTTATTTTTAAGCAAAAATTCTCCCTTCCTTGCATACCACATGTCCCACTATATCTAGCGCTGAAACACAACAAGCAAATTTGGACCCAGAAATTGTTAATCCTGCCTCCTCTATCCTAAATAGCACTATTTCCAGAGTAATCGCATATTCCCAAACAAACTTTCTAATATACGGGTTCTCTTCTAACACTTCCCCATCATAATCACTGGCTGGTCCTTTTATACCGCCATCATCAATGAAAATTCTTAAATGTTCTGGAATTTCATCCTGCAATATCCAAATCATCTGTGCTTGATATACCGCCACAGAATTTGTTGTGCCTTGCAGTAACTTTGTCAACCTGAAGCGCCCCAGTGGTGTTTCAAACATTGTCATGGGTCTGGATGATTCATCCAAGTGGCACTCATCATATCCTCCCATAATATCACCTAATCCATAACATGCATGTCCTGCAAAAGAATCCACAAACTCCTCTGGCAATGGTGGCATCCCTGCATCCATTACTGTCACCTTGTTCATCTCCCTAAGATCATGAACAACCCTTAATTTACCATTATGTTTAACAACACAAAACACTGGACTTGAATAACTAGACATAGACTGTTCAACAAGCCAGACTTTAACCTTCCCCTAATTAATTCCATATACTCTTCTCTTATAGCCGCTGGTATTGGAAAAGCCTTCTTCTGCCACAGCGCATGAGGTATAACTGGAACAATATAAGGTTTACCATAAGAGTTTTTTAACAAACCTCTTTCATCTTCTGAAAAAGCAATAGAATTTTCCCTAAGAACCATAACGTGTAACAACAAATTCTTTTCTTCCTACGGTAACCAATCCTCTGGTCCAAAATTAACCATCTGAAGCCTTTCCATCGTAATCTTATTAGTAGGCGCAAAATCAGGCAGAAACTTTGTTAAAGGAGTATCATAAGGATTCCTGGACAGCGCCAGCATCTGTAAAGGAGGATTCAAATCGGGAATTGTTACATTCATTGGTTTAACTTTAACGGCTACTGGTTTATACTTTGATGCAAAACAGCTCTTGCTGCTTCCTTCATTAATTAAAATCAAACCCTTTCTAATATAACTACGGGTTGCACCTAAATCCTGTTTTTGTCTTTTCTTTTTAATATAAGTATAACAATATCCATAATCAAAGAAATTAAAAAGCTTAGGTATAATACATTCTACAGTAGTATTCACAAGACACCTATGAAGTACCGCTTTATGTATCCCTTCTTGTTGTACTGACTGGTCACTATCCGGGTTCCTCTCATCCTGGGAGATAGTAACACCTAAAATGTCAGTCCCTAATGAAAATGTTGGTGCCTTCCTGGCGGTAGCCCTATCTCGTCATCTGAGACTTCCTCATAAAAAAATCTTTCTTTCTCTAACCGCGCAGCTCCAGAGTACTTAGTTTCCCAGCCACCATCCTTGGGCGCTACTAAGACTGCTGTTACTGGAACACCATCATCACCCATAATCCTTATTCCAATATTCTTATTCAAAAAATAATCTATAGTGGCAGTATAATCAATTAAAAATGGAGTGCTAAAAACTGGTTTAGCTACACCCATTGGAACATAAAAATGTATATCCCTCTTTGCTCCCACAACTCTAGTGTGTACATACTCTGCTACACCTATAACAGGTAACCTACCTCCACCAATTCCTGCAACAGTGCCTTCACCGTCTTTAACAGGAATACCTAACTTCACTGCATCATCCACTGACACCACTATGATTTGTGAACCTGTATCCACTAACACTTTAATTTGCTTACCATTTACAGTAATTTTTAAATACCCTAAGGGTCCTGCATAATGTGGCACCCTAGGTAATCCAACGACCGGCTGAAATGACTGCTGTTCAACATCAAACTCAGAGCAATTAGCAATCCTTTGCTTCCTGCACTTATCCACAATTCCATTTGCTACATCCGGCGCTACTGCTGTCAGCATCCCCAATAGAACAGAGACTGTAGTCTTCAAACATTGCGCAACTAAATCCTTGGCCGCTTTAGGAAAATCAGAGCGAACCGGGCGCTGCATTCTCCATTTAGGTTGAGTAGTCTTTGCACCAGCTTTTGCTATTACAGGTCGGTTCTTTGGAGTATTATGCCTTGCTCCTGGCATTCCTTCAGCAGGTACCGCTCTTTGCTGTACTACCTCTGACTCCTCCAACATTGCCGTTTGATCTTCTACCTGATGATCCACATCATAACCACCTGGTTCCATACCATCCATTTCAAAATCCTCGATAGGTGTAGGTGTATTCTCTCTAGTAGTATACCCTACTTCCTCCATATCCTCTGAATTTGCATACCTAGCGCCAGCCCTTCTTGGCCTAGTAATTTTAGGTGGGGCCATTTTCTTGTGCTTTGCTGCAAACATCTCCAAATGCGCTGCGGTAAGTGGCTCTGAAACCGCTCCTTCTTTTACTTTCAAATCCAGCACTGCGCAAGTAACTGCAAAGTTGACTGACTTCACATCCTTGCCTTTCTCTTTAATTTCAGGCTCTTTGCCCTTGCTTGAACTGCCTTCCATAGACTTTTTATTAATATGATTGATGACCATGGCTCGCATCCCTCAATCCTTGTCTTTAATAAGCTTAGTGCCGTCTTCCAACGTAAGCATAGTCCTGTCCTTGTAAACTACCTTTTCCTCTTTATCCTTTTAAAGCGCATTACACCTCATCCTAGTATGCCCCTCTTTATTACAATAATAGCACACCATAGCAGAAAAACGTGAAGGTTGAGGAGAACTCTTGGGCCTAAACGATTCTTTTGCCTTTGCTGCTTCAATTATCTTTTTCTCCAACTCATCAATTCTTGCCATAACTGAATCTGGCTCCTTAGTGAAGACTTTGACTTCAGGAGACAACATCTTAGGAGGTGATCATATGCCAGACGCATCTTCATTCATCTCCTCATTATCCAAAGCAACCTTAGCTGCGCAACACTCAACTCAACGCAACTTCATTTCAGCTTCCACTTCCATTTCTACTTCTTCTAATCCAGGGTACTTATAATTTCCATCCCTTTTTTTAACAAGCTTTCCTTTGTCATCCAAGCGCCTTTTTGCCCAGTCTTCAACTTCTGGCGCTAATGCTTCACAAAACCAAGGTAAAGACGCATTAGCATCACTAAAATCTTCATTAATAACTAAATATTCCACTATTTGGTCGAAGTCTTCCCTAAAACTTTTAAATTCCTTAGGGTCTCAAACACCCCCTTTAGCTTTGACCCTATTTACCAAGATATCCAGGTCTTTCATTGTATACCTAGCTTCCTTGGTAGCCTTTGGCCATCTCTTGAGCATCTGTTCTTTTAGCGCTGACCAATTTCGCTCTTCATGCCCCTTTAGATCCTCTAAATTGTCTTTGCATTCATTAGTTACAAAGAATAGTACTTGACGCACCATATCATGTTCAGTCGCTCCATGAACTTCAGCTGCTTGTTCAAACCTGCATAAAAAATTCTTGGTATTAATGCCCGCAAAACGCAAGCTTTCATCTTTACACCTAATGATCCTAGTTACCGTCTTTGGCAACGATGCCAAAGAATTGGGCAATTTAACCCTCTCCTGACATCCCCTAGATGTAGTCGCAGTAGGATCCATTCCCAAAATATAAAATCAAAACAGAGATCAGAAAAACACACACTTGGTAATTAAACCTGACTATATTCACAATGCAGCCCTACGCTATCCTCTGATAACGGCTATTGATCCACTTATTGTAGACCCTACAACTCTTCTGCTGAAGCGCTGGCTTGATTACCTCCTCTTGACAGAACCCTGAAAAACCAAACAATCTAATCAAAAAATACTAGTTACAATTATGCCACTGTTGTGACACCAATTGTAGAGAGCTCTAAAGTACTAAGCAGTAGAAACAATGCAAGATGGGTTGGTTCTCCTCTTCAATTTCTAAAAAGAAGTGCCTGCCACTCTTATTTTTAAAGACAGCGCAATAATGTGTAACACTAATATTTTATTAGAAAATTTATAAGTTGAGAGATGAGTTTTAGAGATCAGGAAAAACAAGTATTACTATCTGGATTTTTCTATTCTTAAAAAGCGCTAATATCCACAGCTACTCCCTCTTGAAGCGCTCTCTTTGAATATTACTTATTATAGCAATAAAATAACTCTAATAATAGTCAATCCTACTAAATCTATATATTCTTTCTATGTTGCACTCTTTTCACTATACTATATGAAATACACACACAGACGCACGAATGATAAAAGACTCAGAAAAAATCTCTAATTCACTTATTTTTATTCTTCTTATATTCTACTTACAAAAAGACTCCCTATCTCTATTAAATAGTCCTCCTTTTATATTTTTCCAGTACTCAAGATACAGTTCCCCAGTGGATCTTCAGCGCTGGCTCTAGTGCCACATTAGTAAAACCATAACTAATCTATTAGTAAACTACGTACACTGCTTGTAGCAACTACAGCTCCTAAAACATACCCTATGATTACTAACACTAGTATTAACTTGTTTCACTTATGCTCCACATATGCGCTTTTGACTATACCTTTGTTATGTTTCAGTGCTACTTTCAGGTTTGACCCATTCTAACGCTGATCCTAGTCTCCTTGACTCTTGGGTAGTTTTGTGATTGAGTCCCCACTCTCCTTTCTTTAATACTAAGCTCATAGCTCTGACGATTCACTTAACTAGTTAGCCTCCTTTATTACCTGTTTCAGTAAGTTTACCCAACTAGCCGCGGTGCAGTATACTATGCACTTGAGTCATCCTTAAGCCATAACTTATTCCTTAATGTGTAACACATACTTATTGGAAAGTCCAAATACATATTGTTTAGCGCTTTAAAGTCCTAAATCAATAACACACAATTCCCCATTGTGCGGCACATCTCGCTGAAAAATCCAAGCGCACCGACCCTTAATCCTTTTCTGCGCTTCCATTTCCTTTGTTCTTTGAAGCAAAAAAATACATATTATATTTTAGCACTACCTACTGCGCTAACTCCCTTTGTCCTTCCTGGAGTACGCACGCTGATTGGTCTAAAATTATGCTACCTGCGAGGCGTGTACCACACTACCATGGCTGTTTTCCCTGGTGACCAACTTCCTGCTCATACAGCTGCTTATCAACCACCACTATCCAAAGGCTCTCTGGGTCATATCCTCAACAATATGAAGCTTGGTGATCTCAAGGATGAATAAATACTTCTTTCCCAATAAAATGCTGTGTAAGAGACTGTGAAGAAAGGTTTGTCCCAATCATCTATTATTCCCAGAACCCATTTGCAAGCTATGCTCTCACCTGACAGCCATAAGTGGGACCAAGCATGCAAAAGGGAACTGCTGAATATAAAGGATATGGATGTGTGGTATGAACAAAAACTTCCTCCTGGTTCAAAATTTACCAATGCAAAATGGGTCTTCACCATAAAAAACCCTTTATCCAAATCACCAACCTACAAAGCAAGATATGTGGCCAAATGTTTTTTACAGCAGTATGGAAATGATTTCACTGACACTTTTGCTCCCACTGCTACCTATGCTTCTCAATGTATTCTTCTTACACTTGCCACTTATCACAAATGGCCTGTCAAATCTTTTGATGTCACCACTGCTTACCTTTACAGTCCAATTGATGAAGCAATTTGGGTCCGTCCTCCTGAAGGTTACCAGCTACACCACATTTGCAATGCCCTATTTTAAAAAAAGGCCCTCTATGGAGCTAAGCAAGCAACAAGATGTTGGTGGCTCCATATTTCCAGAAAATTGGATGCTCTAGGGTATAAGGCAAGTCAATATGATAAGAATTTCTATGTTCTTAGAAAAAAAGCACCACACAATATGGGGGGCGGACTTGCTAGCAAGTCCGCAACCTTGGACCCAAACTCACCATAGATTGAACACACATTGAGCTATTGATAAAGGAACCATACAATCAGGGATGAACACCACTCAGCAGAACAGTTTTAGGTGGGTGTTCAAGTAGAGTTCAGTATGGGTTCAGTATGAGTTCAGTCTGAGTTCCATCTGAGTTCCATCTGAGTTCAGGTTGAGGACTTTCTAGCAAGTCCACCCCCTATATTGCGTAGTGAAGGATGTGTGGGTGTGATTTGGATACATGTTGATGATGGTATAGTGACTGGAAGTAGTGAGGAGGTATTGAAGCAGTTGGAGGATGGTTTAGATGGTAGTATGAAGGTAAAGTGGAATGATAATATGGATGGTATTGTAGGTGTTGCTATCAAAGAAGTTCCAGAAGGTTTTGATCTGCATAATTTTCAGCTCATTGACAAGATTCTTCAGACTCATAACCCCTCTGGACTAACAAAAAGATCCCCCATACCAAACAATCTAGAAATTACCACAGCCAAAGATGAAGAGGTAGCTTTTGATACAACTAAATATCTCTCTATTCTAGCTGCCCTCAGTTATGTGGTGGTGGCTACTAGGACGGATCAATCTTTCCCTGTCAATTCTTTGGCACAATTCTCCTCCAAACCTACTGCCACCCACTGGATTGCCCTAAACCACCTGCTCAGATATGTCCAACACACTGCCAACCTATGTCTTCACATCCATCCTGACCGAAATTCTCTGCTTGAACTTCTTTCTTTTTCTGATTCCATCTGGAATAACAAAGAATTCTCCAGAGCTCAAAATGGACATCTCCTCCTTCTCACTTCTTGCCCTATTGTGTGGACATCAAGACACCAATTGACGGTTAGTGATTCATCATGCACTGCTGAATATGTGGCACTTGGTGGCAGTATGAAGGATGCCATTTGGATCTCAAATCTTCTTAAAGACATATTTCCTGATATTCCCCCAATCAAGATCTTCTGTGACAACAAAGGAGCAATTGCTAATGCAAAAGATAATCTGGGGAACAAGAGGACATGGCATGTGGATAGGTGTTTTTATATTGTGAATGAGCAGCTCTTCCTAAAAAAAGCAATGTTGGAATGGGTTCCCACTGCTCAAATGCGTGCAGATATACTCACAAAATCACTGGGCCCATCTCTGAAAATGCTTAGAAGGAAAGATGTCTGTGTGTGGTGATGGGATTACTTTTCTTTTCTCTTTCTCTTATTTTTCTCATTTCATTTCATTCCTTTTTCATTTTGGAGTTGGTTATGTTTGTGTGGGGGGGATATCAGTATATTTTTTCATAACTAAGTGGGGGGATGTTAAGTCACTATGATTATGTACTTAGTTATGTGTAAATGTATATAGACTGTAGTCGCGACGTCCACTGTTCTCCAGTTCTTTCCGGAGTTCTACAGGCTGACACCGTGCTACACATTGAGGGGTCTCCACTGGGCTCGCCAAAATATTTAGCAAACATGAAAGACATTTTTTTTTGAAAAAAAATAGTACAAAAAAAAAAAAAAAAAAAAAAGAGAAAAATCTTTTTATAAGAAAATAAATAATAATACAAAATTTCCCATGGTTGCAACGTATTTTTCTTACGCTTATTTATTTCACACTTGTTTTTTTGACACTTATTTTTCTTACACTTAGAATTTTTAGGTACCTAATAGTTATGTACTTAGTTACCATGTATATAAACCTGTTGCCACGACATCTGACCTTTTACCCGGTTATTCTGGGACTAAGTCTGATGCTGTGTCTGCAGGCAAGTGTTTATTTAGAAATATTAAATGGTTATTCCGGGACTAAGTCTGATGCCGTGTCTACAGGTAAGTGTTTATTTAGCGATATTAAATGGTTATTCCGGGACTAAGTCTGATGCTGTGTCTACAAGAATATCCCTACACTACACACCAAGTAAGATATCCCTGATGGGGATATCCAGCGCGAGTTGGGGATATTGCAGGGAGGGACATATTGATAGAAAAATATGTGTAAGGAAAATATGCGCAAAAAAAAAAATGTGAGAAAAATAAGTGCAAGAAAAATATTTTGCTGCGATGGGAAATATTGTTTTTTAATTATTTTTTTTTAAAAAATGATTTTTTATTTCATTTTTAATTTTTTTCTGTTTTTTTACAAAATTTTTTTTTTGAAAAAAAAATTCTCATTGTCGCAAATGATTTTTCTTACACTCACTTTTCTCGCACTCATTTATCTTGCACTTACTTTTCTTCCATTTATTTTTCTGAACTTATGTCTCTCCCTAATATATCCCCATCAGGGATATCTTACTTGGTGCGTAGTGATGGCTTCTGCGTGGCATGTGCGAGATCAGATGTCTAGGTTTTTGACGTGACATTATGTCTTGTTTTGTGTACAGGACATTGCCACCCGAGACGCAAACGTGACGTTGTAGCTACGTTGCCTTGGAATAACAGTCACGGGGTTCACATGATAGGTAGCTACGGATCCCAAGGAATAAAATCTCCCTCTTATAGCTAGAGCATGTGCAATAAAATGGTAGCCATAGATTTTTGTTAAATTATGGCGTCATTTTCCCCTCCCTATTAAACCATTGTGGCCTAGATAACAAACCTCCAACGAGTGCTTTATCTATATATAAGAATGCTTTTTCTTGGTAGCTACTGGCAACGGCGCCCTGCCCTAGCTTTAACTGCTATAACCGCTATATTAAAATGAGTTAATTTACTTGGGTGTCACATCCTTGCAAGCTACGGTTTTCTGAAGCTTCACTACCAATGTTATTGAATCTTAATCTTGGTCGACGGCGATACGATTCTTTGGCCAATCGACGTCAATTTCTTCTTAATTTTCATTTTCAAACGCTCTTTGATTAACAAGTTAAGTTTCTCTCCTTTTTTATTTCCTGATGCACAACAAGTCGCCAGCATAGCTTCTCGTAATATCCAATTCTTAGCAAGTCAGGCTCTTCATCAGCTTCAAACTCTTCCTCACCTTCTCCCCGATTCTCTGCAAAACGGCATCTAGGAGTGATTTCTCTCATTGATCTGATTTAATTTTTTTTTTATTTCCGTGGCCGCCCACTTCTAAAAATAGCTCTTAAGGAGTTATAACTATTTTCAAGTATTTGCATCCACTCAGCAAAACATGGAGAGTTATCATATGCCATCAAGTTGAGTTACCCCGATTTTCATTTTTTAGCTTCTATGAATTTGGCTATATCTTTATGTCTGGGCTAAAAAATCTTACACTATCTGCATATAATTTATCAAAATAATTGACCCTTTTTATTTCCATCCGTTTCAAAATTTTCAAAATTTTGTTGCTCAATATTCATCCGGATGAATAAATAGATGTATACAATATTCCTTTAAGATCAGAAGTCCTTCTTCATCTTTTTGCTCGTTCTTCACCCTCAAATACACCGTTCGTGCATCCGATTGAACTACAATCGCTTTTATCGCGTGAAGTTTGGGAGGAAAGAACTGTTGCTCTATGGGATCATTTTAGCCGCTGGACGTGGGGTAAAATACACAGAGTTTACTTGCTTAGCTCTCTATTTCTAACTATTTTGGGGCCCATCATTATCAACTTTTCTGTCAATAAGTGTGTGCGACTAACAATCTCAAAAAAATATTTCTAATGTTTCCCTTGTTTTTAGGACTAAGTTTGGTGAAGTTCGGCCTTTACGCTTTGATGCTTCGGATACTGAAATCGAGGAAAGGATCCAGTTAATTCGAAACGCTCACCACCTAGTTATTGGCTTAAGTTTAGGTTTATTGGTTACACTGTGGACCCCTTATTTCTTGGTGAAATTTCTCGTGAGTCCATCTTATTGTTTGTCAATTTACAAAAAATAATATGGTTCTTCACTTCTTTCATTTTTCATCTTTGAAAACCTTGTCATTGATTCTTCTGAATTATTTTTTAATTGTCTTACGTCCTACTGGTCACCCAGGGAAATAGAAAATTAAGATCTCTCCTGGCGTCTTTCGAGGCTGAAGACAAGATCAAAGGGGATATGCAAGCCCTGAAATGGATCTTCTCAGCAGACTCAACTTTAAAAGGAAGTGCGACTATAAGAATTAGACTTCCTGCTGCGTGAGTCTCCTATATCTGTCTTTTAATCAGTTACTCTGACAAGAGCTCATCAATATAATGTCTGTAGCATGACATCTGCGGTTCAACCGACTTTGTTTCATCCTGGCGCATATTTGCCTCCCTATATCCAAAATGAGCGTCACGCTTTCGCAGTACAGCCCGTTCCAATAGCAATGGCAGGTTATCCTCCAAAGTGAAACTTAGCTCTGAACTACATATTGGTACTAAAATCATACTCAAGACTCAATGGACTCAACTCATTCATACGCTTAATTTTTTGAGAAAAATTTCAATAGTCAAAAAAAAAAAAAGCTGTATAAATGGTATCGCATCATTTCTAGTAATTAATGTGAAGCTAATTTTGTCAAAAAACGTCGAAAAAATAATTTTTTGCCATAATGAGAACAATTTGATTTGAAATTTTATTATTTTATTTTTTTTGGTTCATGCACCAGAAGATCAATTGAATAAAATGGTTTCCTTCAATTTTCCTAATAAGGTTGAAATTAAAAGGGAACTTTCCCAAAGCAAAAATAATTTAATGAATGATTCTCAGATTTCCAATTCAACTTTATTTGAGTGGAATCACCGCAAAAAAATAAGTGGCACCTGCTAACAGGTGCCTATCCTTATATTCAGTTTTTATTTAAGAGTAGATTTGATTTGATCATGCACGAGCTAGTGTTCTCATTGTTCAGTGCGCAGTCTTTCCAGAAGAATTACAGCCGACCTGAAATTGAGTTAAATCAAAGATAGGGATTGGCACCTGCTATCAGGTGCCCATTTTTTTTTCTGGTGAATGTAGAGCATAAAGTTGGTGGAATAAAGGGGAGGCATGATCATAAAGGTACACCACGAAAAATCTGGGGGTGAACTGCTAGCAATCCCCTCTCTTTGAACTCCAGAGTGTCTCTTATTATTCCAGGGTTATTCTCACTTTATAACAATATACAAAATTGTATTGGAAGTACATTTATTCTCAGATTGATTATAGACAGAATATCAACTGATTCCAAATTATGCACAAGTTGATCCTCCAGAACTTGATTTTGGTCCTCTGTTGAGCACAAATTGAGTACAAATTGATCTAACCTAAGCTTATGCATATATAATAATTCAGGGTACTTGCTCTATTAAATTTGATAATAAATTAAAACATTGATGAATTTATATAAAAAATAACTATTAGGGGGTATCAATGTTCAGGGATCCGCAATTAGGGATCAGGAATTTTTTTTTCTGGGATCAGACATTATTAATTGCGGAAGATTCTTATCCACTAGCCCCGGGGCTAGTGGATAAGGAATCCACAATAATGCATTATCCCACCTCTTATACCCCAATTTCCATTCCTAATTCCTGATCCCAAACTCATCTCATCCATGATGGATTTGCAAGAAAGTCACATGACTCATAATTGCTGATGCCATCCTTAAGTCTTTCCTCACTCTATGCTACTTAATTTTGGTGGCGAACACTTAAGTTTTTTTTCTACCTACACACCCCAACTGCACATTTGGCGGTGAATTCCCACTTCCCTCATCACTTAACCCTTCCACCGGCAACAATGAAACACCTCTCTACTAGGAAGCTACTTCACTCAACAATGAATGCTATCACTTTTCTTTTAGTTCTTTACTATAAATCTGACTATGATTTGGAAGATGCTTTAGCTTATATGTGTTTTCTTTCCAAAAAGCGTTACATCATCACCAGGGGGCCAAATCTTTATCATGATCCCCGATATGATCTGGCCTCCATTCTCAACATTCCTCATTTAAACTTCACCCAACTTTTTAGAACTTCTCCCGATTCTTTCTTCAAACTTTATCAACTTATTTCTGAACATCCTATCTTCCATAACAATTCTCATAACAAACAGCGTAATCCTGCCATCCAACTTGCTGTTGCTCTATGTCGCTTTGGCTCAAATGGAAATGGTGCTGCCATAAGTCGTTTGGATAATCTCTTTAACATAGGATATGGTACCGTGATATTATACACCAAGCACTGTATGATTGCTATCCTTTCCCTCAAGTCTCAAACTCTTGCTTGGCCAACTCGAGAACAGCGACTTGAATCCTCTCAAGTAATGCAAGCTGAAGGTTTCCCTGGCTGTATAGGTTTTGTTGATGGCACAACCATCCCTTTGAGTCAAAAGCCTGCTCATGATGGCAACCATTATTTTGATTGCAAAAAAAGGTTTCTTCAAAATCTCCTCCAAGTTCTCATCTTTCACAATCTAACTTTTTATCTTCTTTCTAGATACTCTATTGCCCTTCAACTTGTATGTGATGTCAATAAAAAATTTATTTCTTTTCACAGTGGCTGCCCTGGATCATGTCATGACTCTTCCGTCTTTCAAAGAATGAGGATTTCTCAAACCCCTGACTCATACTTTGACTAATCTCAGTACCTCCTTGCAGACTCAGCATATGCAAGTGGAAAGTACATTATACCTGCTTTCCGTGGTGCAACTTCAGAAAATGACCCCAAAACTAAATTTAATTATCACCTTGCACAATCAAGAGTACAAATTGAACATGCTATAGGTATTTTAAAGGGACGATTTTCTAGTCTTTGGGAGCTCAGAATCCAATTTCAAAAAAAATTGGAAATCAAAACTGCAAATCATTGGATCTTGACTTGCGTAATACTCCACAATATTCTAGCTGATTTAAAGGATGAGTGGAATGATCTTTATGAAGAAGAGGATCCTGAACCACCACCGGCACTCCCCTCCCTTGATTCACAAATCATTCAATCAACCGGCATACGCCCCATTATAATGCTAATTACTCTCCAACATTTCTCTTCACCCTTTTAATTTTTAATTTTTATGTTCTCATACTTTCCAAATGTCCTCTTTGTGTACTTTAATCACTTGGTTTTGTATTTTGGTTTGTTGCATATTCATTTTTTTTTTTGAATTTACGGTGAATATCTTTTTTTTGGATGGCTCATTGGTTTTCTTTCACCTCCTCAACATGAAATCGCATATTTTCTTATATCACATATTTTGTCAGTGATTTTTTTTTCATTCATCACTCATATCCTTTTCATCCTCTCCTCAAAAATCCCTCAAATATTTTGGTTGCATTTATTTTCTGAACTCAACTCACCAGGTAGGTCATTTTTTTTTCTTTTTTCTTGGTTTTTTATTTGCTAATCATGATTTTTTTTTTTGCTTTTTTTTGTTTTTTTTGTTTTTTTGTAAGTGCTTCATTTATTTTTGTTCTAGGGTAAACTAATTTTTGTTTTGTTTTTTTCTCTTTTTTCTCTTTTTTTTTGTTTTTTTTTCTCTCCTTCACCTCTCTTTATCATCCTCAAGGCCCCCCCTTTTTCCCTCTCTTTACCTGTCTCAAGACCCCCTTTTTACCCCCTTTTTAGCTGCCTCAAATCCCCCCTTTCCCCCCTCTTCAGGTCCCTCATCACCCCCCTTCCCCTCTTTTTAGGTGCTTCAATACTCCCCCCTTCCCCTCTCTTTATGTCCCTCAAACCCCCCCTTCACCTCTCTTTTGCCTCCTCAAACCCCCCCTTCACCTCTCTTTACCCACCTCAACCCCCCCTTTCCCTCTCTTTATGCGCCTCAAACACCCCCCTCCCCCCCCCCTAACCACTCCCTTACCTCCTCCTCTACCCCCCCCCCTCCTTCTTAATGAACGATCGTTACCAATCTTTCATTAAGAAGGAGGGGGGGGGGGGGGGTAGAGGAGGAGGTAAGGGAGTGGAAGGGGGGGAGGAAAGATGTTAAGGGGGGGGGAAAGGGGGGTTTGAGGCTGCTAAAGAGAGGGGAATGGGGGGGGGGGGGTTTGAGGCGGCTAAAGAGAGGTGAAGGGGGGTGGTTGGGAGATATAAAGAAGGGTAAAGGGGGGATTTTTGGGGGGTTTTGAGGAAATTAAGCAGGGGTATTCAGGGGGTTTTTGAGGCAGGCAAGGAGAGGATTTGAGGGGACTATTGAGGCAAGGAGGGAGGGATTTGTAAGGGGATTTCACATAAATAAAGGAGTTGAATAGGGGACAATTATGGAAGATAAAGAGGGGTTACCTACTTTCAAATAAATATACTAACAATTTTTTTTTTTCTAAATTTGATTAATTTTTTAATTTTTTTGGCTGGCAGTATTATAGAAATAAAAAAAAATTTCTTTCTGTTAAGGACTGTCCCTCTTATTTCCAAATCCAAAAAGGGTTTTAAATTAAAAATTAATTTTTCTAGTAAATAATTTTTCGGTTTTTTTTTATTTTAATAATTTTTTTGTTTTTGATTTTGATTTTACTGAATTTTTTTTTTTTTCAGGATCTTGTGAGAAGGTTTTTAATAACCAATCTTCAGGTTCACTTTTAATTTTTTTTTAAATTTTTTTTTTTGATTTAATTTTTACTGAAATTTTTTTTTTTGAATAAATTTTTTTTTTTTAAAGGATTTTGCTTTTATTTTGTTTTTAAAAATAAAACCTCAGGTTTTTTTTTTTATAAATTATTTTTTTGGAAATTTTTTTACTCATTTTTTGTTTTTTGTTTTTTGTTTTTTGTTTTTTGTTTTTTTTTCTATTTTATTTTTCAAATAAAAAACAGCTTTTTTTATTATTAGGTGAGAAATTTTTATTAAAAAAAATTGAGTTGAAATTTTATTGACATTTAATTTTTTTTTTTCAGATCAAAAAAATGTCTTCTTCTTCAGATTCACCCCTTACTTCTCTCTCATCTTCATCTTTATCTTCTTTATCATCTTCATCTTTATCATCACTATCAACTTCTTTGAAATCAACTTCCATACAATCATCTTCTAAATCATCAAAAAAAATTTATGATAATCAGTCTCATACGAAGAAAAGATATCTGAAAAAAAAATTCATCATCTAAATCATCAAAAAAATTTAAAGATAATCAGTCTCATCAGAAGAAAAGATATCTGAAAAAAAAATATACAACATTTCAGAAGAAAAGATATCTGAAAAAACATTATTCATCATCTAAATCATCAAGAAAAATTAAAGATAATCAGTCTCATCAGAAGAAAATATATCTGAAAAAAAAATTCTCTGTGAAAGTTATTTTTGTCATATCCCAAACATTTTATTTCATAAAATTAAAGTAGATAAAAAAATTAAATATCCGAAAAAATTACCAGAAGATATCAAATATCTAACTGAAATTGGTGATGATCGAGTGGTTGCAGTTATCAGTAATATTTAAAAGCCTCAATTCATTTTGGAAGTTCAATCATTTGATGGTGTAAAAGATGAAACTTTTAATCAACTATTGGATCTTATCATTACTCTTTATCAAATGGCTTTGGTTCGATTACCTATAAGGAATACAAATTTGTTGGGTGGTATCGTGATTGGATTTGGTTGGAGACTAGGTTTTGTTAAAGGATATTCTCTTGTTATGTCTAATAATTTTTTTTCCATTCTTAATATCATTTCACTTATTTCATTTATATAGGCATATATTCCTAGGTCAAGAATATCACTAAAGCACAAAAAGATGAAGATTTTCGCTTATGGGACACTCTACCTTCCTTTAATTCATTTCTTGCTCTTCGACTCAAAAAGCTCTGTAATAAGGCATTTGAAAAAAATCATGAACTTTCAACCAAAGTTGGAATACCGAATTGGTGTGACTCTGAATGGGAAGATATCAGCCACGAATATCTTTTATTTTCTAATGTTATTATCACTCATTCTGGATTCCACAATAGGATTCATATCGATAGGAATGATGCCAATTTTCTTACTTTTGGTATATTCTCATATATCAATCTGATAACTGGCCACCCAATACCATCTCCAGCTAAAATCAAAGGACATTGTTTATATTTTCCAGACCACCGGTGCATCATTGATTTTGGTTTGGGAAATGGTATCATCAAAACTATTTGGAATTCATCTAAGGATAATCATCAAACAACCAAAGCTCCTCCTGGTTTGGAATCCTGTCAAGATTTCACACATTTTGGTTGCTCATTTCAAATCAGTAATAAGTTGATACAAAGAATCAATAAGGTAAAGAAAGAAGGTAAAGTTATTCGATTTAAAAAAACTTTATCTAGATCCAAAAAGTATGGGGATTAGAGTTGTCATCTAAAATTTTATATTTTTTCATAAATTTTTAATAAATATTTTATATATATCAATTTTCTCAAGTAATGTGATGAGCCAACGACCTTTGGTTGTATAACAGGTAATCATGATAACATTTATTTGTTTGATTTGTGAGGTTCATCTTGCCTATACCTGTAGAAAGTCCCAAACTTTTGTTTCTAGACTTGGTCTGCATTTTGGCTTGAGGAATTGTCATTACTTTAAACTAGGGAAATTGATATATATTAGATATTTATTTAATAATTTATGTAATTATATTAAATTTAGATGACTTCCACCCCTTACTTCAATAAAATGCAGGGGGGGGGGTAATTCCAAATTTTCAAATCTGACATGTGACATTGATGACTTGGAAAAATTTTGGTGATACCCACCCCTTGCTTCAATAAAATGCAGGGGAGAGTATTGCCAATTTTTTAAAACAGATATAAAATTTTTTTGACTTGTAAATATTTTGGTGATACCCGTCCCTTACTTCAATAAAATTCATGGGGGGTTTTGCCAAAATTTCTTATAAGACTTCTGAAATTCTTGACATGTAAGAATTTTTGGGATACCAGTAAAATGCAGGAGGTAGTAAAGCCAAATTTTCATATAAGACTTTCAAGATTCATGACATGAAAGAACTTTTGTGATACCCACCCCTTACTTCAAAAAAATCCAGGGGTGGGGGATTGTCAAATTTTCAAAGGAGACATGAAAATTTTATTTAAAAAAGTGGTAGAGTAATGAAATAAAGGAAATTATTGGAAATTTTATGTACAAATAAATATGAACAGTTGAAGTGTGAGAGAAATAAAACAAACTAGTCATCCAAAAATTTCTTTAAGCGTACAATTTCCTCAACAGATTTATTAGCTTTAACACATTCTATCAAGAAATCTTTCTTTTTGGAATTTTCTTCATGATCAAACTTATATTTCATCTGCTCTAATAGGTTTTGATGTTCGAGTGTTTTCTCCTCTTTTTTTGATTTTTCAATACTTAGAGTTAACTCAAACTTTTTCTCCTCCAAATCTTGGGCCCGATCATCCTTCCATAAAGAGAGCTGGTACTTCCTCTCCTCCAAATCTTGGGTCCGATCATCCTTCCGTAAAGAGAGCTCTTACTTTCTCTCTTCCAAATTTTGTAGCCTATCATCCCTCCTTAAAGAGAGCTCATATTTTTGCTTTTCAAAATTTAGAGTCTCTTTAGCAGCTTCCACTTGTTCTAGAGTGATAAGCAATGTTAACAAAAAGTAGAAGAAAAGAAGAGTAAAGTATTAATAGGTATGGTATCACTTACCAGCATCACGTTTCTCTAAAAATTGTTCCATAGACGAAAAAGGGGTTTGTGATGAAGTATCAATTTTTTGTCTTCTTTGGGAGTGGAAATTTAGACTACTTGAAGCCCTTCGCTTTTTGTTCAACATAGCATTTTCCTCCTGATCATTGTCACTAGCTTCAGACTCAGTTGATTGTGGGTCCTGGGATTGTTCATCAGCCTTTTAAGAAATAAGAAAATCTAAGTAAATAAAAAAAAGTATTGATAAGATAAAAGAAAAAAAAAGACCTGAGTTAGATTGGGTTGGGTTAAATTGCCAATAGGATCAATAGAAAAGCTATCTAGATTCATAGAATTTAGAAGAGGGGAGGCTTGAGTGGAGGAAGAGGATGGGAAAAGATTTGCTTTGACATCATGTTTGGAGATAGGATCTTCACCATCCAACATGTTTACAGGATTAACATTGGCTCGCTCTCCAAAAATTGCATCCATCTCTTTAAAGTAAGGACATAAAGTTTCAAGTTTATTGTCTATGGATTTTATGCCCTTAGTTATATCGTTGTCGGTACCCCCAAAACCAGTGGAAGATGAAAGAGCCTTTGCCTTCTTGTATTTTGCTTGGTAATGCTTGAATCATTCAGACATCTGTTTAGGCAAAAGATCAATCCTTCCCTTGGTCTTATTCCGTAATTCATTTACCATTAGAAGATAGCCATTAACTTCTGATGCGGGGGGCCATCCTACTTTAGTGGAATACTCAGTACCAAAACAAGAATCATAGTTAGATTTGGTTTTCAGCCAGTTGATAAGAATGAGATGTTCATTATTTTTTAATTGAACGGTCTTTGATTTCTCGGATGAGAGGGGGAAAGAGGAAGTAGTGGGAATTGAAGAACAACTGGGTGATGGCTGCCTTTGAGAAGATCTAGGATGACGAGGCATGTTATTATAAATGAAGATGAAAAGGAGCAGAAACAAGCAGATGAGATAGAGAGATGAAAAGGAGCAGAATCAAATAGATGAAATGGGGAGAAATTCTGAGAAGATAGAATGAACAGGATGGGATGAGAATTGAAGTGCGCAGCAAGGTAGAAGGCATATCCAGGGAGTAGTCCAAGATGTGGTTATGGCAGAAAGTAGGTCAAGATGTGGTTATGACAGAAGGTTGTCCGATATGTGGTTATAAAAAATAGAGTAAAAAAATGTTGGATAAGAGGTGAACATTGACACGTAAAGTGTCTAATAACCCAATTATTAGCAAAAATAATTGCGGAAGATAATTGGGGTATGCAGATTATTTTCCGCAATTAATTTAATTGCGGATCGGTCAACATTGATACCCCCTATAATGTAAGATATTAAATTATAAATATAGGCATGATAGGAGGGCACTTAATAGAACTTAATTATACTATGTGACACCTTAATACTGTATCACACAGTTTGAAACATTTGAAACAAAATGTGTCATGATGGGCAATGAAATTGCTTGGACAGACACTTTCAAAATTAATACTGACCATAATACACAAATATGAAACCTTGGCATCTATCCAATAAAATATTTTCCTTCTGATAAATGGATTTTTCTTAGTTACTCCCTGTTAAAAAGTGTCCTTGTGAGGTTTGTCTGACCTTCAGGGGGATAATTTGGCCACATCAAACTACTTCTATTTCCATGATTGACCAAAATATCATCCTCATTTCCATCTAAAGAATTGATCTCATCTGACTGTAGCTGATCAAAGGGGTCCACCACAAGTTTAGCCAAAATTTTGGTGAACACTTTTTTGATGGATAGTGACTAAGCGGTGCTTTCCAAAATTGTCCACCTGAAGTTAGGCTAAACTTCAGAAGGATAAATTAATTATGAATACCAAATTAACTGAAGAATACTTTTGCCCTAGCTACTCTGCATCATAAAAGTGTCCAACTTAGGTTTAGCCATCATTCAGGTACACACTTTTGGAAAGGCACAGTCTGATGGGTTTAATATCTCTATATGGAAATAAGTATGAGTTTTTAATCAACATGGAACTAGAATTAATTTAATATGGCCAAAGTGTCCAGCTGAAGTTTGGCCAAAATACAGATGGAAAATTTAATGAGGATTACTTGATGAAATGAAGAAGACTTGCAATTACTTTCCATCATAAAATTTTCAAACTTAAGTTAATCAAAAATTGTGGTGACACTTTTGTCAGATCCAGTCATATGGGATCAACTCTCTATATGGCAATGAGAATCAATTTTTAGTCAATCATGGTACTAGAAGTAATTTGATAAAGACAAAGTTTCCAACTAAAAATTGGAAAAAAATCAGTTGAACACTTCATTTAGTTTTTCAAAAAAACAAATTAAGTAAAATTTTATTCCTGATGGTGCCCATTTTATCCAACACCTCTTCTGAGCTTTAAAAGTAGGCATTTAGCTTAAATTTTTAATTTCATATAAAATCCCATTTATTCAACCTATTTCTTTTTATCCCTTTTTTTCATTTTAGATATAAATTAATTTTATGTAAAACAAATCATTTTCATAATTTTTTACCTGTATTTAATAAAATTATTAAAGGTTTAACATCACCCTGTAAGCGTTTGGCACATGTTTTTTTTCTATACTAATAAAAATAATAATATTCTGGTGACAAAAAATTGATCAAATACCAGTGGATATGTTTTAAAAAAATACCAGTTGCACTGAAGAAGACCTGCACCCTAGATACTCACCATCAATAAAGTGCCCAACACAAGTTTGGCCAAACTTGTGCTGGGCACTTTTGGTCAGGTGCAGTCAGATGAGATCAATTCTCTCTATGGCAATGAAAAAAAATTTTTGATAAAAAATTTCACTAGAAGTAGTTTTATGTAGCCTAATTTTCCACCTAGAGTTCATCCAAACCACAGGTGCACAATTTTTTATCTTTGAAAAACAGTCAATTTAGTACAATTTATCCCTGATGGCTTTCATTTGCTTCAACACCTCTACTGGCCTTTTATAGTAGGAATATTACTTGGATTTCTTTTTTCATATTTGATCCCTTTAATTTAATTTTTTATTCCTCATATTGCTTTTGGATATCAATTAATAATTTTTAAAATAAATTATTTCCATATTTTTATACATTTATTTAATAATATTATAAATGGCCTTGTAGACAATCCTATAGTGCTAGCTATAGGCCTTGACCAAGGGAGTTGGAGTAAAACAAGAATAAAAACCCCTGTACCTTTAGAAAAATAGAGTGAGATTTACCTGTTACAGTAAATTGGTTCCTGTAACCACAAAATGCTTTTCCAAACACACTTGACTGCTTAATCAGTCAAGAAAGTAGTCTCCAGAAAGACTACCAAACCAAAGAACTGAAATGCAGACTAATGTCCACACCAGAGAAAGCAATGATACTTGATGTAGGTTGCAAATCCACACCAGAGACAGCAACGATACTTGCTATAGCTTGCAAGACTATAGCAGAGAAAACAGTTGCTAAGCTAAGTTAAATGAAGAACTTACTTGCAACAAAAACAGCCAAATTGTGGCCAACAAACAGTGAAAACTGAGTGAGGAACCAGGATATCATCTCCAGATGGTTGAATGATAATTAAGGTTGCCCCCAAACTGTCTTATTCACTATATACACACAGACTACTAATCAAGAGCCCATGCACACCTGCAAATCCGGTTTTCCTGACCACCAAATTGCATAAAACCTCCCTAGAAGTGCTTCCAGCCCTCTAGCACTGACGCCGGCAGTCTTCCTGGCACTGGGAAGCCCGACTGAGGCGGCCTGACCACCCTGAAGCCAGAAAACCACCAAAAACACCCAAACTACTCAGAAAATTCACCTAGAACTACTAAAATCCTTAAAACACATAATTACACTACAAGACCATTGAGACATGAAATGTAGAGAAAATTCCCCTCTTTCCAATGGTACTAAGAACTTAACCCTAAGACTTAAGGTTAGCCCATAAAACACAAAAAACAAAATTTAACAGCAATCTTTTAAAAATGAAAAGTGAGAAATTATCCCCCAAATACTTATGCTGTGAAAAATGTCGACAAGACATAAAATATAGAGAAAAACCTGAGCTATCAAATGGTAACATCCAGATCCATGTAGTCCCAAGATTTGCTGTGTAATTCCAGAAAAAAACTTAATTATTTAACAATGCCATTTAAGGCATACCAAAACAACACCAAATAAACCAACAAAGGGCTCCGCCAATGTTGGAAGTCCACATCCTCTCCCCAATATAGAATTTCCACATTCTCCTATACAACAAACACCATGTTCAGCTTTCTTTCCAAATCTGCTTCTGGCATGGGCCCCTTCCAATACTGCATTGACAATAATCTCATCTGCTTCATCTCACCACCAACTCATCCCTACAGAACCTCCTTTGATTCCTGCCACTCTAGAAAAAAGACTTGCTTCAGACCTGGTCCATTGTCTTCTGCAACTTCTTCACCTTCTCCACAACCTGATCCACCTTCTACCAGCACCAAAAGATCCAGGCCATCTATCCTGACACCAGACTGGTCCACAAATTACACCCTCCAAAAAAGACTGTCCACACTACTACTACCACTACTTCCACCATCCCTGGTCCATCTGATGGTAAACACAAAATTTGTTCTTACTGAGCTCCAATCTGACCAATTTCCAGTTCATTTTTCTTCTTGACAGCGATGATGACAATGTGGGATCTATTGAAAAACCCCCGCCTAACCCATTTCCCACCATTAAGGAAAAATGTCAACAATATTCTTCTCAACAGAAGCATCTCTTATTAAACTATTTCCAATCCACTCCTGCTAGGGACCCACAAGATCTTGAGAAAAGGAAGAACCTCATACACCAATTCAAAGCTAATGATGAACATTTTGTCACATCTCTTGATTCTATTCTGCCTCCTGACTCTTGATTAATCTCTTGACTTAGAAATAAAAGAAGATCTTTACTCCTCCATACTTCCTGAATGTAGCTAATCATCATAAAAAAGTTCCTCATTTTACAGTCTTGGGGGACTAATCCTCAGTTTTAAGTCTTGGGGGACTAACAGCCCTCATTTTATAGTCTTTGGAGACTAAAAATCTAAATCAAAAAGACAGAACCAGAGATCAAAACATTTAAGACCCAAAGAAACAAACTAATATTCTGAGGTACTGTCTACAGAGCAGCCAGCTCATCAGTTACCCCCACACTTGCCTTAACAAAATTGAGATACTCCCCCTTGGATGCCCTCTACCAGAATAACACCAACTCCCATTATCAGTTTAAAGTCCTAAAGGACTCAACCATTCAACCATCCTCAGTTTATAGTCTTGGGGGCTGTATAATTTTTCAGTTTAAAGTGTTGACAGACTTCCTAGAGTTCAGTTTAAAGTCTTGACAGACTTCTTGAAATTTTTAGTTTAAAGTCTTAACAGAATGATGCATAGCAAGGGCAGTGCCGCCTCCATGCACAATGCACCACTGCCTACCTTCTGAAATTCCACTCTTTCTACACCATCTACACATCACTGATAAATCTGTTAATTTATCTCTTTTCTTCCCACTATTGCTCCTTCACAGTTTATGGCTAGATCACCTAAATTTAACCCATTGGACCTTCCCTGCTTCACTGCTCCAAAAGACTATGCTTGCAAAAAGTGCATCCACATGTGCAGACCTTGCACTTTCACTCATCCTACTCCTAAGGCCAAACTCTATAACAGGGCCTGTGATTCTTAAAACTCTAAAAAGAAAAGGTGTGACAGAAATCCCAATTACCCAATACCTCCACCTTCACCTTCACATAAATATATATCCAGATCACCTACCAGCTCACCAGAGTATGGACCTGCTTCTTCCTCCTTGTCTTCTGCTCCTTCCAGAAGATCACACCTCTCTACTCCCAAACCCAAGCCCAAAAGACAAGCTTTATCATCCCAGGAGTCTGCTTTCCTCTCTGAAACTTCATTAAAAATAGAGCCAAAATCAGCTCCTAGGCTGCTAGACTGTGTCCAAGCGGCTATCCCAACGTCAGGTGGCCCGCCTGCCTCATCAGAAAACAAAAAAAAGGCTCAAAACATCCAAATTCAGCCAAAAAACAACCAAATTCTTCCATCCAACACCAATAATTCATCACTAAAACCTTCTAATGCTCCCAGAGCAATGCGTACCTCCGACATTTCTTCTTCTATTAACACCAGAACAGCCAACACTGCTTCTAAACGCAAAACTCCTGTTGCTTCAGGAGAAAAAAACTTCACCTCTCCTCTGGCCACCAATTATTCTTCTGATATCTCTTTTTCTTCTGAATCTTCATCCAGCAGATCCCAATCAGCCACCAGATCACCATCTCCTGGTCCTTCCCTCAATCAAACTGGCACTCCTCCCCAAGCATCTAGTAAACCTTCCACAAGCAATAATATAAACAATGACAACAACAACAGCCCTGCTGCTGCAACTAGAGCCCAGGAAACTCTTTCTTCTCCTTCATCTTCTCAACACCATTCAGAGAATTACCCAGAAAATCCATACCTCCATCTGGTGGACCCTCATACAATACCTATTCAACACTCTTCAGCCATCCATATTCCAGCTGCATACAAATTTGAAGATCTCCCAATCTGTAAGTACCAAAATAAGTAACAAAATTCAATTTCTTCAACAGATAATATTTATTGAACGAATTCCCCTGATTTTAGTTGGAGCCCCACCTCCTGCAACTGCATTTGGAACTGGCCAACCCCTAGAAACTACCTTGATGCTGGATTACACTGATATGAAGCAACACCTTAGCATGATGTGTTCAAAAATGCTTAAAGCCTTTGCTCTTCATGGTCCATTGAATGATTTTAAAAATAATCTAAGAAAACAACTCCTTGATGACCACTGGAAGATGTCACAAATTATCAAGCACACTTTCCAGCACTCAATTCCTACTTCTTCCTCTTCTTTCCAAAATTTACCTTCCAACCCAGTTTCAGACCATTATAACCCCCATACTTTCTCCAGAAGCCTGCACCACAAAAAACACAGTTCTTCCTCTAATCCAAACAAGAAACAAAAATGCCATAACCATCCGGACCAAACCCCCAGAGGCTTCTTCATTCGTCATTATATAAAATATTTTAAACAAAATTACTAACTAGAAAAATAATAACAGCTAACAGATATATAAAAGTTTAGTTTAGTTTATTTTTACTTTTATTTTTATTTTTATTTTTATTTTTATTTTATTTTAATTTTAATTTTAATTTTAATTTTGATTTTGATTTTGATTTTGATTTTGATTTTGATTTTTATTTTTATTTTTATTTTTATTTTTATTTTTATTTTTATTTTTATTTTTATTTTTATTTTTATTTTTATTTTTATTTTTATTTTTATTTTTATTTTTATTTTTATTTTTATTTTTATTTTTATTTTTATTTTTATTTTTATTTTTATTTTTATTTTTATTTTTATTTTTATTTTTATTTTTATTTTTATTTTTATTTTTATTTTTATTTTTATTTTTATTTTTATTTTTATTTTTATTTTTATTTTATTTTTATTTTATTTTATTTTTATTTTTATTTTATTTTATTTTATTTTAATTTTAATTTTATTTCATTTTTATTTCATTTTTATTTTATTTTTATTTTTATTTTTATTTTTATTTTTATTTTTATTTTTATTTTTATTTTTATTTTTATTTTTATTTTTATTTTTATTTTTATTTTTTTATTTTTATTTTTATTTTTATTTTTATTGTTATTTTTATTTTTATTTTTATTTTTATTTTTATTTTTATTTTTATTTTTACTTTTATTTTTATTTTTATTTTTATTTTTATTTTTATTTTTATTTTTATTTTTATTTTTATTTTTATTTTTATTTTTATTTTTATTTTTATTTTTATTTTTATTTTTATTTTTATTTTTATTTTTATTTTTATTTTTATTTTTACTTTTATTTTTATTTTTATTTTTATTTTTATTTTTATTTTTATTTTTATTTTTATTTTTATTTTTATTTTTATTTTGTCAGCCAGGCTATTCCAGGAGTGCAGTAAATGATATGTTAACTTATAATACCTGAAAGAGGGCGTAAGAATTGTATTTAATGTATATAAATTAATATTTTATTGCATAATAAAATTATATAAGTATCTTATTACATATAAGTGTTATATTAATTTTATTGTTTATATAAATTTTTATACATTTAAATTATGATATATTTTATATTCTACAAATAATGGCGCATTTTTATGTATTTAATAATTATAAATTTATATTTAATTAATTAAAAACATATATTATAATTATAAGTGTAAAATTGACTTATAATATAATTAAATTAATTATTTAAATTTATTATTAAATAACACCTTTCATATAATATTAAAAAATAATTAATGAAGCTTCTTTTGACCCTTAAGTGTGTCAGGAAAAACAATTAATTAATTTTTACTAAATTGAGATTAATTACATATTTTGTTACGTAACAATATTCTTTGTTTCACTTAAAAATCCTTAAATCAGACTGTTTAATCTGTTTTGAATTATTTTTCTCATATTCTATATGTCCCAGGCTTGTTTAGTTATTTAATAGTTTTACTTACTGATTTGGGAATTAATTGTGGGAAAGTTGAATTCTTAATTGGGGTTTTTAATTATTTGTTTCATATTTTTCTCTACATTGTTATGTTTTACTTATTCTTTTATATTTTTGTTTCATTCTATTATAATTCTTGTATTTACAAATATAGTAGCGCTTCAGAGGACCCATTTCCTATAAAAAGGCCTTGGATAATCCCCTGTAGCTCATCACTTACTATATACTCAACAATTTAAATTTAATTTTATTACGTTTATTATTATTTTTTATTAGTATTAAAATCTAATTAAAAATTTTATATAACAATTAAAAGGTTGCCTTAAGTCTGATAGTAATTAAAGTGTTTGCCGCGCAGAACCCTTACTTAAAATAATATTAATATTAATAAAACCAATTTTGTGTCACCTCTCAAATCACTTGTCGTTGCTTTCTCTTAAATAGATTAAATAATTTCATTTGTTTTTATTTCTTTTATTTCTCAATCACTATTTTCTTCTTGTCCTCCTCTCTCTTCTTCCCTCTTTTCTTATCTCTTCTAGACGACTGACCGACAACTGAGGGCCTTTCCAAACGACGACGACGATCGAGCCTGGAGACGAACGACAAACGCACGGACCACCTAGCAAAAACAAAACTTTTTCTCCGACCGTGTTTCGAACTTGGGTTCGATTTCTTAGGTTTATATTATATTAATTCATATATTATTTTGAAGTGATTTTTCGATCACTATAGTAAGCTCACCTTTGCACCTCTCACTCATATTACTATATTTTTACTGCAATAACAGTGATTGTGGCTTAATTGCTGATTCACTGAGTGTAAGTGTTCAATTATTAAAAAAATTTTTTTTCCTAGTTGACCATTATAGAGTGTTAAATCCTCTTAGTCCTAGAAGAATTGACATTATTATTAATACAAATTGAATTATTAAATTAATTTTTTTATTATTATTGATTATTGTTAATTTTTGTTGACTTAAAAGTACTTTGTGCTTAGTCCCAAATATATTGCCATATTTAATATTTGTAATTAATTGTTTGAATTAACTTGATTGTTTATTCCCAATTTAACCTTGCAATCCATTTTATTAATTAATTTTTTATAATTATTAATTTATATTAAAAAAAAAAGTTTTTTTTTTTATAATTTAATTAATAAATTTTTTTTTATTTTTTGGAGCAATTATTAACTAACTTTTATTTTTTTTTTAAAAAAAAGTTAATTAATCTTCCCACTATTATGTCCAACAATTTGGCTGAAAAAATGGATAACATGCAAGTGGATGAAATTGAAATTGACTATGATGCTGATACTGTGAGTTCTTCTAAAGTTGGACATAAAAAATCTTATGCTAACACAAACAATTCACATAATTCAGGATGTGGAAATGACAGGAAATGTAAACAAACCAAACCCCCTTCCCCCAGCACAACAGAAGGAAGTAAAGCCTCTAGTACCTCAAGAAGGTCTTCCAAAAGGATTCAAAATAAAAAAGCTTCCTCTGCCACAACAAATCAGCAACCTGTCAAGTCATATAAAAGAGTTGAAGACAGAAAATATGACGTACAAAGCAAAAGTAGACACCTTGTGGGATCAGGTTCAAGAACTCAGGAACCAGAATCAGGCCCAGGCCCCTCCTCAGTTACCTCCCAATCAGCCTCAGTTTCAGGCTCAACCTTCACAGCCACCCAGCTCAACCATCCAAAATCCAAATACTATGGAAGTAGAGCAATGGAAATGGGATTATCTAATGAGTCACTACCAACAGAATGTGCAACACCCTCCTCATCATCAGCCTGGCCCATCCAGAACACCCAATTTCCATCCACCTCCTCATCCCTACCAACAAGGCAGGAGAAAGAAGGCCCAAGCACAATCCCAAACCCAGTCTCAGGGGAAGTTTCCTCCTCTGCCATGGTAAGTAATTTGGTTGATAATCACTTGGGTATGTTTTCTAATAAATCTTCTTCTGCAGGTAATATTATTGAACATGGTGAAAGAACAGTTAAACCTGTTAAAAGACAGCTTCCTGTAACTAGTAGCCCTATTGATGTAATTAGTAAATTGTCATTTGATGAACCTTTACATTTAAATTCTACTTCTTTAATTAATCCTTCCCTTGCAATTAAAAATGATTCTGTTCCCCCTGAAATCTATACCTTAATTGAAAGAACTTCTGAGGAAATATTGAAAGATACCCTTGATTTTAATGTTGTGAAAGACAAACATTTGAGAGATGTGTTAATCCATGAAAATGATAGATTAAATAATTTACACTTGCAATGTAAAGTGAGCTCTTCTGTACAAGATACAGCTTATTTAAAAATCAAAGAAACCTTGAATATTATTCTTAGTCAAGAAAAACAAATAAGAAGTGACCATAGAGCTATCTCAGATAGAAATATCAGTCTAAATAAGACCTTGAGTGAATTGAAACCCCTTATTGAAGAAAATTATTCATTCCAAAATGAAATAAAATCTCTGCAAAATGAGTTTAAAAAGCTACAAAATGATTTCCATGCACTAAGTGCCAAACACTCAGTTTCTGAGGACAGAAATGTTCTATCTCTTGCAAAAGTAAATGACCATATGTCTGAAATTACAAGAATAAGAAACTATGTGTCTGACCTGCAGGAAAAATTCTCAACCTTAACCATCAATAATGAATTAAATGAGAATGCTGTCAATAAGCTGCATAAAAATAAAGGAAAAAAACCTGAGCAAAGTTCATCCTTTCTTCCTCATATTTCAACCATTAAACAAACTGACAATGAGTCTGTAAAATCTTTTGCTACTAGCAAAAAATCTTGTGATGGTCATGCACCAGCTGTTTCTGTAAATAATGAAATTTCTGAACACCTGGCTAAACTTCAGGAATTATTAATAATGAATAATTCAAACCAAAAAGTGGACCATCCCAGTAGTCAGAAAAATTGGCCTAAGTTAGACCAATATCCTACCTTTGATGGTGATTCTTCCTCTGATTGGCAACACTTTATCCAAAGAATTGATAATTTAAAGAGATCTTATAAACTACCTGATGAGGAAATTGTTTCTAAGCTAATTTCTTTATTTTCCAATGTAGCCTTGATGTGGTATGAATCTGTCCTTTTAGATAACAATCATTATACATGGAATGATTGGAAATCCTTGATTGAGAATCAGTTTGGTGGTTCAAAATTCAGGTTAGCTCAGCAAAGACTGTATGAGAATACTAGATATGTATCCTCCTCTGTTGAAAAGCCCATTGTTTTTCTTATGAAAGTGAAATAGATCCTAAGGGCAATTGATCCAAAGATGGATTATGATATTTGGAGAGATAAAATCTTGTATAAATTACCAAATTCTCTTAGAGATTGGATTGTTGCTAGAACTGAGCATGTAAGGGAAAATTCTTCTTTCATTAATATCTGTAATGAGGTACTACTCAACCATAGATATGAACCAAAGAATTACCTTGGTAAATCTTATAATGATCAGAATAAACCTTCTACAAAGCTCCTAGAAAAATCTAGTAAACCCTCTGCCCCAGTTGCACCTAAAAAATATGCAACAAATACTTATTATAAATGTAACAAACCGTGGAAGAAGGTCATGTTTGTGACAAGAAAATTCATCTTGTTGAACAAAATGAAGACACTAATGAAGTTGAACTTGATGTCAATAATTCTTCCAGTGAATGTGAAAGTAATATCTCCTATGAAAATGATTCTGTTAAAGATGTTTTAATGTTGGAACAAGATGTCCATTATTTAAATAATATATCTGAAGAATGTGTATTGGATTTATCTTCAGTAGAAAATGCTGAGATAATTAAAGATATTTCTAACAATTCTATACCTATATCCCCTTTAAAGGCACCTGTTATCATTGATGGTAAAAATGTTGATGTAGTTCTTGATTCTGGTGCTGGAGGAAGTGTAGTGTCTGAAAAAGCTTTGGCTTCAGTGGATAAGGAATATTTGAGTAAATTATTACCTATAACTTCTGAAAAATGGAGAGGGTATGGTTCTACCTTATTTCCTATTGGCAAATACAAAACCTCTGTATTCTTCAAATATAATGGTGGTTTTTTCAGAGCTATTTGTGAGTTTGTTGTCATGAAAAATGATAATTTAAGCAATTGGTTTATTATGGGAAATGATATTTTAACCATGTTTGGTGTGAAACTGGACCCAGCAAATAATTTCTTTACCTTAGGAATGAATGGGAAAAGGAAATTCAAAATTTCCTCTCCTAGAACTTCTGGGCATTTGTTGAAATCTTGTAACTCACTGATCCAGTGTAAAGGTAGAACAACAACTGAAATGGATGATTTATTACATGAAATAAATACTGCTTCTTTTGGTGATCAGTTGATTAGTGAACAAAAAGATTCTATTGTTGCCTCTATTACCTCTTTCCCTATGGCTTTTGCTCATGGTTCTCATGTCTTGGGAATTGTTCAGGAAGAGATGAAAATTACCTTATCCTGTAACTTGAGTGATATTCCTACTAGTCTTAAGAAAAAACCATATCCTGCTTCTCCAACAAAAAGAAAGGATATTGAAGATAATATTGAAACATTATTAAAAATGAATATCATTGAGAAAGTGGATTTCACCCCCAAATATTGTGTCATCTCCCCAGTCTTGATTTCTTATGAAAAAGATAAAGCTAGATTATGTGGAGATTACAGAGCTTTAAACACTTATACTGTTGATGATATTTATCCTTTACCCAGAATTAATTCAATACATGCTACCTTGCAAGGTGCAAAATTTATTAGTTGTCTGGATAGTAATAAAGGTTATCATCAAGTTCAAGTTGAGAAAAATTCTCAAAAAATTTTACTTATTGCTACTCATATGTGAATATATAAGTATGTTAGGATGCCATTTGGCCCTAAAAATGCTCCTTCAGCTTTCCAGAAAGTTATGGATAACACTTTCCATCAAGAAATTATTGAAGGTTGGCTCATGGTTTATATTGATGATATTATTGTTTTTTCTAAAGCTTTTGATAAACATATGATTCACTTGAATAGAGTTTTCCAAAAAATGGATGAAATTAATATGACCTTATCCTTAAAAAAGTGGAAATTTGGTTTTCAATCTTTGAAAGTCCTTGGCCATGTTGTGTCAGGCTTACAAATTTGTGTAGACCACAACAAAGTTGCTGCCATCCAAAATGTGAAAGCACCAACTTCTGTAAGAGAAATCCAAAGTTTTTTGGGGATGTGTGGCTATTATAGAAAATATATTAAGAATTATCAAGTCATAGCCTTACCTCTTACAAAACTGACCAGAAAAGATGTTGCCTTTCTCTGGAATAATGAATGTCAAAAAGCTTTTAATACATTAAAAAGTTGCTTAATGACAGCCCCTATATTGGCTCTTCCAGGTTTTAACAAGCCATTTGTCCTATATACAGATGCTAGCTTTATTGTTCTGGGTGCTGCCCTTCACAAGAAGCAAATTATTAATGATAAATCCTCAGAAGTTGTAATTTGTTATATTTCAAGAACCTTAAGAAATAGTGAATTGAAATATGGTTCCACTCAATTGGAGTGCTTAGCAGTTGTTTGGGCTCTTGAGAAGCTTCATTACTATTTGGATGACTAAAAATTTGAATTGGTAACTGACTGTAGTGCTGTGAAGTCCCTCTTAAACCTGAAGACACCTAACAGACATATTTTCAGGTGGTAACTTGCTGTTCAAGAATACAGAGGACAGATGACAATTATCCATAGGGCTGGAAATGTTCACTCCAATGTTGATATGCTCTCCAGATTGCCTCTGCCAAATAATGACTCAAATCCTGCTTATGTACCTGAAGATGATACTGTTCATATCCATGGTATATTTATAGTTGATATGGAAGAAGAGTTATTACAGTTAATACTGGATTCATATGATAAAGATTCTGATTTAAATAAATTGGTTACTATCTTAAATGATCCTAAGAATGCTTCAATTCAAGCATTAATAAAAACTCTTCCTGCAAAGTATCAAAATGCTTTGAATAAAGGAAAGTTTTCTATTGAAGATGGTTATATATATTATAGAAGGAAGCTTACCAATGTAATTGTAATTCCTCCTTCTATGAAAGAAACTATCCTCAAACTTTGTCATGATGACATACTAGCTGGTCATTTTGATCTTGAAAAACCCTTGATTAGAATCAAAAAGACTGCATGGTGGGCTAATATGTCTGAAGACACAAAATTATATGTTGAATCTTGTGATTCCTGCCAAAAATCTAAAAGGTTAACAGGTAAGAGAGCAGGGTTATTACAACATATTGAAGCACCTAATGCTCCCTGGAAAATCATTAATATGGATTTTGTCACTGGTCTTCCTGTTGCAGGTAAAGACAGCTTTAACTCTTGTTGGGTAATAGTGGATAGATTTACAAAAATGTGCAAATTTATTCCAACCCACAAAGATGTATCCACCAAAGAATTAGCTTTCTTATGGTGGTCTTACATGTTTAATATTATTAGTTTTCCAAAAGCCATTATCTCTGATAGGGATCCAAAATTCACTTCTGAGTTTTGGACCTCTTTGATGGATATTTGTGGCTGTGAGTTAAAATTGTCTACAGCTCACCATCCTCAGACTGATGGTCTAGCTGAAAGAATGATTCAAACTCTGGAAGATATGATTAGAAGGTATTGTGCCTTTGGTTTAGAATATAAAGACAATGACAGATTTACTCATGATTGGGTCACTCTATTGCCTGGTCTTGAATTTGCATATAATAGCACTGTTCATTCTGTCACTGAGAAAAAGCCTTTTGAGCTTTGGTTAGGTTATGTCCCAAACACTCCTGCTCAGATTCTCAATAATAAATTACCTAAGTTGGAACTACACCCTGGTGTAAAATCTTTCATGCAAATGCAACAGCTATGCAGAAAACATGCTCAGAGCTGTATTGATAAAGCATTTGAATATGAAAAGAAAAGATGGGATAAATCCCATAAAGAATACACATTTAACAAGGGTGATGAAGTGTTGATCTCTACTGTCCATTTCAATTTACAAGGTAACCACAAATTAAAATATCCTTTTGTAGGACCATTTGTTGTTAAAAGAATGGTTGGTGATAATGCAGTAGAAGTTGTATTGTATTCTCCATATGATAGGAAACATCCTGTTTTTCCCATTTATTTACTTAAACCTTATACTTCCAACAGTGACTTATTTCCCAAAAGAAGGGGAAGACCTAAGAAAAACCCTCAGGAAGTCACAGAAACAGCAGAAATTGATAAAATTCTTAATGATAGAATTATCACTTCTGAGAGAGGTACTGAATATTTATTGAGATATAAGAACAAATCATCTGAACATAATGCATGGATACCTGGCAAGGAGATTTCAAATCTGTCTACTCTGTTGAAAAAGTACAAAAAGAAAAACTCTTAGCATTTTTTTTATTGGTATATAAATAAATATTTTATCGCATAATAAAATTATATAAGTATCTTATTACATATAAGTGTTATATTAATTTTATTGTTTATATAAATTTTTATACATTTAAATTATGATATATTTTATATTCTACAAATAATGGCGCATTTTTATGTATTTAATAATTATAAATTTATATTTAATTAATTAAAAACATATATTATAATTATAAGTGTAAAATTGACTTATAATATAATTAAATTAATTATTTAAATTTATTATTAAATAACACCTTTCATATAATATTAAAAAATAATTAATGACGCTTCTTTTGACCCTTAAGTGTGTCAGGAAAAAAAATTAATTAATTTATACTAAATTGAGATTAATTACATATTTTGTTGTGTAACAATATTCTTTTTTTCACTTAAAAATCCTTAAATCAGACTGTACAATCTGTTTTGAATTATTTTTCTCATATTCTATATGTCCCAGGCTTGTTTAGTTATTTAATATTTTTACTTACTGATTTGGGAATTAATTGTGGGAAAGTTGAATTCTTAATTGGGATTTTTAATTATTTGTTTCATATTTTTCTCTACATTGTTATGTTTTACTTATTCTTTTATATTCTTGTTTCATTCTATTATAATTCTTGTATTTACAAATATAGTAGCGCTTCAGAGGACCCATTGCCTATAAAAAGGCCTTGGATAATCCCCTGTAGCTCATCACTTACTATATACTCAACAATTTAAATTTAATTTTATTACATTTATTAGTATTTTTTATTAGTATTACAATATAATTAAAGATTTTATATAACAATTAAAAGGTTGCCTTAAGTCTGATAGTAATTAAAGTGTTTGCCGCGCAGAACCCTTTTTTAAAAAATATTAATATTAATAAAACCAATTTTGTGTCACCTCTCAAATCACTTGTCGTTGCTTTCTCTTAAATAGATTAAATAATTTCATTTGTTTTTATTTCTTTTATTTCTCAATCACTATTTCCTTCTTGTCCTCCTCTCTCTTCTTCCCTCTTTTCTTATCTCTTCTAGACAACTGACGGACATATTTTTATTTTTATTTTTATTTTTATTTTTATTTTTATTTTTATTTTTATTTTTATTTTTATTTTTATTTTTATTTTTATTTTTATTTTTATTTTTATTTTTATTTTTATTTTTATTTTTATTTTTATTTTTATTTTTATTTTTATTTTTATTTTTATTTTTATTTTTATTTTTATTTTTATTTTTATTTTTATTTTTATTTTTATTTTTATTTTTATTTTTATTTTTATTTTTATTTTTATTATTATTTTTATATTTATATTTATATTTATATTTATTTTTATTTTTATTTTTATTTTTATTTTTATTTTTATTTTTATTTTTATTTTTATTTTTATTTTTATTTTTATTTTTATTTTTATTTTTATTTTTATTTTTATTTTTATTTTTATTTTTATTTTTATTTTTATTTTTATTTTTATTTTTATTTTTATTTTTATTTTTATTTTTATTTTTATTTTTATTTTTATTTTTATTTTTATTTTTATTTTTATTTTTATTTTTATTTTTATTTTTATTTTTATTTTTATTTTTATTTTTATTTTTATTTTTATTTTTATTTTTATTTTTATTTTTATTTTTATTTTTATTTTATTTTTATTTTATTTTATTTTTATTTTTATTTTATTTTATTTTATTTTAATTTTAATTTTATTTCATTTTTATTTCATTTTTATTTTATTTTTATTTTTATTTTTATTTTTATTTTTATTTTTATTTTTATTTTTATTTTTATTTTTATTTTTATTTTTATTTTTATTTTTATTTTTATTTTTATTTTTATTTTTATTTTTATTTTTTTATTTTTATTTTTATTTTTATTTTTATTGTTATTTTTATTTTTATTTTTATTTTTATTTTTATTTTTATTTTTATTTTTATTTTTATTTTTATTTTTATTTTTATTTTTATTTTTATTTTTATTTTTATTTTTATTTTTATTTTTATTTTTATTTTTATTTTTATTTTTATTTTTATTTTTATTTTTATTTTTATTTTTATTTTTATTTTTATTTTTATTTTTATTTTTATTTTTATTTTTATTTTTATTTTTATTTTTATTTTTATTTTTATTTTTATTTTTATTTTTATTTTTATTTTTATTTTTATTTTTATTTTTATTTTTATTTTTATTTTTATTTTTATTTTTATTTTTATTTTTATTTTTATTTTTATTTTTATTTTTATTTTTATTTTTATTTTTATTTTTATTTTTATTTTTATTTTTATTTTTATTTTTATTTTTATTTTTATTTTTATTTTTATTTTTATTTTTATTTTTATTTTTATTTTTATTTTATTTTATTTTAATTTTAATATAATTTTAATTTTAATTTAATTTAATTTTAATTTTATTTTAATTTTATTTTTATTTTTAACTACTTAACTACTAACATACTAAAAAATTTAAAATGAAAATAAGATGAAATAAACAAAATAATATGAAATAAATAATTATTACAAATGTTATCCCCAGCCAATTGAGGAGCTGATCCCCTGATACCTTACCCACATCCAAGTGCACCTTGATGTGGATACACAATTAAATATTTTTAAATGATTTATGATAAAAGAAATTAGAAATTAATGAAAATTATAAAAAATGAAACACAGAGATAAATTAAATAAATATAAAAAGAAATAGCATTGCCCGGCCAATTGATGAGCCTTTCCCCACTAATGCTTTCCCACATCCAGGTGACCCTGATGTGGTATCACCATAATTTATTTTTGTGATTTTCCATCTTTAAATCCTGATAGCCCCCATAAAAAAATTAAAAGAAAAAAAGAGAAAAAAAGAGAATAATCTAAAACTACAATTTAACACAACCATAAACACAGCAATCAGAAGAAAAGAAAATTAAAAGTCCAATCCAAATAAATGATCACTGGGTGGGCTCCCTCCAATAAGTAAAAATAATGAGAGACCACCAGTGATCCACCCCCACTCCAAGGACACAAAGAACCTGTCCAAAACCAGCTTAAAGTCATAGTGGACTAAAACCTAAGTAACAAAACCAGAAATTGGATTTAACTAGTACAAACAAAATACTTGAAAGAGACATTATGGGGTATCTGTTCTACAGAGCAGCCAGCTCATCAGTTACCCCCACACTTGCCAAAATAAAATCTAGAAGCCCCCCCAGGTTACCTTCTAACAAAAACACAACCTCCAACACAGAAACCCAAAACAAATAAGCATGGAGAGTCCGGCACTTGAAGACCAAACAAATTTCCAGTTTGAAGTCTTAGACGACTGAAAAACTATGAAGAAAAACTAATACTAGAGTTCAACCAAATTAAGAGAAGGGGTTGAAAACAGAAAATCTGGGGTAACTGTTGATAGAGCAGCCAGCCCATCAGTCACCCCCACACTTGCCAAAATAAAATATAGAGGCCCTGCCCATGGTTACCCTCTAACAAAAAGTTTCCAACAACAGATTCACAGCATCACCAAAAAAATCCAAAATTAAAGAATGGTCCACAGTTTATCCTCATTGTGGAGTCAGTCTTCTTCACTTCTTGTGCCTGTAGGGTTAAACCTCTTCACCTGATCCGCAGCTAATCTCTTCTTTAGAACTGCACCATCCTACTCTTTCTAAAAATAAGAACTCCAGAAACTTGAGATTCGACCCTGTAAGGTCCATTCCATCTGTCAGAAAACATCTTTCCCCACTGACTCTCCAAACATCTATTATACACCAAAACCAAACAACCAGGTTTCAAGGGATTCCTGAGTCTATGAGCCAACTTCTTGTCCCAGTATCTGACTGATTTATTTCTTATCTTCATCATACTAGAGTATGCCTTCTCTTGGAATTCCTCTTTACATTCTAACTGTTGCATCCTGGCACGGAGAAAAGCTTCTGTTGAGCACACATTGTCCCAGTCAATTCCAAGATAAGAGACAGCTTCCAAATCCACTGGTAAAAAAGCTTTCTGACCAAAAATCAATTCATAAGGGGAATAGCCAGTTGTCCTTTTTACAGTGACCCTATCAGCAAATAACACCAAGGGTAAATAATGCCTCCATTTTTCAGCACTATCTCGGCACATCTTCACCAAAGCATTCTTCATAACTTAATGGCCTCTTTCAACCATTACTTCAGCTTCAGGATAATAAGGTGTATCCACCCTTACTTTAGAACCAATACTTGCCACAGCTTCTTTGAATTCATCTCCAAACTCTGGTCCACCGTCAACAGTCACCAACTTCATCAACCCATACCTAAATACCCATTCTTACTTCAAAAACTCGGCCACATTAATGGTAGTCAAATTAATCAGAGGCGCTGCCTCCACCCAACCAGACAAATCATCCCTGGAACCAATCACATATTTATACCTGCCTTCTTTAATGTGGGCGGAATCCAAACTGACTCTTCCAAACATAGATGATTCCCCAGTAGCACGGCCAACCTCTTTAGGTTTCAAGTGATTCCTTCTTTGACATTCTTCACAAGATTGAACCCAACCCTGCACAGCCAACTTCATACTTGGCCACAAAAATCTGTCAGCTACTCTTCTATAATGCTCTCCAAAGCCTCTATGACCAAGGTCTTCATGCAAAGACTTAAACACCAACTCTTGACCCTTCTTCTGAGTCATCACTAATTAAAGATTTGGATGTCTACTACTCATTTACATCCTTCCTGACACATAGAAGCCAGGACTCTTTTTCTTGATTGTTGCCCTAGTATCATCATCACAAATATCTGTCCTCTCAAAGGTTAAAATAAATTAAGACTTTAACACCAACTCTTGACCCTTTTTCTGAGCAGCCACAACTTGAGGATTTGGATGCCTCCTCCTCATTAACCTTCTTCCTGACACATAGAAACCAGGACTTTTCTTCTTGATTGCCAACTAAGTATTATCATCACAAATATCTGGCCTCTCTAAGGTCAACAGATATTCAACCATAATTAAATAAAACCCAGTATGACCCCAGGTCTCATCTTCAAAATCCAATAACACGACATCCAAGGGAAAAACCCTATCATCAAAATAACCAGTGTACACATGAGCAACACAACCAGCCCATCTGGGACACCAATCTCTAAGCTTTGGTAAATCCCTTCCCTTCCATTGAATCCTATGAGAATCCAGTTCACTAAAAAACACACCATTCTCCAGATTTAAGCCATCCCAAACAACAGCCCCATCTTCATCAACAAAAACATCCTGATCACCAGAATTAATATCAGAAACATCCAGTTTATCCTCTTGGCAGAGGACAGAACAATCACCCAGTTTAGCCTCATGGGGGAGTTGAGAAAAATCTTCAGCACCCTTTGTGCTGGCTCTAAAAACTAGGACATCTTCATCAAACTCTTCAGGATCAGAATCTTCATCTGTGGGCAGTCTTCTTGACAATCCATCTGGAATTGTAAAAGTTTTACCTGGCTTGTGCACCAGGTCAAAAAAAAAAGTTGAATAAATGACACCCAATTAGTCATTGGAGCATTTGGAAGACTATGTGTCTTGATCATTTGAACCAGAGATTTAGCATCCACCTGCAGCTCAAAATGCTTCCCCCACAAAACAGTTTATAGCTTCTTTAAGCTCTTTGCTACGCCGCACAATTCCAAATTTGGCTGATAATACCTTGATTCCACCAAAATTAAAACCACAGACTCATAACTTACTGGCCTGAACTTCCCATCTTTATCTTCCTGAGACAAAACAGCACCAGCAGCAATATAACTTGAGTCCACCACCAGATACATTTTTCCAGATTCCCTTCCGTACTACAACTTGTGAAGAATATTACCTTCATCCACCACCTTCTTCAACTTCTGAAATGCCTCTTCACACTCTTCAGTCCATTCCCACTCTGCATCTTTCTTGGTTAACCTCCTTTAAGGTTAATCCAACAAAGAAAAATCTTTAATAAAAATCCTGAAATACACACAAACTCCCAAAAATCCTCTGACTTTAGTAGTATTTTTAGGCCTTGGCCATGACTGAATTTTATTAACCTTCTTCTTTGCCATAATCCTACCTTCTTTACATACCACATGCCCAAGAATTTCCAGAGCCGGAACACAACAACAAAATTTTGACCCAGAAATGGTCAAACCAGCCTCTTCAATTCTAAACATTACTCTCTCCAGAGTAATTGCATATTCCCAAACAAACCTCCTTATACCTGGGTTTTCTTTCAGCACTTCATTTCCATAATCAGTGGAGGGTCCTTTAATTACACTATCATCAATAAAAATACCAGTATGAGTAGGTACCTCATCCTGCAAAATTCAAGCCATCTGTGCTTGAAAAACTGCAACTGAATTAGTTGCTCCTTGAGGCAACCTAGTGAGCTGAAATCTCCCCAGAAGAGTCTCAAATGTAGTGAGTGGCCGTGAATCAGTGTGAAGTTCCCTTTCATCATAACCACACATAATATCACCCAAAACATAACACAGCCTTCCAGAAAAGGCTTCCACAAAGTCTTCTGCACTTGGAGGCATCCCCGCATCCTTGATAGTAACTCTATTCAGGGCTCTAAGATAACGAACAAACCTGATATTTCCATTCTTCTTTTTAAAACAGAAAACTGGACTTGAGTAACTAGAAGTTGATTGTTCATACAATCCAGTCCTGACTCTTTCCCTAACAAACTCCACAAAAACATCACATATAGCAGCAGGAATTGGAATAGGTTTGATTTCCCATTGTTCATGACAAACCACAGGAATCAAGTAAGGTTCCCCATAAGAGTGTTTCAACACACCCCCTTCCTCTTCAACAAATGCCACCGCCTTCTCCCTTAGCACAATAATGTGCAACAACAACTTCTTTTCCTCCTCATATAACCAACCATCAGGACCAAAATTAACAACCTTCAACCTTTTTATTGTCACTCTAGCAGTTTCCTCAAAATCAGGAGGATTCTTCACTAGAGGAGTACAGTACAGATCTCTTGACAACGGAGTTCTCTTCAGTGGAGGATTCAATCCTACAGGCATAGGCTCATTGACAGGCCTGATTTTCTGCACCACCTTCTTATACTTTTCAGCTCTACCATCAACTTAAGGGATCTTAAGGACGTCTTCTTCACCAGACCTGGAACAAAAACCAAAGGTTTCATCATTGCTCACATGTGTGGCCAAAGTAACGTTTTTGAAAGGTGCAGAAGAAACCCTAGTGGTGCACAATTGGGAGGACTTACTTTTACTCCCCAATCTCACCACTCCAAAGCTTTTCTGCAATCCCACATCTTCATCTTCATTACCATCTACCAAATCTTCAAATCTTGATTCATCTTCAGAATCACATTTTCTACTACTGTGCAGTTTATCCTCATGCAGGAGGTCCAAAACTAGATCTTGCTGATCTTCATTCTTAAAATATTTGTGCAGTTTAACATCTTGCTTGAGGTCCAAAACAAGATCTTGCTGATCTTCACATAAATAATTTTTGTCTTCTTTCTTCATTATCTTCAGATTTTTTTTTTTGATTTTCTTGAATTATCTTAAAATTTTTCTTTTCTTTTCTTGGGTTTACTTCTTGCCTACAAAAATAACCAGGGGTTTCCCCAATGCTCACAGACATGGCCAATGTAATGTTTTTGAAAGGTGTAGAAGAAACTCTAGCGGTGCACAATTGGGAGGACTTACTTTTACTCCCCAATCTCACCACTCCAAAGCTTTTCCGCATATCTTTCAATAAAGATATATAACCCATTTTACTTTTTTCACTTGAATTAAAGTTAATTGAAAATTTTGAGAAAGAACAAAGACTTGATAAAAAACTTGAAGAATACTTGCAAATAAGAGAAACATTAAAAAGAGAAAGTTGAAAATCCACTTGGTATTTCTCCAAGGAAGCTGACCTACTACAACCTGGGATTTCCTCAACTTGGGGAGAGGTTGTAGCACTTGGGTGATCATCCCTCATAATTCTAAAAAAGCCAGACTCTCTCTAGAGACTGCACCACACTCCAAAACTCCTGAGTCGGCACCTACTTTACTCCTCCTACAACAATCCATGCATTGGCACATGGAAGACCAACCACGCCTTGTTTCCCAACCATCATCTCCAGGAGATGATAACCTCATGTGAAGCCTTCTCTCATCTTTACCAGTTAACTCCAAACTAATCCCCATTTCAAATTGATAATCAATTCTTGCCTGGAAATCCATCAAGAATGGCCCACCTAAAACAGCTTTTACATTACCTTTAGCAATGTAAAAATGAGCCTTTCTGGAGGCTCCACCAACATCCAACTTAACAAATATGGAGGTTCCCGTTGTAGACCGCTCTAAAGTACTAAGCAGTAGACACAATGCAAGATGGGTTGGTTTTCCATTTCAATTTCTAAAAAGAAGCGCCTGCCATTCTTATTTTTAAAGACAGCGCAATATTGTGTAACACTAATATTTGATTAGAAAGTTTAAACGATGAGAGATGAGTCTTAGAGATCAGGAAAACAAGTATTACTATCTGAATATTTCTATTCTTAATAAGCGCTAATATCCACAGCTACTCCCTCTTGAAGCGCTTTCTTGAATATGCCTTATTATAGCAATAAAATAACTCTAATAATAGCTACTCCTACTAAATCTATATATTCTCTCTATGTTGCGCTCTTTTCACTACACTATATGAAATACACACACAGACGCACAAATGGTAAAAGACTCAGAAAATATCTTTTATTTGCTATTCTATTTTACTTATATATATATTTCTCTTCTCTCTATCTATATATATATTACTCTCCTTATCTACCAAATAGTCCTCCCTTTTTATATTTTTCCAGTACTCAAGACACAGTTTGCTAGTGGATCTTCAGCGCTGGCTCTAGCGCCATATTAGTAAAACAATAGCTAAGTTATTAGTAACTACATACACCGCTTGTAACAACTACGGCGCCTAAAACATACCCTATGATTACTAACGCTAGTATTAACTTGTTTCACTCATACTCCACATATGCGTTTTTTTTGACTCTACCTTTGTTGTTGTTTTTTTTTTTCAGCGCTAATTTCAGTTTTGACCCACTCTAACGCTGATCCTAGCCGCCTTGACTCTTGGGTAGTTTTTGCAATCAAGTCCCCACTCTCCTTTCTTTAATACTAGATTCATAGTTTTGACAATTTGCTTAACTAGTTAGCCTTCCTTATTATCTGTTTCAGTAAGTTACCCGACTAGCCGCGGTACAGTATACTATGCACTTGAATTGTCCTCAAGTCATATCTCTTTTCTTTAATGTGTAACACATAATTATTGGAAAGTCCGAATCCATATTGTTTAGCGCTTTACGGTCCTAAATTAGTAACACACAATTCCCCATTGTGCGGCACATCTCACTACAAAATCCAAGTGCACAGACCCTTAATCCTTTTCTGTGCTTCCATTTTCTTTGTTATTTGAAACACACAAATACATATTATATTTAAGCACTTCCTACTGCGCTAACTTCCTTTTTTCTTCCTGGACTACGCGTGCTGATTGGTCTAAAATTATGCTACCTGCGAGGCGCATACCACATCCTCCCTCTACTTGCGACTGTCCCCAGGAGCCCATAAATACCTGCGTCTCGCAGAGTTTTCTTCCTCCATCTTCTGTCTTCTTCTCTTTTTATTTGTCATCTTTTTTTTTCTTATAATGAATACTAGAAGTAACAATCCTACCACTGAAACTACCACCAACGTCATGGACGCAATTTGACAGTTTGTGCGCACTCAGCTCCCTGCTGCTTTACCAACAACGCCCGTAACTACACTGATGGGTGGGACAAGATGCACCCGCTGCATTGAAAATGGCATAACTCCTTGTCATTTCTCAAAAACCTGTTGTGGCAGTAATTTCTTCACTGTAAGTCATCTTCACTTTCCTTCCTTGTTGTTACTAACCTTTCTTTTCTTTCCCTTTTTTTTTGTTTTAGTCATGCGATTACTGCAAGACTCGCAAAAAGAAGTGTAGTTACAATGGGCCACCCACCGTTGCATGCCTGGACTCTAACACCTCCACTACTAAAATGATGAGTTAAATGACCATCAAGCGCCCGGCACCTGCTCCTGTTACCCCACCTGTTAACAAACAAACCAAGGTTGGTTACTGCGAACCTACACCCAATAGCATTGCTTCTGTCCCAAGATCTCTCTTTTCGGAGGAGAGTACTGTAAGTCTTCTTTTCCTACTTCTTCCTTTATTTTATTTTTTTTTTATATCAGAATGCGCCAGGCACACCTTACGCTGAAACGCCACCACCAACGAACGTTCCTCTATTCCTTCCAGCCTTGGAAGAAGATCCCGTCTGGGATACTGCTCCTATTCCGGAGTGTACTCCTCATACACCCACCCCTGACTGTACAATTATGCAGCCAGTCTTCGATACAATTATCCCGGATGAATGGCCCGTAAAAACTACTCCGGTCACCGATGATGAAGAGCCCGCCGCGGCTCAAAACTGGGAATTTGCAGAGCACATTGCCTGCGTACCATATGATGCAACCATGCGTTGTATGAACAATATGATAGTCACCGTTGAAAAATTTCTCAAGGAAGTCCCGGTCTATACTCGCACCGAGTATGACGAAAGAAAACAGCTAGTCACCACCTTGCAGCAAAACATGCAAGAGGCTGTTTACAACTGGGCTTTCTGTGTTCCAATCTATGAGGACGCAGAATACTAAAAAAAAAATCTTCCTTGTATATAGTACCTGTAAATTGTATTTAATCTTGTAAAAAAAAAAACTGTAATATTATTATTTTATTTTCCCTTAATTTTCCTGTGAAAATTCTACAACTGCGAGATGAGTTGCCTTCAGAAATTATCATCCTTTTTCTAAGCAGAACCCTTCTACTAAATGCTTGAGATTGTTGCTACTTTCTATAGCAGCAAATACTTCCCCTGTGTCGCAGATGCATGCGCTCTCTTGTAATTTTCAGATCTTCGCAATATATGACTTTCCCTTGACTGCGACAGATTTGCCTTTCCTTGGGTCCTTCATTATGACAAAAAATTTTCCCTATCTTTATAGAAACCATCTGGCGCTCAAGTCAAACATGGCGCACTGGTGACTTCTCTACAATGCCATGTTATCTTATAAATAACCCTTCTAATAATCTAGATCTCTTTCATCCAAATATTATGACTCAATATTGTACCGTCCCAAAAGATCAAGCGTGCTTGTTTTGTAAATGCCGCAACTTCCATTGTACATTTTCTAAACCTCGGGGGAATGCCTCCTTTGGACCTGCCTGTGAAAATTGCTTTAGATACTGCAAAAATTTCAACATCTCTTTAAACCAGAATACTCCTCTGCCTGCTGGTTATATCCGCTTTCCACCTAGCTCTACTAGTAGCGCTCCCATAGCTACAACCACTAGTCCCACTATTTCCACTAATAATAATGTTCCTTATGAATCTCCATTGCTTCCTAGTTTTCCCAGGTGCAAAATATCTATTCAGCCTAGTGCTACACCTTCTTCCACTCCAAGCTCTAATGCTTCTATGCACTCAGGCTCCACTGCAGCTTCTCCTGACGCGGTTACCATTACTTTGCCATCAGCGCACCCACAAAACTTATTAGCAAGTAAGTATCCTTTATTATACTTATGCTTCCTTTACCCGCTGACTCTTTTTCAGGCTTCAATGAATCCATCTCCCTGGGATGGGTTCCTATTCCTTTACCCTTTGTCAATTCCATGAAAATGTTTTCCAGACTTCGTCTTATATATGACGCTATGTCTCTATCCTACTCTAACGCACCAGCTTTTTTTGATGCTGAAATTGAAGCTTGCTATACCCATATAGAAATGATAGGTCAGCTAATGAAAGAAATCAGCTCATCAACTATTCTTGGATTCCCTGCCGATCCCCGTCGCTTTGTCATGCCTGAATACTGGAAAGGATATCCTATTAGCTTTCACTCTGATACTGAATAGCCCACTAGCGCTTTTCCTTATGAGCCTCCTCTGTCCATTCTCCCTGTACATAGTCTTTGTATATTTTTCATGCTATGCCTTCACATAATCTTTTTAGACATGGCTCTATTCTATTACACCTGTCTTCCATACTTTTAGAGCGCCTAACTTTGCTCCCTCTACTTTCTTTAAAAGACTGTAAACCCAAAAAAAATCATAAATAAACCTTCATATTGTAAAACTTTACCGCCTTTACTGCGATACAGCAATATACCATGTAAAATAAGAATTGAACTGTAGAGCGCCTCATCTATAAATTGCTATTCCACTCCTGGTTAATTAACCCATTAGCTAAATCCCCAGCGTCTTTTGCGTTTACATGATACACATCTCCTTTAATCCAATTACCTATTTTGTCATGTCCCTTTGAGCAATGAAAATATCAGATTTCATTTTCCTCTGCACCCTCATCTAAGCGCTTGTGCCAGTTGCCTGTTCAGCCATAGTCCACTTAACTTCCAGTTAGCGCCCTCTATCCGTCACAACTGTGTCAAAAGCCTCCTGTGAGTCCTCTTAGAAAAACAAAACTTAACATAACTTGTTAGTTTAACCTCTTCCTGGAGGTATTATTCTGGTAGTTTTTTCTCATTCCAGAGGTTATCTTGTATCACTGGAACACCCCTTGGGTAGAGTCTTTTGATCTGATCTGCAGCCACACGTTGCTTCCACTCAGTACCATCCAATTCCTCCAGTAAATAAGACCCTCCAGTTATCTGCTTTCTTATCCTATATGGACCGTTCCATCTGTCAGAAAACATCTTGAACCATTGGCTTTCTAAACTTCTATTATAAACCAAAACCAAATCTCCTGAATTCAATGGCTTCCTTAAACTATGCGCTAAACGCTCATCCCAATATTTAACTGACTTGTGACGGATCTGCATCATTCTTTCATACGCCTTCTCCACAAACTTGTCTTTCCTTTCAAGCTGCGCTACCCTCGCTAGAATTAAATCTTCAGTTGAGCACACTTTATCCCTGTCACATCCTAGAAATGATCCAGCCTCCAGATCAATAGGTCATACCTCCCTTTGACCAAACATCAGTTCATACGGTGAAAACCCTGTTTTCCTTTTAACTGAAATCCTGTCCACAAACAAAACTAATGGCAAATAGTTCTTCCATTTTTCCCCATTATTTACACATAGTTTAACTAGCCCATCTTTTATAACTTGATTCCCTCTTTCTACCATTCCCTCTGCTTCAGGATAATATGGTGTTGCAACTCGTAACTTTGTGCCAATACCTTTTACTACCTCTTGGAATTCTCCAGAAAATTCACCTCCTTCATCTACAGTTACCATCTTAATTACCCCATACCTGTAAATCCATTCTTTCTTCAAAAATTCAGCTACATTACTCGCCTTGAGATTTACCAACAGCACTGCTTCAATCCATCCTGATAGATCATCCCTGGCTACTACCAAGTATTTAAATCGTCCTTATTTTATATGAACTGCATCTAAACTGACCCTACCAAAAACAGTATCTTTTCCTGTCGCTCTTACTTCCTTTCTCTTTTGGCTTTCTGTAACTCCTGCGCTGGCATTCAGGACAAGATTTAACCCAATCTCTTAATTCATTTTTCATATTGGGCCACCAGAACCTTTCCCTAACTCTGCAATACGTCTCATCTTGACCTCTATGTCCTAAATTCTCATGTAACTCCCTGAGTATCATCTCCTTCCCTTACCTAGTTTGAACAACTAACTGAGGGGACAAAGCTCGATTCTTCCATAACTTCCCATTTTTAATAAAATAACCTTTAGCGCGCTTCTTAATTTTGCGCCAACCCTTTTTATTGCAAAAATCTGGTCAACTACTACCTTCCAAATATAACCTTAACAACTCTACTCCCTCATCAGTAGATGCGTCGTCTTCAGAATACTCCCCTTCTTTGAGATGAGTACTACTGTCTTGACTTCCCCTTGAATCATCTTCATCATCTGACTCTTCCACTACTTTGCCTTGTGCACTTCTTGTCGCTACATTAGCTTCAGCGTCCCCTAAATCCAGTTGCAGACTACCCTTGCTACAAAAATCATCATCAATATCCATTTTTATGTCATTAAGGATCATCCGCATTACTAGTTTATTGTCATAACGGACAATACTGCCTGCTAGTTTATTGTCATCGCGGACGTTACTGTTAAATCTTTCATAACAATAATCTACCCCATTTACCCATTTCTTATCTTCTTCCAATTCTTCCTCTTCCGAGTCTTCTTCACACAGCAGTCTTCTTGACAATGAATCCGGCATAGTGAACAATTTTCCCTGTTTATGGACTAAATAAAAAGAAAACAAATTAATCTGCGCTACCCACCTCGTCATGGGCGCATCTGGTAGACTCACTACTAATCATTTATACCAATGATAGCGCATCAACCTGCAGCTCAAAATGCTGCCCCCAAAGCATCCATTGTAGCTTCTTAAGAATCTTCGCTACTCCACATAACTCCAACTTGGACTGAGAGTACCTGGACTCCACTTTGGTAAAGGTATTAGACTCATAAAGGACAGGTCTATCATTACCTTCCTCATCATCCTGCATCAAAACTGCGCCCACCGCGGACACACTAGAATCTACCGCTAAAGTAATTTTCCCAGCGCCTGGTCCATACTCCAATTTCTTCAAAAGAATGTCTTTCCCTACAATCCTTTTCAATAACTTGAATGACTCCTTGCATTCCTCCGTCCAATCCCATACAACATCTTTTCTTGTTAAGCGCCGTAAAGGTGAAGACAACAAGGCAAAATCTCAAATAAACATTCTTACATAGGTACAGATGCCTAAAAACTCTATAACTTCCTTAGTATTTCTTGGTCTTGGCCACGTAAGTACCTTATTCATCTGTTTCTCAGCAACGATTCTCCCTTCCTTGCATACCACATGTCCCACTCTATCTAGCGCTGGAACACAACAAGCAAATTTGGACCCAGAAATCGTTAATCCTGCCTCCTCTATCCTAAATAGCACTCTTTCCAGAGTAACCGCATATTCACAAAAAAACTTTATAATACGCGTATTCTCTTCTATCACTTCCCCATCGTAATCACTGGCTGGTCCTTTTATACCGCCATCATTGATGAAAATTCCCACATGTTCTGGAATTTAATCCTGAAATATCCACATCATCGGTGCTTGATATACCGCCACAGAATTTGTTGCGCCTTGCGGTAACCTTGTCAACCTGAAGTTTCCCAGTGGTGTTTCAAACATTGTCATGGGTCTGGATGATTCATCCAATTTGCGCTCATTGTATCCTCCCATAATATCACCTAATCCATAACATGCACGTCCCGCAAAAGAATCCACAAACTCCTCTGGCCTTGGTGGCATCCCTGCGTCCTTTACTGTAACCTTGTTTATTTCCCTAAGATCATGAACAACCCTTAATTTACCATTATGTTTAACAACAAAAAACACTGGACTTGAATAACTAGACATAGACTGTTCATAAAAGCCAGACTTTAACCTTCCCCTAATTAATTAGGTATACTCTTCTCCTATGGCCGCTGGTATTGGAAAAGCCTTCTTCTGCCACAGCGCATGAGGTATAACTGGAACAATATAAGGTTTACCATAAGAGTGTTTTAACAAACCTCTTTCATCTTCTGAAAGCGCAATAGAATTTTCCCTAAGAAACATAACGTGTAACAACAACTTCTTTTCTTCCTGCGATAACCAATCCTCTGGTCCAAAATTAACCATCTGAAGCCTTTCCATTGTAATGTTACCAGTAGGCGCAAAATCAGGCAGAAACTTTGTTAAAGGGGTATCATAAGGATTCCTGGACAGCGCTGGCCTCTGCAAAGGAGGATTCAAATCAGGCATTGCTACATTCACAGGTTTAACCTTAACAGCAACTGTTTTATACTTTGATGCAAAACAACTCTTTCTGATTTCTTCATTAAATAAAATAAAACCCTTTTAATATAACTACGGGTTGCACCTAAATCCTGTTTTTGTCTTTTCTTTTTAATGTAACTATAACAATATCCGTAATCAAAGAAATTAAAAACCTTAGGTATAATACATTCTACAGTAGTATTCCCAAGACACCTATGAAGTACCACTTTACGTATCCCTGCTTGTTGGACTGACTGGTCACTATCCGGGTCCCTCTCATCCTGGGAGATAGTAACACCTAAAATGCCAGTCCCTAATGAAAATGTTGGCGCCTTCCTGGCGGTCGCCCTATCTTGTCATCTGAGACTTCCTCATGAAATTCTCTTTCTTTCTCTAACCACGCAGCTCCAGAGTACTTAGTTTCCCAGCCACCATACTTGGGCGCTACTAAGACTGCTGTTACTGGAACACCATCATCACCCAAAATCCTTATTCCAATAGTCTTATTCAAACAATAATCTATAGTTGCAGATTATTCCATTAAAAATGGCGTGCCTAAAACTGATTTTACTACACCCATTGAAAAATAAAAATGTATATCCCTCGTCGCTCCTGCAACTCTAGTGCATACATATTCTGCTACACCTATAACAGGTAACCTGCCTCCACCAATTCTTGCGACAGTTCCTTCACCGTCTTTAACAGGAAGACCTAACTCAACTGCATCATCCACTGACACCACGTTGATTTTTGAACCTGTATCTACTAACGCTTTAATTTGCTTACCATTTACAGAAATTGTTAAATACCCTAAGAGTCCTGCATAATGTCGCGCCCTAGGTATTCCAACAATTGGCTGAAATTTCTGCTGTTTAACATCAAACTCAGCGCAATTAGCAATACTTTGCTTCCTACACTTATCCACAATTCCATTCACTACATCCAGGGCTACTGCTGTCAGCATCCCCAATGGAACAGAGACTGTAGTCTTCGAGCATTGCGCAACTAAATCCTTGGCTGCTTTAGGAAAATCAGAGTGAACCAAACACTGCATTATCCATTTAGGTTGAGTCTCCTTTGCACCAGCTTTTGCTCTTCCAGGTGGGTTCTTTGGTGTATTGTGCCTTTCTCCTGGCATTCCTTCAGCAGGTAACGCTCTTTGCTGTACTACCTCTGATTCCTCCAACATTGCCATTTGATCTTCTACCTAGTGATCCACGCCATAACCACCTGGTTCCATACCCTTCATTTCAACATCCTTCATATGTGAAGGTGTATTCTCTCTAGTAGTATACCCTACTTCCTCCATATCCTCTGGATTCGCATACCTAGCACCAGCCCTTCTTGGCCTAGAAACTGTAGGTGGGGCCATTTTCTTGTGATTTGCTGCGAACATCTCCAAACGCGCTGCTGTGAGTGGCGCCGCAACTGCTCCCTCTTTTACTTTTAAATTCAGCACTGCGCAAGTAACTGCAAAATTGACTGACTTCGTATCCTTGCCTTTTTCTTTAATTTCGGGCTCTTTACCCTTGTTTGACCTGCCTTCCATAGACTTTTTATTAATATGATCAATGACCATGGCTTGCATCCCTCGATTCTTGTCTTTAACAAGCTTAGTGCTGTCTTCCAACATAAGTGTAGTCCTGTCCTCATAAACTACCTTTTCCTCTTTATCCCTTTGAAGCACATTACACCTCATCCTAATATGCCCCTCTTTATTACAATAATATCACACAATAGCAGAAAAACGTGAAGGTTGAGGAGAACTCTTGGGCCTAAACAATTCTTTCCCCTTTGCCGCTTCAATTATCATTTTCTCCAACTCATCAATCCTTGCCATAACTGAATCTGGCTCCTTAGTGAAAACTTTATCTTTAGGTGACAACATCTAAGGAGGCAATCGTGCACCAGACTCATCTTCATTCATCTCCTCATTATCCAAAGCAACCCTAGCTGCGCGACGCTCAACTCGACGCAACTTCATTTCAGCTTCCACCTCCATTTCTACTTCTTCTAATCCAGGGTACTTATAATTTCCATCCCTTTTTTTAACCAGTTTTCCTTTGTTATCCAAGCGCCTTTTTGCCCAGTCTTCAACTTCTGGCGCTAACGCTTCACAAAACCAAGGTAAAGATGCATTAGCATCACTAAAGTCTTCATTACTAACTAAATATTCCACTATTCGGTCGAATTCTTCCCTAAATCTTTTAAATTCCTTAGGGTCTCAAGCACCCCCTTTAGCTTTAACTCTTTTTACCAAGATATCCAGGTCCTTCATTGTGTACCTAGTTTCCTGGGTAACCTTTGGCCATCTCTTGAGCATCTGTTCTTTTAGGGCTGGCCAGTCTCGCTCTTCATGCCCTTTTAGATCCTCTAACTTGTCTTTGCACTCATTAGTTACAAAAAATAGTACTTGACATACCATATTGTATTCAGTCGCTCCATGAACTTCAGCTGCGTCTTCAAACCTGCTTAAATACTTCTTGGTATTAATGCCCACAAAACACATGCTTTCCTCTTTACACCTAATGATCTTAGTTACCGTCTTTGACAACGATGTCGAAGAATTGGGCAATTTAACCCTCTCCTGACATCCCCTAGATGTAGTCGCAGTAGGATCCATTCCTGAAATATAAAATCAAAACAGAGATCACAAAAGCACACACTTGGTAATTAAACCTGACTATATTCACCATGCAGCCCTATGCTATCCTCTGATAACGGCTATTGATCCACTTGTTGTAGACCCTACAACTCTTCTGCTGAAGCGCTGGCTTGATTACCTCCTCTTGACAAAACCCTGAAAAACCAAACAATCTAATCAAAAAATACTAGTTAAAATTATTCCACTGTTGTGACACCAACTGTAGAGAGCTCTAAAGTACTAAGCAGTAGAAAAAATGCGAGATGGGTTGGTTCTCCTCTTCAATTTCTAAAAAGAAGTTCCTGCCACTCTTATTTTTAAAGACAGCACAATAATGTGTAACACTAATATTTTATTAGAAAATTTATAAGTTGAGAGATGAGTTTTAGAGATCAGGAAAAACAAGTATTACTATCTGGATATTTCTATTCTTAAAAAGCGCTAATATACACAGCTACTCCCTCTTGAAGCGCTCTCTTTGAATATTCCTTATTATAGCAATAAAATAACTCTAATAATAGTCAATCCTACTAAATCTATATATTCTTTCTATGTTGCACTCTTTTCACTATACTATATGAAATACACACACAGATGCACAAATGATAAAAGACTCAGAAAATATCTCTAATTCATTTATTTTATTCTTCTTATATTCTACTTACAAAAAGACTCCCTATCTCTATCAAATAGTCCTCCTTTTATATTTTTCCAGTACTCAAGACACAGTTCCCTAGTGGATCTTCATCGCTGGCTCTAGTGCCACATTAGTAAAACCATAACTAATCTATTAGTAAACTTTGTACACTGATTGTAGCAACTACAGCTCCTAAAAAATACCCTATGATTACTAACACTATTATTAACTTGTTTCACTTATGCTCCACATATGCGCTTTTGACTATACCTTTGTTATGTTTCAGTGCTACTTTCAGGTTTGACCCATTCTAAAGCTGATCCTAGTTGCCTTGACTCTTGGGTAGTTTTGTGATTGATTCCCCACTCTCCTTTCTTTAATACTAAGCTCATAGCTCTGACGATTCACTTAACTAGTTAGCCTCTTTATTACCTGTTTCAGTAAGTTTACCCAACTAGCCGCGGTGCAGTATACTATGCACTTGAGTCATCCTTAAGCCATAACTCCTTCCTTAATGTGTAACACATAATTATTGGAAAGTCCAAATCCATATTGTTTAGCGCTTTATGGTCCTAAATCAATATCACACAATTCCCCATTGTGCAACACATCTCACTACAAAATCCGAGCGCACAGACCCTTAATCCTTTTTTGCGCTTCCATTTCCTTTGTTCTTTGAAAAATGCAAATACATATTATATTTTAGCACTTTCTACTGCGCTAACTTCCTTTTTTCTTCCTGGACTAGGCGCGGTGATTGGTCTAAAATTATGCTACCTGTGAGGCACGTACCACACCGTCAACTCCATTACATGACCACCTAAACATATTAAATTCCCACCAATTCCAGTCTTTATGGGGAGACCCAAGTGAGTGGCCTCAAACAAAGAAATCAGGTTAATTTGTGAACCTGAATCTACAAATGCCCTAGCCTCCTTTCCATTCAGGGTGACGTTGACATACCCTAGAGGTGCAGAAATGTGCGTGTCCAACCCCTCTCCAAACATCTCCGCAGAATCACATATGTATTCCACTTCTCCAGAAGATACCCATCTCCTGGTAATCAACTAGTTCTGTCTATCAGCCAACCCAGGACTGATAGCATAGAACTCCCCATAAGTCAGAGAAACATGACCCTGATTCATCCTATCTAGAACAGAGTCCATAACATTAGATTGGCCAGAGACTACTGGCCTCTCAAAGTAAGCCCTTGGCTTCACTACATTGGTCCTAGAAGTTTCCTTAGCACCAGAACCACCAACAGATTTCCCATCTTCAGGAATCAAACCAGATCCCTCACCAAAACCTCTGACCCCATCAGGCCATGGCAGTAAAGCCAACAGAACCTCCTCCTCAGAGTCAGAGTCTACATCCATAGGCATTGGCTCACCATTAAGGTCCAATGCTTCAAAGCTAGGAGGGCCCATATTAGCAATCTCCTTCTGCATTTTATACAGCTCATCTTTGCTGTACTTCTTCCTAGCTGCACCCAGCTTAGGATCCACCTTAGAGGAATTAGGCTTGGGTTGGGCCTGAGAGCTGCTCTTTGGCCTACCTACCTTACATGCCTCTACATCATAAACACCAGCCAAGCACTCACCACTTGACTGTCCTCTGAAAGATTATAATTCTAGTCCACCAAAGGATGTAGAAAGAGGGACTTTTTTCACCTCCTTCCCTTTCCCCTTGCCGACTTCATCATGCTTAGTAGAGGAATTCCCCTGATAAGGAATCTCCTCAAATCTTAGCCTCCACTGATTGAGACCAGCCCTTCCCCTGACCATATCCACAGGAGCCTGCCCCTCACTGGGCTTGACAAAGTGACCATCAGGGAACTTGAATACCCTGCCATCAAATTCTACTTTGCCCTCTGAAACATCTCTGTTCAGGGCCCAACAGTCATTGGACTTATGTCCTCTCCTTCTGCAATAAGAGAAAATTCAAGGGTCACTCCTACCTGCCTGCCTAAAGCGAGTTGGAGTAAAACCAGAAGAAAAACCCCTGTCCCTTTAGAAAAATGGAGTGAGATTTACCTGTTACAGTAAATTGTTTCCTGTTACCACAAATCCCTTTTCTAAACACACTTGACTGCTTAATCAGTCAAGAAAGTAGTCTCCAGAAAGACTAAAAAACCAAAGAGCTGAAATGCAGACTAATGTTCACACCAGAGAAAGAAATGATACTTGATGTAGGTTTCAAATCCACACCAGAGACAGCAATGACACTTGCTATAGCTTGCAAGACTATAACAGAGAAAACAATTGCTAAGCTAAGTTAAATGAAGAACTTACTTGCAAAAAAACACAGCTAAATTGTGGCCAACAAACAGTGAAAACTGAGTGAGGAACCAGGATATCACTGCCAGATGGTTGAATGATAATTAAGGTTGCCCCCAAACTGTCTTATTCACTATATACACACAGACTAGTAATCAAGAGTCCATGCACACCTGCAAATCCGGTGTTCCTGACCACCAAATTGCATAAAACCACCCTAGAAGCGCTTCCAGCCCTCTATCACTGAAGCAGGCAGTCCGCCCAGCACTGGGAAGCCTGCCTGAGGCAGCCTGACCACCCTGAAGCCAGAAAACCACCAAAAACACCCAAACTACTTAGAAAATTCACCTACAACTACTAAAACCCTTAAAACACATAATTACACTACAACAACATTGTGACATGAAATGTAGAGGAAATTCCGCTCTTTCCAATGGTACTAAGCACTTAACTCTAAGACTTAAGGTTAGCCCCTTAAACACAAAAAACAAAATTTAACAGCAATCTTTTAAAAATGAAAAGTGAGATATTATCCCCCAAATACTTATGCTATGAAAAATGTCCACAAGACATAAAATATAGAGAAAAACCAAGCTATCCAATGGTAGCCTCCAGATCCCTGTAGTCCCAATATTTTCTGCAGAATTCCAGAAAAATACCTAATTATTCAACAATTCCATTTAAGGCATACCAAAACAACACCAAAAAAACCAACAAAGGGCTTAACCAATGTTGGAAGACCACAGTGTAACATCACCTGGTATGCATTTGGCACACAATTTTTTTCTATACTTATATAATTAATAATATAATGGTGACCAAAAATTAATCAAATGATATTTATGAGTTAGGCACAAAGATAAAATACCAGTAGACATGTTTGTAAGAAATACCAGATGAACTGAAGAAAAATTCTACCCTAGCTACTCTCCATCATAAAAGTGTCCAGCACAAGTTTGGCCAAACTTGTGCTGGACACTTTTGGTCAGGTGCAGTCAGATAAAAGCAATTCTCTCTATGGAAATGAAGATACATTTTTGATAAATAATTACACTAGAAGTAGTTTGATATGTGAAAATTGCCATCCTGAAGTTTTGGTAAAGCTCAAGTGGATTTTTTCTTATTTTTACAAAAAAGAAAATTTAGTGCAAGTTTAGCCCTGATTGTTCTTATTTGATCCATCATCTCTTTTTTATGTTTATGGCAGGAATTTTACTTCAGATTTTTATTTTCATCTTTGATTTCTTTTATTTCAATTTATTCCCCTCATATTGTTTTTGGATAGAAATTTATTTTTTGTAAAATAAATCATTTTCATATATTTTTACCTTTATCTAATAATATTATAAAAGGTGTAATATCACCCAGTATTCATTTGGCACACAAGTTTTTGCTATACTGATAATATTACTAATATAATGGTGACAAAAAATTAATCAATTGATAAATATGAGTGAGGCACAAAGATTGAATAGCAGTGGACATGTTTATAAGATATTCCAGATGATTTAAAATGACTTGCACCCTGGCTACTCTCCTCGATAAAAGTTTCCAGCACAAGTTTGGCCAAACTTGTGCTGGACACTTTTGGTTGCATGCCATCAGATGCAATCAATTCTCTTTATGCAAATGAGACTGAATGATCACTCCATCATTGCACTAAAAGTAGTTTTATATGGACAAATTGTCCCCCTGAAGTTTTTCCAAACCTAAGGTAGACAATTTTTTACTTTTGTAAAAATTAAATTCAATCCTTGTCAATCTATGATGGTGCCCATTTTTTCTGAAGATTTTACTGGCTCATGATAGCAGAAATTATACTTAATATCTTTATTTCATGTTTGATCTCTTTAATTTTAGTTTTACCCTTTTATTTATCCTTTAGCTTTTAAATATCAATTTTATTTTTTTAAAACTGATAATTTTCACATTTTTTACATTTATCATATAATATTATGAAGGTTGTAAAATCATCCAGTGTACATTCAGTACACATTTTTTTGCTATACTAAAAACATTAATAATATAATGGTGACTAAAAATTAATCAAATGATAATTATGAATGACACAGAAATATTAAATACCCATAGACATTTTTAAAAGGAATACAAGATTAACTGAAGACAACTTGCACCCTAGCTACTCTCCATCATAATAATGTCCAGCACATGTTTGGCCAAGCTTGTGCTTGAAACCTTTGGTTGCATGCAGTCTGATGGGATAAATCTACTCAATGGAAGTTTAAATGAATTTTTTCTCAATCATTGCACAAGAAGTAGTTTTATACTGCTATACTATCCTCCTGATTTTATGGAAAACCTCAGGTGGACACATATATTAATTTAAAAAAAATGAAAATATATTCCAAATCTAGAACTGGTGGTGCAAATTTGGTCTGGAAACTCAAATTATCTTTGATGGCAGAAATTTTATTTGAATGTTTAATTTTATATTTAATCACTTTTATTTTACTTTTTTATTCCTCTTTTTGCTTTCAAATATCAATTTATTTATTGTAAAACTAATACTTTTCATATTTTTTTTACTTTTATTTAATAAGATTATTAAAGATGTAGCATCTCCAAGTATGCATTTGGCTTACAAGTTTTTTCAACACTAATAACATTAATAGTATAATGGTGAAAAACAATCAATCAAATGATAAATATGAATGACACAGAAAGATCATATACAAGTGGATTTGTTTATAAGGAATACCTGATGAACTGAAGAAGACCTGCACCCTAGATACTCACCATCAAAAAAGTGTCCAGCATAAGTTGGGCCAAACTTGTGCTGGACACTTTTGGTTGCATGCAATCAGATGGGATAAATTTACTCTATTGAAATGAAAATGAGTTTTTGCTCAATCATTGCACAATAAGTAGTTTGATATTGCCAAAATTTCCTCCTGATGATTTTTAAAACCTCATCAGGACACTTTCTTTGGTTTAACAAAAAAGAAAATATAGTCTAAGTTTAGCCCTGGTGGTGCACATTTGATCTAACACAACTACTTGTTATTGATAATGGGAATTTTCCTTAGATTTTTTTTTCTTATTTGATCCCTTTTATTTTACTTTTTTATTGCTCATATTGCAATGGATATCAATTTTTAATTTGTAAAATAAATAATTTTCATACTCTTATACCTTTATTTAATAATATATGATTAAAGGTGGAACACCGCCTGGTATGCATTTTTCACACAAGTTATTACTATATTAATTATGTTAATAATATAATGATGACAAAAAATTAATCAAATGTTAAATTTAAATGACACAGAAAGATCAAATAACAGTGGAAATGTTTATAAGAAATACCTTTTGAGTTTGAGAAGATTTTATGTATGCCTACTCTCAATTATAAAAGTGTCCAGCACAAGTTTGGCCAAACTTGTGCTGGACACTTTTGGATGCATGAAGTCATATGAGATAAATTCTCTCTATGGCAATGAAAATGATATTTCACTCAATTATTGAAGTAAAGAATGTTTACTATTGTAAAATTGTCCCCTGGAAGTCTGTCCAAACCTCAGATCAAAAATTTGTTAGCTATACATAAAAGTAAATTTAGCCCAAGTCTTGACCTAGGGGTCCCCAACTATCCCAACATTACTTCTTGCTCTTCATTGTAAAAATTTTACTTGTATTTTTTATTGCGTATTTAATCCCATTTATTTTAATTTTACTTTTCTATTACTCTTTTTAATTTTAAATATCAATTTATTTTTTTAAAAACTAAACATATTCATATTTTTTTAACTTTATATAATATCATTATTAAAGGTGTAACATCACCAATTTTGCATTTGGCATGCAGGTTTTTGCTATACTAGAAACATTAATAATATATATGGTGACAAAAAATTAATTATAAGATAAATATGAATGACAAAAAAAAGATAAAAAACCAATAGAAATGTGAAAAAATAAAAACTGATGTAATGAGGGGCACTTCCACCCTAGCTACCCTTCATCATAAAAGTGTCCAGCACAAGTTTGGCAAAACTTGTGCTCAACACTTTTGGTCAGGTGCAGTCAGATGGGATCAATTCTCTCTGTGGAAATGAAATTAAAGAAATGCTAAATAATTACATTAGAAGTAGTTTGGAATGGATGAATTATTCACCTTAAGTTTTTCCAAACCTCAGGTAAAAAATTTTTTATCTTTTAAAAAAATTAAATTTTGTCAAATTTAGCCCTGATGGCACCCATTTGTTTCAACACCTCTACTGGCTCTTGATGGCAGGAATTTTCCTTGAATTTATATTTTTCATATTTGATTTCTTTTACTTTACTTTTTTATCACTTATGTTACATTTGGATATTAATTTATAATTTTGGAAAAAAAATCATTTTCATATTTTTTGAACATTTTTTAATAATATTATAAAAGGTGTAATATAACATGGCATGCATTTGGCACACAATTTTTATATATACTAATAAAATTAATAATATTCTAGTGACAAAAAATTAATCAGATAATAAAATATGAATAACACACAAAGATCAAATACCAGTGGACATATTTTAAAAAAATACCAGTTGCACTGAAGAATAACTGTACCCTAGATACTCACCATGAAAAAAGTGTCTGGCACAAATTTGGCCAAACTTGTGCTGGACACTTTTGGTCAGGTGCAGTCAGATGGGATCAATTCTCTCTATGGCAATGAAAAAAATTATTTGATAAAAAACTTCAATAGATGCAGTTTGATATAGATGAATTGTCCACCTAGAGTTCATCCAAACCACAGGTACACAATTTTTTATCTTTAAAAAACAGTCAATTAAGTACAATTTATCCCTGATGGCTCTCAATTGCTTCAACATCTCTTCTGCTCTTTGATATTAGGAATAATAATTGGATTTCTTTTTTCATATTTGATCCCTTTAATTTAATTTTTTATTCCTCATATTGCTTTGGGATATCAATTAATAATTTTTAAAATAAATAATTTTAATATTTTTATACATTTATTTAATAATATTATAAAAGGTGTAACATCACTCAGTATGCATTTGGCACACAATTTTTTGCTATACTTATAAAATTAATAATATAATTGTGACAAAAAATTAATCAAACAATATATATGAGTGAGGCACAAAGATAAAATACCAGTAGACATTTTTGTAAGAAATACCAGATGAACTGAAGAAAAATTCTACCCTAGCTACTCTCCATCATAAAAGTGTCCAGAACAAGTTCAGCCAAACTTGTGCTGGACACTTTTGGTCATGTGCAGTCAGATGGGATCAATTCTCTGTATGGCAACAAAAAAATTTTTTTATCAAATTTCACTAGAAGTGGTTTAGTTTAGCTGAATCATCCACCTGCTGTTCTGCCCAATCTCAGGTGTATGATTTTTTATCTTTAAAAAAAAGGTCACTTATTACAATTCAGCCCTGATGGCTCCCATTTGCTTTAACAGCTCTACTGGCTCTTGATAGCAGGAATTTTCCTAGTATTCTTTTCATATTTAAACTCCTTGATTTTAATTTTACTCTTTTAATCCTCTTTTTGCTTTTAAAATTCTATTTAATTTTTATAAAACTAATCATTTCCATATTTATTTACCTCTATTTTAAAATATTTTTGAATGTATAACTTCACCCGGTATGCATTTGGCACACAAGTTTTTGCTATACAAATAACATTAATAATATAATGGTGATAAAATATTCATCAGATGATAAATATGAGTGATAAAGTTTGATCAAATGCCAGTAGAAATGTTTATGAGAAATACAAGATGAAGGAACTGAAGAAAAATTCCACCCAAGCTACTCTCCATCATAAAAGTGTCCAGCACAAGTTTGGCCGAACTTGTGCTGGACACTTTTGGTCATATTCAGTCAGATGGGAGCAATTCTCTCTATGGCAAAAAAAAAAATTTTTTTATCAAACTTCACTACAAGTAGTTTTGTTTAGCTGAATAATCCACCTGTCATTCTTCCCAACCTCAGGTGTATAATTTTTTATCTTTAAAAAAAAGGTCACCTATTACAATTTAGCCCTGATGGCTCCCATTTGTTTCAACACTTCTACTGGCTCTTAAGAGCAAGAATTTTACCAGTATTTTGTTTTTCACAATTGATCTCTTTTATATTAATTTTACTTTTTTATTTCTGTTTCTTTAAAAAAGATCTATTTAAATTATTGTAAAGCTAATTATTTTCATATTTTTTTACCTTTATTTCATAATATTATAAAAGTTGTAACATCACCTGGTATGCATTTGGCACATGAGTTTTTTCTATACTTATAATATTAATAATATAATGGTGACAATAAACTAATCAAATGATATATATGAGTGAGGCACAAAGATCAAATACCAATGGACATGTTTATAAGAAATACCAGATTAACTGAAGAAAAATTCCACTCTAGCTTCTCTCCATCATAAATGTGTCCAGCAAAGGTTTGGCCAAACTTGTGCTGAACACTTTTGGTCACATACAGTCTGATGTGATCAATTCTCTCTATTGCAATGAAAATGAATTTTTCTTCAATAATTGCACTAGAAGTTGTTTGATATGGCAAAATGGTTCTTCTGAAGTTTTGTTAAACCTCGTTTTGGCACCTTTTTTGTTTTTCAAAAAAGAAATTACAGTTCAAGTTTAGCGCCACTGGTGGGCATTCACCCCAATATGTCTACTTGCTCTTGATGGCAAGAATTTTACTTTAATTTTTTATTTCATATTTGATCCCTTTAATTTTACCTTTTTATCCCTTATACTTCTTTTGCATATCAATTTATTTTTTGTAAAACAAATTATTTTCATATTTTTTTAGCTTTATTTAATAATATTCTAAAAGGTGTAACATCACCAAGTATGCATTTGGCACACAAGTCTTTGCTATACTTATAATATTAATAACATAATGGTGACGAAAAATCAATCAAATGATAAGTATGAATGAGGCACAAAGGTCAAATACCAATGAATCAATAGTTTATTTTAATATTATAAATTTTTTGATTAAATAAAATAGTAATAATGAATTATATTTTTCATTTACAATTCCATTCTAATGATTCCCACTGCACAAAAAGGGTGCACTCAGTCCTTTCTTTACTGCTTGTGCATATATTTTATTGCCCACAGTACTACAATTTTTTGTAGTGATTATCCCACATCTGATTCAGGAATATTTTTAAACAATAGGGGGTATCAAAGTTAAAAATGTGTAATTATTTAAAAGGTATTTCACAACACAAAAAGAAAGCCACAAACTTGACATTAATCCTTAGTAAAAAGGTGTTTTTGGGGGACAATATGGCATATTTTAAAAAAAATCATGCTTGACTTGGTTGAAGAAAGAGGTATTGTAAAATGGAAGATTTCCAACTTTGATACCCCCTAATATGAGTTTTTTTTACAAAAGACCTTATCATATCCAATATCACACAAAAAATACAACCTGTTTTTGTATTAAAACCCATTAATTATTGAGAAATTGTTAAAATAATTAGATTAGACCCTGGCACAGCTAGATCCATACCAACCAACCTAAAGTCTTTTCAATATTGAAAAAAATTAAATAAAATTATGATATCATACTAAATTATGGTCACCAACCATAATTCAGCACTTCTCATTTGCTCTGCCACAAAATGAGTGCATGTAGCATTTTTCTACTGTCAGACTGTTTTTCTTCCTTCCCTCACACCTATATAGTCCAGAATGAAAATTTAGTATGAGTTTTGGTCAAGTTGGTTTGCCAGTGTTATTTGTATGCAATATGAATTCATATTGCATATTTATATTTATGCATAAAGTATACTTATTAAGCATCTTTTTTTTGCATTTTTCAATCATAATGCATATTTATTCATATGCATATGCATATTTATTATACAGATTTATATGCATATTAATATATTTTATTCATATACATATATGCACCTTTTTTTGCATATTCAATATGCATATTCACTATGAATATTTTTATGCATATTTTTATGCATATTTATTCTTCATAGTCATTATGCATACACTTTGGATACACATTTCACATCAATTTTTAACATGCAATAAGTATCCACCATGCAAATTCAAATGCATATGCATCTATATCAAACACACAACATATATTCAAGTTTAATATTTGAATATTAAGGTATTCTAAGTGATGTTGTTCAACATTTTTCCAAACCTGAGATTAACTGATGTTCAATGTGGTTCCTAAGCTCTGCTCAAGGAGGGATTTTTCTGGGTTCAATCTGTGACAGTTTATTTTTTCAATGTTTTTTCATCTGGTTTAAAAAAATATTTCTGACTGTTTCAGGATGGTTTCGCAACAGTTTCCTGATAAATTCCTGATAGTTTCAAATAGAGGGAACTGCTAGCACTTCACCCCCATATTTCCTGTGGTGCATGTCCCTGATTTGGGCACTCCATCTGCCAATATTCTTCAGCTAAGTTGCCCACCTTCTGCTATGCCTACTGTAGCTTTCTGATTCACCAGACAGCCGCTCCTCTATCCAGTCTAAACACATCTTGATTTCTCCTCTAACAATGTTAATACTACACAATTTAGCTCAAGTGCTAATACCAACTGCTTGTTAAGCCATAGTTACTTCACCATTGCTAGCGCCCCATTCGTCACAGATGCATCATAGCCTCCTAAAAATATAATAACTGATGATATTTTATAATATTCCTCAAGTAAAAAGGTATTGTTAGTTTATCCTCATCCCAGAGGTAATTCTTATGTTACTGATATCCCACTTGAGTAGAATCTTTTGATTTGATCAGCCGCTACACATAACTTGCATTCAGTGCTGTCCAAATCCTCCAGTTATCTGCTTCTTGACCCTATAAGGTCCATTCCATCTGTCCGCAAACATTTTTCCCCATTGAATTTCAAGACTTCTGTTGTATACTAATACCAAGTCCCCTTGTTTCAATTGTTCCCTCAATCTGTGTGCTAAACTCTCATCCCAATATTTCACTTACTTTTCCCTAATCTGCATCATTCTTTCATATGACCTCTCCACAAACTTGTCCTTTCTTTCAAGATGTTCCAATCTTTCTAGAATTAAGTCCTCAGTTGAGTGCACTTAGTCTCAATTATTTCCTAGGAAAGATCCAGATTAAAGATCTATAGGTAATACTGCCCTCTGACCAAACATAAGTTCATAAGGTGAAAAACTTGTTGTCCTTTCAACTGAAATCCTATCTACAAATAAAACTAAAGTTAAATAACTTTTACATTTTTCCCCATTAGTTCGACATAGTTTAACTAGTGCATCCTTAATTACTTGATTCCCTCTCTCAATCATACCTTCTGCTTCTGGATGATATTTTGTTGCAGCTCAAATATTTGTGCCAATCCTTTTAACAACTTCTTTAAAATCTCCAGGGAATTCAGCCTCTCCATCCACAGTAAAAATTTTCATTACTCTGCATCTATATACGCATTCATTCTTTAAAAACTAAGCTACATTACTTGCCTTAAGATTTATCAAAGGTGCTGCTTTAACCCATCCTGACAGATCATCCCTGGCTAAAACCAATTATTTTAAATTGTAGACAATCCTATAGTACTAGCTATAGGCCTTAACCAAGGGAGTTGGAGTAAAACCAAAAAGAATAACCCTTGTCCCTTTAGAAAAAACAAGTGAGATTTACCTGTTGCAGCAAATTGGAGATCTGTTTGCTAGACCCTCTAATCAAAAACTCTTGACCCCTTTAAAAGTGAAGATAATAGTCCGAGACAGACTACCAGAAAGAGTTGAAATGAACAGTAATATATTCCAAAAAACACAAGCAAATGAGACAGTAAGGAACAGAGAGGCGATGAGATAAAGAGATAAGATGATTCCCCTAAAAATCTTCCCACACACCACCATCATACAGCCAGTACACAGACCACCCTGACCAATCCGCCACCCAAAATCCAGCCAAATTGAATAAAAAGCCTCAAGAAGCGCTCCCCAACCTTCTAAAACAGAAGCGGGCGGGCCGCTTCTAGGCCCATAAACACCCTAAAAACCCTAAAAACCTATAACTTCACTAATAAACAAGATAAACACACATACGACATACCAAAATGAAAAGAAAATAAAGAACAATAATCTTAGACATAATAAGTGACCCTAGCTTAAGGCTACATAAGCACCACTAAGCAATAAACATCCAATAAATACCAATAATAACACCATAACTACCCTATAAAACAAGGTAACCACCCATAAGTGATACCAAAATGAAGAGAAAAGAAAGGAGATTAAGCTGAGACATAATAAGTGAACCTAGATTAAGCCTCCATAAACACTACTAAATATCACCTAAAGATGAAAAAAAACACTAATAACACCATACCCCAATAACACCCTACATACCAAATACCCCCAAATATGAACTCCAAAGGCCTACCCAGGTTTGGATCACCACATCCTCCCTCCAATCAAGAATGTCCCCATTCTTCCTTCTCCAAAAAAAATGTTCAAACAACTCTTCAGAATCTTTACAAACAGCCCATTTCCCTCTTCCACCAGATCTTATTCCATCCTAAGTGAACTTCTGAACCAGAAATCCAAGCTTCTTCTTTAAAACTTCTCTTGCACCATGCCTTTAAATTAAATCTATCTCTTTGAAAAGAATCTCTTTCTTCTGTTCCTGAATTCCAACTCTGGCTGTACCAGCCTCCAACAATGAAAAGAGATATCCAGTTGACAAGTCTTCCTGACTATAACCTTCTACCAGCATAAACAATTTCCTCATTTTATAGTCTTGGGGGACTCACAGCCCTCAGTTTAAAGTCTTGGGGGACTAGCAACCCTCAGTTTAAAGTCTTGGGGGACTAACAGCCCTCATTTTATAGTCTTGGGGGACTCCAAAAATCCTCAGTTTATAGTCTTGGGGGACTGCAAAAACCTGAATCACAGCACCCAGAACCAGAGATCAACCAGAAAAAGATTTAGAAAAGTAACTAACTTTCTGGGGTAACTGTATATAGAGCTGCCAGCCCATCAGTCACCCCCAAACTTGCCTTTACAAAATTCAGAAGTTCCCCCTTGGATATTTCTGCCCTTACACTTCCACATCACACTGCCTCCCATTCCTCAGTTTATAGTCTTGGGGGACTTCACTATCAAAAATCCTCAGTTTAAAGTCTTGGGGGACTAACACAGTGTTCAGTTTAAAGTCTTGACAGACTATTTCTTGAAAAAATCTTGAAACCAGCCAGTTTAAAGTCTTGGAGGACTACTAGATCCACAGTAGTAAAATTAAATTCTTGAATAAATCTTTAACAAACAGCCGGTTTTAAGTCTTGGAGGACTAACATAATTTTCAGTTTAAAGTCTTGATGGACATCAAAAATTTTTGAGCCAGTAATTAAAAGATCAGTTTAAAGTCTTGAAGGACATTCCAGAAAAAAAATCTTGAAGATATATCCCATGATTAAAAAAAAATTCAGCTTGAAGTCTTGAAGGACCTTCCAGAAAAAAAGTCTTGAAGATATATCCCATAAATCCCCAAACCAAAAATCCTCAAAGCCAAAACATTTAACCTCTTTAACAAATAAAACAAAATAAAATGGTATACCCTAGCCAATTGATGAGCTGATCCCCTGATACCTTACCCACATCCAAGTGCACCTTGATGTGGTCACACCTAAAAAAAATTTAATTTTTTATTTTTATTTTGACTCCTCCTCTTCTACCAAAAACATTGCCAGAGCCCTATCTTGAGCCTTTCAACAAACATAGCCTCCATAAAAACATAAAAAGAAAAAAAAGAGAAAAAAAGAAAATAATCTTGAATCCACCACTTTGGCATCCAACACCCTTGAACCACATAGCAAAGATAGCTCCAGGTCATCAGAAGAGATCACTGGGTGGGCTCCCTCCAATACGTAAAAATGATGGGAGACCACCAATGATCCACCACCAATCCAAAAGCATCAAAGGACATCCAAGGCAATCCAGTTTAAAGTCATAGAGGACTAAAAAACTGAATCACAAAAAAACAACACTAGAATTCAACTAGAAAAAAACCAAAGGCTTGAAACAGACATTCTGGGGTAACTGTTCTACAGAGAAGCCAGCTCATCAGTTACCCCCACACTTGCCTAAATAAAATCTATAAGCCCCCCCTGGGTACCTTCTAACAAAAGCACAACATCCAACAAAATTAAACAAAACCAATAAGCATGAGGGGTCCAGCACTTGAATTCCAAAAGAATTTCCAGTTTAAAGTCATGGTGGACTAAAAACCTGTTAAAGAAAAAAACCAATACTAGAATTCAACAAAATTAAGAGAAATGGTTGAAAACAGACAATTTGGGGTAACTGTTGATAGAGCAGCCAGCCCATCAGTCACGTCCACACTTTAAAAATAAAATATAGAAGCCCCACCCCTGGGTACCTTCTAACAAAAAGGATTTTCCAACACAAATCTTCTCCCATAAAAAACCAAAACCATTAAAAAACCATTAAAATTCTTGTAAGCCAAAAAAATCCAATTTAGAAATAAAATTTTGCAGTTTAACCTCTTGCTGGAGGTGAAATAAAATCAATAATCTTCATTTTTATCTTCATTTTATTTTAAATAAAATATCCATCTTCACTTGAATTTTTCTTTTCTTCCATCTTCATTATACTAAGATTTTTTTTTTCATTACGGGCAGGCTGCCTGACGTCGGAGGTGCCGCCTGAAGCGGCCTGGCCTCCCTTTTTTATATAGAGACTTGAACCAGAGAGACTGATAAGAATTGGAAAAAACAAAAAAATCCTGACCAAATACACAGAGGCCAAATTAAGCAAAACCAAAACAAATTATGTAGTTTATCCTCATTTCAGAGGAATCAGATTCTTGAAATCCCAAGGTTGAAACCAATAAGTTTGCCCCTAGGGCTTGAGCCCCCTAAGCTCCTCTTCCAATTCTGATATCCCAAAATCAGACCTCCAAAAAAATCTTCCATCCTCCTCCATACACTGAGTCTTCCATAGTTCACATCACCAGAATCAATAAATTCTCCACCCTGTGAAACATCTGGAACCTCCACCACCTCTTTAAAATCAACCTCCATACCAGTGACATCCAAAACATCACAATGTTCCTCTTCCCTATAGGAATCTTGCTTAGAATCTGCAAAATCCTCCAGAATAACATCCATAACATTAAAATAAAAATCCTCCTCCAAGAAGAGACCTTCTGATCTTGAGGGAAACCCCTGAAAATAATGTTCCTCTATGAGAAAATGATCCAAGACAGAATCCATCTGTCCATCCAAAAACTCAACTGATAAATCCTCCTCCAATAAGCCATAATCTGTACTTGAGACAGAAAAATAATCATCAATCAACAACCATTCATCCACCACAGATTCCTTCTAAATGTCCCAAAATCCTTCTTCATGACCAGACAAGTCCTCCTTCCCACATAATTTACCCAACCTTTAGGAAATACACTCATCCTCCAGTGTGTACATTTCCAAAACATCCAGTGAAGCACATTCCTGAGATCCCATGGCATCCTTTGGAAAAGAAAAATAATTTTCAAAAACATCATCAGAGTCCCCATCTTCCAAAATTGATGGCTCCAACACCTCCCTAGAAACTGATTTTTCCACCACAGTCTCCTGAACCTCTCCATCAAACAGGATTTCATCTACAGATTCCACATCCCTATCGATCATACCATCCAAATATCCCAAAATAACCTCCTTCAGAATAGCCATACCAGGAATCCTATTTTCCCCATTTGGAAGAGTCTTCATCAAGTCAGACTTGAAAAGAATATTCATAACCTCCACCTTTACATACCTACACATGGCACTCCAAAATATATACTTGGCTGCATCTTCATGTGGTAATATATCATTATATACCAGATAATCCAGAGCCTCCTCAAACTCCTCCATAAATTCCCCATACTGAGAAAGAGAAGTTACACCACCTTTCAATTCCCAATTCCTAGCAATCCCATGAAGGTCCACCATTGAGAAAGTAGTAGGCCACCTTTTAACCATTTCAATCTTCAACTTTCCCCAGTCCTGACTCCTATATCATGCCATGCCAGAAACTTCCTTCTCCACCTCCCTAGTACCAATGAAAAAGATTACTTGCCTAACCATGTCCAACAGTGAGGCCCCATCAATCTCAGCAGCAACCTCAAACCTAGCCAAAGACCCCTTTTCATCATCCCCTAAAAACCTTGAACCATCATAAGACTGAATCCTAACCATCCTAGCTATTCCAAGTTACAGCCTCCAATCTCTACCAAAGATAGCCAATGTCCCCTCCAAGAGCCTTAGAGACCTAAGAGGGACCAAAACAAACAGAAAAGAAGACCCCTAGAACAATCGCAAAGAGATATAGCACCAAATTCAAAATACACCAAAGGAGATCCACCAAAGAGAGAAGCCTAGATCAACAGAGATTCCAAAAAGCCAACAGATTTGTACCCCACGTTGGGCGCCAGAAATGTAGAAAATCCTATAGTACTAGCTATAGGCCTTGACCAAGGGAGTTGGAGTAAAACCAGAAAGAATAACCCCTGTCCCTTTAGAAAAAACAAGTGAGTTTTACCTGTTGCAGCAAATTGGAGATCTGTTTGCTAGACCCTCTAATTAAACACTCTTGACCCCTTTAAAAGTTAAGATAATAGTCCCAGAAAGACTACCAGAAAGAGTTTAAATGAACAGTAATATATTCCAACAAAACACAATCAAATGAGACAGTGAGGAACAGAGAGGTGATGAGATAAAGAGATAAGATGATTCCCCTAAAAATCTTCCCACACACACATCATACAGCCAGTGCACAGACCACCCTGACCAATTCCCCACCCAAAATCCAGCCAAATTGAATAAAAACCCTCCAGAAGCGCTCCCCAACCTTCTAAAACAGAGGCGTGCGGGCCGCCTGATATTGGAGGTGCCACCTAGGGGCGGGCGGGCCGCTTCTAGGCCCTAAAACACCCATACAACCAATAAAAACCCTAAAAACACTAAAAACCCATAACTTCACTAATAAACAAGATAAACACACATAAGACATACCAAAATGAAAAGAAAATAAAGGAAAATAAGCTAAGACATAATAATTGACCCTAGATTAAGCCTACATAAGCACCACTAAGCAATAAACATCCAATAAATACCAATAATAACACCATATCTACCCTATAAAACAAGGTAACCACCCATAAGGGATACCAAAATGAAGAGAAAAGAAAGGAAATTAAGCTGAGAAATGATACATGACCCTAGCTTAAGCCTCCATAAACACTACTAACTATCACCTAAAGATGAAAAAAAACACTAATAACACCCTACATACCAAATACCCCCAAATATGCACTCCAAAGGCCTACCCAGGTTTGGATCACCACAACGTGTCCTTCTTTCATATGAACCACATCTAAGCTGATCCTTTCAATGATAGTATCTTCACCTGTTGCTTTTCCCTTTTTTTAGGGCTTTCTGTAACTTCTGTGCTGAAATTCTGGACAAGATTAGACCCAATCCTTGCCCTCTGCTTTCATATTAGGCCACCAGAATTGTTCCTTAATTCTCCTATAAGTCTCATCCTGTCCCCTATGTCACAATATTTTGTATAATTTTCTAAGAATCTTCTCTTTTCTACCTGTATCTGATATAACCTATTGTGGTTTAGAAGAGTGTTCTCTCCATAACCTTCCATTCTTAATAAAATAATCTTTAGTGAAATCCCCTATCTGGCACCAAGTTTCTTCATCAAAGTCTCTGGTTTACTATCAACTTCTAGATATGCTTTCTGCCAGTCTTCTTGCTTTGCTGAATCTTTGATTAAATCTCTGCCTTCTGACTGCGTATTAATTTCACAACCACTGCTCAATTCATCCTCTTCTTCTGAATCCAAAATTACTTCATCTAGTGCTCCTCTTGTTATCATGTTAGCTTTTACATTCCATTCTTGCACTTTTATCTTCTCATGATAATCTCTGTCATGATTATCTTTCCTAAATTATCATAGTTTTACCTCATTGCGGACACCGCTTGGTGATAGATTATTGTCTTCCCAGATTCTTGTCATTAGTTTTATGTCTTTGCAGACATTTCTATTCCTAAACCTTTGATAAAAATAGTTTATTCCGTTTATCCACTTTTTATCTAATCATTTGCACCAAAGATAGTGCATCAAACTGCAACTCAAAGTGTTGCCCCCAACGCATCCATTGCAACTTCTTTAAAATCTTTGAAACCCTACACAACTCTAAATTGATAGTACCTACACTCTACCTTTGTAGAAGTCATTTACTCATAAAGGACAGGCCTATCACTTCCTTCCTTGTCCTCCTTCATTAAAACTGGGCCTAGTGCAGACATACTTGAATCTACCCTTATATTAATCTTTCCACACTACGCAATATAGGGGGTGGACTTGCTAGCAAGTCCCCAACCTGAACTCAGACTGAACTCATACTATACTCATACTGAACTCTACTTGAAGATCCACCTAAAACTGTTCTTCTGAGTTGTGTTCATCCCTAATTGTATGGTTCCTTTGTCAATAGCTCAATTTTTGTTCAATCTGTGGTGAATTTGAGTCCAAGGTTGCCAACTTGCTAACAAGTCCTCCCCCCGTATTGCACAGTGCCAGTGCCTGGCCTATATTCCAGTTTCTTTAAAAGAATATCTTTTCCTATAATCCTTTTTAACAATTCAAAGGACTCTTCAAATTCCTCTGTCAAATCCCACACAACATCATTTCTTGTCAAGCGCCTCAACAAAGAAGATAACAAGGCAAATTCAAAAGTAAAAATCCTCACATATGTACAAATATCTTAAAACCCTCTAACTTCCCTAGCAGTTCTTGGTCTTGGCAACGTAAGTACCTTGTTTTTCTGTTTTTCTGCAAAGATGCTTCCCTTTCTAAACTCAACATGACCAAAAATATCTAGCTCTGGTACACAACATGAAAATTTTGACCCAGAGACTGTCAAACCAGCCTCCTGTATTCTAAAAATTACCCTTTCAAGTGTAATTGCATATTCTCAAATAAACCTCCTAATTTTTGGGTTCTCCTCTAGAACCTCCCCTTCATAATCAGAAAAGGTTTCTTTTATACAACTGTCATCAATGAAAGTTCCTACATATTTCAGAATTTCATCCTGCAATATCTACACCATCTGGGCCTGATACATGGCCACTGAGTTTTTAGTGCCCTGTTGTAACCTTGTTAGCCTGAAGTGCCTCAACGGTGTTTCAAACATAGTTATAGCTCTCAACAACATATCTAACTTGACTTCATTGTATCCTTCCATTATATGCATATCCTGAAAAATATTCCACAAATTCCTCTGGTTTTGGTGGAAATCCTGCATCCTTAAATATTGTAGACAATCCTATAGTACTAGCTATAGGCCTTGACTAAGGGAGTTGGAGTAAAAATGGAGCGAAAAACACCTGTCCCTTTGAGAAATACCAGGTGAGATTTATTTGCTACAGCAAATTAGAGACTTTTACTATACCCCTTCCAACACACTTCTTGACTTCTTAAAAAGTCAAGACAGTAGCCAATAGCAGACGACTGAGAACCAAAGAAACAGAAACCTGAAATGCAGAAAGATCCACACCAGAAAAACACAACACTGTGCACTTGTTGCACAGAAAACAGCAATAATACTTGATGCAGGCTGAAAAGCTACACCAGAGAAAACAGTTGCCAAAGTTGAGTTAAATGAAGAGCTAAACTTGCAACAAACACAGCCAATTGTGGCCAAAAAACAGTGAAAACTGAGTGAGAAACAATTATATAACTACCAGATGGCTGTCTGATAATTAAAGTTTACCCAAAATGTCTTATTCAGTATGTACACACAGACCACCCTCTAAAAAAATCCATGCACAGCAACGAATCTGGTGCTTTTGACAGCCAAATTGAATAAAAACCCTCTAAAAACGCTCCCCATCCTTCTATAACCAAGGCCGGCGGGCCTCCCAACGTCAGGAGCCCCACCTAGAAGCAGCCAGACTTCCCTGAAGCCAGAAAACTGCCAAAAACCTCCAATAAAGCCCAAAATACTTTGAAAAATCAACCACGACTACTAAAACCCTTAAAACACAAAATTAAGCTATGAAAACATTGTGAAATAAAGTATAGAGCCAAATTAGCTCTACTTAATGGTACTAAGCACTTAACCCTAAGACTAAAGGTTAGCACGTAAAACATGAAAAACAAAATCAAACAGCTATCTTTCAGAAATGAAAAATGAGGAAATGACCTCTTAAAACTTAAAAGATTAAAAATGTCAGCAAGACACAAAATATAGAGAAAAACCGGGGCTATCTAATGGTAGTACCCATGTACCCATAGTCCCAATATTCACTGAATAAAACCAAAATAACACATAATTATTTAACCAATGCCAATTAAGACATACAAAAACAATGCCAAACAGACCAGAAAATTCCTCTTCAAATTTTGGAAGACCACACCATTACCTTGTTTATCTCTCTCAAATCATGAAAAACTCTTAACTTGCCATTATGCTTGACAACACAAAACACTGGACTTGAGTAGCTTGACATTGACCTTTCATACCACCCAGACCTTTACCTTTCCCTAATCAATTCCATTTATCCCTCTCTTATTGCTGCTAGTATAGGAAATACTTTCTTTTGCCATGGCGCATGAGGTATAACTGGAAAAATATAAGGTTTCCCAAAAGAGCACTTTAATAAACCTCTTTCCTCTTCTGAAAATGCAATAGCTTTTCCCTAAGCACCTAAACATGAAATAATACTTTCTTTTCCTCTTGCAAAAACCAATATTCCAGTCCAAAATTAACCATCTGACTTATTTCTAGATTTATCCTACTTTTAGGTGTAAATTCCAGTGGAAACTTTGTTGAAGGTGTATCATAAGGATTTCTTGATAGCCCTAGCCTCTGCAAAGGAGGGTTCAACTCTGGAATTTGTACATTTACTGGTTTAACCTTAACTGCTACTAGTTTATACTTTGATGCTAGACAGCGCCAACTGCTGCCTTTGTTACTTAATATTAGACCTTTTCTAATGAAACTCTGAGTTTTACCTGCATCATATTTTTGTCTTTTCTTTTAATATAAGCATAAAAAAATCTATAATCAAAGAGATTATAAATTCCAGGAAAAATTCATTCTATAGTAGTATTAGCAAGTCACATGTGAAGCCCCACTTTACATATCCCTTCTTGGACTGACTGATCACTATCCAGGCTCTCTTACACTGGGAGATAGTAATATCTAGTAGAACCAGCCCCTAATAGAAAGATTGGTGCCACCCTGGCAGATGCCCATTCTCCTCCTCATAGAACCCTCCTTCCTTCTCTAAACTCACAGATCCGAAATTCCTGGTTTCCCAGCCACCATCCTTAGGTGCTACTAAAACCACTGTTACTGGAATACCATCATACCCCATAATCATATTTCCTGCAGTTTTATTCAAACAATAATATATTGTTGCTCTGGTATTCCAACATTGGAAGAGGCCTTTGTTGGTCTGTTTTGGTGTTGTTTTAGTATGCCTTAATTGGCATTGGTTAAATAATGGGGTGTTTTTCTAGTTTTATTCAGTGAATATTGGGACTACAGGTATGTGGGTACTACCATTAGATAGCCCTGGGTTTTCTCTATATTTTATTTCCTCAAGTCATTTCTCATATTCTAAGTTTTAAGGGGTCATTTCCTCATTTTTCATTTCTAAATGAATGCTGTTTAATTTGGTTTTTCGTATTTTAGGGGCTAACCTTAAGTCTTAGTGCTAAGTGCTTAGTACCATTAGGTAGAGCTAATTTGGATCTATATTTTATTTAACAATGTTTTCATAGTTTAATTTTCTGTTTTAAGGGTTTTAGTGGTTGTGGTGGATTTTTCTAAGTATTTTGGGCTTTTTTGGAGGTTTTTGGTGGTTTTCTGGCTTCAGGGTGGTCTGGCAACCTCAATGTTTGACGGACCAACATCCTTGGTTTTAGAAAGCTGAAAAGGTTTTCTAGAGGTTTTTTATGCAATTTGGCTGTCAAAAGTGCCAAATTCGTTGGTGTGCATGGGCTTTTAGATAGTGGTCTGTGTGTACATACTGAATAAGACAGTTTGGGGAAGCTTTAATTAGCATAAAACCATCTGGAGGTGATATTATTGTTCTCACTCAGTTTTCACTGGTTTTTGGCCACAATTGGCTGTGTTTGTTGCAAGTTTAGTTCTTCATTTAACTCAACTTTGGCAACTGGTTTCTCTGGTGTAGCTTTGCAACCTGCATCAAGTATTATTGCTGTTTTCTGTGCAACAAGTGCACAGTGTTTTGTTTTTCTGGTGTGGATCTTTCTGAATTTCAGTTTTCAGGTTCTTTGGTTCTCAGTGGTCTGCTATTGGCTACTGTCTTGAATTTCTAAGCAGTCAATAAGTGTGTTGGAAGGGGTATTGTAACAGTCTCTTATTTTCTGTAGAAAATAAATCTCACCTGGTATTTCTCAAAGGGACAGGGGTTTTTCTCTCCATTTTTACTCCAACTCCCTGAACTATAGGATTGTCTAAATCTCTGAATAATCCATCAAAAAAGGTGTTCCCAAAACTGGTTTACCACACCCATAGGAACATAAAAGTGTAGATCTCTTGACGCTCCTGAAACTTGTGTCTTTACATATTCAGATACCCCTATAACTGGTAACCTACTTCCTCCAATATCTGCAATGGTTCCTTTTCCATCTTTTACTGGCAAACCTAAATCCACAGAGTCCTCCTCTGAGACTATTTTAATCTTAGAACCAGTGTATAGCAAACCTCTGATCTGCTTCACATCAATATTAACCATTAAGTATCCTAATGGCCCTTCATAATGTGGTACCCTTGCAAGTCCCACAGTTGTTTGAAATGAATGTTCCACCATGTAATAATCAACACAATTTGCAACTCTTTGCTTCCTGCATTTATCTACTAAGCCATTTTCTACATCTGGAGTGAATGCCGTTAACACCCCCAAGGAACTGAAACTCTTGTTTTAAGACATTCTGAAATTAATTCTTCAGCTGCTTTAGGATATTCCGCATGAACTGAGTGCTGCATTCCCCATTTTGGTTAAGTGGCTGTTGCTCTGGCTTTAGCCCTACCTGGCGGTGTGGTAATTAAAAGTTCAGTATGGCACCCGAGTTTATTATAAAGTTTTTTTGGTGAATGATTATTGAGGTTGGAAAGTACAATCTTATTTTAAAATGCATATTAATTAAAATAAGTATTAAAAATGGTTAAAAAGGGTTGATTTTATGGGTTAAGATTCAAGAAATATTTACCATGCAGGAAATGCAAGTATAGGTCTAAAGCTGCATGAAAATTTAATTCAGGAGTCTCAAGAGCCTTTGTGAATTTTTCTGGAATTTTCACAATTTTTCTACTTTTTTTAATAATTTTATAAAGTATTTTTGATTATTTTTGATTTTTCATAATTTACCTAACTTTGATAGTTTATTACTAGTTTAATAGAGCTGTGAAAGATACAAAAAGCAGAATGAAATATAAAGGAGATTTAGCTCTATCATCTTTAATTTTTCTAGATTTCTTATCAATAATTTAAAGGTTTTAATTGAGTCCGGAAGTCCATACAAGCTCCAGACAAGCTCTGTAATTTTGCGGTTAGGGAAAGTAGGGAGACTCAAAATTAGACAATATCTAAGAACTTGTATCATACAACAACCAAGAACCAAAAACCAACAATGCATATATAAAAATAAATAAAATTAATTTTCATAAAAAATTATCAACTTGTAATACCCTTATAAATATAACACTTTTACATAACAATATATTAAATTAACTCATCATCATTAATAATAACTTATAGGGTACCATGTTTTAGGTCTTATCACTAGGGATCAGATTATAACAACTAAATCTCATAAAAATAAAGGCTTGATAAAGCTATATTATTCAATCATTTATATAACTTTTCTAAAAACAGCTTTACTGTTGTGTTTTTCAACCTCATTATATAGAAAATAGATTCTACATCTCATCAATTTTAATAAAAAATATTTTATTAGTCATTTTCTCTTCAATTAGAGGTTATAGCTTAGATAATTATGACCTCCTTATTTACTTAAATTGACAGGGGTTTCTTTGGTTTATCTAACTCCCTTGGATTCCGCTTACAGCAAGGTGACTGTAAGAGTCTTTCTACAGAAGATTCTTTGAAGTATTGTGCTTCACTCCAGGCATCCCTTCTGCCGGTAATTCTCTTTTCTGAGCTACCTCTGGCTCCTCTAGCAGTTGTTCTTCAATTTTCTGATCCATATAATAATCCATTTTATTTGCAGATTCATCTTCAATTTCTTCATCCTCAAGTGGTACTGGTGTATTCTCTCTCATATTGCACCCTACCTCTTCAAGGTCTTCTGGATTTGCATACTTGGAGCCAGCCTTTCTTTTCCTTATAACAATTGGTGGAGCCGTCTTATGTTTTTCTGCAAAATCTCCAACTGCACTTTAGTGAGTGGCATTGAAACCACCCCCTCTTTGACCTTAAAATCCAATACATCACAAGTAACTGCAAAATTTACTGACTTTGAGTTTTCATCTGTGGGCTCCTTGCCCTTACTATACTTGACCTCCATAGTTTTCTTGTTTATATGATCAATTACCTTGGCTCGCATCCATTGATCCTTATCCATAACAAGTTTTGTTCCATCCTCTAACATCAGGGCTGTACCCTCTTCAAAAAAAAATTTATCTTCTTTGTCTTTTTGAAGCGCATTGCACCTCATCCTTGTATGACCTTCTTTATTACAGTAATAACATACCATTGAAAAAAAACGCAACAGTTGAGGAGTTAATCTCGGCTTGGTTTTAGCTGCTTCACTCAATTTCTTCACCAACTCTTCAATTCTTGCCATCACAGAATTCAAATCCTATAGTGTTGCCTTAGCTTTTGGAGTTGATACTGAGGAAGGTGATCTGGTACTAGGAAGAAACTCTATCACCTGTGCATCCTCTAAAGAAACCCTAGCTACTTGGTTCTCTACCCAACACAACTTCATTTCTTCTTCCACAGCCATTTCCACTTCCTCCAGCCCAGGATACTTATAATCCTGTTGCTCTTTCTAACCAATTTTCCTTCATTATCAAGGTACCTTTTTGCCAAATTTTCAACCTCAGCTGCAAGCATCTCACAAAACCAGGGTAAAAACACACTAGTATCACTAAAATCTTTGTCACTGACCACATAATCTACTACCTGATCAAATTGTCAAAAATGTTTAAAATCTTTGGGGTCTCTAATACCCCCTTTTGATTTTGCCTTATTTAGCAAGATATCCAGGTCCTTTATCATATACCTTGTTTACTTAGTAAGTTTAGGCCATCTTTTCAACATTTGTGCTTTTAAAACCTTTGTGGTCTTGGAACATTGGCAGAGCCCTTTGTAGGTTTATTTGGTATTGTTTTGGTATGCCTTAAATGGCATTGTTTAAAATATTGGGTGTTTTTCTGTAATTACGCAGCAAATATTGGGACTACGGGGAAGTGGGTACTACCATTTGATAGCCCCAGTTTTCCTCTATATTTTATGTCTTGTTGACATTTTTTGTAGTCTAAGTATTTGGGGAATAATTTCTCATTTTTCATTTTAAAAGATTGCTGTTGAATTTTGTTTTTCTTGTTTTATGGGATAACCTTAGGTCCTAGGGTTAAGTGCTTAGGACCGTTGGAATGAGCTGAATTTTCTCTATATTTCATGTCTAAATGTTGTTATAGTGTAATTATGTGTTTTAAGGGTTTTAGTAGTTGTAGATGATTTTTCTAAGTATATTGGGTGTTTTTGGTGGTTTTCTGGCTTCAGAGTGGTCAGGCTGCTTCAGGCAGGCTTCCCGACGACGGGCGGACCACCTGCCTCAGTGCAAATATTAATACTACCAGGATGTGGGTACCACCATTGGATAGCCCCAGTTTTTATCTATATTTTATGTCTTGTTGACATTTTTTCATAGTCTAAGTATTTGGGAAATAATTTCTCATTTTTCATTTTAAAAGTTTGCTGTTGAATTTTGTTTTTTGTGCTTTATGGGCTAACCTTAAGTCTTAGGGTTAAGTGCTTTGAACCGTTGGAATGAGCTGAAGTTTCTCTACATTTCATGTCTCAATGTTGTTATAGCATAATTATGTGTTTTAAGGGTTTTAGTAGTTGTGGATGATTTTTCTAAGTATTTTGGGTGTTTTTGGTGGTTTTATGGCTTCAGGGTGGTCAGGCCACTTCAGGCGGGCAGACCACCTGCCTCAGTACTAGAGGGTTTGGAAGCGTTTCTAGGGAGGTTTTATGCAATTTGGCAGTCAGGAAGGCCAAATTTGTGGGTGTGCATGGGCTCTTAGCTAGTAGTCTGTGTGTATATAGTGAATAAGACAGTTTGGGGCAACTCTAATTATCATACAACCATCTGGAAGTGATATCCTTGTTCCTCACTCAGTTTTCACTGTTTTCTCGCCACATTTGGCTGTGTTTGTTGAAAAGTGAGTTCTTCATTTAACTTAACTTAGCAACTGTTTTCTCTGGTATAGTCTTTCAAGCCATATCAAGTATTATTGCTGTCTCTGGTGTGGATTTGCATCCTACATCAAGTATTATTGCTTTCTCTGGTGTGAAAATTGGTCTGCATTTCAGTTCTGTGGTTTGGTAGTCTGTCTGCAGACTAATTTCTTGACTGATCAGGCAGTCAATTGTATTGAAAAAGGGGCTTTTGGTAAACAGGAAGCAATTTACTGTAGCGGTTAAATCACACTTATTTTTCTCTCTGGTTTTACTCCAACTCCCTTGGTCAAGGCCTGTAGCTAGTACTATAGGATTGTTAACATTTCTGGCGCCCAACATGGGGTACGGCTCTGCTAGTTCTTTGGAATCTCTGTTGTCTTTGATTGGCCCTTTCTTGTGATTTTGGACTGGAAGAATGGCTTCTGGCTCTTCTATTCCTGTGGTGACTGTCAGTGGGGGGGAGGGTCCTCCTGCTGTAATGGTTAGAGAATGTGTTAGGATTAAAACTTGAGATGGTACCAATTTTAATGGTGAAGGTGTGAAGTGGTTTCTGGAGAAGTATGAAACTGCTTCTGGTGTGGATGGTACTTCTTACCTAGACATGGTGAAGGAAATTATTGCCTTCATTGATAATAGGGCAGTGGAGAAGGAGGTCGTGGCCATGCCTGGCTACAGGAAGAGGGATTGGAAGCTACTGTGTAGGGATATGGTAGATAGATGTAGTGTCAGGCTCACTATGGTGGATCTGAACAAGGTTGTCAGTGAATGGCAGTCTTTTGGTGGTGTTGGAAGCTTGCATAGTTACAGGAAGTTTCTGCTACAGTTTGATCCTGTGGTGAAATACTTGGTGGAAGTTGAGGAGCTGGCACATGAAAAGGCTGCCAAAGATGTTTTTTGGTCTGCCCTGGCTAAAGAAGTCAGGATGGATGTGTTGGATGAGCTATCAAGGAAAGACTTGATGAAGACTCTTTCTAATGGGGACCAGAAGTTTCCAGCCTTTGACAAGGTGAAGGAGGCGGTGGAGGCCCATTTGAAGTTATTGGTAGTGGACACCTATCAAGAGGGGTGTGCCAAATATGTCAGAAAAGTCAATGAGGCTTTGGCTGAAGAGGAGAGTAGAGGAAAGAAGGAGGAAAAGAATATAGTGAAGGTGCCTAAAAAGGAGAGGGAATCAGTGGTGGAACAGTTGGCTGACCTGAAAAAACAGCTACATATTTTTGTTCAGGAGGCTAAGAAGGTTAATAAGGCTCCTTCTCAGCCCAGAGACATTGAAAAGTGGGCTGGTGGAAGTGATTCTTAGGTCTGCTCTTACTGCAGTCACCACGCAATATGGGGGGAGGACTTGCTAGCAAGTCCGCAACTTGAAGTCAGATGGAAATCAGATGGAACTCAGACTGAAGTAATACTGAACTTTCACCTGAAGTATCACACAAATAATAATGGATCTATATTGAAAACATAGTGAAAGTGTGAGGATAACTGAATGGAAGCCAGAAAAAATCATTCCATGAGTCTACTCGATGCAAAGTATTTTTTGAAGCAACTTATTTAAATAATACTCTATTAAATTAAGTTGATCAATAAAAATTGATTGACAATATTGCAATTCTTAAATACAATAATTTTATTAAAAAATTTCAGATTACATATAAAAAAAATCTGTGACTTTTTCTATTACTTACAACTGTTTTTACAGAATTGAAAACTATGTTTCAGCTAATATTTTATGGAAGTGAACTCTGTTCTTCGCCCAAAGAACTGAGTTCATCCTCCTATTTTCACACTCTGTTTGCACCAATCTCCATCCCTTTCAATTCTATCAACACATGCTTGTCTTCCCTCCCCTTGCCTTTTGCTATCCTCCCAGCCCCATTGTATGCCATCCTCTTTTGATCCCCATTTCACCCCTCTCAACCTCTCCCAGACCCTTTTCTTCATTTAAAATGCCTCGGAACCCTTAATCTTCCCTTCCAACTCTTTCCCAACCTTTTTGCTACCCCATATACCTTTCCTCACCCCTCTCTCCAGCCTTTCAAACCCTTGTAGACCCATTTGTGTTCACATGAGCTTCAAGGTGTGTTCAAAGTAAATTCAATACTTCTTAATGATGGTTTCATCACTTTCTCAATGTGTGCTCAAAAAGATATGAATTAGGGTTCAAGGTTGCGGACTTGCTAGCAAGTCGGCCCCTCATATTGCGGGGTGAGTAGGAGGGGACATAAGTGCAATTATTGTTGGGCTTTCAACAGAGATGTGTCAGAGGGAAAGGTGGATTTTGAAAGTAGGGTTTTTAAGTCCCCTGATGATCAATTTGTGAAGCCCAGTGAGGGGAAGGCTCCTTTTGATTTAGTCACGAGAAGGACTGGTCTCAATCAGAGGAGGCCAAGGTTTGAGGAGAATTCTGATAAGTGGAAGTCTTCTGTTAAAGAAGATGATGATGTCAAAGGAAAAGGGAAGGAGGTTAATAAAGTCTCTTTTTCTACTTCCTTTGGTGGGTTGGAATTATATTCTTGTGGTGGACAGTCAAGTGGTGAATGCTTGGCTGGTGTCTATGATGTAGAGGCAGGAAAGGTGGGAAGGACTAAGGGTAGCTCTCAGACCCAACCAAAGCCTAAGGCTTCTAAGGCGGATCCTAAGCTGAGTGCAGCTAGGAGGAAATACAGCAAGGAAGAGCTGTACAAGATGCAGAAAGGTATTGCTAATATAGGCCCCCCTAGCTTTGGTGAATTGTACATGAATGGAGATCCAATGCTTATGGATGTGGATTCTGACTCTGAGGAGGATATTCCTTTGGCTTCATTGGCAAGGCCTGACAGAGTTAAAGGCTCTGGTCCTCAGTAAAATTCTTGGATCAAGGTAGTGAAGCCAAGGGCTCACTTTGAGAGGCCAGTAGTTTATGGCCAATCTAATGTTATGGACTCTGTTCTGGAAAGGATGAACCAGGGTCAGGTTTCCCTCACTTATGGAGAATTGTATGCTATCAGTCCAGAGTTTGCTGATAGACAAAAGAAGTTGTTGACCAGAAGATGAGTCTCTTCTGGGGAGGTAGAATACATATTTGATTCTGCTGAAAAGTTTGGAGAGGGGTTGGAAAACTCATTTTTCTGCTCCTCTGGGATATGTCAATGTCACTCTGAATGGCAGGGAGGCTAGGGAATTGGTGGATTCAGGTTCTCAGATCAACCTGATTTCCTTGTTTGAGGCTACTCATTTGGGCCTCCCCATCAAAACTGGTATTGGTGGGAATTTGAGAGGTATAGGTGGTCATGTCACTAAGTTGATGGGAACCTCCAAATTTGTGAAGTTAGATATCAGTGGAGCCTCCGGAAAGGCTCATTTTTAAATTGCTAAAGGTAATGTTAAAGCTGTTTTGGGTGTGCCATTCTTGATGGATTTTCAAGCAAGAATTGGTTACCAATTTGACATGGGAATCAGTTTGTAGTTGACTGGTGAAGACGAAAGAAGGCTTCACATGAGGTTGTCATCTCCTGAAGATGTTGGTTGGGAAACCAGGCCTGGTTTGACGTCCATGTGTCAATACATGGATTTTTGCAGGAGAAGAAAAGAAGTTGGTTCCAACTCTGGATTTTTGGAGTGTGTCTCAGGCTCTAGTGAGAGTCTGTCTTTTTTAGAGTAATGAGGGCTGATCACCCTAGTGCTGCAACCTCTCCTCAAGATGAAGAAATACAAAGTTGTAGTAGGTCAGCTCCCTTGGAGATATACTAAGTGGATTTAAGACTTTCTCTTTTTAATGTTTCTCTACTCTGAAAGAATTCTTCAATTTTTTTATCAAGTCTCTGTTCTCTCTCAAGATTTTCAATTAATTTTAATTCAAGTTCAAAAAGGAAGATGGGTGATATATCTTTATTGAAAGATATGCGGAAAAGCTGTGGAGTGGTTAGATTGGGGTCTAAATGTAAGTACTCCCAATTGTGCACCACTAGGGTTTCTTCTACACCTTTCAAAAACATTACCTTGGCCACGTCCATGAGCATTGGGGAAACCTCTGGTTATTTTTGTAGGCAAGAAGAAAACCCAAGAAAAGAAAAGAAAAATTTAAAGATAATTCAAGAAAATCAAGAAAAAAATCTGAAGATAATGAAAAAAGAAGATTCAAAATATTTTTGTGAAGATTGTGAAGATCAATTTTTGGGCCTCCAGCTAGAGGTTAAACTGCACAAATTTTTGAAGAATTAAGATCAGCAAGATCTAGTTTTGGGCCTCCCGCATGAGAATAAAATGCACAATTTTAGAAGATGTGATTCAGAAGAAGAATCAAGATTTGAAGTTTTGGAAGATGGAAGTGAAGATGAAGATGTTGGATTGCGGAAAAGATTCAGAGCTGTGAGATTGGGAAGTAAAAGTAATTCCTCCCAATTTTACACCGCTAGGGTTTCTTCTACACCTTTCAAAAACATTACCTTGGCCACACATGTGAGCAATGGGATCTGGTGGAGAAGACGTCCTTAAGATCCCTTGAGTTGATGGTAGAGCTGAAAAGTACAAGAAGGTGGCACAGAAGATTAGGCCTGTCAATGAGCCTCTGCCTGTAGGTTTGAATCCTCCGTTTAAGAGACCTCCGTTTTCAAGAGATACGTACTGTACTACTCTGGTGAGGAATCCTCCGGATTTTAAGGAAACTTCTAGAGTGACAATGGAAAGGTTGAAGGTTGTTAATTTTGGTCAGGATGGTTGGTTTTTTGATGAGGAAAAGAATTTGTTGATGCACCTTATTGTGCTGAGGAAAAGGCGGTGGCATTTTTTGAAGAGGAAAGGGGTGTGTTGAAACACTCTTATGGGGAACCTTACTTGATTCCTGTGGTTCGCCATGAACCTTGGAAAAAAAAATCTATTCCAATTCCAGTTGCTATCCGGGATGATTTTGTGGATGTTGTTAGGGAAAGAGTCAGGACTGGATTGTAAGAAAAATCAACTTCTAGTTACTCAAGTCCGGTTTTCTGTGTTAAAAAGCCAAATTGAAAGCTAAGGGTGGTGCATGGTCTTAGAGCCCTGAATAGAGTTACTATAAAGGATGTGGGGATGCCGCCAAGTGCGGAAGACATTGTGGAAGCCTTTGAGGGAAGGGTGTGTTATGGTTTGGGGGATATTATGGAAGGTTATGATGAAATTGAACTTCACACTGATTCACAGACACTCACAAAATTTGACGCTCCTCTGGGAAGATTTCAGATCACTAGGTTTCCTCAATGAGCAACTAATTCAGTAGCAGTTTATCAAGCACAAATGGCTTGGATTTTACAGGATGAGGTGCCTACTCATGCTGGTATTTTTATTGATGACTGTGGAATTAAAGGACCTTCCACTGATTATGGAAATGAGGTGCTCAAGGAAAACCAAGATATAAGGAGATTTGTTTGGAAATATTCAATTACTCTGGAGAGAGTATTGTTTAGAATTGAACAGGATGGATTGAACATTTCTGCGTCAAAGTTTTGTTGTTCTGTTCCAGTCTAGACAGTTCTATAATACTTAGCTATAGACACAGGGTAAGATGGGTTGGTTCTTCTTAATTAAAATAAGCGCCTTCCACTCTAAGAAAATAAACAGTGATAACTGTTAGGTGATGATATAAGAAAAATTAGAAAAGTAGAGATAAGAGTGGCACAACAGCCCAGTTACTATCTATTCTCAGCTACTCCCTCTTGAAGTTCTGTACACAAATACTATCCTTACTGCAGAAATAAAATTACCTTTCAGCGCTCTTCTCACTCTACAATCCTAAAAATCCTAAGTATTGTTACTTGATTACTATATATAATAATTATTACTCTCCTTTTTATATATTATTATATATCTCCCTTTTTCTTCCATTTCCCATAGAGATCCCTTTCCTTATATATTATCCCTATGTTTTCTCCTTATCAGCTTTCTCCTACAGGTTTCAGTGCCCAAGTTCTAGTCCCCTCTCTTTAGTAGCCTGTATGTACAACTTTATTGCCCTGTAGCAACTCATAACTACTACCGTGCTCTAGCTATACCTACCCTAAGCTTTATAAAGAAGACTATGTATAGTATAACCTGTACCGCCCCCACTTAATGTTGCTCTAATAGTAAAGAGCTCACTTACTAACGCATGACTTGTAAGTATTATCCTTGGGCTACCCACCAATATTTGCTTTATGCGTATGTGTGCTCCTTTTGCCCTGACTTGTTGCATTTTCTTAGTTGACCTTTTTGACCAGCGCTAGCGCTGCTGCTTAGTTAGCTCTTCCTAATGAAACACATACTTAATTATCTTGATACTGCCCTACTAGCCCCACATGATAACCAGCTGCATGCATTTTGCTAAGCACATAGTTATACTATGAACTCCATGTCCATACTATGCCGCTTTTCAACATGTAAACCCATACTGAAAGAGTGACACCCATAATTCTCTGTGCTTCACTTAATGACATAGAAACCCCTTAGTTCCTATATTCCCCTTTTTAGAAATTACTGCGCTTCATGCGTTTTTCACGTGCTTATGTGAGACACGTACCACAGTCTCCCTTTACTTGGGACTCTCCCCAGGTGCTATAAAAACCCTAATGCGCTTCTTGCTTATCTTCCTCACACCTCTCCTCTCTTCAACCATCTTCTCAAAAAAAAATTAGTAATTTTTCCTTCTTCTTTTCTTTTCTTCTTTCTAGATATGACTACACCTCATACAAGCATAGGTACCATGCTTACTAACATTTGTTGCTGTGAAAGATGTAGGGAGAATGGAGTCCCTGCATGTGAATTTGCCAGAGCCCTCCGTGGTGGTGGGTACTACAAGGTAAGTCCCTTCTCTCCTTATTACTCTTCAACACTTAAAAATTTTCTCTCCCCCTTTATTTATTTATTTTTTTTACTTTTAGTCATGTAATTTTTGCAAACAACACAAAAAGAAATGTAGCTACGACTGTCCACCCATCACTACAGAGGTTGATCCAAATGCTTCCGCCACAAACTTGATGCGTCAAATGACCATCAAACAACCCCTCCCTGCTGCTGAAGCAGCGGCTACACCAAAACGTTAAAGGGTCTTCCATCGGGCTCCCACGCCTGAGGAAACCAGTTCTCCTCACCATTCTCTTTTCTTAGAAGAGACCTGGGATACCGTAAGCATCTTTCTTTCTCTTTATTCATAATTGCTAACTTTAATCTTTTCTTTCATCTTTTACAGGACGGGCCAGCAACACCTTATGCTGATACACCTCCAGATCCTCCGTTGTTCCTAGAAGAAATAATGGATTGCGATGTCTCCCTAACTCATGAAATCTTTCTTCCAGTGAAAGAGCCAGAGCCCCAATGGCCTGCCTTCCCTGCGCCGTTCCCCCTTGTGAATTTCTTGACTCTTTTGCTCCCACCATTGAAAAATTTGCAACAGATGATGCTGAAAAAGTGTACAATCAAGACACCTTGATGCTCAAATTTGCTCCCCTCCTCCTGAAACGTGGCAAGTACTTGATCCTGTGGTAGCCTATCCCTACTTCTGCACGGTCAACAGAGTCAATACTGCCTTCAACGCAGTATTTGAATATCTGGATGATACTCCTGCGTTGGGGGACAAAAACTTTCATAATCGCATAGCTCAGGTGGATCAACTGAATTCCATCTGTAATGAAGTCCTCAACAATTGGGAGTATGCCTTCCTAAATTGTCCTTAATTGTAAGTCTTATTTATTTTCCTTTAAAAAAATCCTTTAATCCTTTTTCAGCACTGAAACTCTTTTCCTCCTTTCTTCAGTCCTTCTTAAATCCTTTATTTATTTGTATTTTACTTATACCCACATTGTAAATATTTGTTAAAAAATAAATAAATAAATAAAACTTAACCCTAAAAAAACAAAAAAAGAAAAAAAAACTTAAACTTGTGAGAGATGAGATGACATCATTTTGTGTTATAACCTTGAGAGATAAAAAGAATCCTACTCCTTCTAAAAGTAGCGCACATATCCCTTAGATGCCTGCAGAAAAAAAAAATTGAAAGCATTGACTGTAAGACAATCCTTCTCCTTATACAATGTTTCCAACCAGTTGTCAGATCTTCCCAAGATCTGGCGCCAATACTAGTGGGACCTATTCCATAAACTTGCGCTTCCTTCATGGCTACAAGAAACAGCTTCTTCCTGTGATGTCTCTTGATTGCATCTTCATTACTACTATCTAACCTATAGATATAGTGCTCTAAAGTATTTTCTAATACTTCATTATCTTTCAATTATCACGGCATAGTATAAGCATGACCCAATACTGTACTGTACCTAGAGATCAATTGTGCACCTTCTGTCAGTGCTGTAATTTCAATTGCACTTTTTCTACACCCAGAGGTTATGCCAATATCAGACCCGCCTGTGATAACTGCTTTAGATACCATAAAACTTGCACTTTTTCTCATAACCTTCCATCCTCTAATAATGGATTTATACAATTCCCTCCTGGTAATACTTCTAGCGGTCCTACAGTTATTGTCAGCTCTAGTAATACAACTCTTCCTACCTATTCTTGAAGAGAAATTTCTATTCATCCAAAAATAGAATCTCCTCCTCCTTATGGTATCAACATTCCTATGCAAACATCCGCCTCAGCCATCAACACTGCGCCTCTAATTTCTCCTCCTTCCGTGTGGCCCGCGTACCTGCTAGCTAGTAAGATCTATATACTGCCTTGTCTAACTAGTACTAAAGAAGACCCGCTTATCCTTAGGTTTCTACAAATACATTTATTTAGGATGGGTTCCAACCCGCTACCTTTTGTACATTCCATGCGCATCTTCTCTCATCTTCAGCTAATCTATGATGCCATGTCATCTTCCTATGAAACTTCCCCTGCTTTTTCTAATAGTGAGCTTGGCTCCCACTATGAGCATATTGAGTTAATTGGTCAACTTATGAGCAACATCAGCTCATTGTCTATCTCTGGTTATCCTGCCAATCTCAATAGTTTTGTCATGCTGAGGAATGGTAGGGTTATCCTGCTAGCTTTGATAGTGACCCTTCCTAACATGTTTTAAACTTCTTTTTTAAGTAATACTTGCTATTATCTTAACTTCAGCGCCCTAAGCTTTTAAATATCAAACTTCTTCTACTCTAAATAAATAAATAATAAATATGGATCTTTTCCACTCCTAGCGCTAGCCCTTTTTCTTGCGCTAAAAAGCTAGAGAGCTATTCTCCCTCTACTTTCTTTAAAAGCCTTAAAACCTAGTATGTTAAAGGATATACTCACCACCTTATTGTGCTTACAATATCTCATAAACATGTAATAGATTTGACTCAGACGCTTCATCTGCCAATCATGCTTCAGCCATATTTGTGTCACCTTTTCTAAACTCCCAGCAGATTCTTTGATTTTCCCAATAAGACGTTCCTCTAGTCTAATTTCTTACCTTATCATATCTCCTCGGATGATGTTAGGAGATTGAGAACTTTTTTTTCACTGTTCCTGATTGAGCGCTATGGTATGTGTCTCACAAAAGCACGTGAAAAACGTGTGAAGCGCAGTATTTGCTACAATGGGGAATATAGGAACAAAGGGGTTTCTATGTCATTAAGTGAAGCACAGAGAATTATGGGTGTCACTCTTGCAGTATGGGTTTACATGTTGAAAAGCAGAATAGTATGGACATTGAGTTCATAGTATAACTATGTGTTTAGCGTAAGGAATGCAGCTGGTTCTCACATGGGGCTAGTAGCACAATATTAAGATAAGGAAGTATTTGTTTAATTAGGAAGAGCTAAAAACGCAGTAGCACTAGCGCTAGTTAGAAAGATCAACTAAGAAAGTGCAACAAGTCAGGGCAAAAGGAGCACACATACGCATAAAGCAAATATTGGTGGGTAGCCAAAGGATAATACTTACAAGTAATGCTTTAGTAAGTGAGCTCTTTACTATTAGCGCATCATTAAGTGGGGGTGGTACATGTTTTAGTATACATAGTCTTCTTTAGAAAGCATAGGGTAAGTATAGCTAGAGTGCGGTAGTAGTTATGAGTCGCTATAAGGAAATAAAGATGTACATACAGGCTACTAAAGAGAGGGGAATAGAACTTGAGCACTGAAACCTGTAGGAGAAAGCTGATAAGGAGGAAAAATAGGGATAATATATAAGGAAAGGGATATCTATGGGAAATGGAAGAAAAAGGGAGATATATAATAATATATAAAAAGGAGAGTAATAATTATTATATATAGTAATCAAGTAACAATACTTAGGATTTTTAGGATTGTAGAGTGAGAAGAGCACTGAATGGTTATTTTATTTTGGCAGTAAGGATAGTATTTGCATACAGCGCTTCAAGAGGGAGTAGCTGAGAATATTATGTGCTTGACTGAGAATTGATAGTAACTGGGCTGTAGTGCCACTCTTATCTCTACTTTTCTAATTTTTCTTATATCATCACCTTACAGTTATCACTGTTTATTTTCTTAGAGTGGAATGGGCTTCTTTTAATTAAGAAGAACCAAACCATCTCGCGCTGTGTCTATAGCTTAGTATTATAGAACTGTCTACAGCGGTTTTTCTAATTGCTTATTCAGGCTTGGTTCTCTAAATACCTTGTTAACGTCTCCCATTGTAGACAATCCTATAGTACTAGCTATAGGCCTTGAACAAGGGAGTTGGAGAAAAACCAAAGAGAAAATCCCCTGTCCCTTTAGAAAAAAAAGTGAGATTGACCTATTGCAGCAAATTGGAGATCTGTTTGCTAGACCCTCTAATTAAACACTCTTGACCCCTTTAAAAGTGAAGATAATAGTCCCAGACAGACTACTAGAAAGAGTTGAAATGAACAGTATTATATTCAAATAAAACACAAGCCAATGAGACAGTGAGGAACAGAGAGGCAATGAGTAAAGAGATAAGATGATCCCCTAAAAATCTTCCCACACACGCATCATACAGCCATTGCACAGACCACCCTGACTGATTCCCAACCCAAAATCCAGCTTTCCCAGCCTTTTTCATGCATAAAAGTGCATTTAAGAGCCTCCCCAAAGCCCAGGCGGGCACACCGCTTCAAGGAGAAATGCCGCTTAGGGGCGAGAAGGCCACTTGGGGGAGGGTGGGCCGCTTCTAGGCCCTAAAACACCCATTTAAGCAATAAAACCCTTAAAACCCTAAAAACCAATAAATTCACTAATAAACAAGATAAACACACATAAGACATACCAAAATGAAAAGAAAATAAAGTAAAATAAGCTGAGACATAATAAGTGACCCTAGTATAAGCCTACATAAGCACCACTAAGCAATAAACATCCAATAAATACCAATAACAACACCATAACTACCCTATAAAACAAGGTAACCACCCATAAGAGATACCAAAATAAAGAGAAAAGAAAGGAAATTAAGCTGAAACCTATTAAGTGACCCTAGCTTAAGCCTTCATAAAAACTACTGACTATCACCTAAAGATGAAAAAATCCACTAATAACACCATAACCCCAATAACACCCTACATACCAAATACCCCCAAATATGCACTTCAAAGTCCTACCCAGGTTTGGATCACCACATCCTCCCTCCAATCAATAATGTCCCCATTCTTCCTTCGCCAACAGCCAAGTTTGAACACCTCTCCAGAATCTTTACAAACAGCCCATTTATCTCTTCCACCAGATCCTATTCCATCCTAAGTGAACCTCTTTTCCAGCAATCCAAGCTTCTTCTTTAAAACTTCTCTTGCACCATGCCTTAAAATTCAATCTATCTCTGTAAAAAAAAATATATTTATTCTGTTCCTGAATTCCAACTCTGGCTGTACCTGCCTCCAACGATGAAAAGTGATATCCAGTTGACAAGTCTTCCTGACTATAACCTTCTACCAGCATAAAAATTTCATCATTTTATAGTCTTGGGGGACTCACAACCCTCAGTTTAAAGTCTTGGGGGACTAACAGCACTCATTTTATAGTCTTGGGGGACTCCAAAAATCCTCAGTTCATAGTCTTGGGGGACTGCAAAAACCTGAATCACAGAACCCAGAACCAGAGATCAACCAGAAAAAGATTTAGAGAAGTAACTAACTTTCTGGGGTAACTGTATATAGAGCTGCCAGCCCATCAGTAACCCTTACACTTGCCTTTACGAAATTCAGAAGCTCCCCCTTGGATTTTTCCGCCTTTAAACTTCCACATCACACTGCCTCCCATTCTCAGTTTATAGTCTTGGGGGACTACACCATCAACAATCCTCAGTTTAAAGTCTTGGGGGACTAGCACAGTGTTCAGTTTAAAGTCGTGACGGACTACTTCTTGACAAAATCTTGAAACCAGCCAGTCTAAAGTCTTGGAGGACTACTAGATCCACAATAGTAAAATTAAATTCTTGAATAAATCTATAACAACCTGCCAGTTTTAAGTCTTGGAGGACTAACTGAATTTTCAGTTTAAAGTCTTGATGGACATACAACCCTCAGTTTATAGTCTTGGGGGACTAACAGCCCTCAGTTTAAAGTCTTGGGGGACTAACAGAATTTTCAGTTTAAAGTCTTGGGGGACTCCAAAAATCCTCAGTTTATAGTCTTGGGGGACTTTCCATAAAAAAATCTTGAACCCATAATTAAAAGATCAGTTTAAAGTCATGAAGGACTTTCCAGTAAAAAAATCTTGATGATATATCCCATAATTAAAACTTAAAAAAAAATTCAGCTTGAAGTCTTGAAGGACCTTCCAGAAAAAAATATTGAAGATATATCCCATAAATCCCCAAACCAAAAACCATCAAAGCCAAAACATTTAACCTCCTTTAACAAATAAAACAAAATAAAATGGTATCCCCCAGCAAATTGATGAGCTGATCCCCTGATACCTTACCCACATCCAAGTGCACCTTGATGTGGTAACACCTAAAAAAAATTTAATTTTTATATTGTTTTTGACTCCTCCTCTTCTACCAAAAACATTTCCAGAGCCCTATCTTGAGCCTTTGAACAAACATAGCCTCCATAAAAAAATAAAAGAAAAAAAAGAGAAAAAAAGAAAATATACTTGAATCCACCACTTTCACAGCCAACACCCTAAAACCACATAGCAAAGCCAGCTCCAGGTCAACAGAAAAGATCACTGGGTGGGCTCCCTCCAATAAGTAAAAATGATGGGAGACCACCAGTGATCCACCACCAGTCCAAAAGCACCAAAAGACATCTAAGGCAATGCAGTTTAAAGTCATAGAGGACTAAAAACCTGAATCACAAAAAAACAACACTAGAATTCAACTAGAAAAAAACCAAAGGCTTCAAACAGACATTCTGGGGTAACTGTTCTACAGAGAAGCCAGCTCATCAGTTACCCCCACACTTGCCTAAATAAAATCTAGAAGCCCCCCCTGGGTACCTTCTAACAAAAGCACAACATCCAACAAAATTAAACGAAACCAATAAGCATGAGGGGTCCAGCACTTGAATGCCAAAAGAATTTCCAGTTTAAAGTCATGGTGGACTAAAAACCTGTTAAAGAAAAAAAACCAATACTAGAATTCAACAAAATTAAGAGAAATGGTTGAAAACAGAAAATCTGGGGTAACTGTTGATAGAGCAGCCACCCCATCAGTCACCCCCACTCTTGCCAAAATAAAATCTAGAAGCCCCACCCCTGGGTACCTTCTAACAAAAAGGATTTTTCAACACAAATATTCTCGCATAAAAAACCAAAACCATTAAAAACCATTAAAATTCTTGAAAGAGAAAAAAAATCCAATTTAGAAATAAAATTTTGCAGTTTAATCTCATGCTGGAGGTTAAATAAAACCAATAATCTTCATTTTTATCTTCATTTTCTTTTAAATAAAATACCCATCTTCACTTGAATTTTTCTTTTCTTCCATCTTCATTATACTAAGATTTTTTTTATTACATTTCAGGTGGGCTGCCCGACGTCGGAGGTGCCACCTGAAGCGGCCTGGCCTCCCTTTTTTATATAGAGACTTGAACCAGAGAGACTGATAAGAATTGGACAAAACAAAAAAATCCTGAACAAATACATAGAGGCCAAAATAAGAAAAACCAAAACAAATTAAGTAGTTTATTCTCATTTCCAAGGAATAAGATTCTTGATATCCCAAGGTTTAAACCAATAAGTTTGCCCCTAGGGCTTGAACCCCCTAAGCTCCTCTTCCAATTCTGATATTCCAACATCAGACCTCAAAAAAATCTTCCATCCTCCTCCATACACTGAGTCTACCATAGTTCACATCACTAGAATCAATAAATTCTCCACCCTGTGAAACATCTGGAACCTCCACCACATCTTTAAAATCAACCTCTATACCAGTGACATTCAAAACATCACAATTTTCCTCTTCCCTACAAGAATCCTGCTTAGAATCTGCAAAATCCTCCAGAATAACATCCAAAACATTAAAATAAAAATCCTCCTCCAAGAAGAGACCTTCTGATCTTGAGGGAACCACCTGAAAATAATTTTCTTCTATTAGAAAAAGATCCAAGACAGATTCTTTCTGTCCATCCAAAAATTCAACTGATACATCCTCCTCCAATAAGCCATTATCTGAACTTGAGAAAGAAAAATAATCATCCCACAGCAACCATTCATCCCACACAGATTCCTTCTCAATATCCCAAAATCCTTCTTCATGACCAGACAAGTCCTCCTTCCCACATAATTCACCCAAACTTGAGGAAATACACTGAATCTCAAGTGTGTACATTTCCAAAACATCCAGTGAAGCACATTCCTGAGATCCCATGGCATCCTTTGGAAAATAAAAATCAGTTTCACCAACATCATCAGAGTCCCCATCTTCCAAAATTGATGGCTCCAACACCTCCCTAGAAACAAATTTTTCCACCACAGTCTCCTGAACCTCTCCATCCAACAGGATTTCCTCTCCAGATTCCACATCCCTATCCTTCATATCATCCAAATATCCCAAAATATCTCCTTCAGAATAGCCATACCAGGAATCCTATTTTCCCCATTTGGAAGAGTCTTCATCAAGTCAGCCTTGAAAAGAATCTCCATAACCTCCACCTTTACATCCCTACCCATGGCACTCCAAAATATATACTTGGCCTCATCTTCATGTTGTAATATATCATTATATACCAGATAATCCAGAGCCTCCCCAAACTCCTCCATAAATTACCCATACTGGGAAAGAGAAGTTACACCACCTTTCAATTCCCACTTCCTAGAAGTCCCATGAAGGTCCACCATTGAGAAATTAGTAGGCCACCTTTTATACATATCAATCTTCAACTTTCCCCAGTCCTGACTCCTATATCCTGCCATGCCAGAAACTTCCTTCTCCACCTCCCTATTACCAATGAAAAAGATAACTTGCCTAGCCATGTCCAACAGTGAGGCCCCATCAATCTCAGAAGCAACCTCAAACCTAGCCAAAAAACCCTTTGCATCCTCCCCCAAAAACCTTGAACCATCCCAAGACTGAATCCTAACCATCCTAGCTATTCCAAGTTACAGCCTCCAATCTCCACCAAAGATAGCCAAAGTCCCCCCCAATAGCCTTAGAGACCTAGGAGGGACCAAAACCAACAGAAAAAAAGACCCCTAGACCAACCACAAAGAGATATAGCACCAAATCCAAAATCCACCAAAGGAGATCCACCAAAGAGAGAAGCCTAGATCAACAGAGATTATAAAAATCCAACAGATTCGTCCCCCACGTTGGGCACCAGAAATGTAGATAATCCTATAGTACTAGCTATAGGCCTTGACCAAGGGAGTTGGAGAAAAACCAGAGAGAAAATCCCCTGTCCCTTTATAAAAATAAGTGAGATTGACCTGTTTCAGCAAAATGGAGATCTGTTTGCTAAACCCTCTAATTAAACACTCTTGACCCCTTTAAAAGTGAAGATAATAGTCCCAGACAGACTACTAGAAAGAGCTGAAATGATCAGTAATATATTCCAACAAAACACAAGCCAATGAGACAGTGAGGAACAGAGATAAGATGAGTAAAGAGATAAGATGATCCCCTAAAAATCTTCCTACACACGCATCATACAGCCAGTGCACAGACCACCCTGACAGATTCCCCACCCAAAATACAGCTTTCCCAGCCTTTTTCATGCATAAAAGTGAATTTTAGTGCCTCCCCAGCGTCCAGGCGGGAACACCGCTTCAAGGAGGGATGCCGCCTAGGGGCGGGAAGGCCGCTTCTAGGCCCTAAAACACCCATACAAGCAATAAACCCCCAAAAACCCTAAAAACCCATAATTTCACTAATAAACAAGATAAACACACATGAGACATACCAAAATAAAAAGAAAATAAATTAAAATAAGCTGAGACATAATAAGTGACCCTAGCTTAAGCCTACATAAGCACCACTAAGCAATAAATATCCAATTAATACCAATAACAACACCATAACTACCCTATAAAACAAGGTAACCACCCTTAAGGGATACCAAAATGAAGAGAAAAGAAAGGAAATTAAGCTGAGACCTAATAAGTGACCCTAGCTTAAGCCTTCATGAATACTACTAACTATCACCTAAAGATGAAAAAGTCTACTAATAACACCATAACCCCAATAACACCCTACATACCAAATACCCCCAAATATGCACTTCAAAGGCCTACCCAGGTTTGGATCACCACACCATCTGTCACAACTGCACCAAAATACTCTTCTTGAGACCTCTTTTGAAAATAAAACCTTTTTCCTTCTTTAACAATGTTAGTTTATACTCACTCCCAGAGTTTATATTTTTGTGATAGTTTACTCTCATTCCGGAGATTCTGTATCTACTGGTATTGCTTGTGGGTAGAGTCTTTTGATCTGATCAGCCGCAACTCATTGCTTCCATTCAGTACCATCTAGTTCCTCCAGTAAATATGAACCCCCTGCTATCTGCTTTCTTATCCTATGAGGACCATTCCGCCTATCCGCAAACATCTTGCCCCATTGACTTTCTAAGCTTCTATTATAGACCAGAACTAGGTCACCTGGTTTTAATAGTTCTCTTAACCTATTCACTAAATGCTCATCCCAATACTTAACTGATCTATCACTAGTTTGCATCATTCATTAATATGCCTTCTCCAAAAATTTGTCCTTCCTTTCTAGCTGCGCTACTCTAGCCAAAATTAAGTCTTCATTAGAGTGCACCTGATCCCAGTCACACCCTAGAAAATATTCAGCTCCAGATCTATATGTAAAACTGCCCTCTGACCAAACATTAGTTCATATGGCAAGAATCCTGTAGTCCTTTTAACTGACATCCTGCCTGCAAACAACAACAATGGTAAATAATTTTTCCACTTTGCTCCATTAGTTTCACATAGCTTTACAAGCTCATCTTTAATGACTTGATGTCCACGTTCAATCATCCCTTCACCTTCAGGGTAGTATGGAGTTTCAACTCTAATTTTAGCACCAATACCCTTGATTACATCTTGAAATTCGTTTGCAAACTTAGAACCCCCATCCACTGTTACCATTTTCATCACCCCATAACAATAAATCCATTCCATTTTTAAAAATTCTGCTACATTACTTGCCTTAAGATAAACTAGAGGTGCCGCTTCCACCCATCCTGACAAATCATTCTTGGCTACTACCAAGTATTAAAACCGTCCTTCTTTAATATGGAACGTATCCAAATTGATCCTTCCAAAGATAGTGTCTTCACCAGTTGCCTTACCTTTCTCCTTAGGCTTTCTGTAACTCCTGTGCTGACATTCTGGACATGATTTAACCCAATATCTAACTTCACTTTTCATATTAGGATACCAAAACCTTTCTTTGACTCTTTGATAGGTTTCATCTTATCCTCTATTTCCTAGATTCTCATGCAACTCTTTTAGAATCTTCTCTTTTCTGTACCTATCTTCTACAACCAACTGTGGTGTTGAAGCCTGTTTCTTCCATATTTTATTATCTTTGATAAAATATTTCTTAGCGCTCTTTTCTATCCTGCTCCATTCTATTTCTGCACGATTGCTAGGTCAGTTACTTCCTTCCAAATATAACTTTAACCATTTTAACACCTTATTCTCTAATATTTCCTTGTCTATACTTTCCCCTTTGGTTGAAATATCACTTTCTTCACTACATTCTGGATCACTATCAGTATCTGAGTTATCAGATCCAATTTCCTGCCTATTTTGAGTTATTACTCTAGCTTCAGCATCTAGCCCCTTATCTTTTTCCCTGAAAATCACATTAAAATTCCTTTCAAAGGTTTCCTTATTTCCTAAGTTATCCTGAACTTGTTTTCCAGGTAGTTTAAATTCATCACAAACTTGCACCTTTAGTAGTTTAGAGTCATCGCTGAATTCATCCTTAAAACTCTGATAACTATAGTAAATCCCATTTACCCACCTTTTATCTTCTTCAAATTCTTCCGCTTCAGAATCCTCTTCACATACAGGACTTCTTGATAAAGAATCAGGCATTGTAGAAGTTTTTCCCAGCTTATGGACTAAATCAAAAGAAAACAAATTGATTTGCACTACCCACCTGGTCATAGGCACATCTGGTAAACTAGGACTACTAATCATTTGTACTAATGACAGCGCCTCAACCTGCAATTCCAAGTGCTGCCCCCAAAGCATCCATTGCAATTTCTTAAGAATTTTCACAACTCCACAAAGCTCCAACTTTGACTGAGAATACCTAGACTCCACCTTTGTGAACGCTTTAGACTCATACAACACTGGTCTATCATTCCCTTCCTCATCCTCTTGCATCAGTATTGCGCCGGCGGCAGACACACTAGAATCAATTGCTAGAGTAATCTTACCAGTGCCTGGCCCATACTCCAACTTCTTCACAGAATATCTTTTCCTACAATCCTTTTCATTAGCTCAAATGATTCTTCACATTCCTCTGTCCATTCCCATACAGTATCCTTCCTTGTCAAGCGCCTCAAGGGAGAGGATAATAAAGCGAAATCGCAGATGAACATCCTTACGTAAGTACAAAGTCCTAAAAATACATGCACTTCCGTAGTGTTTCTAGGTCTAGGCTAAGTAAGGACCTTGTTCTTTTGTTTTTCTTGACCATGAAACAGTAAAACCTGCTTCCTCTATTCTAAAGAGTACCCTTTCTAAGGTAATCACATATTCCCAAATAAACCTTCTAATAGATAAGTTCTCCTCTAGAACCTCCCCATCATAATTGCTAACTGGCCCTTTTATACTGCCATCATCAATAAAGATTACCACATGTTCTGGGATCTCATCCTGTAGTATCTACATCATCTGCGCCTGATACACTGCAACTGAATTTTAGCGCCCTACAGTAACCTTTTCAACCTAAAGCGTCCTAGTGGTGTTTCAAACATTGTCATGGTCTTGATGTCAAGTCAAACTTGTGCTCATTGTATCCGCCCATATGTCTCCTAATCCATAACAAGCGTGCCCTGCAAAAGATTTCACAAATTCTTCTGGCAAAGGTGGGATTCCTGTGTCCTTCACTGTAACCTTGTTCATTTCTCTTAAATCATGAACTAACCTTAATTTCCCATTGTGTTTTACCACACAAAACACTGGACTTGAATAACTTGACATAGATTGTTCATAAAATCCCATCCATAACCTTCCCCTAATAAGTTCAGTATACTCTTCTCTAATTGCCGCTGGTATAGGAAATGGCTTCTTCTGCCATGGCGCATAAGGTATAACTGGAACAATATAAGGTTTACCATAGGTATGCTTTAAAAACCCTCTTTCCTCTTCTGAAAACGCAATTGCTTTCTCTCTTAAAACCATCACATTCAACAGTAAGTCCTTTTCTTCCTTAGATAGCCAATCATCTGGTCCAAAATTAACCGTTTTCAAGCGCTCCCACGTAATCCTTTCTGTGGGTACAAATTCTGGAAGGAACTTTGTTAAAGGTGTATCATAAGGGTTTATTGTCAGCTCCGGCCTCTGTAAAGGACGAATTAAATCCAGAATTGGAGCATTGAATGGTTTAACCTTTCTTGAAACTGGTTTATACTTTGAGGCTAAACTTTGCCAATCACTTCTTTCATTACTTAAAATCATAGTCTTCCTATTGTAACTACGATTAACACCAAAATCTTGCTTTTGTCTTTCATTTTTAAAAAACAAATAACTAAAACCTATTTCAAAGAAATCAAATAACCTAGGTATAATACATTCTATAGTAGTATTACCTAAACACCTATGAAGTTCCACTTTGCATATCCCGTTATGGACTGGCATGTTACTGTCCATGTTCTTCTCTTCTGGGGAGATAGTGACACCTTAAATACCAGCCCCTTATGAAAAGAAGGATGCACCCCTGACAGGCACTCATTCTCCTTCTCAAATCCTTCCTCATAAAACTTCCTTTCCTTCCCTAAAACTGTAGTGCCAATATATCTAGTTTCCCATCCATCATCTCTAGGCGCTACTAGCACAGCTGTTACTGGGACTCCATCATCCCCAAAAATCCTTATTCCTATTGATTTGTTTTGACCATATTCTATAGTAGCCAAATAATCCATTAAAAATGGTGTACCTAAAACTGGTTTTACCATTCCTATAGGAACATAAAAGTTCAGATCCCTCTCTGCCCCTGCAACTTGAGTCTTCACAAACTCTGCTACCCCTATAACAGGTAGTCTTCCCCCACCAATACCTGCAACAGTACCCTCACCATCTTTTACTGGTAGTCCTTGCGCCATCACATCATCCTCTGATATTACATTAATCTGAGAGCCTGTATCAACTAGTCCTCTAATTTGCTTGCCATTTATTGACAAAGATAAATAACATTAAGGCCCTGCATAGTTAGGATCCTTTGATAATCCCAAAGCGGGTTGATAAAACTGTTGAGCCATTTTTTACTGCAAACAGTTATCTACCCTCTTCTTCCTAAGTTTATCTACTAACCCATTTGCCACATCAGGTGCGACAGCTGTAAGTATCCCTAATGGAACTGTAATTGTTGAATTTAAACAATGAGTAACTAATTCTTCACTGGACCTAGGAAACTCTTTATGAACTAGACGCTGCATTTTACACTTTGGTTGCATAGTTTTAGCGCCAGACTTATCCTTACCAGGAGGATTTTTTGGTGTTGCATGTCTAGCCCCTGGCATTCCCTCTGCAGGTGTCGCCCTCTGAAAAACCATTTCTGTCTTCTGTTCTTCCAAAACAGCTTCCTCCTCAAAGCACTATTACTCAGGGTTTTACTGTCCGCTTTACCCTTCTTCCATCTCAACATCATCCTGAAAAATAGGTACATTTTCCCTAATAGTATGACCTACTTCCTCCATATAATCAGCATTAGCATATTGAGCACCTGCTCTTCTTGGCCTAGAAATTGTTGGAGGCCCCATCTTCTTTTGCTTCACCATTAATATTTTCAGACACGCAGCAGTAAGTGGTGTTGCAACAGCTCCTTTTTTAGCTTTAAAGTTTAGAACCGCACAAGTTACAGAAAAGTCGACGGCCCTTGACCCCTTTCCTTTATTCACCTGCTCTGGATCCTTTCCTTTAAAAACCTTAACCTCCATATCTTTCTTATTGATGTGATCAATAACTTTATCTCGCATACTGTGTTCTCTATCTATGGTAAGTCTAGTATCATCTTCCAACATCAGTGCTGTCCCATCCTCATAGACAACCTTATTTTATTTGTCTTTTTTCAGCATATTACATCTCATTCTAGAATGCTATTCTTTCTTACAGTAATAGCACACCATTCTAGCAAAACAAGAAACTTGAGGACTGGCTCTTGGCTTACAAAAATCTTTAGCTTTAGCTGTCTCAGCTAACTTCTTTTTCAGCTCATCAATTCTAACCATTACTGAGTCTGGATCCTTCTTGATGGGTTTTCCTCAAGGACTGGTTATTGGAGTCAAAGGCCCCACAATAGATGCAACTTCTATTACCTCCACATTGTATAATGCTACCCTAGCAGCCCTTTGTTCCACTTGTTGCAGCTTCATTTCTGCTTCAACAGCAATTTCAACTGCCTCCAATCCAGGTTATTTGTAATTTCCATCCCACTTCTTACTAAGCTTTCCCTCACTATCTAGGCACCGCTTCAACCAATCTTCAACCTCAGGTGCTATCGCCTCAAATAACCAAGTTAGCAACCCATTAACATTGCTAAAATCCTTGCTACTGACTAAATATTTGACCATTTGATCAAATTCTTCCCTAAAGTCTTTAAATTCTCTACCATCCCTGATTCCTCCTTCTACCTAAGCCTTATTTACTAGAGCTTCCAAGTCGCGTATATTGTACTTAATTTCCTCCGTAACTTTTGGCCACCTCCTCAGCATCTGAGCCTTCAGCACTGTCCAATCTCAAGACCCATGCCGTTCAAGGTCCTCTAAGTTGTCCTTAAAATTGTTTGAAACAAAAAACAACACCTGGTGCACCATATCATAATTAGTGACACCATGAACTTCCACAGCTTTTTCAAACCTGTGTAAAACCTTTTTGGTATTAATACCAGTAATTATAAACTATCATCCTTGCATCTAATGATAGTAGATACCCTTTGAGGTATCAAAGCAGTTGAATTTTGTGATTTCACTCCTTCTCATGGAAGCCTTGATGAAAATGCAGTTGGCTTCATCTCTTCCTTGTTTAAAGATAAAAGCAAGTAATTAATAAAATCTAAAAGATTTCTGTAACCCTTCATACAATCCTACACTATTCTTTGATAATGGCTCTTGATCTACTTGTTGTAGGCCTGTCAGCCTAGATATCCCTAGGAATAAGTATTTCTTATGCTTAAGATAATATAACCTTAAGTACATTAAGCTTATATCTTAAAAATAAGGTTAAAACAGTTATATATATGATTATAATACATATATATATAATTATTACACTATTATATAACTTATGGTAGTTTAAATAGCTTATTCATAGCCTAATAATACTTATTAAGGTGTTAATGGAGTCATAATATACTTATCTTAAGTGATATTAAGTAATTATTGAAATACATAAGCTTAAATGTATACATAAAGCTCATATTCAGTGAAATATGCAGTATATTATGTATATATAGGTCTATAAGTGGGTTTTAGCCTCTTAATAGCCTATAACCTTTGTTTTTCTGCTTATTTTAGGTCATATGGACGTAATCAGTGGATTCACAACACCTACAGAAGCATAGACATTTATATCAGGCGCATACACTCAGTTTGGACAACTTAATCTGCTTCCTTGGATGGATATTCACAGATTTATGGGGCGGGAGGTCATTTCTGGGTTAATGTGGATGCTTAGGGATTTTATTGGAGGCTTGGAAATTTCATTTGTTTCCTTTATATGCTTTGGTTTTCATTAAATCTCTTTTGGATTACTTATTTTACCTGTTTCTTTATGGTATCCGCTTTTATCTGGATTTTCTAATTATGTTTTGGGTCTGTGTTATCATTAATTGTGATGGAGGGTCCTTAATGGAGGTCTGGGTGTTGAATCTGCTTTAAGTGGACGCCATGGGGAGGTGATGGGCCCTCACAGTGCTGTAATTGCCAGGGATAGCAGTGACATCATCTGGATTGAAGGTCTGTGCACTCCAGGGGATTTGGGTATAAGTAAGGAGAGATTTTGACGGTTATTCATTATCAATTACTTACTAAATTTAAATCAAACACTTCAATTCAATTATTAACATCTAGGAATATATTATAAATCCTTTTATAAGTTGATATTAGTATTATATAAGCTATAACTATATTCTATTTATCTATTTTCCACCACTAAGCACGCATTTAAATCCAAGTATTGTGAGTTTTATTTGAGTATAACTATTTTATTAGTCTTCCCCTGAGGTTTAATCACTAAATCATTTATCAATAGGTAGTAGGACCATAAATAAACACTATTATATAATACTTATACACCATACAATACTTACAAGACCCTATGACTCTTCCTCTGAAGCGCCAGCCGAAAAACAAACAATAATCAAGAAAATAACAACACTATTATCACTTACAATTATGCCACTTTTGGGACACCAATTTTAGACAGTTCTATAATACTTAGATATAGACACAGCGCAAGATGAGTTGGTTCTTCTTAATTAAAAGAAGCGCCTGCCAATCTAAGAAAAGAAACAGTGATAACTGTTAGGTGATGATATAAGAAAAACTATAAAAGTAGAGATAAGAGTGGTGCCACAGCCCAGTTACTATCTATTCTCAGTCAAGCGCTTAATATTCTCAGCTACTCCCTCTTGAAGCGCTGTACACAAATACTATCCTTACTGCAGAATAAAATAACCTTTCAGTGCTCTTCTCACTCTACAATCCTAAAAATTTTAAGTATTGTTACTTGATTACTGTATATAATAATTATTACTCTCCTTTTTATATATTATTATATATCTAACTTGATCATTTCTTTCCCATAGAGATCCCTTTCCTTATATATTACCCCTATGTTTTTGCCTTATCAGCTTTCTCCTACAGGTTCCAGTGCTCATTTTCTAGTCCCCTCTCTTTAGTAGCTTGTATGTACAACTTTATTGCCCTATAGCGACTCATAACTTTTACTGCTCTCTAGCTATACCTACCCTATGCTTTCTAAAGAAGACTATGTATACTATAACCTGTACCACCCCACTTAATGATGCACTAATAGTGAAGAGCTCACTTACAAATGCATTACTTGTAAGTATTATCCTTGGGCTACCCACCAATATTTGCTTCATGCGTATGTGTGCTCCTTTTGCCCTGACTTGTCACACTTTCTTAGTTGACCTTTCTAACTAGCGCTAGGGCTGCTTCTTAGTTAGCTCTTCCTAATGAAACACATACTTCCTTATCTTGATACTGCGCTACTAGCCCCACGTGATAACCAGCTGCATGCCTTAGGCTAAACAAATAGTTATACTATGAACTCTATGTCCATACTATACTGCTTTTTGACATGTGAACCCATACTGCAAGCGCAACACCCATAATTCTCTGTGCTTTACTTAACAACATAGAAACCCCTTAGTTCCTATATTCCCCTTTGTAGAAATTACTGCGCTTAATGCGTTTTTCACGTGCTTATGAAAGACGTGTACCACACCGGGGAAAGAGGGAGTAGTGGGATTTGAAAAAAAACAGGGGGAAGGCTGCCTTTGAGAAGATCTATGACGACAAGGCAAGTTGAGATATTTAAAGATTAAAAGGAGAAGAAACAAACAGATGAGATGGGGAGGGGTTCTGAACGGATAGAATGAATTCACAGTATGTGGTTATGACAGAAAATAGTGCAAGATGTGGTTATGACAGAAGTTTTCCAAGATGTGGTTATGAAAAGTTGAGGATAAAAATATCAGATAGAGGTGAAAATTGACATGTAAAAAGTCTAATAACACAATTATTAGCAAAAATGATTGCAGAAGACAATTGGGGTATAATGATTTTTATCCAAAATTAATTTAATTGTATATTGGTCAACATTGATAGCCCCTATTGTCCCCATGTCTAATTCATGTATCTAGAATATTTTATATGCTTGTTTTACTCAGTCCTGGGAATATCCAGGCTGACATATACCACCACTTAAGTTCAAAGAAATTTTTAATCTAATTGATATGCAACCATTATGTTATTGTTACACATTTTTTATGCTGTGTGACATACACTATGCACCAAGTAAGATATCTCTGATGGGTATATCCAGCATGAGTTAAGGATATTGTAGGGAGCAACATAAAGATAGAAAAATCTGTGGGTGAAAATTTTGTGCAAAAAAATTATGTGAGATAAATAAGTGTAAGAAAAATACCTTGCAACCATGAAAATTATTTCTTTTTCAATTTTTTTTCTCAAAAAAATGATTTTTTATTTCTTTTTTTTTCTGATTTTTTACAAAAAATTTTTGAAAAAAAAACCTAGTTGAAAATGATTTTTTTACACTTAATTTTCTTGCATTGATTTTTCTCACACTTACTTTTCTTCCATTTATTTTTCTGACCTTAAGTCCCTCCCTAAAATATCCCCAACTCGCGCTGGATATCCACATCAGGGGTATCTTACTTGGTGCGCAGCGGTAATAAAACTTGGTGGAAGTGTTCGTTTTTTTATATCTACTGAACAGTAACATAGCAAAATATGTAATTAGATAAGATATAAACTAAGGATACGCTGGAATTTTAACCCAGTGAATTGTCTTTGCATATTTCAGACAAATATTATAATTTGGGTTTTAACTGATAAAATAGAGTTCTCAGCTCGCAATTTAATGCTCAAGATAGCAAATAATTAGTTCTCCCCTCCTGAAATTAAATTTAACTTAACATCGCTCTGACTGCATTACTCATTAGATGGTTACATAAAATAACACATAGATAATGACACATCTCCTTTGTCAAGGGGTACTTTTGGGTCTAGAAGTTTATTCGAGATTTATACGAGGAAAATTGGGGATTTAATGAACTCTCAAAGAAAAGTACGTATCTCTTAATCAAATTGATTGGTTTACTCAAATATAAGAGGTAGTTTTTAAATTTTAATATAAATTATAGATTATAATTACGCCGTTGTAAATACTAATGTTATAAAATATAGAAATAAGTGTTTGTATTGTAAATGTAATATTAAAGTAAGTAATGAAGGAATGTCCTGAAAAGCACAAAAGTAAGGGGCCTTTTATAGGCAAAACATGAGGGAATAAAAGACACAGAATTTACACCATCTACTGTAAGAATGTGAGAAAGTAGGTGACTAAAAGGAGTACATATTTGACATAAGAAAATAAATTAATTAATACATCAACAAGGGCATCAATTTTATTAGTAATAAAGTATGAGTTCCTTTTCACAATTAATTACATCACAATTAAATTAATTATATTAATTTCACGGGATTCCAGATCTCTCAATGAAGTAATATAATAATCTTAAGGTTTTTTTTATTATAATTTTATTATAAATTTTTATTCCCAATCAAACTTATACTATTGAGCACAGTGTTAGGGAGTAAAATTGTAGGGGACATTTATTTACATTATTTATACTACTTAATATACTTAACTAGTTAGTTGTAAGTAATACTTAAGTAAATAAATAATGAATTGTTAGTAAGAAGAAAGGGCGTGGCTTCAACTCAGTAAAATAATTAATTATTTTACCGGGTAATTCTAGTAGCCTGGCTGACATCCTTCTTGCCCCTAGTTGGGCGAAATGGTAATACAACAAAAAATTAAATTTAAAAAGTAACATAACAAAGACGCATCAAGTAGGTAAAGTTAGTCATGGTTATCAATCTGAATATCTTATAAACCCCTCAATTTCAAATCATCAACCACATCGCCAACGCTGTGAAAAGAGACACCAATGAGGAAAGGATGATTGAAACCACTGCATTAGATTGAAAGGAGCTGTCAGATCCCGATCCTTGGTCGACTTCTGGGATACTCGTGCTTGTTGCCACAGGCCTAGACTTTTGATTGAGTCCTGGGCGGCCAGTGCTTTTTGCGGGAGTCATTCCGGGTGGACTAGTTGCGCTTTGGCTCCAGGGGTAGGTGACTCCTAAACTAGCGGGCGCTGTAGCCACCACACAACTCGAAGAAAGAGGAGCCCCAACGGGAGTTGGCCTTAACAATCCACCCTGAGAGTATGTTGACACTCTCCCATTACTTTGGGGATACACGCCGACTGGTAACCCAGGTTGTGCAAGGCAGTTTTCAAAGCCAGGGGAGTCATATTCTGTTTGAAAAACAAATCGTATATAAAAAAACTGGGTCCCAAAAGCTTTTCTCTCATGGTGAAGGAATTGATGTTATAAAAGATAAAAAAACTTGCCGCTGAATGTTTGCGCGGAAGGGTACCATTGAATGCAACATGTGTTCCAGGTTGTTTTAAAAAAGGAAATTACATAAACAAACTAAGACTGACTAGGTTATGTATAAAATTAAATTTACCCTGGCATTACCTGTATTGAATTTAAGGATTGGTCAATAAAAACCATGGATAAAAAATCGCGTGAATGACATACCCATAAACACCCCATCAGATCATAAGTGTTTTTACAGTACTCAAATGAATTCGGTTCATGGCATGCGCGCAAGCAGAAAACAGCATTTCCAGGAATATCACAACCACCTATATAGTCAGTTGCGATATTAATACATTAGTCATCTTTTCAAACAGGTGACAAAGTGAAATAAGGGGCAAACCCATGAATTGAATGAAATTATTTGCGCCGTCTACAGCAGCACCGATAGGGTTTCCAACTCCTAAAGCGAGTGATAATAAAGTCATGGACGTAAGCTCCTCACTCGATATTCCCATAATTTTATCGACACACCTTGAGAACCATGGTTGTCATACTCTCCGCTGAATATTGGTCACAAAATATGTAGGGATTAAATTTTAAGCGCCAAATTACCGTCAGTAAAATTCTACATATGATTTTGCACTTACCCACAATCGTTAGGTGAAAGATTCATCTTGCTAGGGTCATATGTTCCAGTTATCTGAACATAATTAGCAGTTTTCCGGAAGTGAGCGGTCTTGATAAAACCATCAGGGAAAGCTGAGCTCAAGTATATAAAGATTACGCAGAAAGACAAATTTGTTTGCACAATATTGAGTCAGCAGAAAGAATCTAGGTTGGAAATAAGTTCAAGGACACGTACGCCGTGTATCATTATATGGATTCATGCAATACGCTACAGCGTCAGCTTCTGCATCAACCAAATTCTGTTTGACTGGGTCCGGTGGCATGAGAAGACAAAAATCGGTAGCACTAAAGAGGATGAGATTTTTTTAAAGTATACAATGCCAGTTGATGATAAATTTAAAACCTTTGTAAGGCAATTCGTGAGGGAATGATTTTATTACCTTTTCAATTGGAGCTGTCTACCCATTCCTGTCATGCTAGGGGGTGGAAATTTTTTTCCACCAACAGTGACCGGAGCGGTGTGTTGAGCAGCCCTAGGCCCTTGAGTAGCTGTGGCTATTAGTGTTGGTGGGGGCGGACCAGTGCCCCCAATAGCTGGAGATGGAGATTTGGAGGCATTGGAAGAAGTGTTGCATGGAGCATTGAAAGTAGATAGATTTTGAGCAAGGAACAGGCTACATAAAAGAAAAAATACTATCTTGCAGAAAAAAAATTTAGCTGGTTCGTTAAATGGCGCCATCTTTGTCGCCTATACAATGGAATGCAAAATGTAACTCTAAGAGCTAATAATCAAAAGGTAGACTCAGTTGGATTCTGGAAATGCTTATAAAAATGGGAAAGGAATGGGTAAATTGCTGTTATTTTTAAGTATATATAGCAAAAACAAGATAACTTGACTAAAGTAAATAACAAATATGAAAACCATTTGAGAATCGAATAAACAGGGCTGTATGGGTGGTAAAGAAATTGACGTTTTTAAATATCACACAAGTAAAACCCAAAAGCTTATTTTGATAAACCAAATTTGAATAAATTTTTTGCCTCTTCTTCAAAAGGTTTTTGGTGAAACTACTTGAAAAAGCTTGCTGTGTTTTTGCCTTCCATCTCCCGCTAAAAACATAAATTTAGGTCACTTTTGGAGGCGGGTGAGGGGCAAAATAAGAGCAAGATTTTTCCAAATAACTGTATAAGAAATGAATAGTGAAGGGGGGGATTCATTCTATCGAAAATTTCCAATAGATTATCCGTAACAATTTCGAGCTATATTGTACGACCTATGAACCCACAGCTGTACAGAAGTATATTTTCCCCTCAGGCGTTTTCGGTATTACTAAGTACAGCAAAACCTGAAAAGCTTGCGGATTTCTCGTCTCCGATCCCCCGCTAAAAACATGAGTTTAAGTCGCTTTTGGCAGGGAATAAGTGGCAAGAAAACCGCAAGCTTTTCCGGTTTAGCTGTATGAGCAATGTCACGTTTTTACAAAGTATTTTATAGTAGAATTTTATATCAATCACAAGCAAGTTCTACTATTTACTATCAATCCCGGAAAGCTTGCGGTTGTCTTACATCCCATCCCCCGCCAAAATCATGAGTTTAGGGCAGCTGACCTATACTTTTGGCAGGAGATGGGAGTCAAGACAACCGCAATCTTTCCGGGATCAGCAGTAGTACAACAAGGCTGCGCATGATACTATAGTAAAGTTATGAAATGGCGATGACTGTTAAGTCGCTAGGACTATGTACTTAGTTATGTGTAAGAATGTATATAGACTGTAGTCGCGGCGTCCCCTGTTCTCCGGTTCTTTCCGGAGTTCTACAGGCTGACACCGTGCTACAGGTAAAGTAATGAAGTTACTGGTTCTTTCCGGAGTTCTACAGGCTGACACCGTGCTACAGGTTATGGGCTGTACCCGCGGGCATTGAAACGTTAGCCATAGATAACTCCACCAGCGTTAGCGACACTAGGAACGCTAGTAGCCGATAGACCCCCAGCGTATGTCTAAAACAGACGAAAATTCAGACACTGGTAAAACTAAAACTCCCCGACTCACCCGCTCAATCTCTAACCGTGAGCTTCGAAGCCTCGGTATCAACCCGAATACTGAATATCTTATTTCATCGCGCGGTACTCGCGCTAATCCCTCAGTTACACCTGCGCCAACTCTAACCCCCATTCCACAAACGCCTCCCACACATAATCCTCCCCCCCCCCTCTTCACCTCAACCCTCCCCTTTGCAAAAAGTACCCTCCCCCCTGTCTCATTCCCTAATCGAAGCGATCGCTTCCCTCCCATCCACCCCCCAATTACTCCCTACTCTAAGACAGAGCGAAGCCCCTACCGCTTCTGCCTCTGCAAATTCCCCTTATCAAAACAAACCTACCCCCTCTCTACATCTAAACCTATCACAACACATAGCGAGGCTATCATCCTCTCTCCTGACAATAATAATAACCCTATAATCACCCCAATCGACGACATAACCCGCGCGATTGAGGAATTGTCCCTTAACTCTAACTCAATGGCAAATACAAATGCCTCACAATCCATCCCTCACTCCACATCTCCCTTCAGGAGGAATGTGCCACCTCATCTTGCACAACAAAATCAACCCATTAGTATGATTGAGAGACAACGAACCTTAAAGAATGTTATTGATTTCACTAAATCCATTCCAACTCTTGAATGCTCTGGCTCTAATTTCCCTGAATGGCACACCAACGTCTTAGCTCTGATCAAAGATTTTGTGGGCACAAGAGCATACGCACTAAATGATGGCACTGGACCCGATGATTATGAAGACAGAGTTACACACCTCATTCTCCTTCACTCCATTTCTCCAAACCTGCGCCATGAAATATCTAGAGATTGGAAAGCACGACCAACTTATCTTCATATCATCAACAAATTCTCCAGATCTAACCATACCTCCAAAATGACAGCCATTTGTAATTTCATCAATCTAAAGCAAACACAATTCACATCACACAATGAATATTTAGAGGCATTCAACAAATATTTTGATGCAATTGAACGTCAAGGAATCACTTTCGATCATAGAGTATTCAAAGCACTAATGTCCCATGCCTTATTACCTTCATCCCTTAAAGATCTATATGTCGATCTCTGTGTTGCTCTAGACAATCGTGCTGACTCAAATGCGATCACCTTTGAGGATTTCTGCCAACTCATGCCAACTTTGACTCAAAACAGGGTGGATAGAGAATCATTCCCAACAACTCCAGCGGCGTCTTTGTCATCAGAACCCATTTTTAGTGTAGCAGCTCATCCCCAACGCCAAACTGACTCCTACAGACCCCCAGGTGCTCAAAGACAATGCCACGAATGCAAATCAACAGCTCATTTCTTTTCCCACTGTCCTTACAACCTTAACTCGTCCACTTTTTCTGCAAGGCTCTACCTCATGAGAGAACGTGCTACAACACTCACATCTGATCCAAAGGCAAAAAGCAAACCAATTTACATCCCTTATAAGAGACCACAACGCAGGCAAATTAGAGCACGAGATGTACAAATTGAAGCGGATGAAGTCACAATTTTTGAAGAAAATGTGGAAGCTCTATATGAACAGTTGGATCAAATTGATCTAAACAGTGCAGAATGGTCACTTGATGCGCTGACTGGGAATGTGGCAATACTGGACTCTGGTGCCACACATCATATCACTGGCAATGTGAGCCTTCTCAACAATTTCAGACCCCTTAAAAATCACATCCCTATCAAAGTTGCAACTAACTGTCCTTCCTCATTTATCACTGGCATAGGGGACCTAAAAATAAAAGGAGATGGGAAAGTTGTTACTATTACAAATGTTTTTTACTGTCCAGAAGTTAGAACTACACTTATTTCTCTCTTTGATTTAGTGGACAATGGTTTTTGTTTTGATCTATGTTCTGAAGACAAAAATTTAGGGATTTATTTTAAAGATGAACTGATTATGACAGGGCAGTTGGAAAGTACGAGGAGAAGATGGATTTTAGATGTAATTAGGTCTAGTGACTGCAATCAAAATGTTTCCTCTTATCACTTTCCTTTGAATCCTTCCCTCCTGCGTACTGTTAAAAAGAATGAAATCATCAATCGACCACCTGCTGCAAAAGGTTCCCTGATGGACTGGCATAGAAGGCTTGGCCACACCAGTGAAAACACAATTCGCACTATTATCAAAACTGGAATTGGTGCTGGCTTGCCCCTATCTATGCCACCAGGTAAGATTGACTGTGAAGATTGCTTAATAGCCAAAAGTACAAGAAAAGCTTCAGCAACACGGGAATCAAGACCAGAATCAATGATGAGCCTTATTGTTGGAGACCTGGTTGGTCCTATGGATCCCACTGTGAATGGAGCAAGATGGGCGGCAATGTTTAGAGAGAGTTCAACGTCCTATGGTGAGGTATTTTTGCTCAACTCCAAATCTGAGGCCACAACTGCTTTTGTTACCTTTTATAAAAAGCTCGAAAATGTTACTGGTAAGAAATTACAAGCATTAAGAACCAATGGGGGGGAAATGCACAGTAAACAGATGGCTCAGATTCTGGCTGACATTGGAGCTACTCACGAGATCACCTGTCCTCACCACCATGAACAAAATGGATCAGCAGAACGCTTCAACAGGACTGTTGGTGACATTGCCAGGACAATCTTACTAGCAAGTGAACTACCTGAATGTTTCTGGGGCCTTGCTTACAAATGGGCAGCCCATGTTCACAACAGGCTCCCAAATGTCAAGACTGGTGACAAAACTCCTCTGAAGCTCATGTACAATTGTGACCCAACATACTCAAACCTCAGGATATTTGGTGAAACAGCTTTTGTCCATATCCACAAAGAAACTAGACGTAAACTGGACCAGCGAGCTTTGATCTGTAAGTGTATAGGTTATTCTCTGAACAATGCAGGTTGGATTTTCTGGCACCCAGAATCAAACTCCTTTTTTGAATCTGCTATGGCTGTTTTCCCTGGTGACCAACTTCCTTCCCACAAAGCTGCTTATCAACCACCACCATCTAAGGGATCTTTAGGTCATATCCTCAATAATATGAAGCTAGGTGATTTCAAGGATGAAGAAACTCTTATTTCTCAGGAAAAAGCGGTACATGAGACTGTTAAAAAAGGTTTGTCCCAATCATCCATTATTCCCCGAACACACCTGCAAGCTATGATCTCGCCTGACAGTCGTAAGTGGGACCAAGCTTGCAAAAGGGAACTACTAAACATGAAAGATATGGATGTATGGTATGAGGAAAAGCTCCCCCCTGGCGCCAAGCTCACCAATGCAAAATGGGTCTTCACAATCAAAAATCCTTCTTCCAGCACTCCGATTTACAAGGCACGATATGTAGCTAAAGGTTTTTTACAACAATACGGTATTGATTTTACTGACACCTTTGCCCCTACCGCTACTTTTGCTTCACAACGAATTCTCCTCACTTTAGCAGCTTATCACAAATGGCCTGTCAAATCATTTGATGTCACTGCTGCTTACCTTCACAGTCCAATTGATGAAGCAATTTGGGTAAGACCTCCTGAAGGTTACCAGCTACGTGACGGTGGCAATGCCCTACGCTTGAAGAAGGCCCTATATGGTACCAAGCAAGCAGCAAGATGCTGGTGGCTCCATATAGCTAGCAAGTTGGATGCTCTGGGGTATAAAGCTAGTCAGTATGATAAAAGTTTCTATGTTCTTAGGAAGAAGGATTGTTTGGGGGTGATATGGATACATGTTGATGATGGTATAGTTACTGGTAGTAGTGAAGCGGTGTTAAAGTGTTTGGAAGATGGTTTAGATGGTAGTTTGAAGGTGAAATGGAATGATAATATTGATGGTATAGTAGGTGTTTCTATCAAAGAAGTTCCAGAAGGTTTTGACCTACACAATTCTCAGCTCATTGACAAAATTCTACGGACTCATAACCCATCTGGATTAACCACAAGATCACCTCTACCAAACAATTTGGAAATCACCACGGCAAAAGATGAAGAGGTAGCTATAGAGACAACTAAATATCTCTCCATTTTAGGTGCTCTCAGCTATGTGGCAGTTGCAACTAGACCAGACCTGTCCTTCCCAGTCAATTTTTTGGCACGCTTCTCCTCCAAACCGAATGCCACCCACTGGATAGCTCTCAATCACCTTCTTAGATATGTTCAACACACCTCCACCCTTTGTCTTCACATCCACCCTGACCGTAACTCACCACTTGAACTACTTTCTTTCTCTGATTCCACTTGGAATAACAAAGAATTCTCAAGAGCGCAAAGTGGACACCTGCTACTCCTTAACTCTTGCCCAATTGTTTGGACATCAAGGCGCCAGCTGACAGTAAGTGATTCATCGTGCACAGCTGAATATGTGGCACTTGGTGGTGGTATGAAAGACGCAATTTGGATCTCAAACCTGCTCAAAGATATCTTTCCTGATATCCCCCCTATCAAAATCTTCTGCGACAACAAAGGAGCAATTGCCAATGCAAAAGATAACCCTGGCAACAAGCGGACACGGCATGTGGATAGGTGTTTCTATATTGTTAATGAACAACTCTTTCTAAAAAAAGCAACATTGGAATGGGTTCCCACTGCTCAAATGCGGGCTGATATACTCACAAAATCACTGGGCCCATCTCTGACAATGCTTAGAAGGAAAGATGTGTGTGTGTGGTGATGGGGTTACATTTGTTTTCTTTTCCTTTTCTCTTATTTTTCTCATTTCATTTTATTTCTTTGTCATTTTGGAGTTGGTTATGTTTTCATGGGGGGGATATCAACAATTTTTTTTTTCTTTCATAACTAAGTGGGGGGGATGTTAAGTCGCTAGGACTATGTACTTAGTTATGTGTAAGAATGTATATAGACTGTAGTCGCGGCGTCCCCTGTTCTCCGGTTCTTTCCGGAGTTCTACAGGCTGACACCGTGCTACAGGTAAAGTAATGAAGTTACTGGTTCTTTCCAGAGTTCTACAGGCTGACACCGTGCTACAATGACAAAACGAGTGGAAATGTGATAATGTGATGATCACGAAAGCTAAAATATATATATATATATATATTTAATTCGTACAATCTCACCCAGCGAGGGGCATAAAGGAATAAGAGCAATTTGGTGTATACACATGATAGTGGAGGAAAATGAGCAAAGAAAGTAGGGCAATAAAAAAAAGGGCAACTATTGGGGACTATTGAGGGAGGAAAGCAGTATTAGGGAATCTACCTGAGAGAGCAAGAAATTTAGCCACTAATGAGGCGATAGGAGATGGGGAGAGGAGAGTAGAAGTGGAGAAACAAATTTTATGCTTTTGTGCAGCCTTTATAAGAATGCTGCGTTGGTTAATCATATTAGGGCAGAAAAAAAGAATATGTTCTGGGGTGTCATTAGATGTGGGCCAAAAGGGGCAGTAAGGAGAGTTAGACGCTCTAAACCGAAAAAGATAATGATTTAGGGGAGAATAGCCTGATCGACATTGAACAAATGCAGTGGCATGTGTTCTAAGGAGACCAGTCAGGGTTTTGTACAGTGCCCTACCAAAAGTCTGTGAACGGTCTTTTTTTGATGTCACTCACTCAATATTGCTCAGAAAAACTTCTAGTTTTGTATTCTGGTTCAAAAGCATGTTTCTGATCAAGATAATCACATATAAATACAAAAACACTATGATAACATAAAAATTAAATTGAAATCCAAAAAGCAAATTTTTCAGCTACCATAAATAATTTTTTAGCCAGATGAAATACATACGATTAGATAGCCCAGACATTATAGAATGTCTCTCCAAAAGGAAATTTTGGACCCCAATCCACTACTTCAAACAATACCTCAACTGTTGTCATTATCGGCCCCATCATGGATTCTAACCAGAGCAACCATGTTATGCTGGTTGACGCGACCCCGCCTCCTCCTCCTCCTCTGGCTCCAGAATCCCCCTCCCTAAACCTCTCCCCTCTTTTCCCCTCCCCTATCCCCCCTCTCTCTTTTAACGCCGATCACATCCCCTCTTCTCCTCCCTCCCCCGGCCCTCTTCCCCCTCCAGTCAGACCTTACCCGGCCCAAAAGAAGAGGCACTACTCTTCCCCTACTCCCCTTACACGCCGCCCCACTCGAGGCCCTTCCTATGACTCAGTTTCTGAAGCCTGCAATGATCACCCCGAGCTTTTCTTTCCCTCCCAAACTGATGCCCATATGCCCACTGAGGATAACGACTCCCCAATGTCTGAAGGTTTGGCCACACCAGTTCCTTCACCCAAAGGACAGAACGCTCCCCTCCCCATCTGCCCTCAACTAGCCCGAGCCCTGAGCTCCCTGGACGCCTCAATTCATAACCCCTCAAATGCTTTTGCCAACTTTGGTCTCACCTCAGTACCTCAGCCCCCCCTTCCTCCTTCAGTGGACCCCAATGCCCCCTCTGCTCGGGTCATCCGTTTGGTTGGTCTCAATCAGGTCAATGACCCCAGGGCGCTGGTCTCATGCCTCAATAATCTCCTAGGCACCATCAGGGAACCCCCAAGGAAGGGAACACGCACTAATGTTCATACCGCCACAATGTTGGATATTAGGTCCCTTGCTGCTGCCCTGTCTCTCCTTGCTAACCAGGCTGCCTTTCACCAGCCAACCTCCCCTGCTGCTCCTCATGCCCAGCGCAGTGAACCCACGCTGAAATCGGTCGACCAGAAGCTTGATGCTCTCTTGGATAGCCTTTCTCATTCCAGGAACACTTCATGCGCGCCTCCACCCAATGGTTCCCCCCCCTCTCACCCTCTCAGACCAACCTTTGCTCAAGCTGCAGCCTCAGGGTCTCTCCCCCATGTCCACCCTTCCTCTACATCTTCTCCCCGCCCTGGCCCTCCTTCATTTACCATTAAACAATCCATTCCCACCTCACCAGTTTTGAAAGACCTTCCCAACCCTAAACTTCTTTCCCTTATCAACAATCAAATTGCCTCCAAAAAAATAGTCAGTTCTTCAACCAATTCTATCATACGCGTCAAAGGAGTTATGCGACATAGGTCCAACGACCTTAAAATCATTACAAACTCTGCTGAAGATTTGTCTAGCCTCACAAGCTCTTGGCAAGATTGGATTCCTCAGGGTCTTATTTACAAGCCCCCCTTGTTTCCAGTCGTTGCTCATGGAATTCCTACCTACTTCGACCTCAACGACCAAGCACAAATCAACTCACTAATTGACGATAATCCTGACTCTCTCAAGTCTTTATACAGAATCTCATGGCTTAGGCGCCCTGAAGCAACGGCTGGCAAGAACCACTCCTCGGTTGTTCTCCATCTTCACAACAAATTAGACACCGAATCCCTTGCCTCTCCCTCCCCTCCCTACCCCCTCATTATTGAAGGCCAAATTCGCCGTACTGAAGCTGTCAACCACGAGAGAAGCACCTGTTTTCAGTGCTGGAACAGAGGGCATCTTTCTATCCACTGCTCCTTCCCACCTTGTTGCTCAAATTGTGCTGGTCACCATAGCACCAAACTTTGCAAGGCTGAAAAACTCTCTTCCCCAGTCTTTTTTCGCTGTGTTGACTCCCTCCCCCACAATCACCCACTCAAAAATTCTCTCACATCTCTCCCCCTCCTCCTTGAAAAACCCAACGACTCTCCTCCTATCTTCCACCTCCCACATCTGTCTATCTGCCCTCACAATAATCCATGAGTAGTAAACATGCTACAAAATTCTCATCTAGTTCCCCTTTTTTCTCTTTCTTTCAACTTAATTGTCATAGATCCTTTTATGTTTTTCACTCATTATTTAACGACCCAATCACTAACTCCTATGACATTCTTGTTTTTCAGGAGCCCTTCCTCTCCCCTGACCACTTCACCCCTGCCCCGGTCAGGGGATGGCACCTGATCACCCCTTTTCATACTCCGTCCTCTCCCCCCTCTTCTCCTATCCGCTGTTGCTTTTATGTCAACAAGCGACTCCCCATTCATCTTTTCTCCTCCATCCCCAGCTCATCACTTGATTTCACTATCCTCCAATTAAATTTCTCTCCTACCCCTATTATCTGAGCCAATCTTTATAACCCTCCAGCAACTTTTTCCTCTTCCCAATTTATTTTCCCCTCCCTCTTCCCTTTTCGCCACCTCCCCACTTTCTTCTTTGCTGACTCAAATTTACATCACGATTTGTGGGCAGACCCAACCAAACATCATTCAAATCATCCAGAAGCTTCCCTTTTTATCGACTCACTTTCTGATCTGAAGATGTCTCTTATTTCCCAAGCTGGTGTCCCTACCTTTTGTAACTCATGGTGCTTCATTTCTGTGATTGACCTTGTTTTTGCAAATAGGAAGGCAGCCAACTGGGTAATTAGTTGTGTTACAGATAGTGATGGATCCTCCTTTCACCTTTCCAACCACAGATCAATCTTAACCAAAATCTTCCCCCTCCCGTTCCCTCCCCCCCCTTCCCTCCCGTTCAGGAATTGGAACAGTTTTGATGAGTTCCCTCTCCACTCCTCCCTTTCCTCTCTACCCCCCATTTTCCCTCCCTCCCCCCCACTTCTATTGACTTGGCTGCCGAACAAGTCACTTCCATCTTTATCAAACTAATGGAATCCTTTGTCCCGCTGCAGCAGCCCAGCTCATTGTTTCACACCTGGTGGAACCGCAGCATCTTGGATCCCTTCAAGAAAGACTGCTACCAAGCCCTCTGTCACATGAGGCTCTCCCCTGCTCAACACCGCGAGTCTGCATTCCTGCTAGCGAGAAAAGTATTCCGTTCCAAAATTAAATTCCTCCGCAAACAACATTGGCAAAACTATCTTTCTTCCCTCACCCCTCACTCTTTATTCAGACCTGCTAAGTCCCTCTCACATGTATCTTCCACACGTTCTAACCCTCCCCTCTTGCATCCGGATGGTTCACTTGTGACTGACAAACTACTGAAGGCCCAAATGCTTTTTGAGGGCACTTCAGTAGCATCCATCCCCTGTGACCTTTCAGATATCTCTCCCCCTCACCCTCCCTTTGTTTCTCCTTCTCCTCACTTTACTGTCCAAGAGATCACCGCCGCCCTTTTGAAGACTAAGAAAGGCCGTGCCCCGGGTCTGGATGGTATCCCCAATTCCTTCTTACACTGTAACCCTCAAGCAGTCGCCTCCATGCTTCTTCCTATCTTTCAAAAGTGCCTTGTTCTTGGCCACTATCGTGAACCTTGGAAAGTTGCAAGAACAGTAATAATTCCCAAACCAAACCGACCAGATTATTCTTTCCCTGGTGCCTATTGCCCGATAGCCCTTCTCAACACTATGGGCAAACATCTTGAAGCCCTACTGACTAAACGCCTCTCTTATTACATTGAATCAGCTTCTCTCCTTCCCAATACTCATTATGGAGGCCGTCCTTTTAGAAGCACCTCGGACGCACTTCTCCATCTTACTACATGGACAAAGGATCAATGGAGGAAGGGTAATGTCGTTGGCGCATTATCCTTGTATGTGAAAGGGGCTTTCCCTTTGGTGAACGTCACCAGACTTTCCCAGATCCTTCTCTCTTTACCCCTCCCTCACAATCTAATTTACCTTATTATTGATTCACTCAATGGAAGGAAAAATAACATTGCCTTTTCCTCTTTCGAATCCCCCATCTCTTTCTCCCCCAAAGGACTTCCGCAAGGGTCCCCTCTGTCCCCTCTGCTTTATGTGATCTACAACGCTAACCTTTTGTCTCTCCCATCTCTTTCTGATTCTTCTCTAGCATTGGGTTACTTAGATGATGTAGTATACCTTTCTTCTAACAAAGACCCAAAGATGGTGGTAGAGACGCTCACCAAGCTGGGATCTGAGGCAGTTGCCTGGGGTTCCAAGCATGCAGCCGTCTTCAATTTCCCCAAAACCAAGTGGATCCTTTTCACTAAACGCAAAAAAGTTCTTTCCTCCCCCCCTCCCTCACCTTCAATGGCAATACTCTTAGTCCCTCCCCCACCTTAAAATGGCTTGGGGTTCTCCTTGACCTCTCCCTTTTGTTCAGTCCAAATGGAAACAGATTTATTGCAGCGGGACTTCAAGCAGCAGCTGCTATCCACTGTTTAGCATCTTCAGGTTGGGGAATTCCATTGAAACAATACTGCACCCTGTTCACCTCTTTAGTTCATTCTAGAACGGATTACACCGCTATTATCTGGCACAATCCTAGGAAGAACTCCCAAACCTTGAGGCTTTTACAAGTAGTGAACAACAAGGCGCTGAGAAGAGCACTTGGCTGTTTCCGCTCCACCCCAGTTTCCCTCCTCTTACATGACTCATCTTCTCTCCCCTGCAAACAGCGCCTTGATATCATTGTGAACAAGGCCTGGGCAAGGCTTCTCACCATCCCCATCTCAAATCCAATGGCTTGCCTCGCAAAATTACTCCTGTCATCCCCTCCCCCCAAAGCACACCTACATCAACTACATATCCTCACTAGAACCAATGTCTTTCCCTCCTCTCTTCCTCTTTCCAACCTAGATACCCACCACCCCTCCCCTTTTCCTCCTTGGTACCCCCCCTTATTCTCTGCCAACATCAGCAGTTCTAGCAACCTGGAATGTGCTGAAACTTACAGACTCATCTCTTCCCGCCCCCACTCTTCTTATTTAATATATACTGATGGGTCAAGGTCTGATTCAGGATCTTTTGCAGCGGCTTTTGACCCAGGTCAAAATCTTCCCTTTGTGGCCTGTCTAGGTGACCAACATCTCTTCTCGGTATTTGAGACCGAGATGTTTGGAATATTCCTCGGACTACGCCTCTTTATCACTAACCCTTTTCATTCACTTTACAACTCACTTACCTTACTCACTGATAGCCAGTCTGCCATTATGGCCTTGTCATCTCCCTCTAACCCTACCCACAACTCCGCATTACTTCACTCAATAGCCGCCTCTGTCTCCACAATCTTAGACGCCAACCCTGACATGTCCCTCACTCTCCATTGGTGCCCGGGACATGTAGGTATTCCAGGCAACAAATTCACAGACACTCTCGCCAATGGCTCTCATGTCATGTCCTTCCTAGCTGAGTCACTTCTTTCCTTCATAGCTCCTCTTCCCTCTATCTCATCTCTTAAGTCCCACCTTAAAAAACACTCCAAAGCCCTCCTCCACTCTCCCCCTAGTAGAGACACATTGAGGAAACTGAGAGGTTGGCTTAACCCGTCTCTCTGTTTCAAGGTATTGTCCTCCCTCCCAAGAGCACACACTACTGCATTTGTCGAATGCTGCTTTGGCCACTCCCCCCTGAAACATTACCTTTTTCGCTTCAAGGCGGCCTCCTCCCCTATCTGCCCACATTGCACTCTCAATGCTCCTGACACTCCTGAACATGTCCTTCTCTTTTTCCCGGCTCACGCCAGAGACCGCTCTGTGCTCTTTATAGAGGCTAAAAAACACAAGATTAAACTGAATTCCTCTTCTCTTTTGTCTCCTTCCCCGATTACTTTTCATGTAGCTTCTTTTCTCATTAACTCAAACAGATTCCTTAATAATATCTCTCTTTCTCAGTAACTCCTAAATTGTTTAACTCTGAATTGCCCTGATTTCCCCCCATTTGTCCTTCCCTTTTTGTACCTAGTCATTATTGTCCCTATCCTTCATGCCCCAAGTTGGGTGAGATTGTAAGAAATTAAAAAAAAAAGGAAATTTCAAAATATATATATATATATATATATATATATATATATATATATACATAATTTTCAAAAATAAATTAACTTCCCCCCCCTCCTCCACTCCTGTAAGTTACATTTTTGAAATTTGCATAATGCACGTGCCAACTGTGCTCTCACAGTCATTTCAATGACCATACAACAATCATAAACAATTTTTGGCCTTATTAACACAGCTAACTTATCTTGTTTTTATTTTTTTTCTCCTTTCCTTTCTTATATATATTTTTTCTCTTTAGATGTCAAGAGGTTGTAAAAAAATACTGAGCTTTCATCTGAGACAAGGTGGCAAATTGTTGGTTTATTCAAGGGGGATGTGACAAATTGGAGAATCTGCAAAATTTTTGATTTAAGGCCTTCAACTGTATCTAACCTTTTCAAACATTGGAATGAACAAGGCACTGTTGAACCAGCTCCCTGATCTGGACATTGTGGTACACATCTCGCAGTAAAGCAGTAAATGTCTCAGTTAGTAGGAAGCACAACAAAGGGGCGTTCAAGAGCGCAGGGAAAATAAACTATCTGTGCACAGTTTTTTTTGTGTACTATTTATTTATGAGCTGCAGCAAGAAAAAGGTTTGGGGAAAGCACATAATGGACTATAGGACAAGAAAATAGGGTATGTACTTGAAAGGGTCATGGGCAGTGCTAGATGTTAGGTTTAGATTAGTGAGAACCGCAACTGCGGCCTTTAATGTATGTAGACTGTGTGCGCGAGTCCCCTCTCTTCATTCTGACACAGGATGAAGAGAGAGAGCTTACCATTGGGGCTGTGGGATTCGGGTGCACAGTTTAGTAATCCTGCAATTATTATTCTGACATGGGGTGAAGAGAGCAAGCTTACCATTGGGGCTGTGGGATTCAGGTGCACAGGGAATTACAGGTTATGGGCGTTTAGTGCGTTACCAGTTGCAGACAAAGAACAAGCGAGTAAAGAAAGAAAAATACAAGATATATAAAATAATCACAAGAGTCATCAAGTTGTTTGGATATTATAGATAATAGAACCAAGAAATAGAAATAAATATAAAAAAAAAAAAAAAAAAAAGACAGTTTAATTTTTTTCTTCTTCTCTATTTTTTGTCTTCTTTAATAAAATCAAAATGTCATATCTTTCTTACTCAAATTGGAGGTCTTGTTACCATTCATCTGGCCCTACTGCTACATTTTTTCACTCCTATGGGACTTCTCCTTTCCGCTCTCATCATCAATACAATTCTCATTCCACTACTCCCCCATCTCCACAAAAACTGGCTTTGTTTGACCCCTATGCAACTGATCATATGAGTGGGGATTTATCTATATTTTCTGAATTGCAATACTTACCTCAAAATATTCCTCTTATTGTCAAGGATGATCCTGAATCTCAACAGTTTGTAACAGGAATTGGATCCATCATCCTGAAAGGCTTTAATAACTCCAACTTCATCATCAAAAGAGTTTTTTTCTGCCCAACTGCTAGTGGTACCTTAATTTATGGATATGCATTATTAAAGTCTGGGGTTTCATTCTATGCCAATGCAGCAAATCATTTTGTTCTGAAAAAAGGTGATACTGAATTAGCTAAAGCAAAGTGGTCTAGTGGAAACAAGTGGTTTCTCAGAATGTGGAATGGTCCTTTTCCTCAATGTAATGCTACCTCTATTTCCTCTTCTCTGTCTTCCAAGCCGTCAGTTCCATTTTTGTCACTTGACCCCCCAATTCAGCGGCAACCTAATTCAACTCGACAGCCTGAAAGTGAACTCATGAAGTGGCATTGGATGCTTGGAAATGTCAGCTTACGAGTTATGAAAAGGCTTTTTGCTTCTGGTGTTGCCCTTGGTCTTCCCTCCTCTCTTTCTCCTGGAATTATTGATTGTGAAGAATGTCATCTTTGAAAGAATGTCCAAAGGCACACACTACTTCCAACTGAACGTGATCCTGAACCTTTGGAAATTATTGTCTCAGATGTTTTGGGTCCCTTTGAAGTAGCAACATTTAATGAAGCATGCTATATAGTTTCCTTTTGTGATGTGAAGACAAGCTACTCTGATATTGAAATCATTCAATCAAAAAATGAATTCCTTGATGCTTTTATACGATTTCATTTAAAAATGGAGCGGTTAACTTGTTTCAAACTGAAGATTCTTCGTTCAGATAATGGTGGAGAATATCTTAATCAAAAGATGCAAAAATATCTATCACAACATGGAATTCAGTGGGAACATTCTATGCCTTATCATTCTGAACAAAATGGAGTTGCCAAACGCTACAACAGGACTGTTTCTGATATGGGTAGGAGGATGCTTTAGGACAGTGGTTTGTCAAAGTTCTTTTGCAGTGCCGCATTTTTGTGGGCAGCTTATCTTCATAACCGACTTCCCAATTCAGTTTCTATTTCAAAAACTCCCTATGAAGCAATGTTCAAGAGAAAACCTCAACTTGATTTGTTACGGACATTTGGAGAAGTGGCCTTTGTTCATGTTGCAAAATCTCAACGGTTGAAACTTGATGTGAGGGCAGTGAAATGTTATGTGGTTGGGTATGTGGAGGGTGGTAAAGGTTGGCTTTTTTGGGATCAAAAAAACAACAGGCTTATTCAATCTGCTTTTCTGAATTCCCTTCACGTGCAACAACTCAAAAAGTTTCTGAAAAGCGAAATAACTCTAAATCACCTGATATTGCAGAAGAACAGCTGCCTCAAGATAAAAGTGATATGATTCCATCTTCAGAAAAGCATGGTCTTCCATTAATAGTGAATTCATTAACTCTTGGTGATTTTGAACTTGATAAAAGACTACTGGATCAAGATGCTGTTGGAACTGAAATTCAAAATACTTGCTTAGAATTGTTCCCTGATGCACCAAAAACATATAAGCAAGCTATGAAAAGTGAAGACAGTCATCAATGGTCTTTAGCTTGCAAAAATGAACTTGAGAATCTTTCCAGGAAGAAAGTTTGGTCACTTGTTAAACCTCCACCTGGCAGAAAATTTCTTGGAGCACAATGGATTTTTGCTATTAAACCAGGACTTTCAGCTGATGACCCTAAGCCTTTCAAGGCACGTTATGTAGCTCAAGGATTTTTGCAGCAATATGGCCATGATTTTCAAGAAACTTTTTCTCCTACTGCTACCTTCACATCTCTACGACTAATTTTTACTCTGGCAGCAAAGTTTAACTGGTTTGTTCATTCTTTTGATGTGGTTGCAGCTTATTTGAATAGTCCTATTGAAGAGGAAGTTTATGTCTGCCCACCTGAAGGACTTGAAGAAAACAATGGCACTTTAGTATTCCGGTTGCACAAGGCTCTTTATGGTACAAAGCAAGCAGCAAGATGTTGGTGGAAGTTCATTGCGGAAAAGTTGAAGAATTTGGACTATGAACCAAGTCTTTTTGATAATTCTGTCTATATTTTAAAAAAGAATCTGGGTTCATCAGTTATCTGGCTTCATGTGGATGATGGAATTGTGGCATGTGATTCTCATGAAACTTTGAAGAAGTTGGAAAAAGATTTGGCTGGAGTTTTGGAAGTTAAGTGGAAGAAAAAGGTGGATTGAATAGTGGGTTTAGATGTGGAAAGAGTCAGGGATGGGTTTATTTTGTCTCAAGCTCCTCTTGCTCAGAAGATCAGCAAACTTCATAATCCTTCTCAATTGCATACTAAGGCTCCCCTTCCAAGTAAGTGTAACCTGGTTTCAGCAGATCCATTATCTTCTCCAATTGACCCCCTGGGCTTCCTGTCAATTGTTGGTTCTTTAAGCAACCTGGCCCAAGGAACTAGGCCAGATATTGCATATGCTGTCAATCTATTAGCACGCTTTGCCAGACACCCATCAGAAGATCATTGGAAAGCTTTGAAACATCTTGTGGCTTATGTTTCAGCAACAGCTCATTTCACATTTAAGATATTTCCTTCTCATTCAGATTCAGTCACAAAAGTTGAAGTCTATTTTGATTCAAGCTGGAGTGGGCATGAAGGTGATAGAGCTTCTCAAGGCCATATCATATATTTCTGCAAGGTACCTATTATCTGGAGTGCAAAACAGCAACGGACAGTGGCACTATCTAATTCAACAGCAGAATACATGGCTTTTTCATTAGGTGTCAGGACTGGCTTATGGGTCAAGAACTTGCTTGAGGACTTTTTTAACTATCAAGACGCAGTTCATCTTTATTGTGATAATCAGACAGCAGTGAGGACAGGAAAAGACCAATCATCAAATAAGGATACCAGACATTCAAAGAGGGATTTCTATTTTTTCAACCAGCTAATTTTTAACAAAGAAGTACTTCTTACTTGGGTGCCTAGTAGAGATCAAAAGGCAGATTGTATGACAAAGTCATTGGGTGGTTTGAATATTCAACATTGTTTGTCTTATCTTTCAGTTGGAACTTAGTTTTTATTTTATTTTTCCTTCATATTTATCTTTTTCTTATATTTTTTTTCTTTCTTTAATTCATAATCTTTTACTATTAGGCTATTGGTGGTAGAGGCCTTGTTGCAAGGGGGGGTGTTAGGTTTAGATTAGTGAGAACCGCAACTGAGGCCTTTAATGTATGTAGACTGTGTGCGCGAGTCCCCTCTCTTCATTCTGACACGGGGTGAAGAGAGCGAGCTTACCATTGGGGCTGTGGTACTCGGGTGCACAGTTTAGTAATCCTGCAATTATTATTCTGACACGGGGTGAAGAGAGCAAGCTTACCATTGGGGCTGTGGGATTTGGGTGCACAGGGCATTACACTAGATGCATAATATGGACTTATGAAGCAGCAACAAGCAATGGTGTCAGCCAGGCTACTAAACTTACCCAGTAAATAGTTTATTATTTACTAGAGTAGAGATACACCTTTACCTCTCACTTAATGAATTATACTTACTTAAAAAATTACTTATACAATTTTGACTAATTAGTAGGTAAAATTAAGTAAAGATGTAATTCTATTGCTTCCTCATATATTTTATTCTGTTACAGCTTCCTCATTACAACTGAAGAGAAAACTAAAAATACTAAATATTAAATCAAATATTTTTAATTTTATTTTTACTTTGAGATTTACAGAAAGTTAAAATGAATCAAATAAAATGGACATATACAGATAAATACAGTATATGGGTATATCTTTTATAGAACAACTTTAATATTTGAAATGTCTAATTGTGGAATTTTTCTTTCTCTGCTACTCATGTATATAGAATTTTGATTCTGTAGTTTCTCTCCTTTCGGCTATATAAGGCCTTTCAATCTGGCTGTTTTCATTCATTCCATACTTACTTTAAAAATTTATTATATATCCAAACCACATCTATTACTACTGTTTCTACCTTAGTATTTACATCTGCATACTTTAAAGCTTTTTAAGTAATAATAAAAATAACTTTTTTTACCTTTTAATTGAGTATTAAAATATAAAGATAAAAAATAAATACATACCATTTTTTCATCTTGAGTTTTCCTCACCTTTCATTGCCATTGTACCACTGTAAAATCTTCTAGACCAAAAGCACCCCTTGAAAACTGAGGGCCTCTCTGAATAGTTTTCAAACCATTGTTATCTTGATGCTGGCAACCAAATGACCATCAACTCCAACACCTATAGCAATTTTTGGATGAACAACAAACAACAAACATCAAAGGCACATAACTAATGTTTTTTGCCACAACTTGGACTCAAACCTTGCCCCAAATTTAAGGTTTATATAAGTGTAATTGTGCTATATATTTGTATTAGGGGGTATCAATGTTGACTGATCCGCAATTAAATTAATTGCAGATAAAAATCCTTATACCCCAATTATCTTTCACAATTATTTTTGCTAATAATTGGGTTATTAGACACTTTATGTGTAAATTTTCACCTCTTATCCGACATTTTTTCACTCAATTTTTCATAACCACATCTTGGAATACTCTCTGCATATGCCTACTACCTTGCTGCGCACTCCCATTCTCATCCCATCCTGTTCATTCTATCCGCTCAGAATTTCTCCCTATTTCATCTATTTGATTCTGCTCCTTTTCATCTCACTCTTTCATCTGCTTGTTTCTGCTCCTTTTCATCTCAATATCTCATCTGCTTGGTTCTGCACATTTTCATCTTTAATTATCTTAACATGCCTCATCATCATAGATCTTCTCAAAGGCAGTCATCACCTAGTTGTTATTCAAATCCCACTACTCCCTCTCTCCCCCACTCTGCTGAGAAATCCAAAATTGTTCAACTAAAAAAAGATGATCATCTCATTCTTATCAACTGGCTAAAAACTAAATCTAACTATGATTCTTGTTTTGGTACTGAAAATGCAACTAAAGTAAGACAGCCCCCGCATCAAAAATTAATGGTTATCTTCTAATGGCCAATGAATTACATAATAAGACTAAGGGAAGGATAGATCTTTTACCAAAACAGATGTCTGAGCTCTTCAAGCATTATCAAACCAAGTACAAGAAGGCAAAGACTCTTTCATCTTCCACTGGTTTTGGTATTACTGACCTCGATATCAGTAAGGGCATCAAATCCATAGATGATAAACTTGATTCTTTATGTCCTTACTTTAAAGAGATGGATTTGATTTTTGGAGAGCAAGCTTATGTTAATCCTCCAAACATGTTGGATGGTGAAGATCCTATCTCTAAACATGATGTCAAAAGAAATCTTTTTCCTTCCTCTTCTACTCAGGCCTCCCCTCAGTTCACTTCCACATATCAAGATATCTTTTCAATAGATCCTTATGGCAATATAAACAACCTGATCTAACTCAAGTATGTTTTTTTCTTTTATCTTACCAATTCTTTTTTTATTTACATTTGCTAATTTATAAATAGGCTGAAGAACAAATGCAGGAGCCACAATCAACTGAGTCAGAAGCCAGAAATAATGATGAGGAGGAAAATGTGACTTTGAAAAAAAAGCGAAGGGCTTCAAGTAGTCTAAATTTCCACTCTCAAAGAAAAAGAAAAAGTGATACTTCATCTCAAACCCCTTTTTCTTCTATCAAGGAATTTTTGAAGAAACATGATTCTGTTAAGTGATACTGAACCTCTTAATAATTTACTCTGCTTTTCTTCTACTTTTTGTTAATATTTCTTATTTCTCTAGAGCAAGTGGAAGTTGCTAAAGAAACTCTAAAGTTTGAAAAGCAAAAATATGAGCTCTCTTTAAGGAGGGATGACAGGGTACATGATTTGAAAGAGAAGAAGTTTGAACTCTCTTTACAGAAGGATGATAGGACACAAGTCTTGGAGGAGAGGAAGTATGAACTCTTGTTACAGAAGGAAATTAGGGCACAAGACTTGGAGGAGAGAAAGTACAAACTCTCTTTACAGAAGGATGATAGGGCACAAGACTTGGAGGAGAAAAAATTCAAACTCTCTTTACAGAAGGATGATAGGTCACAAGACTTGGAGGAGAAGAAATTTGAGTTATCTTTAAGTATTAAAAAATCAAAGAAAGAGGAGAAAAAACTTGATCATCAAAACCTCATGGAGCAGATGAAATATGAGCTTGATCATGATGAAAATTCCAAAAAGAAAGAATTCTCGATAGAATGTGTTAAAGCTAATAAATCTATTGAGGAAATTGAACATTGTAGAAAATCCTATAGTACTAGCTATAGGCCTTGACCAAGGGAGTTTGAGTAAAACCAGAAGAAAAACCCCTGTCCCTTTACAAAAATAAAGTGAGATTTACCTGTTACAGTAAATTGGTTCCTGTTACCACAAAGCCCCTTTTTCAAACACACTTGACTGCTTGATAAGTCAAGAAAGTAGTCTCCAGACAGACTACCAAACCAAAGAACTAAAATGTAGACTAATGTTCACACCAGAGAAAGCAATTATACTTGATGTAGGTTGCAAATTCACACCAGAGACAGCAATAATTCTTGCTATAGCTTGCAAGACTATAACAGAGAAAACAGTTGATAAGTTAAGTTAAATGAAGAACTAACTTGCAACAAAACACAGCCAAATTGTGGCCAGAAAACAGTGAAAACTGAGTGAGGAAAAAGGATATCACCGCCGGATGATTTAATGATAATTAAGGTTGCCCTAAACTGTCCTAATCACTATATACACACAGACCACTAATCAAGAGCCCATGCACACCTGCAAATCTGGCGTTCCTGACCACCAAATTTCATAAAACCTCCCTAGAAGCACTTCCCAGCCCTCTAGCACTAAGGCAGGTGGTCCGCCCGGCACCAGGAAGCCCGCCTGAAGTGGCCTGACCACTCTGAAGCCAGAAAACCACCAAAAACACCCAAACTACTTAGAAAATTTACCTACAACTACTAAAACCCTAAAACTCATAATTAGGCTATAACAACTTTGTGACATGAAATGTAGAGAAAAATCCGCTCTTTCTAATGGTACTAAGCAATTAACCCTAAGACTGAAGGCTAGCCTGTAAAACACAAAAAACAAAATTCAACAGCAAACTTTTAAGAATGAAAAGTGAGAAATTATCCCCCAAATGCTTATGCTATGAAAAATTTCCAGAAGACATAAAATATAGAGAAAAGCCAGGGCTATCCAATGGTAGCATCCATATCCCCGTAGTCACAATATTTGCTGCATAATTCCAGAAAAATACCTAATAAATTAAACAATGTCAATTAACGCATATCAAAACAACACCAAAAAAACCAAAAAAGAGCTTCACCAATGTTGGAAGACCACATCCTCCCTCCAATAGAGAATTTGCACATTCCCCTATACCACAACCACCATGTTCAGCTTTCTTTCATAATCTGCTACTGACATTAGCCCCTGCCAATACTGCATTTACAATAATCTCATCTGCTCCATCTCACCACCAGCTCATCCCTACAGAACCTCCTGTGATGCCTGCCACTCTAGAAAAAGGACTTGCTTCAGACCTGGTCCATTGTCTTCTGAAACTTCTTCACCTTCTCCACAACCTGATCCACCTTCCACTAGTACCAAAAGATCCAGGCCTTTCATCCTGATCCCTAGACTGGTCACAAATTACACCCTCCAAAAAAGAGTGTCCACCCTACTACTACCACTACCTCTACAACCCCTGGTCCATCTGATTGTAAACACAGAACTTCTTCATACTGAACTCCAATCTGACAATTTTCCAGTTCATTTTCCTTTTGACAGAAATGATGACAATGTGGGAACCATTGAAACACCCCCACCTAACCCATTTCCCACCATTAAGGACCAATTTCTTCAACATTCTTCTCAACAGAAGCATCTCGTATTAAACTATTTCCAATCCACTCCTGCTAAGAACCCACATGATCTTGAGAAAAGGAAGAACCTCATACACCAATTCAAAGTTAATTCTGAACATTTTGTCACATCTCTTGATTCTCTTCTGCCTCCTGACTCTTGATTAATCTCTTTACTTAGAAATAAAACAAAATCTTGACTCCTCCAGACGTCCTGAATGTAGCCAATCATCATTAAAAAAGTTCCTCAGTTTACAGTCTTGGGGGACTAATCCTCAGTTTTAAGTCTTGGGGGACTAACAGCCCTCATTTTATAGTCTTGGGGGACTCAAAAACCCTCAGTTTATAGTCTCGGTGGACTAAAAACCAAAATTATAAAGACAAAACCAGAGATAAAAACATTTAAGAACCAAAGAAACAAACTAACATTCTGGTGTAACTGTTCTACAGAGCAGCCAGCTCATCAGTTACCCCCACAATTGCCTTAACAAAATTCAGAGACTCCCCCTTGGATACCCTCTGCCAGAATAACACCGTTCCCATTATCAGTTTATAGTCCTGAAGGACTCAACCATTAACCATCCTCAGTTTATAGTCTTGGGGGACTGTACCAGTGTTCAGTTTAAAGTCTTGACGGACTTTCCAGTGTTCACTTTAAAGTCTTGATGGACTAATTGCAATTTTCAGTCTAAAGTCTTGATGGACTGCTTGACATTTTCAGTTTAAAGTCTTTATGGACTGTCAAGTAGTTTTCAGTTTAAAGTCTTGATGGACTGCTTGCAATTTTCAGTTTAAAGTCTTGACGGACTGATGCATAGCAAAGGTGGGGCTGCCTCCATGTAAAATGCACCACTGCCAACCTTCTGAAATTCCACTCTTCCTACACCATCTACACATCACTGATAAATCTGTTAATTCATCTCTTTTTTTCCCACTATTGCTCCTTCAAAGGTTATGGCTAGATCACCTAATTTTAACCCATTGGACCTTGCTTCACTGCTCCAAAAGACTATGCTTGCAAACAGTGCATCCACATGTGCAGACCTTGCACTTTCACTCTTCCTACCCCACAGGCCAAACTCTATAACAGGGCTTGTGATTCTTGCAACTCCAAAAAGAAAAGGTGTGACAGAGATCCCAATTACCCAATACCTCCAACTTTACCATCACATAAATATATATCCAGATAACCTACCAGGTCACCAGAGTATGGACCTGCTTCTTCCTTCTTGTCTTCTGCTCCTTCCAGAAGATCACACTGTTCTACTCCCAAAACCAAGCCCAAAAGACCAGCTTTATCATCCCAAGAATCTGCTTTCCTCTCAGAAAATTCATCAAAATTGGCACCAAAATCAGCTCCTAGGCTGATAGACCGCGTCCAGGCGGCTATCCCATTGTCAGGCAGCCTGCCCACCTCATCAAAAAAAGAAAATCAGGCTCAAAACATCCAAATTCAGCCAAAAAACAACCAAATTCTTCCATCCAACACCAATAATGTTTCATCACAACCTCCTAATTCTCCAAGAGAAATGCATACCTCCACCATTTCTTCTTCTATTAACACCAGAACAGCCAACACTTCTTCTAAACACAAAACTCCTGTTGCTTCAGGAGAAAACCACTTCACCTCTCCTCTGGCTGCCAATTATTCTTATGATACCTCCTTTTCTTCTGAATTTTCATCCAGCAGATCCCAATCAGCCACCAGATCACCATCTCCTGATACTTCCTCCAATCAACCTGGCACTCCTCTGCCAGCATCTAATAAACCTGCACCAAGCAATAATATAAACAATGACAACAACAACAGCCCTGCTGCTGCAACCAGAGCCCAGGAACCTCTCTCTTCTCCTTCATCTTCTCAACACAATTCAGAGGATTTACCTGAAAATTCCAACCTCCATCTGGTGGACCCTCCTACAATACCTGTCCCAAACTCTTCAGCCATCTAGATTCCAGCCTCATACAAATTTGAAGATCTTCCAATCTGTAAGTACCAAATTAAAATAATAAAATTCAATTTCTTTAACAGAGAATAATTTTTGAGCATATTCTTCTGATTTTAGTTGGAACCCCGCCTACTGCAACTGAATTTGGAACTGGCCAACCTCTAGAAACTACCTTGATGCTGGATTATGCTGATATGAAGCAACAACTTAGCATGATTTGTTCAAAAATGCTTAAGGCCTTTGCTCTCCATGGTCCATTGAATGATTTTGAGAATAATCTAAGAAAAAAACTCCTTGATGACCACTGGAAGATGTCTTGAATTATCAAGCACACTTTCCAGCACTCCATTCCTTATTCTTCTTCTTCTTCCAAAAATTTACCTTCTATCCCAGTTCCAGACCATTATAACCCGTATACTTTCTCCAGACACCTGCACCACAAAGAACACAGTTCTTCCTCTAATCCAAACAAGAAGCAAAAATGCTAAAACTATCTGGACCAACGACCAGAGGCTTCTTCATCCCGTCATTAAATAAAATAATTTAAATATAATTACTAACTAGAAAAATAATAACAGCTAACAGATATATAAAAAAATTTGTTTTATTTTATTTTTATTTTTAATTTTAATTTTAATTTTAATTTTAATTTTAATTTTAATTTTAATTTTAATTTTAATTTTAATTTTATTTTTATTTTTAATTTTAATTTTATTTTTATTTTTATTTTTATTTTTATTTTTATTTTTATTTTTATTTTTATTTTTATTTTTATTTTTATTTTTATTTTTATTTTTATTTTTATTTTTATTTTTATTTTTATTTTTATTTTTATTTTTTTTTATTTTTATTTTTATTTTTATTTTTATTTTTATTTTTATTTTTATTTTTATTTTTATTTTTATTTTTATTTTTATTTTTATTTTTATTTTTATTTTTATTTTTATTTTTATTTTTATTTTTATTTTTATTTTTATTTTTATTTTTATTTTTATTTTTATTTTTATTTTTATTTTTATTTTTATTTTTATTTTTATTTTTTATTTTTTATTTTTTTATTTTTATTCAATAAACTACTAAAATACTAAAAAAAATTTGAAAATGAAATTACAATGAAATAAATAAAATAATATGAAGTACATAATAGGGGGTGTCAGTTCTGGAAATCCGCACTTAACTTAAGTGCGGATTTCAAACCAAATCAGCACTTAAATTTTGCAAAAAAGTCACTTATTTCAAAAATGGGTGTCAGTTCTGACCTCAAATCAGCACTTTTTTTGTGATTTTTTTTTCAAAACCACATGTTGGCCACATCATCCCTTTCTTTCCCAAACCATTTTGTACTCTCCAAATGTCCTCTTTGTGTACTTCATTCACTCGGGTTGGTATTTTGGTTTGTTGCATATTCATTTTTTTTTGGAATTTATGGTGAAAATCTTTTTTTTGGATGGCTCATTGGTTTTCTTTCACCAACTCAACATGAAATCGCATATTTTCTGAAATCGCATATTTTGTCAGTGATTTTTTTTCATTCATCCCTCATATCCTTTTCCTATTCTCCTCCAACATCCCTCAAACAATTTGGTTTCATTCATTTCGTCATCTCATCTCTCCAGGTAAGTCACTTTATTCTTTTTTTTGATTTTTTGATTACTAATTATAATTTTTTTTGTTTTTTTCTGTTTATTTTATTTTTTTTATCTAAATTTTTTTTATAAGTGGTTATTTTAGATTTCAATGGTATAATTAAACTTTTTTTCTCTCTCTCTTTACTTTCTTTTTTAGCTCCATCACCCTACTCTTCATCCCTCCTTGGAATGGTCATTATCCCCCCTTTCACTTATTTCACTTATTTTTGGCTCCATTTCATTGAAAGACATACATTGCACATTCTTTATGCATTTCACTTACTCCATATTCAATTTCCCCACAATTCCAACATCAATCTTTCTCACTCTATTTTTTCTACTTTTCAATCAAGGTAAGTTTCATCTCCTTTTTTTCATGCCTATATGATATCTCATTCCTTTTATGAAAACTTCATACTTAAATATATGTATGACTCTTATCTGGATAACAGTGAACTTATAAAACTCCTTTTGATCTCATCTTCATTACCACTTTTCAAGTTTTTGTAAAATTATGAAAATCAGACTAGGAATTAGGGTTAGGTTTATTCAAATCTAATTTTCTTTTTACTGAAGATTCTGCTGAAGGCTACCTTTCATTTCCTACAAACAGATTTGAATTTGATTCAGTGGTTGCTGAGATATTGACCGTTAAAGTTGAGCCTTTTTTTCCCAATTTAAATTTTTATTTCATTTTTTTATGTAACAAATTAGGGTTAGGTCTATTTAAATCACATTTCCTTTAACTGAAGATTCTACTAAAGCATATCTTTCATTTCCCACAAACAGGTTTGAATTAGGTTCAGTGGTTGCTGAGATTTTGACCTTTGAAGTTGAGCCTTTTTTCCAAATTTCACTTGTCTTATTTCACATTTTTATATTGCATATTTAGAGTATTTAGAGGATAAGGATTATAAAACTCTTATATGATTATTATCTAGGCATTTCAATTATATAGGCATATATTTGTTGCTCACGAATATCACTAAAGCTCAAAAAGATGAAGATTTTTGCTTATGGGACACTCTACCATCCTTTAACTCTTTTCTTGCTCTTTGACTCAAAAAGCACTGTAATAAAGCATTTGAAAAAAATCATGAACTTGCAACCAAAGTTGGAATACCAAATTGGTGTGACTCTAAATGGGAAGATATCAGCCACGAATATCTTTTATTTTCTAATGTTATTATCACTCATTCTGGATTCCACAATAGGATTCATATCGATAGGAATGATGCCAATTTTCTTACTTTTGGTATATTCTCATATATCAATCCGATAACTGGCCAACCAATACCATCTCCAGCTAAAATCAAAGGACATGATTTATATTTTCCAGACCACCGGTGTGGTAGCCTAAAGTTTAGTACGGCACCTTAATATGTAAATGGAGTTATCACGGCATGCAAGATTGGTGTTATTACTTATTTATTTTATAAAAAAAGGGTTTTATTTAATTTATTTGAGTTTTAAATATGAAGAAATTGGTCATGAGCGAATGCCTACACGAAGACAATTTATTTTACGGAGAAAACTTATTTTTACGGTCTAAAAAAATTATAAGTATTAAGTCGAGTCACTCAAGAACCTTGGGAAATTTTCCCAGAATTTTTACTATTTTTCTTAAATTTTTAAATGAATTTTAAAGTTTTATAGAAATATTTACGTTTTCAAAAATTACTTAACTTTGATGAATTTTCACGGGGTAATTAGAGCTGCGCAGACTACGAAAATTAGTTTGGTATGTAAAGGGGAAGTAGCTCTATTATGTGTAATTTTTCTAGATTTTTTATTATGGTTTTAAGGTTCTAAATTGAGTCCGGAAGTCCCGACGGACTCCGTACGGACTCCGCTTTGACTCCGTATGGACTCTGTACGGACTCTGTACGGGCTCCGGATTGACTCTGGAAGAGCTCTGGAGGGGAAAATTTAGGCACGTGACTAGGAATACTTAAGCGCTTCTCAAACTCGAAATTGAGAAGGGGGGGACACATCATACAGCTTAATCATTAACCACCACGGTCTCATTTTTTATTAGTCAACAAATTAAATAAATTTGTAATACCCTTATAACTTTATATTTTTATATTTAACATTTTAGAAATACTATTCAACAATTTAAATCACACTTCATACAGGGTATCTTTAGAAAGGTCTTCGTCGCTGGGACTTGATTATTGCTGTCTCATAAAAACTTAAATTATTATAAAAACATAAAAGTCAATCTTTTCAGATCTTTCACTGGTACACCTTAATTGTTGTTATCAGTATTTCTTTCTCAACAGCCACTTTCTTTAAATCTCAATAAGCGTTAATTATTTTAGAGTTTCATTATTTTATCAATCAGATCTAAGTAGATTGGTTAGCTTAGTGATTTAGAACACCTACTTTGTTATTTTTATTGGAAGGACGGGGTTTTCAGCTAAATCCACATATCTCCTCCGGATTCTGCTTACAGCAAGGCGACTGTAAGAGTTTACCTTACCATAGTTGGCGCCCAACGTGGGGTTCGATTTCTCTAGCTTTCTTTAAAAGACTTACTTGGATCAAGAACGTTATTAGCCTGCAAGAGGCTTTTTTTCTGGAACTCTAATTGGATTTTTGTTATTGGCCTGCAAGAGGCTTGTTATTTTATCGATTGTTAACGCTTTTCATTACTTATTGGGATGTCTTCTTCTGCTGTTGCTTCTGGATCTTCTAACCCTCTTACTCCCTCAGTTAGAATTGTTTCTTGGGATGGCCCAAAGTTTGATGGGGAGGAGGTTAAATGGTTCATTAGCAGGTATGAAGCTGCTGCTGCTGTTGATGGTGCTTCCCATGTGGATATGGTGAAGCAAGTTAGGTTTTTTATTGCTGATAGGGAGGTGGAAAAAGAGGTTATTGATATGCAGGCATTCAAGGACAAGGATTGGGTTAAGCTTTCTAAAGCTATGGTTGATAGATGGGGTGTTAGGTTTACTATGATGGACCTCAATAAAATCGTTGGAGACTGGCAAGCAAAAGGTGGAGTTTCTTCTATGGCTGACTTCAAAAAGCTCTGTGTTCAGTTTGATGAAGTGGTGGAATATCTCATACTGGTGGACAAGTTAGTGCATGAGAACCAAGCAAAAGATTTGTTTTGGACAGCATGCAGCAGGGATATTTGTATGGACGTCTTGAAGGATCTTTCAAGAAAAGATTTGATGAAGGAACTGCCTAATGGTGAGCAGAAACTGCCGGCTCTGGAGGTTATCAAGGACAACATTCAAGCCCATCTAAAGTTATTGGCGTTGGACAAATATCAAGAGTCATGCACTCAATATGTTAGCAAGGTTAGCGAAGTTTTGGCCGAAAACAACGATATTATGGTCAAAGCCCAGGAGGCCAAGAAGGCACAAATGGGATTACCGGCTGCTAAAGTTGAGGTCAATGTAGACAATAAGATGGTCAATCACTTGGCCGATTTAACGAAACAATTAAAAATATTTGTTCAAGAGACTCAGAAGGCCAATAAGGCCCCAATCGCTTCTTCGTCGACGTCAACTTCTTATCAGTCCAGAGGTTATGAACGTCGAAATTATAATGGCAATAATAATGGTAACCGCTTCCCAGGCAATGGGAGAAATGGTGGCGATGGTGGTAATGGTTATAGAGGTGGCTATGATGAGCCAAAGGTGTGCTCCTATTGCAATAGGAGGGGTCACAGAGCAACAGTTTGTTTTGCTCTTGATAAGGATATGGATGCTGGGCGAGTTTTATTTGATGGTAAAGTTTATAAATTTCCTGATGGTTCGTTCATCAAGCCCAGTGATGGACAGTCTCCTTCTGATTTGGTCAGAAGAAGTTTAACGGCTGAAAGGAGAGCCAGATTTGAAGAGGTGACGGATGAAGATGTTAATGCCAAGAGTGGCAAAAATGGTAATGGTAATGGTGGTAAAGCTGACAAGGGCAAGGAGAAAGAGGTCAGTAAAGCCACATTTTCTACTTCTTTTGGTGGTTTAGAGCTGGCGACGGTTGCCCAGGTGGAGGGTAGCTGTATGGCTGGCGAATACGATGTTAATGCTGCTAGAAGAGCAGCTGCTACTAAGGCGAAAAGTAGCATTCAGAGCCAATTGAGGGCTAATCCTGGCAAGGCCAATAACAAAGTGAACCCTTACTCTAAGGACAAGAATTCTAGTGCTCAAACTGCCGCCAACAAATTGAACCCTTACTCTAAGGACGAATTATATAAAATGCAGAAGGGGATTGCTGATATGGGGCCCCCTAGTTATGGCAAGTTTGATTTAAATGGTGAGCCTATGCCAGAGGATGATTCGGATTCTGAGGAGGACGTACCATTGGCGTCTCTACCCAGACCAAGTTTTAGCGGTCCCATCCCAATGGAGGGAGTAAGAAGGACTAGCGATGGATCAGGATTAGTGCAAGAAGCTGGTGACGGAGTTAGGGTTATAGAAAGTGAAGATGTTATTATGGGGGGTGAAGATGGCTCGGTTGGACCTCAAGAGGTACCCAGGGCCAAGGTTGTTAAATCAAAGGTCCAGTATGAGCGGCCAGTAGTTTCTGGTCAAGCTAATGCAATGGACGCAGTTTTGAATAGGGTGAATCAACTGCAGATTCCCTTATCTTTGGGGGAGTTATTGACGATTAGTCTGGCGCTTGCTGAAAAGCAAAAGAAGCATTTGACGAGGCGTCGGGTTTCCACTGGAGAGGTGGAATATATTTGTGAAAATGCTGAAAAGTTTGGGGAAGATGTAGATACGCATTTTTCCACTCCCCTGGGTTACCTGGTGGTAACTCTAAATGGTAAAGAAGTAAAGGCCTTGGTCGATTCAGGGTCTCAAATTAATTTAATTTCATTGGAGCAAGCGACGAGTATAGGCTTGCCAATTAAAAGTGGAACTGGGGGAAAACTCAGAGGTATTGGAGGGCATGCAACAGAGCTGATGGGTACAGCTGAGCATGTCAGGTTAGGCATTGGTGGATCTGTTGGTAAGGTTCACTTTTATGTGGCCAGAGGAGCAGTCAAAACTGTTCTTGGTGGTCCTTTTTTGATGGATTTTGAGGCCAGGATAGGGTATCAAGCTGGCATGGGGATTAGTTTGGAGATCACTGGTGAAGATATGCGGAGGTTACATATGCGGTTAGCGCCTCCTGGAGATGAAGGTTGGGAAACACGGCCAGGGATTACTACTCTGTGCCAGTGTTGTGTTTGCACCAAGAAGCGGCATATTAAATGGACGGCTTCTGGTGAATTATGTTTGTTGGAAAGGGATGGACGCCCTCATTTTTTGGGGTAGCAGGGGCTGATCACTCTAATGTTGTAATCTCTCCTCAGGATGAGATCCCGGATTGCAATAGGTCAGCTCACTTGGAGATAATTCAAGTGGATTCTCAATTATTTTCTGTTAATATTACTTTGGAGTGCAAATACGTTTTGGACTTTTCTATATGTTTATTGGATTTACCCGGTTTTTCTATTAAATTTAAAAATGGTGAAAAAGGCAAAATGGGCCAAATTAGGTTGGATAAAAATTGGAAGGGTATGTTTTATGACCTCCAGCAAGAGGGTAAACTGCGAAAATCTTATCAAAACCCGATTAAAAATCTTAGTATAATTAAAACACAAAAAAATAATTTTTGTGAAAATGTTATTCCGGACCTCCAGCAAGAGGTTAAACTGCAATTATCTCCTTCTATTACGGACCTCCAGAAAGAGGGTAAACTGCAAAAATCTCATCAAAACTCGATTAAAAATCTCAGTATAAGTAAAACACAAAAAAATAATTTATGTGAAAATGTTATTCCGGTTCTCCAGCAAGAGGGTAAACTGCGAAAATCTTATCAAAATCCAATAAAAAATCTCAGTATAATTAAAACTCAAAAAAAAATTTTTTGTGAAAATTCAATTCCGGTCCTCCAGCAAGAGGTTAAACTGCCGACTTTCTTTACAGGCGATTTAATTTTGGATAAGGGAAGCAAAGGTGTTGGAAAATCTGTTTATAAATTAGATGAGGGAAAGGAGAAAAGGGTAAAATTTAAAAATGAAATAAAATATTTTTCTAATTTTTCTTATTCTGATTCTGGCGATGAAGAAGATTCATTTGATGAAAGTTTTAATGGCGATACAAAAGGAAATGTTTTACCTCAAGTTAATTTAGATGTGGACGCAGCCAAATATAAGAAAGTAGCAAATAAAGTTCGACCTATTAATGAACCGCTACCTGCTGAATTAAATCCACCTTTGAGAAGACCAAGGTTATCAAGAGATCCTTATGAAAGTCCCTTGGTAAAGAATCCGCCTGAATTTTATGAGACGTCAAGAATCACTTTTGAGAGACTGGGTGTTGTTAATTTTGGACCTGATGGTTGGTTGTCTGGAGAAGAGAAGAAGTTGTTGTTGGATGTGATGGTCAAGCGAGAGAAGGCCATTGCTTTTGTAGAAGAGGAGAGGGGTGTGTTGAAGCATTCCTATGGGGAGCCTTACAAGATTCCTGTGGTATGTCATGAACCGTGGCAGCAGAAACCGATTCCTATTCCGGCTGCATTAAAAGAAGCCTATATTGAAGTTGCCAGAGAACGGATACGCACTGGACTGTATGAGCAATCAACATCAAGTTATTCTAGTCTGGTATTTTGTATCAAGAAACCGAACGGCAAGCTTAGAGTTGTTCATGATCTTAGGGAATTAAATAGGGTTACAATAAAGGATGCTGGGATACCACCTAGTGCTGAGGAGTTTGTTGAAGCGTTTGCAGGGAGAATGTGTTATGGTTTGGGAGATATTATGGGTGGATATGATGAGAGAGAGTTACATCCGGACTCAAGACCTCTCACTACATTCGATACACCACTTGGACGTTTACAGTTAACAAGATTACCTCAAGGAGCAACAAATTCGGTTGCAGTTTATCAAGCTCAGATGGCTTGGATCCTTCAAGACAAAATTCCACAATATGCTGGAATCTTTATAGATGATGGAGGAATTAAGGGACCAACAACCGACTATGATAACCAGGTGTTGGAAGAGAATCCCGGGATACGCAAATTCATTTGGGAATTTGCAATTACATTAGAAAGAATCTTGTTTCGAATTGAAGAGGCTGGTTTAACTATTTCAGGATCAAAATTTTCATGTTGTGTTCCAGCCTTAGAAATATTAGGCCATGTGGTATGTAGAGAGGGTAGGATTATGTCCAAGAAGAAAGTTAACAAAATTCAGTCCTGTCCAAGACCCAAGAATACGACCGAAGTCAGAGGGTTTTTAGGCGTTTGCATATATGTTAGAATGTTTATCAAGGACTTTTCTTCATTGGCAGCTCCATTGAGACGGTTAACGAGAAAGGATGCAGACTGGGAGTGGGATGAAGAGTGTGAGAAGGCATTTGTGAAGTTGAAGGAGGTTGTGGGGAAGGATTTAGTCCTGCAAAAGTTGGATTATGGAAAAGATGCTGGCAGAATTTATTTAGCAGTTGATTCAAGTCAGATTGCAGCTGGGGCGGTTTTGTCTCAGATGGATAAAGCTGGTTACATCAGGCCAGTTAGGTATGAATCTGTAGTATTTACTGAGGTCGAATCAAGATATTCTCAACCAAAATTGGAATTATGTGGTGTGGCAAAAATACTGAAGAAACTTCAGCATATTTTGTGGGGGCAACATTTTGAGTTGCAAGTGGATGCGAAATCGTTAATCCAGATGATTAATTCCCCAAGTTTACCAAACGCACCTATGACGAGATGGGTAGCTTTTATTCAACATTTTTCGTTTGATTTAGTTCATAAGCCTGGCAAAACTTTTACTATGCCAGATGGTTTATCAAGGAGACCACCCACTGAAGAAGATTCAGACTCAGAAGAGTTCGATGAAGATATACCTATTATCAAAGCCAGCACTAAAGGAGCTGAAGACTTTCCATACCTCCCCCATGAGGTTAAACTGGCAGGACTATTGTGTTTAGATTATGATGATGATGACCTCCACCAAGAGGATAAACTGGAAAATAGTTTTTATGTTAATAAAGGTGTTGGAAAAGGTGTAGATAAATTCGGTAGAAAGGAGGTAGAAGAAGATGTGGTGTATGTAGAGGAAGATGGATTGGTAGTGTGGGATAGTAGTAAATTAAGGAATGGTGTATATGTTGGAGAATTAGAGAATTTAAATAAAAGGGTGGATAAAGAGAAAGAGGTATTTTCAAATACGGTTTACGAAGGATCCAAAGGTTCAGAAGAAAAATGTCGACATAGCTCAATTAAAGATTTATTTAGGGGTCAACGCTTATTGGCTCATTCATGTGCAGGTGATATTGGTGATAGAGAAGTCCCTATTGATGTTATATTAATCGATTTTCAAGATGAAGTCTGGGGTCAGACTGGTTTTTATTTTTTGTTAGTCAAATATTTGTTGACTTTAGAGAGGCCAGAAGAGTGTGAAGACAATGAATGGGTGGCTATCAAGAGGAAGTCATCTACGTTTTACCTATCTGGTCGACGTTTAATGAGGAGGAGATATCCAAATCCTCAAGTAGTTATAACTCAACAGAAGGGGCAAGAATTAGTTTTGAAATCACTGCATGAAGATCTCGGGCATAGAGGCGTTGGAGAAACATTTAGAAGAATTTCTGATCCATTTTGGTGGCCTGGCATGAAGATGGCTGTTAAACAGTGGGTTCAGTCATGCGAAGAATGTCAAAGACGAAGTTATTTAAGGCCAAAAGAACCTGGACGCGCGACCGGTGAATATACGCTCTTTGGGAGAGTTAGTTTAGATGCCGTTCATATAAAAGAGGGACGGTATAAATATTTAATTGTGGCCAGAGATGATTTATCTGGTTGGGTAGAGGCAGCGCCTCTTATTAATTTAACTGCCAAAAATGTGGCAGAATTTTTTTTGAATAATTGGGTATATAGGTATGGGGTGATGAAGTTGGTAACGGTAGATGGAGGTCCTGAATTTGGGACAGAGTTTAAAGAGGCCGTATTGAAAGTTGGATCAAAGGTTAGGGTAGCAACCCCATATTATCCTGAAGCTGAAGGCATGGTTGAAAGAGGGCATCAAGTTATTAAGGATGCTTTAGTTAAAATGTGTGGGACAAGTGCCGAAAAGTGGAGGCACTATTTACCTTTAGTTTTATTTGCTGATCAAATCACTGCCAAAAGGACAACCGGATTTTCACCTTATGAACTTGTTTTTGGACAGAAAGCAGTTTTACCAGTTGATTTAGAAGCTGAATCATATCTTGGAGTTGACTGGGACATGGTCAAAACTACTGAAGAATTATTGTGTGCAAGAATGATGCAGCTAGAAAAGAAAGAAGAATATTTAGAAAAGGCATATTCGCGGATGATGAAGATCCGAAATCAATCAGTCAGATATTGGGATGAGCGGTTGGCACATCGATTAAGGAAACCTTTGAACCCAGGAGATATGGTCCTGGTGTATAATAGAAGTTTGGAAAGTCAATGGGGAAAGATGTTTGCAGATAGGTGGAATGGACCGTATAAAATCAAGGAGCAAGTTTCCGGCGGTTCATATGTGCTAGAAGAGTTGGATGGAGTAGTTTTAAAGAAGAGGGTAGCGGCCGATCAAGTGAAACGGTTCTATCCTAGAGGCACCAGGAGTGCCGAAGTCTTCCTCCGCAATGAGGATAAACTACAATTTTAATGTTTTTTTTTTTTTTTAAATTTATAACTCCGAAATGAGGATAAACTACAATTTAAATGTTTTTTATTAAATTTATACCTCCGCAAAGAGGATAAACTATGAAACTTCTTAAATTTTATGGATCCTCCGCAATGAGGATAAACTATGATATTTACAAAATTTTATGGATACCTCCGCAATGAGGATAAACTATGATATCGACAATATTTTATGACGACCTCCGCAACGAGGATAAACTATCTTCTTTTTTTATCAAAATACTTTACTATCGTTACACTGCATATGGGCAACGAAACTGTGATGAAACCTTACGAAATTCAAGAAAACCTTCTTTGAAATTTTCAAAATTTAAAATTCTTAAAATATGGGTGAAGATAGTGTTGGAAAATTTTTAAAATTTATTGGAAGAAGTGTTCACACGGGAACCTTCTTAATTTAATATTGGCAAGTGTGGGGGTAATTGATGGGCTGGCTGCTCTATACACAATTACCCCATAATGTTCGTTTCCGAAATTTTCCCTGTTTCTAGTTGAATCCTGGCTTTGTCTTTTAATTTTAGGAAGTCCACTAAGACTATAAACTGGAACGAATCAAGAGACACCGCTCTCAACGCCGGATTCAAGATTTCTTTTATTTTATTTTGTTTTTGATTTTTTTTATGTTATATTGTGATTTCTTTTCTTTAATATATATTATGAATTATTGTAAGGTGATGCTCACTAGTGGTCTCTAATCATTTTTATAAATTGGAGGGAGCCCACCCAGTGATCATCATTATAAAAATTATTTTCTAAAAACTTTCATTTATTTTCTTTACTTTTCAATTTCTCAAAATTGTGTAACCACATCAAGTTGCACTTGGATGTGGGTATGATGTCAAGGGTACGGCTCATCAAATGGCCGGGGGGCATCTTTTAAAATTTTATTTTAAAAATTTTATTACTTTTTTTATCTTTCTTTTCACATTCGTTTATCTTTCTTTAAAAATTAAATTTTAACTTTTATTTCAAAACTATCTCTTTTAAATTAAAAAAAAAATAAAAAATAATAAAATAATAATAAAATAACTAAAAATATAAAATAAAAAATAAAAATAAAAAAATAAAAAATATAAAATATAAAAAAAAAAAAAATAATAATAATAATAAAAAATAAAAATAAAAAAAAAATAAAAAAAATAAAAAATAAATAAATAAATAATAAAAAATAAAAAAATAAAAATAAAATAAAATAAAATAAATAAAAGGTATTTTAGTTTTAGGTAGTTTAGATGTTTATATTTTATTTTTCAAACATTATTCAAGAAAGCTACATACCAGGAAGAACACCATCAAGGGTTGTTATCTTTTGAAGAATTGAAATTAGAAAATTTAGAAGGACCTTGATTGATTTCCTGGGATTCGAATCTTATTTCACGGTCACGATAGTGTTGAAGCCAGTTGGCTATTTTGAAAAGGTCTCTTAACAGTTGCTCTCTCATCCAAGATTCTGATCTATCAGAGGGCGCGTATCGTTGGAAATAAGCGATAAGGTTATTAAAATTAGCAAAAAGATTTTCAGACACTAGGTGAATTGGAACTCTAGGGAAGCTTGGATAAGGTTCTGGTAGTTCATAAGCAGAATATGAAATTGGAGAACCGGTGGACGCTTATCAAATTAAAATATCAGCAAATTAAAACCTGAAGATTAAGAAAATAAAAAAGAGACAACTAACCTGTGTCAACACTATCATGATCATAGATAAATGGCTTACTTGGTAATGGAGTGGGATTTTTTATGTTTAGGAAAGGATTTTTTATTTTTGATAGATGAGGAGGACTGGTGTTGGATTTGGTGTTTGAAGTAGATGTTCTGGGCCTTTTGGATGATACAAGAGAAGATGAAGACTGCTGGCTATTATAGGACCTTTTATGCTTCAAGATGTTGGAAGAAGGAGAAGAATTGTTAGAAGGTTGAAGCATGGCCCTGGGAGCAGCAAGAGTTCTTGGGGGACTAGCAGCAAGTCTAGATTGGAGAGAAGGACCCAGAGGATTAGGTGGTGGAGAAAGATTTAAATAGGCTGATGGAGAAAAAGGTATGGGATCTTTAGAGGTTGATGGGGTAGAAGGTGAAGAAGAAGGAAGAGGTTTGCAGAAGGCGGCGAAGCTAGTAGCAGTGATGGGGAAAGAACCACAGTTCAAGCCAGAACATTTTCTTTTCTTCTCATAGCAGGATAAACAGGCCCTGTTATAAGTGTGCTTTTGCCAGTTAAAAGAGAAGATACATTCCCTATGGGTGAAGGCACAGTATTTGCAAGATTGATCAGCTGAAGCAATGAAGTCAGAAGGTTTCATCTTGTTAGGAGATATTTTTTTTTTGAAGAAGAAAACTTGAAACTAGGATGAAGAAAGCTGGTGGCAAAATCTGGGTTCAAGGATAGAGAAGTTGTTAGGTCCACCAAGACCTTAAACTGGACTATTATCATGTGTTGGGTCCACCATGACCTTAAACTGGATTTCTTATCGATTAAATGTTTGGTCCACCATGACTTTAAACTGGTAGTTCATTCATTGTTTAGTCCACTATGACTTTAAACTGGAAAATTAATATCTGCAGGATAATTCAACATTCATTGGACCACTATGGCCTTATACTGGATTACTTGTCGATCAAATGTTTGGTCCACTATGACATTAAACTGGATTATCAAATTTATTCAATCTTTGGTCAAGCCTAGGCCTTACTTAGGAATATATCAAGATATTTATGCACTTAAACGATCTTTGGTCCACCAAGACCATAAACTGGCAATCGATTATATGTTTGGTCTACCAAGACTTTAAATTGGAATGTCAATCTTTTTTGGATAACTCAATTCAATCTTTTAATTTATCACTGTCCACTATGACTCTAAACTGGTTATTCAATTATTTCTGGAATTGGGTGCTGATAAGCTTTAGGAGGTTAAAATTTTAGGTGGTGATGATGCTAAAGAAAGCATAATGGTTAACTAGGGAAAATTTGTGGCGCTTTAACATGGTCTAAAGTTAAAATTATTATTGGAAGCCTGGCAAAAGTATTTTATGGGTTTGCTGTATAGCAAAGTTTGAAAATTGTGATGAAGGAATCAGAAGTTAGGATGGTAGTTGGATTTTAGGGAATGATTTTTTTTAGTGCCTCATAGTTAGGCCATTTTTGGTGTGAAGCTTGGAGGACCTTATGGCGAGATTGGAATCATAGAATTCGGCTCAGTGGGGGGCCCTATGAGGTTGGAATCAGGAGTATTTGGCTCATAGGAAGATCCACTCTCTCAATGCTGTGACAAGAAGGAAGACTGGTATATGGGAGTCTGAAGGGATTCAAACCTTGCTCTCAGTAGTGGAATCATCACAAGATTTATATTATTTTATTTTATGTTATATCAAGCCAGAGAAGAAAGAAAACATCATTTATGTTGAAAGTTTAAGAAGACCAAGCAAAAACAAATTTTATCAAGTTATACTGTTAGAAAAGATAATTTCTTTGAAATTGTTCAACATCATTATCAAAGCTTTGCATTAAAATTCTTCTTTTCATGAGGTCTTCATGGTTATTAGCTGGAGTTTCCTGAAAATAGGCCAGCATTTTTCGTTTCAACTCATTAGTAAAGTCAAGAAAAAGATAGCGATGAAAATTTGGGTAATGATTGATATAGTCCGTCTTCACTCTACCAACATCATCAGTGTTGGTTATTTCGACAGCTAGAAGTTCAAATATTTTATTAAGTCATAGGTTTAGTCAATTTTGATTAAAAGTTTTTTTTTTTTAGTAAGATAAATAGGGTCTTACATTTAGAGCCAGGAAACATAGTCTCAGCAAAGTTAGTTGGGGGTACTGGCATTATAGGATTAGGATCTTGTGAAGGCAAAATTAGGCCGGGATCCGTTGATGAAGATTGAACTTTTGAAGCTGTTTTTGATCTTATTCGTTTTAAGAAGACAGGAATTTTGGATCGCTTTTTAGAAGTTGAGGGATCAGGGAGAGCTGCTGGTCCTAAATATACGTTTGTTTTAGAAGGAACTATTGGCCGGTTGCATTTGACTTTTTTCACACGGCATAAGTCGCAAGCTGTTCTGCCAGGAAGATTAGGGTTGGACATTAAACAAGGTACCTGGTATCGAGCGCAGAGTTCACATGGAGCGACAAGTTCTTTGGAAGACATATTGATGAAGATGAATTTTAAAGTTGATTAAAGAAGATGGTGGTTGAAGGTTAAAGATGAATATTGTGTTCGACCACTTATGCAAAGTTTTAAGAATGGGGACATTCTCGATTGGAGGGAGGATGTGGTAGCCTAAAGTTTAGTACGGCACCTAAATATGTAAATGGAGTTATCACGGCATGCAAGATTGGTGTTATTATTTATTTATTTTATAAAAAAAGGGTTTTATTTAATTTATTTGAGTTTTAAATATGAAGAAATTGGTCACGAGCGAATGCCTACACAAAGACAATTTATTTTACGGAGAAAACTTATTTTTACGGTCTAAAAAAATTATAAGTATTAAGTCGAGTCACTCAAGAACCTTGGGAAATTTTCCCAGAATTTTTACTGTTTTTCTTAAATTTTTAAATGAATTTTAAAGTTTTATAGAAATATTTACGTTTTCAAAAATTACTTAACATTGATGAATTTTCACGGGGTAATTAGAGCTGCGCAGACTACGAAAATTAGTTTGGTATGTAAAGGGGAAGTAACTCTATTATGTGTAATTTTTCTAGATTTTTTATTATAGTTTTAAGGTTCTAATTGAGTCCGGAAGTCCGGACAGACTCCGTACGGACTCCGTATGGACTCCATACGGACTCCGTACAGGCTCCGGATTGACTCTGGAAGAGCTCTGGAGGGGAAAATTTAGGCACGTGACTAGGAATACTTAAGCGCTTCTCAAACTCGAAATTGAGAAGGGGGGGACACATCATACAGCTTAATCATTAACCACCACGGTCTCATTTTTTATTAGTCAACAAATTAAATAAATTTGTAATACCCTTATAACTTTATATTTTTATATTTAACATTTTAGAAATACTATTCAACAATTTAAATCACACTTCATACAGGGTATCTTTAGAAAGGTCTTCGTCGCTGGGACTTGATTATTGCTGTCTCATAAAAACTTAAATTATTATAAAAACATAAAAGTCAATCTTTTCAGATCTTTCACTGGTACACCTTAATTGTTGTTATCAGTATTTCTTTCTCAACAGCCACTTTCTTTAAATCTCAATAAGCGTTAATTATTTTAGAGTTTCATTATTTTATCAATCAGATCTAAGTAGATTGGTTAGCTTAGTGATTTAGAACACCTACTTTGTTATTTTTATTGGAAGGACGGGGTTTTCAGCTAAATCCACATATCTCCTCCGGATTCTGCTTACAGCAAGGCGACTGTAAGAGTTTACCTTACCATACCGGTGCATCATTGATTTTGGTTTGGGAAATGGTATCATCAAAACTATTTGGAATTCTTCTAAGGATAATCATCAAACGACCAAAGCTCCTCCTGGTTTGGAATCCTGTCAAGATTTAACACATTTTGGTTGCTCATTTCAAATCAGTCATAAGTTGATTCAAAGAATAAATAAGGTAATGAAAGAAGGTAAAGTTAATCAATTTAAAAAAACTTTATCTAGATCCAAAAAGTATGGGGATTAGAGTTGTCATTGAAAATTTTATATTTTTTCATAAATTTTTAATAAATATTTTTTATGTATCAATTTCCTCAACTAAAGTAATGGGCCCACGACCTTGTGTTGTATAAAAGATAATCATGATAACATTTATTTTTTTCATGGGGTTCCTCTAGCCTATACCTGTGGAAAGTCCCAAACTTTTGTTTCTAGATTTGATCTGAATTTTGGCTTGAGGGATTGTCATTACTTTAAACTAGGGAAATTGATATATATTAGATATTTATTTAATAATTTATGTAATTATATTAAATTTAGATGACTTCCACCACTTACTTCAATAAAATGCAGGGGGGTTATTGCCAAATTTTCAAATCTGACATGTGAAATTGATGACTAAGAAAAATTTTGGTGATATCCACCCCTTGCTTCAATAAAATGCAGGGGAGAGTATTGCCAATTTTTTAAAACAGATATAGAATTTTTTTGACTTGTAAATATTTTGGTGAAAATTTTTGACAAGGATGTGAAAGTAATTGTTTCCACCTTGAGCAGGTTTCTGGCTCAAAGGAATAGTAGTACCATCAACAAAACCAATACATCCTGGGAAGCCCTCTGCTTGCATAACGTGAGATGATTCAAGTCACTCTTCTTTTGTTGGCCAGGTGAGAAGTTGAGATTCTAAGGAGTTGATGGCAGTGATACATCGTTTGGTATAAGTGTTAACTGAACCATACCCTAAATCAAAGACATTTTCTAAATGTTTCAAAGTGGCTCCATTACCATTTGAACCCAAACAACATAGTGTGATGGCCAATTGAATTGAAGGATGTCGTTGTTCTTTTTGAGAATTATTGTGAAATATGGGATGATCCTGAATAAGCTCAAGCAATTTAAGGAAAAATTCTTGAGAAGTCCTGAACAGCTGTCTAAAACTGGGTGTAGATAGGTTAAGAAGTGTTTGTATGGTGTACTTGGGGGTATGAAGTACTTGAGGGTTTCTGGGAAGAAGGTAACGTTTCGTGGCCATTTTTGATAAAAAGACAAAATCTTCTTTTAGATCAGAATCAGAATCAGAATCAGAGTCCAAGAGCAGTTCAAGAGCCATGAAAGTCATTGCTTTATGTAATTTATCATGATTTGAAAGTGAGGGAGGCATAACTCTTATATGATATGATACGAAGATGTAAGTGATGTACGATGTTTTGAGTTATGAAGTGTTATGCTGCGGAGTGCTGCGTATGAATGGGATGATGCTGACAAATCGGTGAAATCAGCACTTTTGGTTGAGAAAGTGCAGATTTGAGTGAAATAAGTGACTTATTTCATTTTGAAATCCACCAGTATTGGGGCTAGTGTGTTTTGGAAATCCGCACTTATTTAAGTGCGGATTTGGTCAAATTTAAGTGCGGATTTGTAAGTGTGGATTTGCCAGAACTGACACCCCCTAATTACTGCAAATGGTATCCCCCAGCTAATTGATGAGCTGATCCCCTGATACCTTACCTACATCCAAGTGCACCTTGATTTGGATACTCAATTAAATATTTTAAATGATTAATGATAAAAAATTAGAAATTAAAGAAAATAATAAAAAATGAAACACAGAACTAAATGAAATAAATAAAAAAGAAAATAGCATTGCCCGGCCAATTGATGAGCCTTTCCCCACCATTTCTTGCCCACACCCAGGTGACCCTGATGTGGTAACACCATAGTTTTTGTGATTTTTCCTCTTTACATCCTAATAAAACCCATAAAAAAATTAAAAGAAAAAAAAGAGAAAAAAAGAAAATAATCTAAAACCACTATCTATCACAACTCTAAACACAAAAATCCGAAAAAAAATAAAAGAAAAATTCCAATCCAAAAAAATGATCACTGGGTGGGCTCCCTCCAATAAGTAAAAATAATGGGAGACCACCAGTGATTTGCCGCCACTACAAGGAAACAAAGAACCCGTCCAAAGCCAGTTTAAAGTCATAGTGGACTTAAACCTGAATAACAAAAACTAGAACTAGGATTCAACTAGGACAAAAAAAATACTTGAAACAGAAATTATGAGTTAACTGTTCTACAGAGCATCCAGCTCATCAGTTACCCCCACACTTTCCAAAATAAAATCTAGAAGCCCCCCCTGGGTACCTTCTAACAAAAACAAAAGATACAACACAAAAAAACAAAACCAATAAACATGAAGAGTACAGCACTTGAGGACCAAAAGATTTTCCAGTTTGAAGTCATACAGGACTAAAAACCTGTGAAGATAAACTAATACTAGGGTTCAAAAAAATTAAGAGAAGGGGTTGGAAACAAAAAATCTGAAGTAACTGTTGATAGAGCAGCCAGCCCATTAGTCACCCCCACACTTTCCAAGACAAAATCTAGAGGCCCCACCCATGGGTACCCTTTAACAAAAAGTTTCCAACAAACAGATGCACAGCATAACCACAAAAAAATCCAAAATTAAAGAATGGTCCATATTTTATCCTCATTGCAGAGTCAGTCTTCTTCACTTCTTGTGCCTCTAGAGTAAAACCTCTTCACTTGATCTGCAGCCACCCTCTTCTTCAGGACTTCACCATCCAATTCTTCCAAAACATAAGAACCTACAGAAACTTGAGATCTGACTCTGTAAGGTCCATTCCATCCCTCTGCAAACATTTTTCCCCAATGACTCTCCAAACTTCTATTATACACCAAAACCAAACCACCAGGTTTCATGACATCCCTGAGTCTATGAGCCAACTTCTTGTCCCAGTATCTGACTGATTGATTTCTTATCATCATCATTCTAGAGTATGCCTTATCTTGACATTCCTCCCTACATTCTAACTGTTGCATCCTGGCACAGAGCAAATCTTCTGTTGAGCACACATCATCCCAGTCAATTCCAAGATAAGAGATGGCTTCCAAATCCACTGGTAGAACAGTTTTCTGACCAAAATTCAATTCATAAGGAGAATAGCCAGTTGTCCTTTTTACAGTGAATCTATCAGCAAAGAAAAACAAAGGTAAATAATACCTCCATTTTTCAGCAGTATCTCCGAACATCTTGACCAAAGAATTCTTGATAACTTGATGGCCTCTTTCAACCATGCCTTCAGCTTCAGGATAATAAGGCATAGCCACCCTGACTTTAGAACCAATACTTGCCACAGCTTCTTTGAATTCAGCTCCAAACTCTGGCCCTCTTTCAACAGTCACCAGCTTCATCAACCCATGTCAAAATACCCATTCTTTCTTCAAAAACTCCGCCACACTCTTGGAAGTTAAATTAACCAGAGGGACTGCCTCCACCCAACCAGACAAATCATCCCTGGAAACAATCAAGTATTTATACATCTCCTCCTTAATATGGATGGCACCCAAACTGACTCTTCAAAACACAGTTCATTCACCAGTAGCACAGCTAACCTCTTTGGGTTTTAAATGACTTTTTCTTTGACATTCTTCACAAGATTGAACCCAACCCTGCATAGCCAAATTCATACCTGGCCACCAAAATCTGTAAGCTACTCCTCTATAAGTCTCCCCAAAGCATCTTTGACCAAGGTCTTCATGCAAAGATTTAACACCAACTCTTGAACTTTTTTCTGAGTCACCACAACTTGAGGATTTGGAAGTCTCCTCCTCATTAACCTTCTTCCTGACACATAGAATCCAGGACTTTTCTTCTTGATTGTCAGCCAAGTATTATCATCACAAATATCTGGCCTCTCCAAGGTCAACAGATATTCAACCAAAAAAAATAAGACCCAGTCTGACCACAGGTCTCATCTTCAAAATCCAACAAAACAACATCCAAGGGTACAACCCTATCATCAAAATCACTAGTGTACACATGAGCCACACAACCGGTGTAGACAATCCTAAACTGCTAGCTATAGGCCTTGACAAAGGGAGTTGGAGTAAAACCAGAAGAAAAACCCTTGTCCCTTTAGAAAAATAGAGTGAGATTTAACTTTTACAGTAAATTGGTTTCTGTTACCAAAAAAGCCCTTTTTCAAACACACTTGACTGCTTGATCAGTCAAGAAATTAGTCTCCAGACAGACTACCAAACCAAGGAACTGAAATGTAGACCAATGTCCACACAAGAGAAAGCAATGATACTTGATGTAGGTTGCAAATCCACATCAGAGACAGCAATGATACTTGCTATAGCTTGCAAGACTATAATAGAGAAAACAGTTGCTAAGATAAGTTAAATGGAGAACTTACTTGCAACCAACACAGCCAAATTGTGGCCAACAACAGTGAAACCTGAGTGAGGAACAAGGATATCACCTCCAGATGGTTCAATGATAATTAAGGTTTCTCCAAGCTCCCCTTCTTCACTATATACACACAGACTACTAATTGAGAGCCCATGCACACCTGAAAATCCAGTGTTCCTGACCACCAAATTACATAAAACCTCCCTAGAAGTGCTTCCAGCCCTCTAGCATTGAGGCGGGTGGTCTTCCCGGAACTGGGAAGCCCGCCTGAAACGGTCTGACCACCCTGAGGCCAAAAACCCACCAAAAACACCCAAACTACTTAGAAAATTCACCTACAACTACTAAAACCCTTAAAACACATAATTACACTACAACAACATTGTGACATGAAATATAGAGAAAATTCCACTCTTTTCAATGGTACTAAGAACTTTACCCTAAGACTTAAGGTTAGCCAATAAAACACAAAAAACAAAATTCAACAGCAATCTTTTTAAGATGAAAGGTGAGAATTCATCCCCCAAATACTTATGCCATGAAAAATGTCCTCAAGACATAAAATATAGAGAAAAACCAGGGCTATCCAATAGTAGCCTCCAGATCTCTGTATTCCCAATATTTGCCACATAATTCAAGAAAAATACCTAATTATTTAAACACCGCCATTTGAGGCATACCAAAATACCACCAAGTAAACCAACAAAGGGCTCTGCCAATGTTGGAAGACCACACTGGTCCATCCAGGACACCAATCCCTAAAATTTGGTAAATCCCTTCCCTTCCACTGAATCTTATGAGAATCTAGTTCACTAACAAAAACACCATTTTCCAGATTTGAGCCATCCCAAACAACAGCCCCATCTTCATCAACAAAAATATTTTAATCACCAGAGACAAGATCAGAACCATCCAGTTTATCCTCTTGGCAGAGGAGAGAACATTCATCCAGTTTAGCCTCATGGGGGAGGAGAGAAAAATCATCCAGTTTAGCCTCATGGGGGAGAATAGAAAAATCTTCAGCACCCTTTGTGCTGGCTCTAACAACTGGGACATCTTTTTCAAGCTCTTCAGGATCAGAATCTTCATCTGTGGGCGGTCTTCTTGACAATTCATCTGGCATTGTAAAAGTTTTACCGGGCTTGTGCAACAGGTCAAAAGAAAAATGTTGAATGAAAGCCACCACCTAGTCATTGGAGTATTTGGAAGACTAGGTGTGTTGATCATTTGAACCAGAGATTAAGCATCCACCTGCAGCTCAAAATTCTGCCCCAACAAAACAGTTTGTAGCTTCTTTAAGATCTTTGCTACACTGCACAACTCCAAATTTGGCTGAGAGTACCTAGATTCCACCTCATTAAAGACCACAGACTCATACCTTACTGGCCTGACCTTCCCAGATTTATCTTCCTGAGACAAAACACCACCAGCAGCAATATAACTTGAGTCCACCACCAGATAAATTTTTCCAGCCTCTCTACCATAATCCAACTTGTGAGGAATAATATCATCACCCACCACCTTCTTCAACTTCTGAAAAGCCCTTTCACACACTTCAGTTTATTCCCAATCTGCATCTTTCCTTGTCAACTTCTTAAAGATGAATCCAAAAAAGAAAAATCTTTAATGAAAATCCTGACATACACACAAACTCCCAAAAATCCTCTGACTTCAGTAGTATTTTTAGGCCTTGGCCATGACTGAATTTTATTAACCTTCTTTTTTGCCATAATCCTCCCTTCTTTACATACTCATGCCCAAGAATTTCTAGAGCTGGAACACAAAAACAAAACTTTGACCCAGAAATGGTCAAGCCAGCCTCTTCAATTTCAAACAATACTCTCTTTAGAGTAATTGCATATTCCCAAACAAACCTTCTTATACCTGGGTTTTCTTTCAGCACTTCATTTCCATAATCAGTGGTGGGTTTTTTAATTCCACTGTCATCAATAAAAATACCAGCATGAGTAGGGACCTCATCCTGTAAAATCCAAGCCATTTGTGCTTGATAAACTGCTACTGAATTAGTTGCTCCTTGAGGCAACCTAGTCAGCTGAAATCTCCTCATAGGAGTCTCAAATCTTGTGAGTGGCCGTGAATCAGTGTGAAGTTGCCTTTCATCATAACCACCAATAATATCACCAAAACCATAACACACCCTTCCAGAAAAGGCTTCCACAAAGTCTTCCGCACTTGGTGGTATCCCCGCATCCTTGATAGTAACACTATTCAGGGCTCTAAGATCATGTACCACCCTGAGCTTTCCATTCTTTTTTATAACACAGAAAACTGGACTTGAGTAACTAGAAGTTGATTGTTCATACAATCCAGTTCTGACTCTTTCCCTAACAATCTCCACAAAATCATCCTGGATAGCAACTGGAATTGGAATAGGTTTGATTTGCCAAGGCTCATGACAAACCACAGGAATCAAGTAAGGTTCCCCAGAAGAGTGTTTCAACACACCCCTTTCCTCTTCAACAAATGCCACCACCTTCTCCCTTTGCACAATAAAGTGCAACAACAACTTCTTTTCCTCCTCAGATAACCAACCATCAGGACCAAAATTAACAACCTTTAACCTTTCCATTGTCACTCTAGTAGTTTCCTCAAAATCAGGAGGATTCTTCACCAGAGGAGTACAGTATGGATCTATTGACATCGGAGGTCTCTTCAATGGAGGATTCAAACCTACAGGCATAGGCTCATTGACAGGCCTAATCTTCTGTGCCACCTTCTTGTACTTTGCAGCTCTTCCGTCAACTCAAATGATCTTCAGGACGTTTTCTCCACCAGACCTGGAAAAAAAACCAAGGGTTTCCCCATTTCTCACATGTGTGGCCAAGGTAATGTTTTTGAAAGGTGTAGAAGAAACCCTAGTGGTGCACAATTGGGAGGATTACTTTTACTCCCCAATATCACCACTCCAAAGCTTTTCTGCAATCACACATCTTCATCTTCACTTCCATCTACCAAATCTTCAAATCTCAATTCATCTTCTGAATCATATCTTCTAAAACTGTGCAGTTTATCCTCATGTGGGAGGCCCAAAATAGATCTTTCTGATCTTCATTCTTCAAAAATTTGTGCAGTTTAACCTCTTGCTGGAGGCCCAAAACTAGATTTTGCTGATCTTCACAAAAATATTTTGAATCTTCTTTCTTCATTATCTTTAGAATTTTTTCTTGACTTTCTTCAATTATCTTGAAATTTATATTTTCTTTTCTTTGGTTTTCTTCTTGCCTACAAAAATAACCAGGGGTTTCCCCAATGCTCACAGACCTGGCCAAGTTAATGTTTTTGAAAGGTGTAAAAGAAAACCTAGCAGTGTAGACAATCCTATAGTAATAGCTATAGGCCTTGACCAAGGGAGTTGGAGTAAAACCAGAAATAAAACCCCTGTCCCTTTAAAAGTACAATTGAGATTTACCTGTTACAGTAAATTTGTTCCTGTTACCAAAAGCCCCTTTTCCAAATATACTTGACTGCTTGATCAGTCAAGAAAGTAGCCTCCAGACAGACTACCAAACCAAAGAACTGAAATGTAGACCAATGTCCACACCAGGGAAAGCAATTATACTTGATGTAGGTTGCAAATCCACATCAGAGACAGCAATAATACTTGCTATAGCTTGCAAGTCTATAACAGAGAAAACAGTTGCTAAGTTAGGTTAAATGAAGAACTCACTTGCAACAAACACAGCCAAATTATGGCCAGAAAACAGTGAAAACAGAGTGAGGAACAAGGATATCACCGCTGGATGGTTGTATGATAATTAAAGTTGCCCCAAACTGTCTTAATCACTATATACACAGACTACTAATCAAGAGCCCATGCACACCTGCAAATCTGGCGTTCCTGACCACCAAATTGCATAAAACCTCCCTAGAAGCACTTCCCAGCCCTCTATCACTGAAGCAGGCAGTCCTCCCAGCACTGGGAAGCCTGCCTGAGGCATCCTGACCACCCTGAAGCCAGAAAACCACCAAAAACACCCAAACTACTTAGAAAATTCACCTACAACTACTAAAACCCTTAAAACACATAATTAGGCTATAAAAACATTGTGACATGAAATGTAGAGAAAAATCTGCTCTTTCCAATGGTACTAAGCACTTAACCTTAAGACTTAAGGCTAGCCTGTAAAACACGAAAAACAAAATTCAACAGCAATCTTTTAAAAATGAAAAGTGAGAAATTATCTCCCAAATACTTGTGCTATGAAAAATTTCCACAAGACATAAAATATAGAGAAAAGCCAGGGCTATCCAATGGTAGTATCCAGATCCCTGTAGTCCCAATATTTGCTGCTTAATTACAGAAAAAAGCCTAATTATTTAAACAATGTCAATTAAGGCATACCAAAACAACACCAAATAAACCAAAAAGGGCTCCTCCAATGTTGGAAGACCACATCCTCCCTCCAATAGAGAATTTCCACATTCTCCTATACCACAACCACCATGTTCAGCTTTCTTTCCAAATTTGCTACTGACATGGGCCCCTGCCAATACTGCATTTACAATAATCTCATCTGCTCCATCTCATCACCAGCTCATCCCTACAGAACCTCCTGTGATTCCTGCCACTCTAGAAAAAACACTTGCTTCAGACCTGGTCCATTGTCCTCTGCAACTTCTTCACCTTCTCCACAACCTGATCCACCTTTCACTAGTACCAAGAGATCCAGGCCTTCCATCCTGATCCCCAGACTGGTCCACAAATTACACCCTCCAAAAAAGAGTTTCCACACCACTACTACCACTACCTCTACCATCCCTGGTTTATCTGATGCTAAACACAGAACTTCTTCATACTGAACTCCAATCTGACAATTTTCCAGTTCAATTTCCTCTTGAAAGCAATGATAAAAATGTTGGAACCATTGAAACACCCCCACCTAACCTATTGCCCACCATTAAGGACCAATTTCAACAACATTCTTCTCAACAGAAGCATCTCTTATTAAACTATTTCCAATCCACTCCTTCTAGGAACCCACAGGATCTTGAGAAAAGGAAGAACCTCATACACCAATTCAAAGCAAATGCTGAACATTTTGTCACATCTCTTTATTCTCTTCTGCCTTCTGACTCTTGATTGATCCCTTTACTTAGAAATAAAACAAAATCTTGACTCCTTCAGACTTCCTGAATGAAGCCAATAATCATAAAAAATTCCTCAGTTTACAGTCTTGAATGACTAATCCTCAGTTTTAAGTCTTGGGGGACTAACAGCCCTCATTTTATAGTCTTGGGGGACTCAAAAACCCTCAGTTTATAGTCTCGGTGGACTAAAAACCTAAATCAAAAAGACAGAACCAGAGATCAAAACATTAAAGACCCAAAGAAACAAACTAACATTCTGGGGTAACTGTTCTACAGAGAATCCAGCTCATCAGTTACCCCCAAACTTGCCTTAACAGAATTCAGAGACTCCCTCTTGGATTTCCTCTGCCACAATCTCACAAACTCCCATTATCAGTTGATAGTCCTGAAGGACTCAACCATTAAACCATCCTCAGTTTATAGTCTTGGGTGACTATACCAGTGTTCAGTTTAAAGTCTTGACGGACTTTCCAGGTTTCAGTTCAAATTCTTGATGGACTGTCCAGTAGTTTTCAGTTTAAATTCTTCACTGCTGATGCACAGCAACGGTGGTGCCATTTTCATGCACAATGCACCACTGCCACCCTTCTGAAATTCCACTCTTTCTACACCATCTACACATCACTGATAAATCTGTTAATTCATCTCTTTTCTTCCCACTATTGCTCCTTCACAGGTTATGGCTGGATCACCTAATTTTAACCCACTGGAACTTCACTTCTTCACTGCTCCAATAGATTATGCTTGCAAACAGTGCATCCACATGTGTAGACCTTGCACTTTCACTCTTCCTACTCCTCAGGCCAAACTCTATAACAGTGTCTGTGATTCTTGAAACTTTAAAATGAAAAGGTGTGACAGAGATATGAACTACCCAATACCTCCACCTTCACCTTCACACAAATATATATCCAGATCACCTGCCAGGCCACCAGATCTTGGACCTGCTTCTTCCTCTTTGTCTTCTGCTCCTTCCAGAAGATCACACCGCTCTACTCCTAAGACCAAGCCTTAAAGACCAGCTTTATCTTCCCAAGAATCTTATTTCCTCTCATCAACTTCAGCAAAAATGGCGCCAAAATCTGCTCCTAGGCTTCTAGACCATGTCCAGGCGGCTATCCTGTCATCAGGTGGTCCACATGCCTCATCAGAAAATAAAAATCAGGCTCTGAACATCCAAATTAAGCCAAAAAATAACCAAATTCTTCCATCCAATACCAATAACTCATCATCAAAACCTCCTAATGCTCCCAGAGTAATGCGTACCTCCACCATTTCTTCTTCTATTAACACCAGAACAGCCAACACTGCTTCTAAACACAAAACTCTTGTTGCTTCAGGAGAAAACCACTTCACCTCTCCTCTAGCCGCCAATTTTTCCTCTGATACTTCTTTTTCTTCTTAATCTTCATCCAGAAGATCTCAATCAGCTACCAGATCATTATCTCCTGGTCCTTCCCTCAATCAACCTGGCACTTCTCCGCCAGCATCTAGTAAACCTGCCCCAAGCAATAATATAAACAATGACAAAAACAACAGCCCTGCTGCTGCAACCAGAGCCCAGGAACGTCTTCCTTCTCTTTCATCTTCTCAACACCATTCAGAGGATTACCCAGAAAATCCATACCTCCATCTGGTGGACCCTCCTACAATACCTATCCAACACTCTTCAGCCATCCAGATTCCAGCTGCATACAAATTTGAAGATCTCCCAATCTTTAAGTACCAAAATAAAATAACAAAATTCAATTTCATCAACAGAGAATATTTATTAAACCAATTCTTCTGATTTTATTTGGAACCCCACCTCCTGCAACTGCATTTGGAACTGGCCAACTGCTAGAAACTACCTTGACGCTGGATTATGCTGATATGAAGCAACAACTTAGCATGATGTGTTCAAAAATGCTTAAAGCCTTTGCTCTTCATGGTCCATTGAATAATTTTGAGAAGGATCTAAGAAAACAACTCCTTGATGACCACTAGAAGATGTCTCAAATTATCAAGCACACTTTCCAGCACTCCATTCCTGCTTCTTCTTCTTCTTTCCAAAATTTACCTTCTAACCCAGTTCCAAACCACTGTAACCCATATACTTTCTCCAGCCGCCTGCACTACAAAGAACAGTTCTTCCTCTAATCCAAACAAGAAACATAAAGGCCAACACCATCCGGACCAACCGCCAGAGGATTCCTCATCCTGTCATTAAACAAAAGAATTTAAACAAAATTACTAACTAGAAAAAAATAACAACAGCTAACAGATATATATAAAAAAATTTATTTTAATTTTTAATTTTAATTTTTAACTGCTAAATTACTAACATACTAAGAAAAATTTAAAAATGAAATTAAGATGAAATAAATAAAATAATATGAACTAAATAATTATTAAAAATGGTATCCCCCAGCCAATTGATGAGCTGATCCCCTGATACCTTACCCACATCCAAGTGCATCTTGATTTGGATACACAATTAAATATTTTAAATGATTTATGATAAAAAAATTAAAAATTAAATAAAATAATAAAAAAAAGTGAAACCCAGAAATAAATGAAATAAAAGAAAAAAAAATAGTGTTTCCCAGCCAATTGATGAGCCTTTCCCCACCAATGCTTGCCCACATCCAGGTGACCTTGATGTGGTAACACCACAATTTTTGTTATTTTTCCTCTTTACATCCTAATAACCCCCATAAAAAAAAGGGACAATATTAGAACAAACCGGCACACTCAACCAAAAGTGTTAGGTGCACGCCGGTGATGCTATTTTTGTCTATTTTCAATTCAAATTTTTTCAATGTCTCCTACTATGTAACAACATCCCTTAGATATATACATAATTCTTATGCTTGGTGTGCAAGTGTAATATTATTACCAAATAGGGAAAAAAACACCCACTACTACAAATAAATACAGTGTGCAAGTTAGATATTACTAGCAAGTAAGGAAAAACACACCTATTATTAATACATGCAGCACATAAATGAGATTTTACCAGAGAAAACAAATTTTATATCACTCTTTCGAAGAAAGACACCCATACTTTGCCAATGCTACGAATCAATTCACAACCAATCATTCATCAAACTCTAGATGAAGCTGAACTAGCAGCCAAATCATACGCTTCCAAGCAAGGCACAAGCCTTGTTCGTTCTTGATCTAAAAAAGGCCTTGATGGCATGGTAGAAAAAGTTTGGCTTGCTTGTATTCACTCAGGCACATACCGTGTCTCAAGACCGTTCATTACCAATAAAACTCAAATCCTAAACCAAAAAATAATTTGATGTGGCTGTCCATGGAAAGCTCGTCTGACATGGAGGATATCTAAAGGGTCAAACAATTTTTCTCACCAGAATCAGTTTAATAGTTAACAAAAAGTAATGTTATCTTTTTTCTGATCTAAGTCTGCTAAACAAAGACTGATCCACTTCTCCAGGAAGCTTTTTCGAACTGTGATACCAAAAAACATTACTGGGAACTTATCTATGACAACACATCACATAATCATGAGGTAGATTACAGCTTGTCTGCTTATGCTCGTGAAAGAACGCTTACTGAAGAACAGCCCAAACATGTTGAGAAACTATATCAAGCTGGGGTGAAACCAAGAGTCATGCTTCAAATACTAAGGTCTGAGGATCCTAATCTCAAAGTTGTGTTCCAAGATATATATAATGTGTGTCAAAGTATCCGTCAAAAGAAGCTTGATGGCCGAACGCCTATTGAAGCTTTATTAGACCATCTAAAGAAGGAACAGGCTGTTCACAATTATAAGTTGAATGATGATAATGAGCTCACCCATCTATTTTTTGCACCTAAAGTCTCTATTGAATTGCTGGCTGAATTCCCTAATATAATATTAGTGGATGCTACATATAAAACTAATAAGTGAGTAAAAACTAAATCTCAATGTATATTTTTTCACTTGAATGATTATATTTTAAAAATTAGGTATAAGATGCCATTACTTCATGTAGAAGGAACAACTTCTACTGGTAAAACATTTTCTATTTTTTTTGCTTTTCTCAGTCAAGAAAAAACAAACAATTATTTGTGGGCATTGAAGTGCATCAAGGACTTATTGCCTCAAAGCCATCAATCTCCAGTAATTGTGACTGATCATGACCAAGCCCTCCTGTTAGCAGTTGCAACTCACTTCCCGAATTCAAGGCATTTGCTATGATCTTGGCATATAAACAATAACATAGTAGCAAATTTGAAAAGAAGAAGTTTTGCTTAAATTCAGAATGGGAAAAATTCCTCCAAGATTGGAGGAAAGTGGTTGAGTCAGTTGATGAGGTAGATTACAATCAAAATCGCAATAAAGTACTTGTGTTATATGGTGAAGATATATACAGTTACTTAGAGTCACAGTGGCTAGTTTATAAGGAGTCATTTGCTCACGCATGGGTTAAAGACGTACTTCATTTTGGCCACTTGGTCACATCACGTATTGAAGGAAAACATGGAGTTATTAAGAGTTGGCTTCATGTTTCGACTGGTGATTTGCAAGCAGTAGTCTTAAAGCTTACACTTTCAGCTATAAGTCAAGAAAAAGAGATACGTATTGAAATTGCAAAAGAATCATCATCTCATCTCATTATACGGAATGGTGATTTCTGGGATAGGGTAAGAACATTAAAATATAAGTGTTCTACTTTTGATTTTATTTTTTAATCTTTTTTAAACAGGTTCAACGTAAAATTTCTCATAAAGCTCTCAGAAAAGCCCATGATGAATACACAAAATCTCTTCATCTTAATGCAACATCACCCCCATGTACAAAAACATTCAGTGCCACAATGGGCATACCATGTGCCCATCAAATAATTCAAATTCAAAAGTTTCCTCAATCGTTTCTCACACCTGCTTTATTTCATCCACAGTGGTGGCTACACTCAACTAAGATTACACCCAATATTGAAAAATATGAAAACAGCTCACTCCAGCACATTTTTTCTAGGTTAGAAGATTTCTATGACAATCTCCTTCCTTTAGAACAACAAGAAATAAAGAATCAGCTAGTTGATATGTGTAATGGTAGCACACTTAAAGGAGTTTTGGAACCTAAACATCTTGATCGATTTTGTGGTCGTCCGATGAAGCAAAGTAGCACTAAACGTGAGCCTTCGGGCTTTGAATTTGCTCTCATAGAAGAAGCTGTAAGCTCATCCAAGCTTTGGAAATGTGGCTCTTGTGGAAAAACAGGTCATAACATTTGGAGTTGCCCATCTAGAAGACTCGCCTTTTCTGAGCTAGAAAAATCATCTCTGCCTCCTATAGCCTCACTTTTTGCACCACATGTCCATGAAATATGTGCGGCCTCTGAGCCAATAAATTTTATAGAAACTTTTAGAAAGCACCTGACTCATCTCAAACCTGTGTCTGTATCACAACCAATTGATCTTATATGCAAAGAACTCAACATTCTCCCATCCCTTCAACTTTGTCTTTATGAAGAAAATGATGTTCCTTCTGATGGTAATTGTGGATTTTCATCACTAGCACTTGCTCTTGGAACTCCTTGGTCATGGCATTCAGTCCGGCAAGCAATGGTGCAACAAATAATAGATCAGAGGCCAAAATACGACAAACAGTTTGGGAGAGAAGAAGCAGAAAGATTATTTGATCAAATTAACTATTTAAACTCACCAGCGCCAAAGAAGACATGGTTTTGAGCTCCTTCACATAGCATTGTTGCGGCAAATACGTTTGGAGTCGCAGTGGTAGTACTTCAAGCCAGCAATAACATTTATATAATGTCTTCTACCTTTTTGCCTGATTCTTTTACAGGTAACACACAGCCTTTAGTACTTGTATTTTATCCCTCCATCTCACATTTTAAACAAGGGAGCTTTTTGGAAGGTGCTCCACTTCCACCAGTATATAAAGGTAAGTATTGTTGTCGGGAATTGCCACCACCTGTAGAAACTTGGTGTGAGAAGTTGAGTCCTCAACTAAAACAATGGTTTCCTGATGAAATGGCTGCTCTCAAGAGCACTCCAAAGTTTCAAAAGTTAGTTGAAATAGAGTAGTTTGTTATTTTTTTAGTTTTTATCACCAGTAACTTATAAGTGTGGTAATGGCAATTAATATGAGTGAAATGATGATAACAAGCAAATAATTTTGTGACTCTAAACGTTGTGCAATCACTGAAATCTTAAATTAATGTGCTTTTTACAATTGTTCCCTTAAATATATATATATAATAGTTCAGTGTTCACAAACTGAGCCTGTACTGAAGTAATACTTGCATATTTAACAAAGGATTGTACAGTTCCTGGCAACATATTTTTGTTGCCCCATAATGCAGTAGTATCTAACTTGCACACCGTATGTATTTGTAGTAGTGGGTGTTTTTTCCCCTATTTGGTAATAATATCACACTTGCACACCAAGCGTAAGAATTATGTATATATTTAAGGGATGTTGTTACATAGTAGGAGACATTGAAAAAATTTGAATTGAAAATAGACAAAAATAGCATCACCGGCGTGCACCTAACACTTTTGGTTGAGTGTGCCGATGTGCCCTAATATTGTCCCTAAAAAAATTAAATGAAAAAAAGAGAAAAAATGAAAATAAACTTATACCACCATCTATCACAACTCTAAGCACAAAAATCAGAAAAAAAGAAAAGAAAAATTCCAATCCAAAAAAATGATCTCTGGGTGGGCTCCCTCCAAAAAGTAAAAATAATGGGAGACCACCAGTGATCTGCTGCCACTCCAAGGAAACAAAGAACCCGTCCAAAGCCAGTTTAAAGTCATAGTGGACTAAAACCTGAATAAAAAAAACCAGAACTAGGATTCAACTAGGACAAACAAAATACTTGAAACAGACATTATGGGGTAACTGTTCTACAGAGCAGCCAACTCATCAGTTACCCCAACACTTGCCAAAATAAAATCTAGAAGCCCCCCTGGGTACCTTCTAACAAAAACAAAACATCCAACACAAAAAACCAAAACCAATAAAGGTGAAGAGTACAGCACATGAGGACCAAAAAATTTTCCAGTTTAAATTCATAGAGGACTAAAAACCTTTGAAGAAAAACTAATACTAGGGTTCAAACAAATTAAGAGAAGGGGTTGGAATAAGAAAATCTGGGGTAACTGTTGATAGAGCAGCTAGCCCATCAGTCACCCCCACACTTTCCAAGGCAAAATATAGAGGCCCCGCCCATGGGTACCCTCTAACAAAAGTTTCCAACAAACAGATGCACAGCACCACCACAAAAAAAATCCAAAATTAAAAAATGGTCCGTAGTTTATCCTCATTGAGGAGTTATTCTTCTTCACTTCTTGTGCCTCTAGGGTAAACCCTCTTCCCCTGATCTGCAGCCACTCTCTTCTTTAGGAATGCACCATCCATCTCTTCCAAAAAATAAGATCCTCCAGAAACCTGAGATCTGACTCTGTAAGGTCCATTACATCTGTCAGCAAACATTTTTCCCTACTGACTCTCCAAACTTCTATTATACACCAAAACCAAGCAGCCAGGTTTCAAGGGATCCCTGAGTCTATGAGCCAGCTTCTTGTCCCAGTATCTGACTGATTGATTTCTTATCATCATCATTCTAGAGTATGGCTTCTCTTGACATTCCTCTTTACATTCCAACTGTTGCATCCTGGCACAGAGCAAATCTTCTGTTTAGCACACATCATCCCAGTCAATTCCAAGATAGGAGATGGCTTCCAAATCCACCGGTAGAACAGCTTTCTGACCAAAATTCAATTCATAAGGAGAATAGCCAGTTGTCCTTTTTACAGTGAATCTATCAGCAAAGAAAACCAAAGGTAAATAATACCTCCATTTTTCAGCAGTATCTCTGCACATCTTGACTAAAGAATTCTTGATAACTTGATGGCCTCTTTCAACCATGCCTTCAGCTTCAGGATAATAAGGCATAGCCACCCTGACTTTAGAACCAATACTTGCCACAGCTTCTTTGAATTCAGCTCCAAACTCTGGCCCTCTGTCAGCAGTCACCAACTTCATCAACCCATATCTAAATACCCATTATTTATTCAAAAATTCTGCCACATTCTTGGCAGTCAAATTAACCAGAGGGGCTGCCTCCACCCAGCCAGACCCATCAATTCTGGAAACAATCAAGCATTTATACCTGCCCTCCTTCATATGGAGATCATCCAAACTGAATCCTCCAAACACATTTGATTCACCAATAGCACGGCCAACCTATTTAGGTTTCAAGAAACTTCTTCTTTGACATTCCTCACAAGATTGAACCCAACCCTGCACAGACAACTTCATACCTGTCCACCAAAATCTGTCAGTTACTCTTCTATAAGTCTCCTCAAAGCCTCTATGACCAAGGTCTTCATGTAAAGACTTCAACACCAACTTTTGACCCTTCTTCTGAGTCACCACAACTTGAGGATTTGGATGTATCCTCCTCATTAACCTTCTTCCTGACACATAGAATCCAGGACTTTTCTTCTTGATTGCCAGCCAAGTAATATCATCAAAAATATCTGGCCTCTCCAAGGTCAACAGATATTCAACCAAAATAAAATAAAACCCAGTCTGACCCCAGGTCTCATCTTCAAAATCCAACAACACAACATACGAGGGTACAACCCGATCATCAATATCACCAGTGTACACATGAGCCACATGACCAGCCCATCCATAACACCAATCTCTAAACTTTGGTAATTCCCTTCCCTTCCACTGAATCCTATGAGAATCCAGTTCACTAACAAAAACACCATTTTCCAGATATGAGCCATCCCAAACAACAGCCCCATCTTCATCAAAAAAAACATCCTGATCACCAGAGTAAAGATCAGAACCATCCATTTTATTCTCATGGGGGAGGACAGAACAATCATCCAGTTTAGCCTCATGGGGGAGGAGATAAAAATCTTCAGCACCCTTTGTGCTGGCTCTAACAACTGGGACATCTTTGTCAAACTCTTCAGGATCAGAATCTTTATCTGGGGGCGGTCTTCTTGGTAATCCATCTGGCATTGTAAAATTTTTGCCTGGATTGTGCACCAGGTCAAAAGAAAAATGTTGTATGAAAGCCACCCACCTAGTCATTGGAGCATTTGGAAGACTAGGTGTGTTGATCATTTGAACCAGAGATTAAGCGTCCACCTGCAGCTCAAAATTCTGCCCCCACAAAACAGTTTGTAGCTTCTTTAAGATCTTTGCTACACCGCACAATTCCAACTTTGGCTGAGAGTACCTAGATTCCACCTCATTAAAAACCATAGACTCATACCTTACTGGCCTGACCTTCCCACATTTATCTTCCTGAGACAAAACAGCACCATCAGCAATATAACTTGATCCCACCACCATATAAATTTTTCCAGCTTCCCTTCCATAATCCAACTTGTGAAGAATAATATTTTCACCCACCACCTTCTTCAACTTCTGAAAAGCCTCTTCACACTCTTCAGTCCATTCCCACTCAGCATCGTTCCTTTTCAATCTCCTTAAAGGTGAATCCAACAATGAAAAATCTTTAATGAAAATCCTGACATACACACAAACTCCCAAAAATCCTCTGACTTCAGTAGTATTTTAAGGCCTTGGCCATGACTGAATTTTATTAACCTTCTTCTTTGCCATAATCCTCCCTTCTTTACATACCACATGCCCAAGAATTTCCAGATCCTGGACACTATAACAGAACTTTGACCCAGAAATGGTCAAGCCAGCTTCTTCAATTCTAAACAATACTCTCTTTAGAGTAATCGCATATTCCCAAACAAACCTCCTTATACCTAGGTTTTCTTTCAGCACTTCATTTCCATAATCAGTGGAGTGTCCTTTAATTCCACTGTCATCAATAAAAATACCAGCATGAGTAGGGACCTCATCCTGTAAAATCCAAGCCATTTGTGCTTGATAAACTTCTACTGAATTAGTTGCTCCTTAAGGCAACCTAGTGAAAACCAAACTTGAGTAACTAGAGGTTGATTTTTTATACAATATAGTCCTGACTCATTCCCTAAAAATCTCCACAAAATCATTCAGGATAGCAACAGGAATTGGAATAGGTTTGATTTGCCAAGGCTCATGACAAGCCACAGGAATCAAGTAAGGTTCCCCAGAAGAGTGTTTCAACACACCCCTTTCCTCTTCAAAAAATTCCACCACCTTCTCCCTTAGCACAATAAGATGCAACAACAACTTCTTTTCCTCCTCAAATAACCAACCATCAGGACCAAAATTAACAACCTTTAACCTTTCCATTGTCACTCTAGTAGTTTCCTCAAAATCAGGAGGATTCTTCACCAGAGGAGAACAGTATGGATCTCTTGACAACAAAGGTCTCTTCAACGGAGGATTCAAACCTACAGGCATAGGCTCATTGACCGGCCTAATCTTCTGTGCCACCTTCTTGTACTTTGCAGCTCTACCGTCAACTCAAATGATCTTCAGGATTTTTTCTCCACCAGACCTGGAACAAAACCCAAGGGTTTCCCCATTGCTCATATGTGTGGCCAAGGTAATGTTTTTGAAAGGCGTAGAAGAATCCCTAGAGGTGCAAAATTGGGAGGACTTACTTTTACTCCCCAATCTCACCATTCCAAAGCTTTTCTGCAATCCCACATCTTCATCTTCACTTCCATCTACAAAATCTTCAGATCTAGATTCATCTTTAGAATCACATTTTCTACTGCTGTGCAGTTTATCCTAATGCAGGAGACCCAAAACTAGATCTTGCTAATTTTCATTCTCCAAAATTTTTTCCAGTTTAATCTCATGCTGGAGGCCCAAAAATAGATCTAGCTGATTTTCATTCTTCAAAAATTTGTGCAGTTTAACTTCTTACTGGAGGCCCAAAACTAGATCTTGCTGATCTTCACAAAATTTAGTTTTGTCTTATTTCTTATTTATCCTCAGATTTTTTTCTTGACTTTCTTGAATTTTCTTGATATTTTTATTTTCTTTTCTTGGGTTGTCTTCTTGCCTACGAAAAGAACCAGGAGTTTCTTTAATTCTCACAGACGTGGCCAAGGTAATGCTTTTGAAAGGTGTAGAAGAAACCCTAGCAGTGCACAATTGGGAGGACTTACTTTCACTCCCCAATCTCACCACTCCAAAGCTTTTCAGCACATCTTTCAATAAAGATATATAACCCATCTTCCTTTTTGCACTTGAATTGAAATTAATTGAAAATCTTGAAAAATAACAGAGACTTGATAAAAAACTTGTAGAACACATGCAGATAAGAGAAACATTAAAAAGAGAAAGTTGAAAATCCACTTGGTATATCTCCAAGGGAGCTAAACTACTACAACCTGGGATTTCCTCACCTTGGGGAGAGGCTGTAGCACTTGGGTGATCAGCCCTCATCATTCTAAAAAAGACAGACTCTCTCTAGGGCCTGAGCCACACTCCAAACATCCTGAGGCAGCACCTACCTCTTTTCTCCTCCTACAACAATCCATGCATTGACACATGGAAAAAAAACCAAGACAGGTTCCCCAACCATCATCTCCAGGAGTGATAACCTCATGTGAAGCCTTCTCTCATCTTCACCAGTTAGCTCCAAACTAATCCCCATGTCAAATTGATAGCCAGCTCTTTCTTGGAACTCCATCAAGAATAGCCCACCTAAAATTGCTTTTACATTACCTTTAGCAATGTAAAAATGAGCCTTTATGGAGGCTCAACCATCATTCAACTTAACAAATTCAGAGGTTCCCATCAACTCCGTTACATGACCACCTATACCCCTCAAATTAACACCAATTTCAGTTTTGATGGAGAGGCCAAATGAGTGGCCTCAAACAAAGAAATAAGGTTAATATGAGAACCTATATCCACCAATGCCCTAGCCTTCCTGTCATTCAGGGTGACGTTGACATATACTAGAGGTGCAGAAAAATTAGTTTCCTACCCCTCACCAAAATTCTCAGAAGAATCACATATGTATTCTACTTAACCAGAAGACACTCTTCTTCTGGTTAACAACTTCTTTTGTCTATCAGCCAATCCAGGACTGATAGCATATAACTCCCCATAAGTAAGGGAAACCTGACCCTGGTTCATCCTATCCAGAACAGAGTCCATAACATTAGATTGGCCAGAAACTACTGGCCTCTCAAATTGAGCCCTTGGCTTCACTACCTTGGTCCTAGAAGATTCATGAGGAGCAGAACCACCAACAGTTTTACCTTCAACAGGAATCAAACCAGATCCCTCACCAGACCCTCTGACTCCAGCAGAATTTGGAAATAAAGCCAAAGAAGCATCATCCTCAGATTCAGAAACAACCTCCATAATCATTGGCTCACCATTCATTTCCAATGCTCCAAAACTAGGGGGGCCCATATCAGCCATACCCTTCTGCATTTTATACAGCTCCTCTTTGCTGTACTTTCTCCTAGCTGCACTCAGATTAGGATCCACTTTTGAAGCCTTAGGCTTTCTTTGGGCCTGAAAACTAATCTTTGGCCTTCCCACCTTACCTGCCTCTACATCATAAACAACAGCTAAGCACTCACCACTTGACTGTCCTCCGCAAGAATATAATTCTAATCCACCAAAGGAAGTAGAAAAAGGGAATTTATTCACCTCTTTCCCTTTCCCCTTGATGTCATCATCTTCCTTAGTAGAAGAATTCCCCTGATCAGGAATCTCCTCAAATCTTGGACTCTGCTGATTGAGACCAGCCCTTCTCCTGACCATATCAACAGGAGCCTTCCCCTCACTGGGCTTGACAAACTAACCATCAGGAAACTTGAACACCCTACCGTCAAACTCCACTTTGCCCTCTGACACATCTCTGTTTAGGGCCCAACAATCATTGGACTTATGTCCTCTTCTTCCAAAATAAGACCAAGCCTGAGGGTCACTCTAACCAGCCCGCCTATCAAATTCTCTGGGCTGCGGAGGCGCCTTATTGGCCTTCTTTGCCTCCTGTACAAAAATATGAAGCTGTTTTGTCAGATCAGCCAACTGCTCCACCACTGGGTCCCTCTCCTGTTTGTGAACTTTCACCATGTTCTTTTCTTCCTTCTCTACCCTGCTCTCCTCTTCAGCCAAAGACCCTCTGACTTTGCTAACATATTTGGCACACCCCTCTTGGTAGGTGTTTACCGCCAATAACTTCAAATGCGCCTCCACCGCCTCCTTCACCTTGTCCAAGGCAGGCAGCTTTTGATACCCATTAGAAAGAGTCTTCATCAAGTCTATCCTTAATAACTCCTTCAACACATCCATCATGACATCTCTAGCCAGGGCTGACCAAAAACATATTTGGCAGCATTTTCATGCTCCAGCTCCTCCACTTCCACCAAGTATTCCACCATAGGATCAAACTGTAGCAGAAAATTCCTGTAACTGTGTAAGTTACCAACACCCCCATAAGACTTCCACTCACTGACAGCCTTATTCAGATCCACCATAGTAAACCTGACACCCCACCTATCCACCATCTCCCTACACAATAACTTCCAATCCCTCTTCTTGTAGCCAGACATGGCCACAACCTCCTTCTCTACCACTCTATATCCAATGAAGAAGATGATTTGCTTCACCATGTTCAGGTAGGAAGCACCGTCAAAACAAGCAGAAGTTTCATACTTCTCTAGAAACCACTTAACATCTTCACCATTAAACTTGGTACCATTACAATTTTTGATCCTAACACACTCACTAACCATCACTGCAGGTGGACCTCCCCCCCCCACTGACAGTCACCATAGGAATAGAAGATCCAGAAGCCATTCTTCCATAACAAAACACCAAAAAGAGCCAATCACAGGCAACAGAGAATCCAAAGAAAAATTTGATCCATACCCCATGTTGGGCACAAGAAATGTAGACAATCCTATAGTACTAGCTATAGGCCTTGACCAAGGGAGTTGGAGTAAAACCAGAAAGAAAAACCCCTGTACCTTTAGAAAAACACGTGAGATTTACCTGTTACAGTAATTTGGTTCCTGTTACCAAAAGCCCCTTTTCCAAATACACTTTACCGCTTGATCAGTTAAGAAATTAGTCTCCAGACAGACTACCAAACCAAAGAAATGAAATTTAGACTAACGTCCACACCATAGAAAGCAATTATACTTGATGTAGGTTGCAAATCTACACCAGAGACAGCAATAATACTTGCTATAGCTTACAAGACTATAACAGAGAAAACAGTTGCTAAGTTAAGTTAAATAAAGAACTCACTTGCAACAAACACAGCCAAATTGTGGCCAGAAAACAGTGAAAACTGAGTGAGGAACAAGGATATCACCTCTGGATGGTTGTATGATAATTAAAGTTGCCCCAAACTGTCTTGATTACTATATACACACAGACTACTAATCAAGAGCACATGCACACCTGCAAATCTGGCGTTCCTGACCACCAAATTGCATAAAACCTCCCTAGAAGCGCTTCCCAGCCCTCTAGCACTGAGACAGGTGGTCTTCCCAGCACCAGCAAGCCCACCTAAAGCGGTCTGACCACCCTGAAGCCAGAAAACCACCAAAAACACCCAAACTACTTAGGAAATTCACCTACAACTGCTAAAACCCCTAAAACACATAATTACTCTATAACAACGTTGAGACATGAAATGTAGAGAAATATCTGCTCTTTCAAATGGTACTAAGCACTAAACCCTAAGACTTAAGGTTAGCCCGTAAAACACAAAAAACAAAATTCAACAGAAATCTTTTTAAATGAAAAGTGAGAAAATATCCCCCAAATACTTGTGCTATGAAAAGTTTCCAGACAACAGAAAATATAGAGAAAATCCTTGGCTATCCATTGGTAGTATTTAGATACCTGTAGTCCCAATATTTTCTTTGTAATTTTAGAAAAAAACCTAATTATTTAAACAATGCCATTTAAGGTGTACCAAAACAAAACCTGGTAAACAACAAATGGCTCCGCCAATGTTGGAAGACCACAGCAGTGCACGATTGATAGGACTTACTTTTAGACCCCAATCTCACCACTCCAAAGCTTTTCCGCATATCTTTCAAAAAAGATATATAACCCATCTTCCTTTTTGAACTTGAATTAAAATTAATTGAAAATCTTGAAAAAGAACAGAGATTTGATAAAAAAACTTGAAGAATACTTGCAGAGAAGAGAAACATTAAAAAGAGAAAGTTGAAAATCCACTTGGTATATCTCCAAGGGAGCTGACCTACTACAACCTGGGATTTCTTCATCTTGGGGAGAGTTTGTAGCACTAGGGTGATCAGCCCTCATCATTCTAAAAAAGACAGACTCTCACTAGAGCCTGAGCCTCACTTCAAAAATCCAGAGGCAGCACCAACTTTTTTTCTCCTCCTGCAACAATCCATGCATTGACACATGGTCAACAAACCAGGCCTAGTTTCCCAACCATCACCACCAGGAGATGACAACCTCATGTGAAACCTTCTCTTGCCTTCACCAGGCAACTCCAAACTAATCCCCATGTCAAATTGGTAACCAATTCTTTCTTGAAAATCCATCAAAAATGGCCCACCCAAAACAGCTTTAACATTGCCTTTAGCAATGTAAAAATGAGCCTTTCCAGAGGCTCCACAATGTGCAACTTCACAAATTTGGAGGTTCCCATCAACTCTGTTACATGACCACCTATACCTCTCAAATTTCCACCAATACCAGTTTTGATGGGGAGGCCCAAATGAGTAGCCTCAAACAAGGAAATCAGGTTAATCTGAGAACCTGGATCCACCAATTCCCTAGCCTCCCTGCCATTCAGGGTGCCATTGACATATCCCAGAGGAGCAGAAAAATGAGTTTATAACCCCTCTCCAAAAGTCTCAGCAGAATCACATATGTATTCTACTTCCCCAGAAGACACTCTTCTTCTGGTCAACAACTTCTTTTGTCTATCAGCCAATCCAGGACTGATAGCATATAACTCACCATAAGTAAGGAAAACCTGACCCTGTTTCATCCTATCCAGAACAGAGTCCATAACATTAGATTTTCAAGAAACTACTGGCATCTCGAATTGAGCCCTTGGCTTCACTACGTTGGTCCTAGAATTTTCCTGAGGACCAGTACCACCAACAGATTCTCCATCTACAGGAGTCAAACCAGATCCCTTACCAGAACCTCTAACTCCAGTGGGCCTTGGAAATGAAGCCAAAGGAACCTCCTCCTCAGAGTAAGAATCCACATCCATGGGCATTGGCTCACCATTCATGTCCAATGCTCCAAAGCTAGGAGGGCCCATATTAGCAATCCCCTTCTGCATCTTGTACAGCTCTTCCTTGCTGTACTTCCTCCTAGCTGCACCCAACTTAGGATCCACCTTAGAAGCCTTAGGCTTTAGTTGGGCCTGAGAGCTGCTCTTTGGCCTTCCCACCTTACCTGCCTCTACATCATAGACACCAGCCAAGTTTTCACCACTTGAATGTCAGCCGCAAGAATATAGTTCCAACCCACCAAAGGAAGTAGAAAAAAAGACTTTATTCACCTCCTTTCATTTTCCCTTTATGTCATCATCTTGCTTAATAGAAGACTTCCCCCGATCAGGAATCTCCTCAAACCTTGGTCTCCTCTGATTGAGACCAGCCCTTCTCCTGACCATATCAACAGGAGCCTGCCCCTCACTGAGCTTCACAAATTAACCATCAGGTAACTTAAACACCCTGCCATCAATCTCCACTTTGCCCTCTGACACATCTCTGTTCAGAGCCCAACAATTATTGTACTTATTTCCTCTTCTACCGCAATAAGAGCAAACCCAAGTTTCACTCCTACCATCCTTCCTGTCAAATTCTCTGGGCTGCGGAGGCGCCTTATTTGCCTTCTTTGCCTCCTGCACAAAAATGTGACACTGTTTTGTCAGGTCAGCCTACTGCTCCACCATTGGGTCCCTCTCCTGTTTTGGAACCTTCACCATGTTCTTTTCCTCCTTCTCTACCCTGCTCTTCTCTTCAGCCAGAGCCTCACTGACCTTTCTGACATACTTGGTGCACCCCTCTTGGTAGGTGTCCATGGACAATAACTTCAAATGGGTCTCCACCACTTCCTTCACCTTGTCCAAGGCAGGCAGCTTCTGATCCCCATTAGAAAGAGTCTTCATCAAGTCTATCCTTGATAACTCCTTCAACACATCCATCCTGACATCTCTAGCCAGGGAAGACCAAAGAACATCTTTGGCAGCATTTTCATTCGCCAGCTCCTCCACTTCCACCAAGTATTTCACCACAGGATCAAACTGTAGGAGAAACTTTCTGTAATTATGTAAGTTACCAACACCATCAAAAGACTGCCATTCACTGACAACCTTATTCAGATCCACCATAGTGAACCTGACACCCCATCTATCTACCATTTCCCTACACAGTAGCTTCCAATCCCTCTTCTTGTAGCCAGACATGGAAACAACCTCCTTCTCCACCGCTCTATCTCCAATGAAGAAGATAATTTGCTTCACCATGTCTAGGTAGGAAGAACCGTCTACACCAGCAGCAGTTTCATACTTCTCCAGAAATCACTTTACATCTTCACCATTAAACTTGGTACCATCCCAAGTGTTAATCCTCACACATTCCCTAATCATCACAGCAGGTGGACCTTCACCCTTACTGACAGTCACCACAGGAATAGAAGAACCAGAAGGCATTCTTCCAGTCCAAATCACAGAAAGGGCCACTCAAAAGCAACAGAGATTCCAAAGAACTAGCAGATCCGACCCCACTTTGGGCGCCAGAAATGAAGACAATCCTATAGTACTATCTATAGGCCTTGACCAAGGGAGTTGGAGTGAAACCAGAAAGAAAAACCCCTGTACCTTTAGAAAAACAAGTGAGATTTACCTGTTACAGTAATTTGGTTCCTGTTACCAAAAGCCCCTTTTCCAAATACACTTTACCGCTTGATCAGTTAAGAAATTAGTCTCCAGACAGACTACCAAACCAAAGAAATGAAATTTAGACTAACGTCCACACCATAGAAAGCAATTATACTTGATGTAGGTTGCAAATCTACACCAGAGACAGCAATAATACTTGCTATAGCTTACAAGACTATAACAGAGAAAAGAGTTGCTAAGTTAAGTTAAATAAAGAACTCACTTGCAACAAACACAGCCAAATTGTGGCCAGAAAACAGTGAAAACTGAGTGAGGAACAAGGATATCACCGCTGGATGGTTGTATGATAATTAGAGTTGCCATAAACTGTCTTATTCACTATATACACACAGACCACTAATTAAGAGCCCATGCACACCTGAAAATCTGGCGTTCCTGACCACCAAATTGCATAAAACCTCCCTAGAAGCACTTCCAGCCCTCTAGCATTGAGGCGGGTGGTCTGCCTGGTGCTGGGAAGCCCACCTGAAGTGGCCTGACCACCCTGAAGCCAGAAAACCACCAAAAACACCCAAACTACTTAGAAAATTCACCTACAACTACTAAAACCCCTAAAACACATAATTACGCTATAGCAACATTGAGACATGAAATGTAGAGAAATATTTGCTCTTTCCAATGGTACTAAGCACTTAAACCTAAGACTTAAGGTTAGCCCGTAAAACACAAAAAACAAAATTCAACAGCAATCTTTTAAAAATGAAAAGTGCAAAATTATCCCCCAAATACTTAAGCTATGAAAAATGTGCCCAAGACTTAAAATATAGAGAAAAACATGGGCTATCCAATGGTAGTATTCAGATCCCCATTGTCCCAATACTTGCTGTGTAATTCCTGAAAAATACCTAATTATTTAAATAATGCCATTTAAGGCATACCAAAATAACACCAAATAAACCAACAAAGGGCTCCTCCAATGTTGGAAGACCACAATGGGAATGTGGAATTCGATGGGAAAGTGTTCAAGTTCCCAGATGGTTCTTTTGTGGAGCCTAGTGATGGCCAGGCTCCAGTGGACTTGGTGAGGAGGAGACATAGTGTCAACTCAAGGAGACCAAGGTTTGAAGAGTTGCCTAATGAAGCTTCTTTTTCTGGTAAAGGTGGAGATGATGGCAAGGGCAAGGGAAAGGAGGCTAATAGAGTCTCATTTACATCTTCCCTTGGTGGATTGGATTTGTATTCTTGTGGTGGAAAGTCAAGTGGGGAATGCTTGGCTGGTGTGTATGATGTGGAAGCAGGAAAGGTGAGAAGGCCTAAGAGCAGTTCTCAGGCCCAAACAAAGCCTAAGGATTCAAAAGTGGATCCTTATCTGAGTGCAGCTAGGAAAAATTACAGCAAAGAGGAGCTGTATAAAATGCAGAAGGGTATGGCTGATATGCCCCCCCCCTAGTTTTGGAGCATTGGAAATGAATGGTGAGCCAATGATTATGGAGGTTGTTTCTGAATCTGAGGATGATGCCCCTTTGGCTTTATTACCAAGTTCTTCTGGAGTCAGAGGGTCTGGTGAGGGATCTGGTTTGATTCCTGTTGAAGGTAAAACTGTTGGTGGTTCTGGCCTTCATGAATTTTCTAAGACCAAGGTGGTGAATCCAAGGGCTCACTTTGAGAGGCCATTGGTTTCTGGTAAAGTGAATTTTATGGATTCTGTGTTGGATAGGATGAATCAGGGTCAGGTTTCCCTTACTTATTGGGAGTTTTATGCTATCAGTCCTGGGTTGGCTGACAGATAAAAGAATTTGTTGACTTGGAGAAGGGTTTTTTCTGGGGAGGTGGAATACATATGTGATTCTTCTGAAAGTTTTGGTGAAGGGCTGGAAACTCATTTTTTTGCTCCTCTGGGTTATGCCATTGTCACCCTAAATGGTAGGGAGGCTAAGATATTGGTGGATTCAGGCTCTCAGATTAACCTGATTTTTTTGTATGAGGCTACTGATTTGGGACTCCCCATCAAGACTGGTATTGGTAGAAATTTAAGATAGATTAGTGGCCATGTCACTAAATTTTTGGGAACATCTGAATTAGTCAAATTAGATGTTGGCGGAGCCTCAAGGAAGGTTCATTTTTACATTGCCAAGGGGGAAGTGAAAGCAGTTTATGGTGGCCCATTCTTTATGGATTTTCTAGCAAGAATTGGTTATCAGTTTGGAGTTGACTTGTGAAGATGAATGAAGGCTTCAAATGAGGTTATTATCCCCAAGAGAGGATGGTTTGGAGACCAGGCCTGGCTTGTCATCAATGTGCCAATGTGTGGAGTGTTGCAAGAGAAGAAGAGAAGTGGGTGCTGCCTCTGGTTTTTTAGAGTGTGTCTCAGGCTCTAGTAGGAGTCTGTTATTTTTAGAGTAATCAGGGCTGATCACCATAGTGCTACAACCTCTCCCCAAGATGAGGAGATCCCAGGCTATAATAGGTCAGCTCCCTTGGAGATATACCAAGTGGATTTTCAGCTTTCTTTTTTTGATTTTTCTTTTCTCTTCAAGTATTCTGTAATTTTTTTATCAAGTCTCTGTTCTCTCTCAAGATTTTCAATTATTTTTTAATTAATTTCAAGAAATAATTTTGGTTACATATCTTTATTGAAAGATATGAAGAAAAGCTTTGGAGTAGTGATTGGGGTCTAAAATTAAGTCCTCCAGATTGTGCACTGCTAGGGTTTCTTCTACACATTTCAAAAGCATTACCTTGGCCACACATTTGAGAAATGGGCAAGCCCTTGGTTTTTGTTCTAGGTCTGGTGAAGAAGAATTCCTTAAGATTACTCAAGTTGAAGGTGGAGAGGCAAAATATAAAAATGTAGCTCAGAATATTGGGCCTGTCAATGAGCCTATGCCTGTGGGTTTGAATACTCCTTTGAAGAAATCTCCACTGTCAAGAGATCTTTACTGTACTTCTCTGGTGAAGAATCCTCCTAACTTTGTGGAAGCTGATAGAGTGACTGTGTGAAAGTTGAAAGTTGTTAATTTTGGTCCAGATGGGTGGTTGTCTGAAGAGGAAAAGAAGTTATTGTTGCACATTACTGTGCTTAGAGAGAAGGGTGTGGCATTTGTAGAGGATTAAAGGGGGGTGTTGAAACACTCTTATGGGGAACCTTACTTGATTCCTGTGGTTTGTCATGAACCTTCAAAAATCAAACCTATTCCAATTCCAGCTGCTATCAGAAACAATTTTTTAGAGATTGTCAGGGAAAGGGTCAGGACTGGGTTATATGAAAAGTCAAAATCCAGTTATTCAAGTTCTTTTTCTGTGTGAAGAAGAAAAATGGGAAGTTAAGAGTGGTTCATGATCTTAGATTTTTGAATAGACATACTATCAAAGATGCTTGTATTCTACCAAGTGCAGAGGATTTGGTTGAAGCCTTTTCTGGAAGAGTGTGTTATGGTTTGGGTGATATTATGGGTGGTTATGATGAAAGGGAACTTCATATGGATTCAAGGCCTCTCACAACTTTTGAGACTCCTTTGAGAAGATTTCAGTTCACAAGGTTGCCTCAAGGAGCAAAAAATTCAGTGGCAGTTTATTTAGCACAAATGGCTTGGATTTTGCAGGATGAGGTTCTTACTCATGCTTTTTCTATCAACAGTTACCCCTGATTTTCTATTTACAACCCCTTCTCTTAATTTGGTTGAACCCTAGTATTGGTTTCTTCTCACAGGTTTTTTAGTCCTCTATGACTTTAAACTCAATATATCTTTAGTCTTCAAGTGCTGGACTCTTCATTATTAATTCTTTTGTCAGTGTGTGCTAGTATCTAAGTATGATTTAATAGTAAATATTAATGGTCCTACTACTTATTGTTAAATGATTTAGTGATTAAATCTCAGTGGAAGACTAAAAAAATAGTTATTCTCAATATAAACTCACAATACTTGGATTTTTATGCATGCTAGTGGTGGAAAATAAATAAATAAAATATAGTTATAGCTTATATAAATATAATATCATTTTTAAATGCTTTATAATATATTTCTATATGATAATAATTGTTTTATAGTGTTTATTTGATGTATAGTAAGTAAGTGATGTCAAATGACCCGTCAAAATCTCCCTTACTTATACCAAAATTCACAGGAATGCACAGACCTTCAATCCAGATGATGTCACTGCTATCCCCAGAAATTAAAGCACTGTGAGGGCCCATCACCTCCCCATGGCGTCCACTTCAAGAAGATTCAACACCCAGACCTCCAGTAAGGACCCTCCATCTCAATTAATGATACCACAGACCCATACCATAAATAGAATAAACAGATAAAAGCGGATACCATAAAGAAACAGGTAAAATAACTCATCAAAAGAGTATATAATGAAATCCAAAGCATATAAAAGAAACAAATTAACTTTCCAAGCCCCCAATAACATCCTCAAGAATCCATATTAGCCCAGTAATCATATCCCAACCCAGAAATCCGTGAAAATCCAACCAAGGAAGCAGATTAAGTTGACCAAACTGGATATATGCACCTGAAAAAGGTGTATATGCTTGTGTAGGCATTGTGAGTCTATTTTAGACCTAAATATACATAATAGGGGGTATCAAAGTTAGAAATTTGTAATTATTTAAAAGGTATTTAACAACACAAAAAGAAAGCCAAAAACCTGACATTAACTCACAGTAAAAAGTTGTTTATGGGGCACAATATGACATATTTTAAAAAATGATCATGGTTGATTTGGTGAAAAAAAGAGGTATTTTGAAATGGAAGATTTCTAACATTAATACCCCCTAATATAACTACATATTTCACTTAATATGAGGTTTTTGTATACATATAAGCTTATGTATGTCTATAATTACTTAATATAACTTAGATAAGTATATTATGACTCCATTAACACCTTAATAGATAGTGTTAGGCTATGCATAAGCTATTTAAACTACTATAAGTCATATAATAGTGTAAAAATTATGTATATATGTATTATAACCATATATATATGTATTATAACCATATATATGTATTATAACCATATATATAAGTATTTTAACCTTATTTCTAAGTTATAAGCTTAATTCAATTAAGGTTATCTTATTTTAAACATAAGAATTACTCAGTCCTGGGGATACCTAGGCTGACAGTTTTTTTGTGTCTTATTGTGTTGGATGTTTGTTTTTGTTGAAAGGTACCCATGGTGGGCTTCTAGATTGTATTTTGGCAAGTGTGGGGGTAACTGATGGGCTGGCTGCTCTGTAGAACTGTTACCCCAGAATTTTTTTTTCAAGTCTTTTGTTTTTCCTAGTTGAATTCTAGCTATGTTTTTGTCATTCAGGTTTTTAGTCCTCTATGAATTTGAACTGGCATGGAATGGTTTCTTAATCTTTGGTTTCTTTGGAATGGTGGTCTTCCATCATTTTTACTTATTGGAGGGAGCCCACCCAGTGATTTTTTCTTTGGAATGAATTTGACCTTGTATTTCTCTTATTTTTTTATTATTTATTTTATTTTGAGATATGTGTTTGTGGGTGTGGTTTTAAATTTTTTTCTTTTTTTCTTTTGATTTTTTATGGGAGTTAATTAGATATGTAGGTGGAAAATTAAAAAAATCCAAATTATATGGTTTCACCACATGAGGGTCACCTGGATGTGGGTAAGCATTGGTGGGGAATGGCTCATCAATTGGTGGGGAAATGCTATTTTTCTTTTTTATTATTATTTATCAATTTATTTTATTTATTGTTTATTTTTGATTTTCAGTATTATTTATATTATATTTCAGTTCAAAATTGTTCAAAAATTATTCAAAGGTGTATCCATATCAAGGTGCACTTGGATGTGAGTAAGGTATCAGGGGATCAGCTCATTGATTGTCTGGGGGATACCTTTTGTATTTATTATTAGTTTTTTTTTATTTTTATTCATTTTATTTTCTCAGCTCTCATATTTTTAGGCATTATTGTTTTAACTCTTTTCAATTTTTTTTTAGTATGTTAGTAGTCATAGGTAGTAATTAGTAAATTAAAGAAAGTAAAACTGTTAAAAAAAATTTTTTTGAATTGTTAATTATTAATTGTTTTCTTTATTTATTTACTAATTTATATTATTTTTGTTTTTCAATAATTTAATGTCTGGAAGAAGAAGCTTCTGGAGGTTGGTTAAATTTGTGTTGATGCTTTTGTTTTTTGTTGGGGTTGGAGGATCCACTGTGTTCTTTAAAGTGCTTTTATCTGGAAAGATGGTATGGATTGTAAGTGTCTGGAACAGGTTTGCAAGGTAGTTTGCAGGATGAAGAAGAAGAGGTTGGAATAGAATTTTGGAAGGTATGCTTGATGATTCTTGAAATCTTCTGGTGGTCGTCAAGAAGTTGCTTTCTCAGGGTTTTTTCAAATTCATTCAATGATCCAGGAAGAGTAAAAGCCTTTAGAATTGTTGAAAACATGAGGCTTAGATTTTTCTTCATATCCTCATAATCCAGGGTGAAAGAAGTTTCAAGAGGTTGGCCAACTCCAATAATAGTTTTAGGAGGAGGGGTGCCATTTAAACAAGAAGAAGTTTTCTCAGAAGTTTTTTTTGATGAGATTGGATGAAATATTATGGTACTTAGGGATGGGAAGTTTGTCAAGATTGTAAGCCTTAGGCATTTGCACTTCTGAAGGAATGGAAAGGTGTGTGGTTGGAGGATTATACAGAGATAAATATGGGTTGTCTTGATCTTCTTCCATTGGTTTCTGAGAAGTTGAACTGCTATGGAACTGTTCCTGGGGCCTAGCTGGAGAAGGAAAGTTGTTGTTGGTGTTTTTGTTGTTATTAATATCCTGCTCAATTTGATTGGTGGCTGGTGTTGGAGAACCAAAGTTGTTGTATGATGGGGCAGGTGAGGGTGATCTAGGGGCTGACTGTTGTCTTCTGGATGAATTTCTTGATGAAAATGAACTGTCAGAAGAAGAGTTGGCAGGCAGAGGATAGGTGTAGGTTCTTCTTCTGGATAGAGAAGGTAATTTTGTGTTTTGAGCAGTTTTGGGAGTTCTGATTCTTCCTTGGGAAGCTCTAGAAGATCTTCTAGAAGTTTGGGAGTTTTTGGCATTGTTGGACTTTAAAATTGTTTTTTGCATTGCTCTGGGAGCACTATGAGGTTGTTGTGTAGACATGTTGTTGTTTTTTGGGTAATTTTTGCTGTTTTCTGGTTGAATTTGGAAGTTTTAAACCTGATTTTAACTTCCTAGTGAGACAGGCAGGCCTCCTGGATGATGTTTAGAAGCCTAGGAGCTGAATTTGAAGAGGTAAAAGCAGATGTTTGTGAAAGTTAAGCTTCCATTTTAGAGAGTTTTCTGGGGACTGATTTCCTGGAGTTTCTGGAAAGAGCTGAATATAAAGAAGAAGAGGCTGGACATAGCTCTTGGGATCAAGTAGTGGATCTGGAAATGTATTTGTTGGAAGGTGAAGGTGGAGGTAGAGGATAGTTTGTTTCCCTATCACATTTTTTCTTTTTAGGAGTTACAATAGTCACAAGCCCTGTTGTATAGTTTGGAATCTGGAGTTGGTAGAGTGAAAGTGCTGGGTCTGCACATGTGGATGCACTGTTTACAAGCATACTCCTAGGAAGCTGTGAAGCAAGGAAGAGTTTATGGGTCAAAATCAGGGTATCTAAGGTTCACTATTATCTGTGGTTGAACAAGAATAAAAAAGAAAGAGATGAAAAGAAAAAATTTTATCAGTGATGGGTAGAAGATGAAGGGATGTTGAAGTTCAAAAAGTTGAATGAGGGCGTGTATGCATGAGAACAGTTGTAAAATTCTTATTCAAATATGATGTAGTCCCCCAAGACTTTAAATTGAGGAATTTTAGTCAATCAAGACGGTAAACTTAAAATTTTTGAGTCCCCAAAAACTATAAACTGAGGATTGGTGATGAGTGAGTCCTTCTGTACTATAAACTGATAGTTTGGTATGATAATTGGGCAGAGGGAGTCCAAAGGGGGAGTCTCTGAATTTAGTTAAGGCAAGTGAGGGTGTAACTGATGAGCATTGGCTGGTCTTTAGAAAATTCACCCCAGAATGTTAGTTTGTTTCTTTGAGTCTTTGATGGTTTGATCTCTGGTTCTATTTTTTTGGATTTAGGTTTTGAGTCCCCCAAGACTATAAACTGAGGGTTTTGAGTCTCCAAAGACTATAAACTAAGGGTTTTGAGTCCCCCAAGACTATAAACTGAGGGTTTTGAGCTCCCCAAGACTATAAAATGAGGGATTTTAGCCCCCCAAGACATTAAACTGAGATATTTTTTTATGTTGGCTACATTCAGGAAGTGTGGACAGTAGTCAAAAGTTTTATTTCTAAGTCATAAATTGCAGTCAAGAATCAATTTACAGAAGATTATCAAGTGATGAAACAAAGTGTTCAGCATTAGTTTTGAACTGGTGGATGAGGTGTCTTATTTTCTCAATGTCCTGTGGATTTTTAGCAGGAGTGGATTGCAATTGGTTTAGTAGGAGATGTTTTTGTTGTGAAGAGTGTTGTTGAAATTTTGCCTTAATGGTGGGCAAATGATTGGATGTTGGTGGTTCAATGGTTCCCACATTTTCAGTATCACTGTCTGGATGAGGTTGAACTGGAAAGTCATTAGTTTTAAATTCAGTATGGAGAAAAAATTATTTTACTTGCTAGCAAGTCTGAAACCTTGGACCCAAACTCACCACCGATTGAACACACATTGAGCTATTGACAAAGGAGCCATACAAGTTTTGTTGATTTTGATAAGATAATTCACCACACAATATGGGGGTTGGACTTTCTAGCAAGTCTGAAACCTTGGATCCAAACTCACCACAGATTAAAAACACATTGAACTATTGACAAAGGAACCATACAAACAGGGATGAACACCACTCAGCAGAACAGTTTTAGTTGGATGTTCAAGTAGATTTCAGTATGGGTTCAGTATGAGTTCAGTATGAGTTCCATTTGAGTTCAGATTGGGGACTTGCTAGCAATTCCACCCCATATATTGTGTTGTGATTGCTGTTTATCCTCTTTCTGGAGGCCATAAAATAATCCTCCACATATATCACCTTTAATATACAAATTCCCATTCCATATTTTATCCATCACAATAAATTACATCTTTCCCCTTGAACCATTTTTAAAATTTATTGAAAAATTTGATAAAGATAATAAACATATAGAAAAATCCATAACATACTGAGATTCCAAGAGAATATTAACCAAAAATAATTTAGAATCCACTTGAATTATCTGAAGTGAGCTGACCTATTGCAATCTGGGATCTCTTTTTGAGGAGAGATTACAACTTTAGAGCAATTAGCCCTATCTGCCCCAAAAAATGGGGTCTCCAAAATCATTATTTTTAATTAATTCACCAGAAGCTGGCCTTTTTATCTGTCTCTTCTTGCTGCATACTCAACACTGGCACATGGTGATGAGACCATGTCTTTTTTCCCATCAATCATCTCCTGGGGGTGCCAACTGCAAGTGAAGCCTTCTCATATCATCACCAGAAATCTCTAAACTAATACCCATACAAGTCTGATATCCTATCCTTGCTTCAAAAAAAATCAAAAATGGTCAATCAAGAGCTGTTTTCACAGCTCCTATAGACACATAAAATTGCACTCTATTGACAGATTCACCAACACATTACTTGACATGCTCAGCCATCCCCATATGTTTGGTTGCATACCCACCAATGCCCCATATATTTCCACCTGTACCAACTTTTATTGGCAAGCCTATAGTTGTAGCTTTCTCTAATGAAATTAAATTTATTTAAGACCCAGATTCTACCAGGGACTTTACCTTTTTTTTCCATTTAAAGTAACTATCAAATATCCTAGAGGAGCAGAGAAATGAGTTTCCACCTTCTCACCAAACTTCTCCACATTTTTGTAAATATATTCTACCTCTCCATCTGCTACCCTTCTCCTTGTCAGATGCTTGCTTTACTTCTCTGAAAGGGTTGGACTATATTTAAATAATTCTCCCAAGGATAAAGGAGTCTGAAGTTGATTCACTCTACACAACACCAACTCCATAGAATTCTCTTGACCAGCTACTACTGTCCTTTCATATTGAACTTTATTTTTATTAACCATGGCCCTGGGAACCTCTTGAGGACCCACATTTCTATCTTCCCCCCCCCCATAACAACTTCTTCATCTTCAATAACCCTAGCTCTGTTGCCTACTTTTTTCCCTAATCAAGATCCATCACTGGTCTTTCTTACCCCTTACATAGGAGTTGGACCACTAAAACTTGGTTTTGGGAGTGATACCAATGGTACCTCCTCCTCAGAATCCAATTAATCTTCAACAGGCATAGGTGCAACATTTAAATCCAACTTTCCAAAACTGGGAGGCCCCATATCTGCCATCCCCTTCTGCATCCTATAAATCTCATCCTTAGAGTAAGGTTTCTTTTCCATCTTTTTAATCTCCACCTTTCCTGGATTAGCCCTTAATTGACTCTGAATTCTACTCTTTGCTTTAGTAGTAGCTGCTCTCCTAGAAGCTTCCACATCATATTCACTCATCATACAGTTACCATTCACACTAGCAACTGAACACAACTCCAGACCACCAAAAGAAGTTGAAAATGTGGCTTTTCTTTTCCCTTATCAACCTTTCCACCTTCATTACTACCATTCTTTTTACCACATTTGGCATCATCATCATCATCATCATCATCATCACCATGTAATTCTTAAAATCTGGCCCTTTTTTCAGCCATCATATTCCTTTTAAACAAATCTGAAGGAGCTAACCCATCACTGGGTTTGATGAAAGATTTATTAGGGAATTTATAATCCTTTCCATCAAATTTGACTCTACTAGCTTGCAAGTCCTTATCCAAATAAAAGTAATCACCAGCTCTGTGCCCCCTCCTATTACAATAAGAGCACACTCTGAGTTTCCCATATCCACCATTTCCATTCCCATTACTACCACCATTGCCATTACCATTCCCATAAAACTGGTTACCATTGCCATTAAAACCATAATTCCTCCTCTCATAACCCCTAGATTGATAAGAAGAAAAAGTAAATGTTGATGCCACAGGTGCTCTATTGGCCTTTTGAGTTTCTTGAACAACTATTTTGAGTTGCTTTGTTAAGTCAGGCAAGTGATCAACCTTTTTTTTTTTTTTTTTTTTGTCCACATTCCTTTCAACCTTAGCAGCAGGCTTACCCAACTGAGCCTTCTTTGACTCTTGAGCATTGGCCATAATATTGTTTAATTTCAGCCAAAAATTTCACCAACCTTTCTGACATATTGAGTACAAGATTTTTTGATATGTGTCCAATGCCATAAGTTTGAGATATGCCTGGATGTTTTCTTTAATAACCTCTAAAGCAGGTAGCTTCTGTTCCTGATTCAGAAGATCCTTTATCAAGTTTTTCCTATAAAGTTCCTTCAACACATGCATCCTAATGTCCCTACTAAAAGATGACCAGAACAGATCCTTTGCCTGATTTGTATGGCCTATTTCCTTTAACTGAATCAAGTATTCCACCATTTCCATCAAACTGTCCACATAACTTTTTAAAGTCCACCTTTAGCTTTCCAATCACTGAAAATCTTATTGAGGTCCATCATAGTATACCTAAGACCTCATCTATCAACCATCTCTTTTGACAACTTTAACTAATCCCACTTTTTATATTATATCCATCCATAGCAATGACCTCCTTTTCCATCTCTCTGTCCACAATAAAAAAAATGAGATTTACTTCACCATATCCAAATGAGAAGCCTCATCCACAGCAGCAGCAGCAGCAGCTTCATACCTTCTCAAAAACTAATTAACTTCTTCACCATTGAACTTGGGCCCATCCCAAGATACAATCCTGACTGATACCATGACAGGAAGAGCAGCACCAGCAACACCCAATCCAGTTGCAGAAGCTATCCCCCCCCCCCCCCCCAAAAAAAAAAAAAAAAAAAAAAAAAAAAAAAAAAAAAAAAAAAAAAAAAAAGTATAAGATAAGATAAGATAAGATAAGATAAGATAAGTGGTGGTTAAATCAGCCTCTTTCAGGCTAAGATAGTCCCAGATACCAAGTAAGATTGATTAAAAGCCAGAAAATTTGAAGCCCACATTGGGTGTCACCAATGTGGAAAGACTCTTACAGTCACCTTGCTGTAAGCAGAATCCAAGGGAGTTGGATCAACAGAAGAAAACCCTGTCCCTTTATGTAAAATATATAGGTTCACAATTTAACTAAGCTAATAAGTCTACTTGAAAAATGAAAGACCCATTGACTATTTGATAATAACAGTTTTGTGATGTTGAATCAGTGTTCTTTTAAGTTATGTGAAGAAATACAACAATGAAGTTGTACTAGAAAAGTTATTTAAATGATTGAAATAATTATATTTTTTATAAAGTTTTTATTTTTGTGAAAAAGTGTTAAACTCTCTACTCAAGCATACAGTGATCTATGCGGAGCATGGATCACCATATGCTTGTGTAGACTAGATAAATATTGATTTATTAAGTAAAGATGTTTATGGTTTTTATACCTATTAGACGTAGCGCTGGCTGACACTTACACTACCAACTTTCTTCCAGTCTCTCTCTCTCTCTCTTTCTACATTTCAAATCTTTCTCAATAAAAACACATAAAAGCAAGCAAATCTTACAACTCCTTACCAAATATATTTTGATTCAACGACCCATATAAGTCTATTTGAGCCAACTGTTTGTATATTACCCGTGCAAGTTATATTCTATACTCTATATAACAAATCATCAGACAAATTGACAAAACGGAAATTGTTGAAAAGGCATAACAGTCTTCTTTGCCTTTTTCCCTTAAACATTAGCAGTCATGTAAACACAAACAATCCGAACGGACAGAGTTTACCCGAATACCATCCAAAAAGGATGGGATTTTACTTGTTAAAAAGATTATGAACAAAGCATTATTTGCCAAGTTAAAAAAAAAACTTGTGCTAAAATTTGGACAAAAAAACATCTTTTTCCGTTGATTTTATGAGCCAACTTTGCAATGTTCCTGAAAGATATAGCGAAATAAAACCGAAAGGATTTAGAGTCAAAAATCAGCTTCAAAAATGTTGGAAATAAGAAACCTTCTAGAATAAAAAAAACTATAACTTAACGTACAGCATCAACGGCCGGATTCCACCATGTTTCTGCACCTTTTAACGATAGTAGATAAATCACTAGCGCATTGAGACTTGTGCCAGCATCTAAAGCGCCTGACAAAACATAGTTATACTGCCAATGAAGTCCCGAATTTCATCAACGTCGCATTAGCCAAGAAAATCCAGCAGACGATTTTAGACTGGAAAGTAGTGAAATAATTTTACTTTTCTATACCACTCTGGGCGAAATTTTGGTGCCCAGTATTGGGAAGCGTAAGCTGCTGCGAATCCGGCCGTAATACTAGGGATTTAATATGCGTGCAAAAGCCCGCAAGAAAAAATGTGTTAACATTAATCAGAATTATGTTTGTATTAAGAAAATAAAAAATGTGCTAACATGTTGGTAGGTATTTGAGGCGGCACAATGGCTCCATGTAAGAATACTGAAAATGGTGTTACACGAGTTAAAATTTACGACTTCCATTGAATCAGAAAATTTAATATAAAAAAAAAGTAAAATTCGCAACCTACGTGGAATACTGATTTGATTCCAGGGTATTACTGGGAATCGCTTACGAAGGATCCAGGTGACAAAAGGTAAAAGTATTCCAATTGGAAATCCCCAAAATAAAACCCTGTACTTCCCTGGAGGAAGTAAATCATTAAGCACTGTGAATCAGCTTTATTTTCTCGTTTTCATAAATAAATAAAAAATACAAAATAATAATAATAATAATAATAAAGTGGGAGATAACGGAATGTGAATAAGTACCTGAAAAAAATTCAACAGGCCCTACCAATCCCCCTGTACCGACCGACCAAAATCAAAATCAAAAAAAAAAAAAAAAAAAAAAAAGGTTAATCACTTTGAAATATAATTTTATGTGACTCAACAGTTAATTACAAATCACGCTAGCGGAATAAAATATTTCAGGCTTCCGACCAGTCCATTGACCTGTAGGATCGATTACACTGCCATCCAAGAATTGCCGCTTTTCAGTTATCACCGACCGAATAAATATGTAGTTGACTATACTGCCTATCGCAGTGCCTGAGACTCTGGCCATTGATGACCAAATAAATAAATACGACCAAATTAACTCAGAAGAACAAAACGATATACAGAATAGTTGTCAAAAGATACTAGAATTATTAGCTATGACTGACTGTGCTATAAACATATGTTTGGGAGGGATTTCTGAGCAAATATTTCATCAAGGCGTAATCAAGTAATTTTAAATCTCTTAAAAAAAAGGAAACAAAATCTTATTAGTATGAATTCACCCACTGGCATATATTCCTAGTTTAAGGTCAGAGGCCAAGTCAAGACATTGAGCCATGGTCATGTATCCATACCTGAAATCAAGACACAAATGAGAAGATGATTCAAGATGGATGTGTTTACAGATGATAAGCTTATACAAAGTGAAAAAATAATTACACCTTGAACGTGACGTTTGCTAAAGGACGCCCTCTGAGAAGTTCAAACAAAAGATACTTCATCTATTAGATTAAAAAAGGTACAAAAAAAAAAAAAAAAAAAAAAAAAAAAAAAAAAAAATGGTGCAAACGGAAGTATGAAGCCTGCAATAAATTCGGCTATAATTAAGGAAAAGTTGTAAGGAATTAACATTAGGTATCTTTAGTTGTTTTATTTTTATTTCAAGGAAGAATAGCACGCACTAATAACGTTGAGGCCAAGTTGAGTGTTTGTCGTTGCTCGGACTATGGATAATAACAAAAATAAACCAAGAATAAATGTCAAAAAATTAACATATTTTGCGAAACAACTGAAAACGCTTTACTAACTAATACCAATTGGGACTATGCAAAATGCCGACTTGAGAAAAAATAATCAGAAACAAAATTAATATTTCAAAGCATAAGCTCCAGTAAAATAGTCACCATCCCTAGGGCTAAGATTAAAGCCCAAACCGGTAACTGAACGAATAAATTGGTAAAAAACATTAGTTCCAGTTCGGTCGGTGGGTAAAAGAAACAATCAATGACCTGTAGTGGATATAATAGTACGACATAGATTGCCGCGAACATCATAGAGACTCCGATGAAGACATACCAGGAGGTAGGCACATTTTCATAATTTCTTTCAACAATTTCGGCATGAACATCCTGTGAAGTTGAACCGGTTAATAGTTGGTCATGTGTGAATTTGAGTAGCAAATTAAGCTCGAAATGGCAAGAGCGCCGCTGAACTTACTGAAGCAGGATGCAGTCGGCTGATCCAAGCCATTTTCAAATCATCCCAGTGAAAAAGAAAGACAGTCGTGATTGCAGAGGTGAATAGCTAATGAATCAATAAATCATTCAAGTGAGTTATCTAAAAGCAATAAAAACCGTTTGAGATTCGGTTACTCTTACAGCAAAACTGATACCATAAGATAAGGCAAAATAAGGCGTTAATTGAATAGGACCAAGCTCTTCGAATCTGTGAATTTAGATGAGCAACCATACATCTAATCAGACGATATTCGTTGGCCAGACGCAAGTAAAAATGAGATACAGAAAAATGAAAAATCACCTTTCAGTATTAAGAGTAAAGTTTGGCCTTACAATGGCACTAACATTATACTTTTCGTAATTTCGATCAAAAAGCTTGGCGGACACAGTGTTATCCCCAAATTTTTGAACCTGATTGACAAAATCAAATCATCAAAAGTGACAGGTGATCCATAAATGGTAGAATCAATATAAATCCATCAATCATCTTCAGACTACAAAAGCATAGAAACTCATATACACACATCCCAAAAATTAGTGTACCAAATGATCGGAATAATTATCCACATTGAAAAAGCTAGGCCCAGAAAAAAATTGCAAGACGAAAAAAATGGAGTAAACAGAGGGCCTGTAGCGCCAATCACAGTCCAGTCCAAACTGAGGGTTAAAAGTCCCTTGATGAAACAAACAAGTGGTGAGATGATGGGTGATGAGGAACCAATACTATCTTATTTTTTTAATCATCACCAAAGACAATGTGCTTACAGAGCCAGTATCTGATCATAAGAATTGATGATAATTATTGGGGGAGGAGAAATCAAATATCATTTAAAACCCAGACATTCGAGATTTTAAAAAGCAGCCAAGGAAGGAAAAAGAGCTCACAAGCTGAACCCAAAACTCTCATAAGTTGTGATTTATTATTAATAATGCATAAGATAGAGATGCTGGTCAGGGTAGGTGCAATCACAGAAGGAAGAAACTATAATGAAAATGATGAGAGGGAAAAAAGGTTAGAGTGAAAGAGATACATCTTAAACGAAAAGATAAATATTTTTACTTGGTAGCAAAATATAGCCACAATCACAAATGTAAAAAAGCGTAGGCGTTGCTTTGTCACATGAGGGCTATCGACAAGAGTTGATTGAGGATGAAGGGTATTAAAAAGGGTGATTCCCACGAGTGAAGAAGGCCAAACCATAGCAGACGGACGAATTAAAATAGGATAAGTGAGACCTGCAAGACCAAAGCCAAGAAGTTGAGTACTGAGGAGTAAAAGAACGCCGCCGAAATGACCCATATCTTGCTTTAGAAAGAAGGCAAAAGGATGAACAAAAATAGTCAACAACAGATTACTTGAATGGAACCAAGACCCACATCTACCCAAACCTACATGGTAATACAATTCTTGAATAGCAACTATATCGCCAGCATAAGCAGCTGATGAAGCACAGCCAGCCAGCACGGCAACGAGCAAATGTTCCTTGACGCTGAAAGGCCCAGGATTAAGATTGAAAGATAAATTTTTTGAATTGAAGAGATTGATTTGAACCGCTGGAAGCCAAAGGGCCATCGCCTGCCCAACTAGAGAAAGAAGTAGTCAAAATAAGTTTCAAAGAGAAAAAGTAGAAGATGAGCATGATGAGAGAAAGAAAAGCAAAAACACCGACATATATAACTGATCAAGACGACAATAAAAGAAGAAAAGCCGACAGAATTTGACTTGAAGAAATAAATTTGACTTATTGCAGCGCCCAAACCACCCAAAGCGCCACCAAGGAGGAAGACTCTAAACGTGAGAGTAGTGAGGGATGGATCATCGGTGAGAGGAATAGCAGCGGCAGAATCCAAGAAAGAAGATTTTGAAGGAAGGTGGTGATGCTGATGGATATCTTCACTGGCGGAATCTGATTCAAGATTGTCGAGATCGGCATTGTGAGAGAGAAGCCTGCGCAATTCGATGGAGGGTTCGTTGTCTGGGTCGTCCATGAGATTTGGAAAGTGAGTGAGCGATTTGGAGTTTTGAGGGAGAAATCCAGCAGGGAAGATGCATCACGTGCCGCCTTCGTGTCGCTGGACCCTTGCACTCGCCAACAGGAAAAAAGAAAAAAGACAAACAAGTGTTTATCTCTAACTTTCATTATCATTGAAAAATGAAAACTCATCTTTCATGCTGAGTGCAGTATCTGCTCTCAGGACGGAATGGGTGGGTGATTTCTAGGTTGTTTGGTAGGGGTGATGAGTCTCTAGAATTTGGTCAATGAGTTGAAAATGGTGCAGATCAAAACCTTCTGCAACTTCCTTGATAGCAACACCTACAATCCCATCCGCAGAGGGAAAACTGCCATAGCAGATTTGAAAAAAGAGTTTGATTCTGCATGCCAAAAAATCCAACCTGCATTATTTAAACAATACCCAACACACTTACAAATCAAAACACATTGATCCAGTTTATGTTGAGTTTCTTGACAGATGTGAACATAAGCTGTTTCACCAAAAATTCTGAGGTTGGAGTTAGTTGGGTTGCAGTTTTACATGAGTTTTAAGGGAGTTTTGTCACCAGTCTTAACATTTGGAAGTCAATTATGAACATGGGCTGCCCATTTGTATGCCAGACCCCAGAAACATTTGGGTAGCTCACTTTCTAGCAGAATAGTCCTAGCAATGTCACCAACTGTCCTGTTGAAGCGTTCAGCTGATCCACTTTGTTCATGGTGGTGAGGACAAGTAATTTCATGGGTGGCGCCAATGTCAGCCAGGATCTGAGCCATCTGTTTACTGTGCATTTCCCCCCTCCCATCAGTTCTTAATGCTTGCAATTTCTTACCAGTAACATTTTCCAGCTTTTTATAAAAGGTACCAAAAGCCGTTGTGGCCTCAGATTTGGCATTGAGCAGAAATACCTCACCATAAGAAGTTGAACTTTCCCTGAACATTGCAGCCCATCTAGCCCCATGGACAGTAGGGTCCATAGGACCAACCAGGTCTCCAACAATAAGGCTCATCATAGATTTAGGCTTTGATTCACATGTAGCTGATGGTTTCCTGGTACTTTTTGCTATTAAGCAATCTTCACAGTCAATCTTACCTGGTGACATAGAAATGGGCAAGCCAGTATCAATTCCAGTTCTGATGATAGTCCTAATTGTGTTTTCACTGGTATGACTGAGTCTTCTGTGCCAATCCATAAGGGAGTCTGAGGTCATTTTTAACAGTAAGCAGGAGGAAGGGATGAAAGGAATAATGGTAAGGATAAATATTATTTGGATTGCAATCACTAAACCTAATTACATCTAGGATCCATTGTCTCCTTGTACTTTCTAATTTCCCTGTCATAATTAAATCATCTTTAAAATAAATCCCAAGTTTTTTGTCTTCTGCACATAAGCCAAAACAGAAGCCATTATCTACCAAATCAAAAAGAGAAATAAGAGTAGTTCTAAAATCTGGACAATAAAAAACATTGGTAATAGTAACAACTTTTCCATCCCCTTTAATGTTCAGGTCCCCTATACCAGTAATAAAAGAGGAAGGAAAATTAGTTGCTACTTTGATTGGGATTTGATTTTTAAGAAGTTTAAAAATTTCTGAGAAGGCTCACATTGCCAGTGACATGATGGGTTGCTCCAGAATCCAAGATTGCCACATTTCCTGCAATTGCTTCCGGTGACCCCTCTGCACTGTTCAGATCAATATGTGCAACTTCTTCATACAAGGCCTCAAAATTTTCTTCATAAATAGTAACTTCATTGGCTTCAACCTGGACATCCATGGCTCTAATCTGTCTGCGTTTGGGACTCTTGTAAGGCATGTAAACTGGTTTGTCTTTTGCATTTGGGTTAGATGCAAACGTGGTGGCACAATCCCTCATAATATAGAGTCTTGGTGAAATAGTGGGAGAGTAAACGTTGTGAGGACAGTGAAAAAAATGTGGGCAGTTGATTTGCATTCATGACATTGTCCTTGAGCACCAGGAAGTCTGTAAGAGTCTGTTCAATGCTGTGGTCAGCCACATTAAAGACATGTTCTATTGACAAAGAAGCAGTAGGAGTGGAGGTGAAAGTATCTCTATCTGCTCTTTTCTGTGCTAAAGTTGGCATGAGCTGTCAGAAATATTCAAAAGTGACTGACTTTGAGTCAGGGCGGTTATCCAGAGCAACACAAAGATCAATGTAAAGGTCTTTTAGGAATGACAGTAGTAGAGAATGAGACATTAGAGCTTTGAAACCTTTCTGGTCAAATATAATGCCCTTTTGTTCAATAAAATCAAAGTATTTGGTGGAGGCTTCCAAATATTCGCAGTGTGATGTAAATTGAGTTTGTTTCAAATTAATGAAATTACAAATAGCCTTCATGATGAATGTATGATTGGATCTGGTGAATTTGTTACTAATGTGAATATATGTTTGACACACTTTCCAGTAAGTGGAGATCTCATGGTGCAGGTTTGGTGAAATTGAGTGTACTAGGATTAAGTGAGTGACTCTATCTTCAAAGTCATCAGGTCCATTACCATCATTCAATGCATAAGCTCTGGTGCCAACAAATTCTTTGATTAACACCAATGCATTGCTATGCCATTCAGAATAATCACTGCCATTTGTTTCAAGGGTTGGTATAGATTTAGTGAGCTCTATTACATTACCTAAGGTGCTTTGTCTCTCTATCATACTAATGGGTGGAACTTGCAGTGGTGCAGACATGTGAGTTGGTGTGGGGTGTGAATTACCAACAGGACTGGTCTGCCTAAAGGGGGAGACCAATCTCCCTGTTGGAGTTGCCCTTTTTGACTCGCTCATACTTTTAGTTAAAGGTGTGGTGTGATGGGCAGATGTTGGGTTCAAAAATGGGAGGGAAAGATTGGATGGGGGAGAAGACAACACAGGTAGACTTATTGTTAAGTCACCAATTGCTTGCGTCAGGTCCTCTATTGGATTGGGGACCTGTCCTAGTGATTTGTGTGGTGTAGATTTGGTAGGTTCACAAGCAGGGGATTGGCTTTCTTTAGAAGAGGGGAAGAAAGGGGTTTGATTGCCAGAAGACTGGGGCACAACAATTGAGGAGGGAGGGAGATTTCAATGGTTATTTCTTGTGATGGGATTCTGGAAAGCAAAAGATGTTGAAATTGTTGGGGAGGGAGGGTGGATTATAGGAGGAACAATAAGATCCTTTTCAATTGGGGATGTGGGTAGGGAGGTGAGTGTTGGGGAAAGAGTTATAGATGACATGTGAGTTGTGGAGGAGTGAGTTTTGTGGTGGGTAGTGGGAAGAGAAAATAGAGGATCAATTCTGAGGCTGCATAGCTCTTGGTTGAATATTGGACAGCTGCTCCGGGATGGATTATTTTCACCAGAAGAAGGTAAGTCTTTTTCAGACATGCACTGGGGGTCTTTTGGCTACTAATGTTCCTAATGTCACTAACATTGTGGAGTTTTTTAAGGCTAACATTTCAATGCCTTTGGGCAAAAGCCCATAACCTGTAGCATGGTGTCAGCCTGCGGAAACTCTGGAAAGAACCAGAGAAAAGGGGATGCTACGACTAAAGTATATATCACAAATGACTATGTAAATATGGTGCCTAAGTAGATAACAGTTAGCACACAGGGTAATTATTAGTATTTTGGTTTGGGAACAGACTTTGTCACCACTACCAATTCAATTTTTATTAGACTGAAACCTCTGTACTACCTTTCATACTCCCATCAAAATTGGGTAACCAAGTGGTCTATTTTGAAGTGGAGCTTAAGTTAGTGTTATATTTACTTCACTATCTCATTCCTTAGAGGTTAGAGTTATGTTACAATTACTTTCATTATCTTTGAAGTTAGCATTATTACTCTGGTAGCTAGTTAAGATGAAATGGCCAGATGAGACTAAAAAAAAATAAAGACAGTCCCTAAAATTTCCAAAAAGGTAGTTTCTTAAAGGCCTCCCTAAATAATCATCTTTTCTCATCAGCCTGTGTAAAGACAGAAAATGGCATTGTCATTTGAATTTTCAGATTAAAAGTTCTGCTGCAAAGTTGACCACTTAGTAACCAGAATTTGATGGAAATCCAGGAGGTAGTATAAATGTTGCAGTTTTAAAAAAATTGAATTGATAGTGGTGAGCAAGTCTGTGCCTGAATCAAAATTTTAATAATTACCCTGTGTCTTTAATGCTCACCATTTTTTTGTACATATTTTACTTACACATATTTTTCTTCCACATATATTCTTCTATTCTTATGTCCCTCCCAACAATATCCCCAACTTGCACTGTATATCCCCATCAAGTATATCTTACTTGGTGCATAGTGAAAGGAGGAGGAGGAGGAGGTGGTGGTGGTGGTAGTAGGTGGATGTCATTGGACAGCCTACACACTTAGTTAAGGGAGCTCAAGGGGAACTAAAAGTGGGGTTTAACAGAAGGATTTATGGGATTTTTAGACCTTTTAATATAAAGTTACAATTTTGATTAGTCACAAAAATTGGTCAAGGTAACAGTGAAGTTTGTCTGCCAACCTGACATTTGAAAGTATGTGTTACTTTAGTTGTATGGTGGATAAAGGAAAGAAAGTAATTGAAAATGATACCTAGACACAATAGTAACACTACAGCACATGTTTGTTTTGCTATGGGGTGCAACAATTATGCAACAGTTGTGCAACAGTTACTTAGAGCATCCACAATTTTTTGATTGTGTAAATCCCACTTACATGCATACAAGCCTGCTACCCCTCTGCAATGCAGAAAGTCAGCAGCCTTGCACACAAATCTGGACTTATGGCCCAGATGTGTGTTCCTGTGTGCTACACACATTGTATGGAAAAAATCCTTAAACATCTGGACCTTTGGCCTGGATTTTAGTCATAATTATGTTGAGTAATCATGAATGACATGATTATACAGCCAGAGCTTTGGCCCAAATTTTTGTCTTAACTGTGTTGAATATTCATGATTTTCATGACTACAAATCCACACCTTTGGCCTGGTTGTTTGTTATAACTGTCTTGAATACGCATAATTTACACAATTACAGATCTGGGCCAAAGTTCAGGATTTTTGTTATAACAGTGTAGAATATGCATGATTGACATGGTTATACATCCAGATGTTGTTGAAAAGAAAGAGTTCTATAACACTAAGCTATAGACACAATTCCAAGATTGGTTGGTTCTCCTTCCTAAATATAACTTTAAAAAGAAGCTCCTGACACTCTAATATATAAAGACAGTGAAAGCACGTATCACAAGTCTGGTTATTTATTCTGGGTGTGGAGGTGGAAGTAGAATGACAGTTAATAATAATAAAAGGCATAAAAGATAGATATATTCTAATATAACCAATCAAACTTTTGGCTAGATCTATTCTCAGTCACTCCCTCTTGAAGCACTCTATCTAATACTATCCATACTGTAGCAATAAAATAACTCTACACTGCTACTTCTGGTATGCACACCCAATATGTGAAAAAAAAATATCTTTTTATCTATTAATTACTAACTTAAACACACACACTTCTACTATTTACAAGTGAGTACTTATATAAATTTGTATGTTCAGAGCCCCTTTCCTATGTTTCCTTGCCCTACAGGTTTTCCTACACAAGCTCAGCACTAATATAAGTATATCAAACAGTATCTAAATATCTCAAAGATCTAAGTACATTTATTAGCATAAGTTTAGGCTCCAATAGCACCTGAAACCTGCACTTCTTAATATCCCTTACTAAATAATAGGTACTGCAATGCCTTTCATACCTATTGCAATGACCCATGCTGGTGACACAAGTATCCACTAATTGTGAAACCCTTCTCTCTTCAGTGAATGACTTTCCTATCTCAAGTCCTATCTTTCTTATCCTTTTCTTTAGTGCTAATTGTAAAGCCTTTTGTCTTTCTAGCACTTCTACTTATTTTTCTAACATGTTTTCCATCTTCATGGGTGGGTACAGCTTCTCCCAAAAGTGTCACTGCTATCTTAAGCGTAAATTTCCATGCCACCTCTATCACCACCTTGTAAGTTCATATCATAAATATAGCGCTGCCCATGACTTCTTGCAAGTACATACCATATTTACTTGTCCTTTAGCCCATTATGTACTTACCCTAACCTTTTTCTCGCCGCAGCTTATAATTCCATAATAAAAAAAAATTGTGTGCAGAGAGTATACCTTTTCTGCGCTATCACATCCCTTTTTTGCGCTCATGTAGCCATCCTACTTGACAATCCCTTTGTTGAGCTTGCTGAAAACTGCAACATTGCTGTGTTGTTGAAAGATGTGTACCACAACATTGGTCCCAGATGTGAGTGATGTTAGCCTTAGATGGCATCAAGGCTAAGGTAAATGTAAGTGTATTATTTTTATTAACCTCCCTCACTTTTTCAATAAATATTAAATACAATTAATTAGGACTTCTTTTTATACAAAATTTACTGCTCTTCCATTAGCTTTCTCAGGTAATAGTACATGGACATTTCCACTGTACTTTGCCCTTGAAAGTGCTACATATAGCTGACCATGTGCAAAAACAGGTGATTCCAGGTTAAGACCTACAATTTCTAAAGATTGACCTTAGGCCTTGTTGATTTTAAAGCTATAAGCTAATCCAATAGGTAGCTGAAATCTGCACAGTGAAAAAGGAAGACCGGAATTGGGTGAACTCTCCAATGTGATCCTTGGGATAAACACCCAATTTCCTTCATATGGGCCAGATATTATAAATTCTTCTATCACTATTCTTTCAATCTGTGTAAATACCAGCCTGGTGCCATTACATAAACCTGCAGTTGGGTCAAGATTACAAAGTAACATGATGGGGAAACCCTTCTTTAGTGACAAAGAGTGTAGAGAAAAACCTGATGGATTGATAGTGTTTAAGTAATCTATTGGAAATATATTTTTTGGTGATCCATCATCAGCAATGGCTTGATCAGAACTATAAAATCTGAGATTCTTCCTGGTAGAATATTCAAAACCAATTTGTTAAGTTCATCTACATCCACATATTTTTTGGCTAGGATGACCCTACTTTTTAAGTACCTGAGCAAGGAAGCTTCATCACTGTTGTCCAAAGAACTAATTTCAGAGTACACCACAGTCACTAATTTTTTTAACCCATCAGGCCCACTGAAAACTCTGTGTTTAGAAGGAATACCCACTAAATCTGGATTTGGTGTTCTTCCTTCCCCAATTTGAAGGATCCACTCTGAAAAATGAGCAGCATCTTGTACTTGCTCATCATTCATTCCTGTCTGAAAAAGCCTCATGTTGATGGTCAGGTGGAGTTTCTTAACTTTTGGCCAGATAGTGCTACAAATTAGAGCTGAAGATAATATCTGTCCTCTTGAGCCTTTTGGTACAACTTGAAGGCATTGTCTAAAGTCCCCTAAAGAATGACATAAAATTATAAGAAAGTAATATATTTTGGAATCAGTAAAATTGTATGAAAATGGCAATGGAATATATATTTATCCATTTATTAAATGAAAAAGAAATTTTAATAGTTAGATGTTAGTTGATTGTGCATACCGGCAAAAAGCATAACAATTCCCTCAAAAGCAAGATTTTTTTTCAGGATATCTTGTAAACTTCAATCCACAGCCTCAGAACAATGGCAATGTTGTTCTGGAGATTCATCCCATATGATTAACTTTGTCATCCTCAAAAGTTTAGGTAGGTCACTCTCTGTTTAATATGAAAATATGAATCCTGATTTATATCAAGTGGAATTTTAAGCCTGGAATGAGCTGTCCTTCCCCCTTCTAAAAGTATAGATGCTATCCCAGAAGAAGAAACAGTAAGAGGAATGTGTCCATGACTTCTGAGCCATTCCAGGTTTATGTTTTCAACAAATGTTTTACCAGTTCCCCCAGGTCCATCCAAGAAAAATATACCACCCTCTCCATGTGCATTGGCTTGTGTAACTGCATCAAAAGAATTTTTCTGGTCTACATTGGACAAATGATACTGATTTCTCCATTTTTCAGTAAGCTCCTGCCTGTCATATGACTCTGTTCTTCCAAGATGAGTTGAACTGTAGATAGATGAAAGTGTTGTGTTGGCTCAGGAAGTCCATATTCAGATAAAGAGTAACCTTGTTTATTAAGCAGGAGGCTAATAAGATTCAAAGTGTAATCTTTGATTATTTGGTTGGAAGGCTGAAAAATGTGAAACATTTCTTGAAGGATATATTGGAAGTCATCCCCAAGTGCCAAAATGTGTTATTCAAGAAGACCCAATGGATCAGCAGGATGGTTCCAGACTAGAATAGAAGTGAATAGTTGTCTGAGCTGATGCTCAGTCTTCATTAATGATGCTTCATCCAAGAATTTCTTGTATTCATAATCATCTTTCAAAATACCATATGCCAAGAAAGCAGCCTTGAAGGTTTGGTGTTGGAAGCCATGCACATTTCTCAGAGCTTCATAGCTTATTGGTCCAGCCACATGGTAAATCAGAAGGCGCAAGTAAAACCATTCTTGAGCATTTGGTCCACAAAATGCAACACACCCAATAGCTGTTTCTCTTTATCAAATTGTCCACTTTTTTCTGCTTCTGAAAACCAACTTTGAATAATGAAGGAGTAAAACTATAGAATAACATCTAAGGACTCACACATTCCAAAAAAACTGGATTAAAGCATCAGGATATCTGACACTCTGGGAAACCTCAGCAGTTGGGGCATTAGAGAATGCTGTAAACCACTCTGTAAGGGTGGTTTTCCTGTTTCCCAACACAGTACCTTCAGTTGAAATTTCCCCCCAAATATTAAATATAAATGTCTGTTGGTCAGGAAAATGGAGCTGTAATCTTGTAACTGCTGGTTCATGACCATGAAGTTGAAAAGCAAAAAATTACCAGCATGCTTCAACTACTTAAACATACCTACCATTCAGATATACCTTGGCCTCATCTATTATTCCATCAGTCTCCAGGACCACTGAGGAACAATCATGGCCCTTGTGCACATATTTATAGAGATACTTGACTGAAGATATTGTAGTTTCTACCTCCACATTTATATGACAATTAAATCTTCTAGAGAGATAAGGATTATAAGGCACCACATCTTGATTTGTGTATTGAAATCTTCCTTCAAATTTTTGAAATTTTTGGCCATCATTTCTCCTATGATATAAAGGATATCCATCTTCATCCATCTGTGTAGTTTCATTAAATTTTCTAGGGTATCTTTTAGAACAATTCCCATCTTTCATACATGAAGCATGTGGGTTGAAAGAGCCACAGGGTCCATGGAGCATACAGGTTGTTATTTTTTGAAAAAGTACAGGATCCTTTTCAGGATCAGGTAGCTCTTCTGAAAAAATTGAGTTAATGTTCTCTGTTGTATCTGGCTTGTCCTCTGAATCCAAGCATAAGAGTATATGTGCATGTGGTAGTCCTCTCTTCTGAAACTCAATGAAATACACATGTGCTAAAACAGTACCCAAACCCCCCTTTTCCTTGGTTCCCCACTCCTATGCAGCTCCCCTTTTAGCAATTATTTCATAATGGCATCAAGTTTCAGTCTGAAAACCCTGGCAAGCAAGTCTTGCCTATCCTGAACTGTTTGACCTTCAAGAAGTATATATTTTATCTCCTTCCAGTTTGGATTGCAAGTTATTGTGATAAAAAGATCCAGCTTTCCAAATTTTTGTACATTTGCCATAGCATCATAATATAGCTGATCCATGTTATGTGGTCCCCCTACAAAAGTCAAAGGCAGAATAATTTTCTTTCCATCTTGATTAAGATCAGTCACATTATTGATAGAATCTTCAACATCACAATAAAAGTCTTCACAGAGTTTATCCTGATTTTTAGAGAGGTAGTGCAGTCTGTTTTGTTCTAATTGAGCATAAAAATCAACCAAGTACTCCTGAAATTTGAGCCAGATAAGTGCAGCAGAGAATAAGCACTTTTGGTTGAGAAAGTGCAGATTTGAGTGAAATAAGTGACTTATTTCATTTTGAAATCCGCCATTTTTGGGGCTAGTGTGTTTTTGGAAATTGGCACTTAAATAAGTGCAGATTTGGTCAAATTTAAGTGCAGATTTTCCAGAACTGACACCCCCTATTTAACTGCTTCTAATTTTTTTTATTTTAATGTTTTTAAATACTGATAAATACATCTGTATGTTGAATTAGTGAGCATTTATAAAAATCCATACACCATAATCCAAGAACTCTATAAATGATAGCATAAATAAATAGCTGTTGTATTCTATTTACAATGCTGATGTATGTCTTAAACTACTTCAATTTAATTGTGGTACATTATAGATTTCATGTTTTAAATAACATTTTATGTCAGTGTAATCTTTTCTTTGCCCAAAGAACAGATTCCATCATCATTTTTTCATGCATAGTTTGTACAAGTCTCCACCCCTTTCACTACCCTCCGAACCCCATTGTATGTGCTCCCCTTTTGCTCCCCATTCACCCCTCCCAACCCCTCCCAACCCCTGCTCTACACTAAAAACTCTTTGTAAACTTTTAATCTGCCCTTAAAACTCTTGCCTAACCTTCTTTATGCCCCACATAACCTTCCTCACCCATCTCTCCAGCCTCCCCAACCCTTCTTGACTCATACTTTTAGCACCCCATTTCTTCCCTTCACCTCACTTTCCCAACCTTTGAACCCCATCTTCCTCCCTTACAATCCAGTCCCTATTTCTGCCTATAAAAATAAAGTGTTAGGTAGGAGTGTGGAGGTAAGCAAACTGGATGAAGAAGAGGGGAGAGGGAGACACAATGGTGGAAAGGGATGGAAAATAATGAGGAGGGGAACATAAAGGGTGGGAAGAAAGATGAGAGAAAAGGAAAAGGAAGCTGTCAGAGAAGAAGGAGTGTGGCATTCTTAAGAGGGTGAAAACAAAGAGGGTGAAAGAATATAATGATACAAAATAAATATACAAAAAACATCAAGTATACAAAATATGTTACAAAGAGTAGGAACAGTAATTACCTGCATCCTAAAAACCTACAGGTCATATACTTTTTATTTATTCATTTACTTAAATCAAATAAAAATCTACATTTTAATATTTTGAAATTTAGAAGATGAAGATAAATGAATTTTAATAAATATTAGTATGAAAATGTTTTTTTATTTAGTAGTAAAATATATTATGTATATTAATTTTGAAAATTATATGTCTAAGTAAAGTCTTTTTAGCATCATATTTATGATTTTTGAGCCTTATTTAAATATTTTAATAATTTATAAGATTCAATACTATCTAATCACACAATCAGTATATAATTTTTTAAATTATTGAAAAGATTACAATAAATAATACCAATGCAAAAAATAATTTTTCATGAAAACTTAAATTCAAATATTATATATTATAGTTTCTAAACTTACTGTTGGCCAAAGAAACTTATATAATTAATTCATATGGATTCTTATTAATTCTATACTTTGGTGTTTTTTGAAACTGTGAAAAAAAACTGCCTAAGTAGTTTAAAAAATATGCATTTCTCAGAATAATTTGGGTGTGGTCTGCACTGAATTCAAATTCTCATAAAAATTATTATTCTTCATATGTCAGGATTTTTTCAAAGTTTTATTAAATATGCTTCATTAAATGTTCAAGATAGATTCAGGTTGAGTTCACCAAAATATCAATCTTTTTTCTTGGTGGTTTCATCACTACCTGAATGTGGGCTCAATGTGATATGAATAAGGGTTCAAGGTTGTGGACTTGCTAGCAAGTCTTCCCCCAATATTGTGTGGTGAAATCTGTGAAAATCCATTAAAGGAAGCAGATTAAGTTGTAAAAACTGGATTTATGCACCTGAAAAAGGTGTGTATGCTTGTGTAGGCATGGTGAGTCTATTAAATACTCCATATGACCTTAAATAAGCAGAAAAATAAAGCTTATAGTCTATTTAGAGGATTAAAACTGCATATAGACCTATATATACTTAATATAACTACAAATTCTACTTAATATTAGGCTTATGCATGCATATAAGCTTATGTATGTTTTTAATTAATTAATACAAATTAAGATAAGTACATTATTACTGTATTATCACTTTAATAATTATTATGGGGATATGGATAAGATATTTAAACTCATACAAGTCATATAATAGTGTAATAAGTATATATATAAGTATTATAACCATAAATTTAACTTATAAGATTAATGTAATTAAGGTTATCTTACTTTAAACATAAGAAATATTCAGTACTGGGGATACCTAGGCTGAAATAAGTGTTGAATCCTTTTATGGGCAGGAACCTTCCAGCATGTAACATTAATTTATTTTTCTGGTGAATTGTGTTATATGATACAGAAAATTCAATAAAAATGATGAATTAATAAAAACTTATTTTCATGTGCATGCAAAAAGAACAATTTTATTTACTTTACTTTGTTCTTCAGTTGTGAAACCTAAAATGGTTTTATAAATATGAGGGGTGTATTTGGTTTAAAATTTCAATTTTTATAAACTTATTTAATTTCAATGGACAACATAACTCACAAACAGATATATTAGGGGGTATCAAATTTATAAATCTTCTATATTAAAATACCTCTTTTTTTCACCAAATCAAAAATGATTAGTTTTTATATGGCATGTTGTGCCCCAAAAGCACCTTTTCAATGAAAAATAATTTTGAATCTTTAGCTTTATTTTTGGTAATTTAATAACTTTTAAAAAAATTTCAAAATTCAAAATTTGATACCCCTTATTATGGACTGTTTAATTAAGTTGTCATAAATATTTAAAATTCTTATGAGTTAATAAAAAAATATTTATCTATTCCCATTTCCATTAGCTCTAATACCATTAAAGTTATGAAGCTATATTAAATTTTGGTTTTGGAAAGATTTATTTTGATGATAAAATATATAAATATACTTGTTTTGTAAATTTTAGTCTCCAAGGTAATTGTAGTATTTATTTGTGGCTGATCATGTTTTAAATAATCACCCAAAATTTAAATCAACTTCAAATTTCTACTTTGACATAATTGAGAAAATTTACTAATAGAACTTTGTGTATAATAGTTGCTAAAAATTTTAATTTTTATTCTTTCTATAATATATATTAATAAATCCCCATTGAAATTTAAATATAATAAGTAGAATAAATTAGCTTGTAGTATCTTTTAGGTTACTTTATATAGGCAATTTTATTTTTAGGAGATTTTTTCCCCATAATTTTAGCCATTCAAATAATTTTTTAGCTACATTTATGAAATTTGAGTAAAAAAATTATTTGAAATTGCATTGAGCTTTAATATAGCTTTAAATTTCATTTAGTGCAAATCTTTTGTCATTCCTACATTTTTACTGATTGATTTTTTGTCTACTCTGATTTCTCATATCATTCAAAACACTTGTGTGTATTACAGCTGTAAAAAGATAAAGGATGTACTAAATGTTTACTTAAAGATTACTCCATGGGTTACTCTAAGGTTTATCAAAATTAACTTGCCTACCAGTAATATTTTTTGTCACCCTGTGTTTATTGAAAACTATCCCCACATTTGCCACCTGCTTCACAACCTCACAAAGAAGGAAGCCAAATTCAGTTGGAAAAGTAGCCAACAAGATGCTTTTGACTATCCAGAAAGGTAATTTGTGACAGCCCTTATTCTTGTGATCTCAGACTTACTAAAGCTATGTGTTCCGGTATGTAACTGCTCAGACTTTGCAGTAGGTGCAGTATTATCTCAATATGATCCAAAAATTTTTCCACCCAGTAGCCTATTTTTCACATAAACTGATAAGATCACAACTGAGCTATGGGATATATGATAAGGAGCTGTTGGGATTAGTAGAAGCTTTATGAACTTGGAACTACTATTTTGAAGGGGGCCTCACCATTTACAAGCTATTATCTTCACAGATCACAAAAACTTGGAAACCTTCCTAACAACTAGAAATTTGACTTGCTGGAAAACACACTGGGAAGAACTGCTAAGTAGAGTTAAATATGTTGTTTGATTTGGACCTGTGAGGAAAATTGGCAAACCTGATGTGCTATCACAATGTCCTGACTTTCTCCCAGAGATGAACTAGCTGTACTCTTTTGACACAACTTTATTGAAGGGGGATCTTGAAGCAAGGGGAATCATAGATGAGGGGGATTCGGCAGATGAGAATTTGATAGAATGGGTAAGGAGGGGGCAGGAAAAGGATGATGCAGTTCAGGAGTTGGTGAAGGGGCCCTTATCTAAGGAGGTATTAGTAAGAAAAGTATTGGAGGAGTATCACCTAGAAGAGGAAGTGCTGTATTGGAATGGGAGGATAGTGGTTCCAAATGATTAAGAGCTCAAGAGGCAAGTCGTTAAATAAAGGTATAAATTTCCAATGTCAGGACACCTAGGACTTCTTAAGAAATTGAAGCTGGTAATTTTCAAATTTTACTGGAACTCCATGAAGGTATACATCTAGTGCTATGTAGCAGCATGTGACTCATGCCAGGGGAAGAATATCAGCCCAATAGCAAGCCCCTAACCCAAATAATCATACCAAAGCCAACCTTGAAGGAACTCTCTTATTATCTTATAGTAGAGTAACTCAATTCTCAAGGAAATAATTATATCCTCACAGTAGTTGACCACTGCACCAAGTTGGCACACTTCGTCCCCACCACTAACAAGGTTACATCAGAGGGTATTCCATACTTAATGGTGGCACATATCTGGAAGTTACATGGATTTTTCAAAAGTATAGTATCAGAAATTTGAAGTACTTTTTACTCTAATTTGCTGAAGGAAATGATTGAGCAACTAAACTTTATGCCCATTTTTTCAAGAAATCTGAGATATTGAATAAGGAAAATGAAATATAACTATTCCATTTCATAAACTGTAAGAAAAATGCTTGGGCGCAGCTTCTACCATTGGCTGAACTCTCATAAAACAACCAGACACATGCAGAAAATTGCATGTCACCTTTCTATGTCAACTATGAGTACCACCCAAAATTCTCAATTGGTACCCCATCAATGTTGCAAGTCTGAGAAGCCAAACAAAAAATTCAGAAAATAATGAGTATACATCAAGAATTAGAAGTAGTGCTCATGCTATACCAACAGTCAATGAAGCACCATCATGATCAAGGAAAGACTCAACATAGGGTGCTACAGGTGGGTGAAAAGTTTTGGTTAAGCACACAATTCCTTTCTACATTAGGTGCAAGTGCCAAAATAGATCACAGGAAGGTGGGACTTTTTAAGATAAAATGCAAGATATCTGACTCAGAATAGAACTTGGAACTACTTATTTCAATGAGACAAGTGCACCCAGTGTTCAATATCTCATGACTCACAAAGCACCAAGAAGATACAATACCAGGACACCCAGAAGTGCCACTGGTTCTAGTCTACATTGGAAATGAAGAGGAGTTTGAAGTATCAAAGTTTATTGCTAAGTAGGTTTAAAGTGGAGATTTTTAGTATTTGGTGCACTGGAAAGGTAATGGAGAAGGAGATAGGTCTTGGGAGCCAGTAGAGAACTTAAATTAAGCTAAGGGAAAATTGAAGGAGTTTGATAAGGAGTGCAGGGGGAAGGAAGGGTAAAAGAGGGGGTAATGTTAGGATTTGAGTTGAGAAGCAAGGAGGAGGAGCACTGTGGGCACAATACATTGTAAGAGGCAGAAGGGAAGAATATTGCGTAAGGGGGTTTTATGGCGCAAGCACTGTGGGGAACTCCTCATTGGACAACTTACTTAGTGATTTCGTTACTTCTTAGTCTCTCATAATTGCAACCCTCACTGTTGGAAGTCCCAAAATAGTCATTCTAGTTATTCTCACTGCTGTACCAGCATAGTTAGTCTTTTATTAGGCTTGTTCTAGCCCTAGTAGTACTCCACCCTATTAGGTACTAACAGGTGTGCCAGTAGAATAGAAGAGGAGAGTTTCTAGTGAGTTCATTGTGAAACAAGAACTTTTGGTAGAGAAAATGTGTATTTGAGTGAAATAATTGATTTATTTCAGTTTTGAAATACACCAGCTTGGGGGCTGGTGTGTTTTTGAAATCCGAACTTAGATAAGTGCAGATTTTTCTGAACTTAAGTGCAAATTTTCCAGAAATGACACCCTTTTATTTATGTCTGCCTCATTTTTATTATAAAAGGTTAGAATTTGTATTTAGCAATTACCTATTAATTTTAGTCTTTTCTATTTTGGTAAAATATTTTGTATTTTGGTTATTAGGTAAAAGTAGCAAGACTACTTTAAGGGCAGATCACATTTATTAATTTTTGCCTCACTTTTATTGGTATAAGAAATTCAGGTCTTTTGACTGGATTCCACTTTTTTTGAATTGAGAAAACTGGCTTTGCATACTCCCTCAGAATCATTTATATTCCTTTTACTTGAATAATTTCTTATTGCAGATCTTTCAAATTAAAAAAAAATTAAAAAAATTGAAAAAAAGCAATTGGTGAAAAAGTAACAATTTTTTTTTTTTGCAAACACAAAAAGCTTTATTGACATAATTTTCTGCTGATATACATTTTTTGATAATTGAAATTTGGTATTGAATTAAAAAAACATCCATTCATTAGGGGGTATCAATGTTGACCAATCTGCAATTAAATTAATTGTGGATAAAAATCATTATACCCCAATTATCTATCTTCTACAATTATTTTTGCTAATAATTGGGTTATAAGACCTTTTACATGTCAATTTTTACCTCTATCTGACATTTTTATCCTTAAATTTTCATAATCACATCTTGGACAACTTTCTCAATATCCCGGGCTTCCTGCCTTGCTACCCACTCCCATCCTGTCTATTCATTCTATCCGTTCAAAACCACTCCCCATATCATCTGTTTTTTTCTTCTCCTTTTCATCTTCAAATATCTCAACATGCTTCATCATCATAGATCTTCTCAAAGGCAGGCTTCCCCCAGTTGTTCATCATATCCCATTACTTCCTCTTTCCCCCACTCAGCTGATAAATCAAAGACTGTTCACCTAAAAAAAGATGATCATCTGATACTTATCAACTGGCTAAATATAAAAACTAATTATTATTCTTGTTTTGGTACTGAGAATGCAACAAAAGTAGGATGGCCCCCTGTATCAAAATTCAATGGCTATCTTCTAATGGCCAATGAATTAAAAAATAAGACAAAGGGAAGGATTTATCTTTTGCCTAAACAGATGTCTGAACATTTCAAGCATTACCAAGCCAAATACAAGAAGGCAAAGACACTTTCATTCTCTACTGGTTTTGGTATTACTGACATTGATGTCATTAAGTGCATAAAATCCATAGATGATAAACTTGAATCTCTGTCAGTACTTTAAAGAGATGGATTCTATTTTTGGAAAGCAAGCTGATGTTAATCCAGCAAACATTTTGGATGATGAAGATGCTATCTCCAAAAATGATGTCAAAACTAATCTTTTCCCATCCTCTTCCTCCACTCAAGCCTCCCCTGTTCTAAATTCAACAAATATAGATAGCTTTCAAATAGATTCTTATGGTGATATAAACCAACGTGATCCCACTCCAGTAAGTTTTTATTTCTTGTCTAGTTGTTTTTTTTATTTCTAAAAAGGCTAATGAAGAAACCCAGGATCCTCAAGCAAGTGAGACTGAAGCTAGCATCAATGATGAAGAGGAAAATGTTACCTCAAAAAAAAGTGAAGACCATCAACTAATTTGAATTTCAACAGTCATAGAAAGCAAAGCAAAGATATTTTTTACCATCCCCCTTTTTCTTCCGTTGATGATTTTCTGGAGAAATGTGAATCTGGTAAGTGATAGCATACCTGTTAATAATTAAGTGAGCTTTTATTTTCTTTTGTTAATATTCCTTTTCACTCTAGGTAAACTTGAAGTTTCAAGAGATACTCTCAACTTTCAAAAGAAACATTACAAGCTCTCTTTATGAAGGGATGATAGGGTACAAGACTTGAAGGAGAAGAAATTCAAGCTTTCTTTACAGAGGAATGGGAGGGTAAAAGACTTGAAGGAGAAGAAATTAGAACTTTCTTTAAAGAGGGATGAGAGGGCACATGACTTGGAGGTGAAGAAATTCAAGATAAAGAAAGGGGAGAAGGTTTTAGAGTACAATTTTCTATTGGATCAAATGAAACTCAAGTATCAAATTGAAGATGGTTCAAAAAAGACATATTTCTTGAGAGAATGTTTTAAAGCTAATAAATCTATTGAGGAGATTGAACTCTTAATGAATATGTTTGATAACTAGTTTTTTTTATTTTGTTTAGAAAGTTTTCTTGATAGAATGCATTAAAGCTAATAATCAATCCTTGGCACAGACTCCTCACTGAGATGTGAAACATTCTATTGCAACATTTTAGATTATTTTTTTGTTTGGTTAAATAAATTTTGTTTTATTTCTTTTTGGTGATAATTTCATATGTGCTGACTTTTTAAAGGTCTTGATTCTAGATGATTTTTTTTTGCAAAAATTTGAAAAACTCATACATTTTTTCTTCTTTACATTCAAATCATTAAATTTACTTTTCTAAATACAGATAGGTCAACAAAACTCTATATCTGTTTTAAAAAATTGGCAATACCCTCCCCTGAAATTTATTGAAGCAAGGGGTGGGTATCTTCAAAAATTTTCTAAGTCATCGATTTCACATGTCAGATTTGAAAATTTGGCAATACCCTCCCCTGCATTTTATTGAAGTAAGGGGTGAAAATTACCAAAATTTAATATAATTACATAAATTAATATATAAACAACTAATATATATCAATATCCCTAGTTTTAAAGTAATGAAAATTCCTCTAGCCAAAATGTGGATACATCTAGAAACATATGTTTGGGACTTTCCACAAGTGTAGGCTAAGGAACCTCATGAAACAAATAAATGTTGTCATGATTTCCATTTATACATCACAGGGTCATTGTACCGTTACTTTATTTTAGGAATTTGAAATAGAAGAGTTATTTATAAAATATTTATGAAAAAAAAAATATTTGATGACTCTACTCATCCCCATAATTTTTTGATCTACATAAAGTTTTATTAAATTTATATCTTTTACCTTCTTTTTTACCCTATTGATTGGTTGGATTAGTTTTTGACTAATTTGGAAGGAGCAGCCAAAATGAGTAAAGTCATGACAAGATTCCAAACTGGGGGGAGCTTTTGTTGTTTAGTGATTATCCTTAGAAGAGTTCTAAATAGTTTTGATGATTCCAGCTCTCAATCCAAAATTGACTATACAGTTGTGATCTGGAAAGTATAAGCCATGACCTTTTATTTTAGCTGGGGAAGGAATAGGTTGTCCAGTTATTGGATTGATGTTTGAGAAAATTCCAAAAGTAAGATACTTGGAATCATTCCTGTTGATATGAATCTTCTTGTGGAATCATGAATGAGTAATAATAACGTTTGAAAATAAAAGATATTGGTTGCTAATTTCCACCCATTTGGAGTCACACCAATTAGGTATTCCAACTTTGGTAGTGATTTGATGATTCTTTTAAAAAGCTTTATTACAGAGTTTTTTGAGGCAAAGAGCAATAAAAGTATTGAAAGAAGGTAAGGGGTCCCATAAGCAAAAATTGTCATCTTTTTCAGCTTTAGATAAATTTTTAAGTAAATAATAGATGCCTATGGAAATAAAATTAGTGACATGATTTCAAGAAAGAAGCATATATTATCAGACATACCAAGAGAATAGCTTTTAACAAATCCTGATCTCAAACCAAATCCAATCATACTACCACCCAACAAATTCATATTCCTTAATGGTAAACAAACCAAAGACATTTGATATAGTGTTATTATGAGATTGGATAGTTGATTAAAGGTTTCATCTTTTAAACCATTAAAAGAATGATTTTCATAAATAAATTGAGGTTTAAAAGAATTACAGATAAATGCTTTAATTTTATTGTCTCCTGATTCAGTTAAATAAATTAAATCTTCTTGTAACTCATTTGGATAAGAACTTTTTTGATCCACTCTAGTTTTATAGTACTTGATATTTTATATATGGCCAAATAAGCAATCCAAATGCATTTTCTTTTTTAAATTTCTTTTATTCTGCTGACTTCGAACATCATAATTATTTTTTGATATTTTGGATGATGATTGAAATGAAGTTGAATTTGAAAAAGATGATAAAGATGATGATGATAGATATGTAAGAGGTGATTCTAACTAAATAGACATTTTTTCTGTGAACAATTGGATGATGATTGAAATGTAGTAGAATTTGAAAAAGATGATAGAGATGATAAAGAGGATGATGATAGAGAAGTAAGAGGTGATTCTGACAAAATAGACATTTTTTTCTCTGAAAAAAAAAATTGGTGTCAAAAATCGAAAAAATAAAATGGCAAAAAAATAAAACTCACTAAATTTAGTTTGTTTATTCAACATTAAGAATTTTATTGATAAAAAATAATCCAAATAATTTTTTTTTGGAAATAAATCAATTACTAAAACTGTCCTTGTAAAAAAAATTGAAACAAAACAAAATAAAATAAAATAAAAACAAACATCAGTAAAATTATTTGCCAAAAAAATGAATTTTAAAGTTATTTGGTGTTAGATATACCAACTAAAGTCCTTGAAAAAAATGATAAAAATAAATTATAATCAAAAATTTAAACCAAAAAAAAAATTGTATCAGAAAAATTATTCCCAAAAAAAAAATCAAAATAATAAACACACCAAATTTATTTTTGAACTGTAAAAAAATTTTTTTATAATATTCTGTAAAAAAAATACAAAAAAAATACAAAATAATGTTAATAAAAATAATAAAAATTATTTTTTACAAACTCCCATATTACCCCTCCTTGTCTGCCTCATTTCCCTTTTTTTGGTGTCCTCAAACTCCCCCCCCTTTCCCTTCTTCATCTCCTCAAAACCCCCTTACCCCCCTTTTCCCCCTTGAGGCACCTCTTTTCCCCCCTTTAGGCCTCCTCACCCCTCACCCCCCCCCCCCTCATCCCCCTCTCCCTTCCACTGCTTCCCCCCCTCTCCTCTCCATTGCTTCCCCACCTCCCCCTTCCCCTCTTTCCTTGCATCTTCCCCATAAGTAGATACCTATCCAAATTTCTAAGAAATTTATTTAGTAATAAAAAATTGGTCCAGATCAAATTTTTTATTACTAAACAAATTGCTTAGCAATTTTTTTAGGGATTAAAGGGGGGAGGAGGCAAGGAAAGAGGGGGGGAGGGGGGAGAGGGGGAGAGGGGGAGAGGGGGAGAGGGGGAGAGGGGGAGAGGGGGGAGAGGGGGGAGAGGGGGAGAGGGGGAGAGGGGGAGAGGGGGAGAGGGGGAGAGGGGGAGAGGGGGAGAGGGGGAGAGGGGGAGAGGGGGAGAGGGGGAGAGGGGGAGAGGGGGAGAGGGGGAGAGGGGGAGAGGGGGAGAGGGGGAGAGGGGGAGAGGGGGAGAGGGGGAGAGGGGGAGAGGGGGAGAGGGGGAGAGGGGGAGAGGGGGAGAGGGGGAGAGGGGGAGAGGGGGAGAGGGGGAGAGGGGGAGAGGGGGAGAGGGGGAGAGGGGGAGAGGGGGAGAGGGGGAGAGGGGGAGAGGGGGAGAGGGGGAGAGGGGGAGAGGGGGAGAGGGGTGAGGCAGCCTAAAGGGGGGTATAGGGGGCCTAAAGAGGGCAAAAGGGGTGCCTAAAGGGAGGAAAAAGAACACCTAAAGGGGATAAAAGGGGGGGAAAGGGGGGGAAAGGGGGGGAAAGGGGGGGAAAGGGGGGGAAAGGGGGGGAAAGGGGGGGAAAGGGGGGGAAAGGGGGGGAAAGGGGGGGAAAGGGGGGAAAGGGGGGAAAGGGGGGGAAAGGGGGGGAAAGGTGGGGAAAGGTGAGGAAGAGAATAAGGGGGGAAAGGGGGGATTAGAGCAGTCAAGAAGAGTGAAAAGGAGGGAAAAAGAGCTGGACAAGAGAGAAAAGAGGGAGAGAAAATGAAAAAAGATTAGTTTAACCTTGAAAAAAAAAATTGAAGCACTTACAAAATTAAATTAAATTAAAAAATAAAGCAAAAAAAAAAAAAAAAACATGATTAGAAAATAAAAAATCAATAAAAATGAAAAAAATGACTTACCTGGTGAGATGAGTTGAAAAAAATTCAACCAAAATATTTGAGGGATGTTTGAGGAGAGGAGGAAAAGGATATGAGTGAAAAATGAAAAAATGAAACACTGAAAAAATATGTGATTTCATGTTGAGCTGGTGAAAGAAAACCAATGAGCCATCCAAAAAAGAGATATTCACTGTAAAATTTAAAAAAAATGAATATGCAACAAAAAAAAATACCAAGCCAAGTGAATAAAGTATACAAAGTGGACATTTGGAGAGTATGAAATTAAAAAATTAAAAGGGTTGTGTGTCAAAATGGTGGAGGGCAATTGCCATAATGACAGAGTGTATGCCAGTTGACTGAATGTTTTGTGATTCAAGGGAGGGGAGAGCCGGTGCTGGTTCAGGATCCTCTTCTTCATAAAGATCATTCCACTCATCCTTTAAATCAGCTAGGATATTGTGGAGTATAATGCAAGTCATTATCAAATGATTTGCAGTTTTAATTTCCATTTTTTTTTGAAATTGGATCCTGAGCTCCCAGAGACTAGAAAATCTTCCCTTTAAAATCCCAATAGCATGTTTAATCTGTACTCTTGATTTGGCAAGGTGATAATTAAAGGTGGTTCTGGGGTCATTATCTAAAGTTGCACCACGGTGTAGAAAATCCTATAGTGCTTGCTATAGGCCTTGACCAAGGGAGTGGGAGAAAAACCAGAGAGAAAATCCCCTGTCCCTTTAGAAAGATAAGTGAGATTTACCTGCTACAGTAAATTGGTTTCTGTTTACCAAAAGCCCCTTTTCCAATACACTTGACTGCTTGATGAGCCAAGAAAGTAGTCACCAGACAGACTACCATACCAAAGGACTGAAATGTAGACCAATGTCCACACCAGAGGCAGCAAAGATACTTGATGTAGGCTGCAAATCCACACCAGAGACAGCAATAATACTTGCTATAGCTTGCAAGACTATAACAGAGAAAACAGTTGCCAAAGTTAAGTTAAATGAAGAACTCACTTGCAACAAACACAGCCAATTGTGGCCAGAAAACAGTGAAAACTGAGTGAGGAACAATGATATCACCTCCGGATGGTTGTATGATGATTAAGGTTGCCCCAAACTGTCTTATTCACTATGTACACACAGACCACTATCTAAGAGCCCATGCACACCCACCAATTTGGCGCCTGTACCCGCCAAATTAAATAAAAAACCCTCCAGAAGCGCTCCCCAACCTTCTAAAACAGAGGCGGGTGGGCCTCCCGACGTCAGAGGCACCGCCTGAAGCGGCAGGGCCTCCCTGAAGCCAGAAAACCAATAAAAACACCCAATCTACTTAGAAAAAATAACTACAACTACTAAAACCTTTAAAACACGGAATTTCACTATAACAACATTGTGACATGAAATATAAAGAAAAATTAGCTCTATCCAACGGTACTAAGCACTTAACCCTAAGACTTAAGGTTAGCCTGTAAAACACGAAAAACAAAATTAAACAGCTACCTTTTTAAATGAAAAATGAGGAAATGACCCCTTAAAACTTAGAATATGAAAAATTTCTCCAAGACATAAAATATAGAGAAAACCCGGGGCTATCCAATGATAGTACCCACATACCCGCAGACCCAATATCCACGGAATAAAACCAGAAAAATACCTAATTCCTCAACAGATGTCAATTAAGACATGCCCAAACAACGCCAAATCGCACAACAAAGGCCCCTGCCAATGTTGGAAGACCACATCCTCCCTCCAATTAAGAATGTCTACATTCTTTCTTCATCAAACCACCATGTTAAACCTTCTTCCTAAACATGCCTCTGAAATGGGTCCTTGCCAATACTGCATTGACAATAATCTAATCTGCGCCATGACACCACCTGTCCATCCATACAGAACGTCTTGCAATGTCTTCCAATCTAGAAAGAAGCCCTGCTACAGACCTGGTCCATTATCTTCTGCAACAGATTCACCTCCACCTCAACCTGGTCTATCTTCTACCAGCACCAAAAGATCTAGGTCATCCATCCTGATACCCAGATTAATCAAAAAGCTTCACCCTTCCCAGAAGAGTGCAACAACCCATAAAACAACAAGTTCCACCATCCCTGGTCCATCTGATGGTAAAGAACTTTCATTTCTTCCTTCAACTTTAAGACTGATGACTTCTCAGTTCCTCCATCTTCTGATAGTGATGATGACAATGTAGGATCCATTGCACCACCAACACCAAACCACTTGCCCACTATCAAGGCTAAGTTCCAACAACACACATATCAACAGAAACAACTTCTGCTTCACTACTTCCAATCCACTCCTGCTAGAGATCCACAGGACATTGAGAGCAGAAGACACCTCATTCACCAGTTCAAGGCTAATTCTGAACACTTCATTTCATCTCTTCATTCCCTCTGTAATTCCACTAGTACTTGAGTTTGATTCAGAAAAGAAAAATTGACCACGCCCTCTATAGGATGTAACCACAAAACAATCCTCAGTTTTAAGTCTTGGGGGACCATCCTCATTTTTATAGTCTTGGGGAACTCAAAAACCCTCAGTTTAAAGTCTTGGGGGACTCAAAAACCTAAATCATAAACCCAGAACCAGAGATCAACCACATTAAGACACAAAGAAAAAAATAAAATTCTGGGGTAATTGTGAATAGAGCTGCCAGCCCATCAATTACCCACAAACTTGCCTTTGCTAAATTCGGAGGCTCCCCCTGTGGATACCCTCCACCAATCTTTCAAAACCAATTCCAACAACAAAAACTTTTCCCTCAGTTTATAGTCTTGGGGGACTTACAACCCTTAGTTTAAAGTCTTGGGGGACTAACACAGTGTTCAGTTTAAAGTCTTGATGGACTAGTCTTGATAAAATCTTGAAACCAGCCAGTTTAAAGTCTTGGAGGACTAACAGAAACCAGATTTCAGTTTAAAGTCTTGATGGACTAGCAGAAATTCCAGTTTAGAGTCATAGAGGACTGAAATAAAGTTCGCATAAAAAAAAACCCAGCCAATTTCATGCAATACACCCACAGCCAACCTGCGGAACTTCGGCCTTCACTTCATCATCTACCCATCACTGACAAAATCTCCTTCTTATCTCTTTCCATCATCTTTTCTCACCACAGATCATGGCTTGATCCCCTGATTTTGAACCCTCTACTCTTCCTTGCTTCACTGCTCCCAAGGACTATTCCTGCAAACAGTGCATCCACATGTGCAGACCTTGCACATTCACTCTTCCAACTCATGAAGCCAAATTCTACAACAGAGCTTGTGATTCTTGCTACTCCAAAAAGAAAAAATGTGACAGAGATGCCAACTACCCTATTCCTCCTCCTTCACCTTCTCATAAATACATCTCCAGATCCCCTACCAGATCCCCAGAGCTTGGTCCTTCCTCATCCTCTTTATCTTCAGCACCTTCCAGAAGATCCAGAAGCTCAGCTTCCAGAACTCTTCCCAAAATACCAGCCTTAGCTTCCCAAGAAACTGCTTTTATCTCTACTAAATTAGCTCCAAAAGCTTCAAAATCAGCTCCTAGGCTTCTAGACCGCGTTCAGGCGGCCCGCCCACCTCACTAGACAGTGAAAATCAGGCTCAAAACCTCCAAAAACAACCAGAAAACAGCCAAATTCAACCAAAAAACGAAAACAACTCCACGCAATCACCTCCCACTGCTCCCAGAGCAATGAAGCCAACCCTTCCAAGGTCCAAAAACTCAAAAATTTCCCAAACTTCTAGGAGACCTGCCAGAGGACCCCACGAAGAAACAAGAGCACCCAACACTGCACCAAGGCAACAACTTTGTCCCCAGTTAAGACAACGAAACTACACCTCTCCTCTGTCAGTCAACTATTCTTCTGACAGTTCCATTCCCTCAAAAGCTCCATCCAGAAGAGATCAATCTGCATCCAAATTGCCCTCTCCTGCTCCATCTTTTAACAACCCTGGTACTCCATCACCAGCACCTCCTCCAGCCGAATCCAACAGAAATATCTACCACAACAACAACAACAGTCCCGCTGCTCTAACTAAGACCCAGGAACATCCGCCTCCTAGTTCACCTTCTCAAAATCTTTCAGAGGAAGATCAAGAGAATCCATATCTTTCCTTGATTGATCCACCTACTATGACCATTCCAAAATCTTCAGAAGTCCAAATTCTGGCTGCTTACAAATTTGATGAGCTTCCAATCTGTAAGTACCAAATTAATTCATCCCATTTCTTCAATAAAAATTATTACTGATCCAATTCTTCTTGTCTAGTTGGAACCCCTCCTTCTGAATCTACTATTGTAGTTGGCCAACCTCTAGAAACTTCTTTGACCCTGGATTATGGAGACATGAAACAAAACCTAAGCACCATGTGTTCCAACATGCTGAAAGCCTTCGCCCTCCATAGACCTTTGAATGACTTTGAAAAATCCCTGAGAAAGTGCCTGTTGGACGACCACTGGAAGATTTCTAGGATAATTAAGCACACCTTCCAGCACTCCATTCCTGCATCTTCTTCTTCCTCCTCTGAAATTCCATCCAAACCCATTCCTGACCATTATAACACATATAATCTCTCCAGCAGGATGAACTTCAAAGAACACAGTGCTTACCACAACCCCAACAAAAAACAAAAACAACATCATAATCCAAACCAGCCTCCAGAAGCTTCATCATCCAGACAATGAGCTCCTGCAAAAAGATTAGAAACATAATAATAATATAAAACAATTAATAAAAATAATTTCAGAATTTTTTTTTTTTTACCATACCTTATCCTACTAAACTACTACTCATAAGAAAATTTGGAAATAAAATGTAAATGAACTAAATAAAATAATATGAAATAAATAATTATATATAAAAAAAATGGTATCCCCCAGCCAATTGATGAGCTGATCCCCTGATACCTTACCCACATCCAAGTGCACCTTGATGTGGATACACAATTAGATAATTTAAATGATTAACAATAAAAAATTTAGAAATTAAAGAAGATAATAAAGATAATGAAACACAGAAAAAAATGAAATAAAATAAAAAAAGAAAATAGCATTGCCCGGCCAATTGATGAGCCTTTCCCCACCAATGCTTGCCCACATCCAGGAGACCCTGATGTGGTAACACCCTATATTTTTGATTTTATAATTTTAAACACCCCCATAAAAAAATTAAAAGAAAAAAAGAGAAAAAAGAAAATAATCTAAAACTACTATCTAGCAAAACATAACTACAAAATCAAAGACAGTCCAGCTCCATAGATGATCCAGTAAAAGAAAGTCCGGTCCATAGAAATGATCACTGGGTGGGCTCCCTCCAATAAGTAAAAATGATGGGAGACCACCAGTGATCCACCACCAATCCAAAAGAACCAAAGATAAAGAATCCAGCACCAAACCAGTTTAAAGTCATAGTGGACTTGAAACCTGAATAATAAACAACAGAACTAGAATTCAACAGGAAAAAACAAAAGACTTGAGACAGACATCCTGGGGTAACTGTTCTACAGAGCAGACAGATCATCAGTTACCCCCACACTTGCCAAAATAAAATCTAGAAATCCCCCCTGGTTACCTTCTAACAAAAACACAACATCCAACACAATAAACCAAAACCAATAAAAGTGAAGAGTCTGGCACTTGAAGACCAAAAGAATTTCCAGTTTAAAGTCATAGAGGACTACACCCTGTAAAATAAACCAATAATAGGGTTTAACCAAATTAAGAGAAAGGGTTGGAAACAGACAATCTGGGGTAATTGTTGATAGAGCAGCCAGCCCATCAGTCACCCCCCACTTGCCAAGGCAAAATCTAGAGGCCCCACCCATGGGTACCCTCTAACAAAAGTTTCCAACACAAAAGTTGCTCTGCAACACCAAAAACTCCAAAACTTAAAGAACGTTCCATAGTTTATCCTCATTGCGGAGTCAATCTTCTACATACCTAGTGCCTCTGGGATAGAACCTCTTCACCTGGTCTGCAGCCACTCTCTTCTTTAAGACTGCACCATCCAACTCTTCCAAAACATAAGAACCTCCAGACACCTGAGATCTGACTCTGTAAGGTCCATTCCATCTTTCAGCAAACATTTTTTGCCACTGACTCTCCAAACTTCTATTATACACCAAAACCAAACAATCAGGTTTCAAGGGATTCCTGAGTCTATGAGCCAACTTCTTGTCCCAGTACCTGACTGATTGATTCCTAATCTTCATCATTCTAGAGTATGCCTTCTCTTAACATTCCTCTCTACATTCCAACTGTTGCATCCTGGCACAAAGCAAATCTTCTGTTGAGTGCACGTCATCCCAATCAATTCCAAGATAAGAGACAGCTTCCAAGTCCACTGGTAGAACGGCTTTCTGACCAAACATTAACTCATAAGGAGAATAGCCAGTTGTCCTCTTCACAGTGACCCTATCAGCAAATAACACCAAGGGTAAATAATGCCTCCACTTTTCAGCACTATCCCCACACATCTTTACCAAAGCATTCTTGATAACTTGATGGCCTCTTTCAACCATGCCTTCAGCTTCAGGATAATAAGGTGTAACCACTTCAACTTTAAAACCAACACTATCCACAGCTTCTTTAAATTTGGCACCAAACTCCGGCCGGCCATCAACAGTCACCAACTTCATCAAACCATACCTATAAATCCACTCCTTCTTCAAAAACTCTGCCACATTCTTGGAAGTCAAATCAACCAGAGGCACTGCCTCAACCCAACCAGACAAATCATCCCTAGCAACAATCAAGTATTTATACCTGCCCTCTTTAATATGTACAGTATCCATACTGACTCTTCCAAAAACAGTTGTTTCACCAGTAGCACAGCCAACCTCTTTAGGTTTCAAGTGGCTTCTTCTTTGACATTCTTCGCAAGATTGAACCCAACCCTGCACCGCCAACTTCATACCTGGCCACCAAAATCTGTCAGCTACTCTTCTATAAGTCTCCCCAAAGCCTCTATGACCAAGGTCTTCATGCAAAGACTTCAACACAACTTCTTTACCCTTCTTCTGAGTCACCACAACTTGAGGATTAGGATGTCTTCTCCTCATCAGCCTTCTTCCTGACACATAAAATCCAGGACTCTTCTTCTTGATTGCCAACCAAGTATCATCATCACAACTATCTGGCCTCTCCAAGGTCAACAGATATTCCACCAAAATAAAATAAAACCCAGACTGACCCCAGGTCTCATCTTCAAAATCCAAAAAAATAACATCCAAGGGTACCACTCTGTCATCAAAATCACCAGTGTGAACATGAGCCAATTGACCAGCCCAACCAGGACACCAATCCTTAAATTTTGGCACATCCTTCTCTTTCCACTGAACCTTGTGAGAATCCAGTTCACTAACAAAAACACACTTTTCCAATTTTGAGCTGTCCCAAACAGCAACTTCCTCTTCATCAACAAAAACATTCTGATCACAAGAATCAAGATCAGATCCAGCCAGTTTAGCCATTTGGGGGAGGTCAGAACAATCATCCAGTTTAGCCTCATGGGGGAGGAGAGAAAAATCTTCAGCACCCTTTGTGCTGGCCCTAACCACTGGAACATCTTCATCAAACTCTTCAGAATCAGAATCCTCATCGGTAGGTGGCCTCCTTGATAATCCATCAGGCATTGTAAAAGTTTTTCCTGGTTTGTGTACCAGGTCAAAAAAAAAATGTTGAATAAATGCCACCCACCTAGTCATTGGAGCATTTGGAGGACTAGGTGTATTGATCATCTGGACTAAAGATTTTGCATCCACCTGCAGCTCAAAATGCTGCCCCCACAAAACCGTCTGTAGCTTCTTCAAAATTTTTGCTACACCACACAATTCCAATTTAGGTTGAGAATACCTAGATTCCACCTCATTAAACACAACAGACTCATACCCTACTGGTCTGACCCTCCCAGTTTTATCCTCCTGAGTCAAAACAGCACCAGCAGCAATATAGCTTGAGTCCACTGCCAGATAAATTTTCCCAGCATCAACACCATAATCCAACTTGTGAAGGACAATATCTTCACCAAACACCTTCTTCAACTTCTGAAAAGCCTCTTCACACTCTTCAGTCCATTCCCAGTCTGCATCTTTCCTGGTCAGCCTCCTTAAACGTGAAGCCAACAAAGAAAAATCCTTAATAAAAATCCTGACATATACACACACACCCAAAAATCCCCTGACTTCAGTGGCATTCTTAGGCCTTGGCCATGACTGAATTTTATTAACTTTTTTCTTTGCCATAATCCTTCCCTCTTTACATACCACATGACCCAGAATTTCCAAAGCAGGAACACAACAACAGAATTTCGACCCTGAAATGGTCAAAACAGCCTCTTTGATCCTAAACAACACTCTCTCTAGAGTTATTGCATATTCCCAAACAAACCTCCTTATGCCAGGATTCTCTGCTAACACCTCATTATCATAATCAGTGGATGGTCCTTTAATTCCACCATCATCAATAAAAATACCAGCATGAGTAGGAACCTCATCCTGAAAAATCCAAGCCATCTGTGTTTGATATACTGCCACTGAATTAGTTCCTACTTGAGGCAACCTAGTGAGCTGAAATCTTCCCAAAGGAGTCTCAAAGTTTGTGAGAGGCCTTGAATCCGTATGAAGTTCCCTCTCATCATAACCACCCATAATATCACCCAAACCATAACACACCCTTCCAGCAAAAGCTTCAACAAAATACTCTGCACTTGGTGGCATACCAGCATCCTTGATAGTGACTCTATTCAAGGCTCTAAGATCATGAACCACCCGCAACTTTCCATTCTGCTTCTTTACACAGAAAACCAGACTTGAGTAACTGGATGTTGATTGTTCGTATAACCCAGTCCTGACTCTTTCCCTAACAATCTCCACAAAATCCTCTCTGATAGCAACTGGAATCGGAATAGGTTTTATTTGCCAAGGTTCATGACAAACCACAGGAATCAAGTAAGGTTCCCCATAAGAGTGCTTCAACACACCCCTTTCCTCCTCAACAAAAGCCACAGCTTTTTCCCTTAGCACAATAATGTGCAACAACAACTTCTTTTCTTCTTCAGACAACCACCCATCAGGACCAAAATTAACAACCTTCAACCTTTCCACAGTCACCCTAGCCGTCTCTACAAATTCTGGAGGATTCTTCACCAAAGGAGTACAGTACAGATCTCTTGATAAAGGAGGTCTCTTCAAGGGCAGATTCAAACCCACAAGCCTAATCTTCTGCGCTACCTTCTTATACTTCGCCGCTCCACCTTCAACTTGAGGGATCTTTAGGAAATCTTTACCACCAGACCTGGAACAAAAACCAAGGGTTTCCCCATTGCTCACATGTGTGGCCAAGGTAATGTTTTTGAAAGGTGTAGAAGAAACCCTAGCGGTGCACAATTGGGAGGACTTACTTTTAGACCCCAATCTCACCACTCCAAAACTTTTCCGCAATACCAAATCTTCATCCTCACTTTCGTCTTCCAAATCTTCAAATCTTGATTTATCTTCAGAATCAACTCTTTTAGAATTGTGCAGTTTATCCTCATGCTGGAGGCCCAAAAATAGATCTTGATGATCTTCTTTCTTCATAATTTTCTGCAGTTTAACCTCATGCTGGAGGCCCAAAAATAGACCTTGACAATCTTCTTTTTTCTTTATCTTCAGATTTTTTTCTTGGTTTTCTTGAATTATCTTGAAATTTTTTTCTTCTTTTCTTGAGTTTACTTCTGACCTACAAAAATAACCAGGGGTTTCCCAAATGCTCACAGGTGTGGCCCAGGTAATGTTTTTGAAGGGTGTAGAAGAAACCCTAGTGGTGCACAATTGGGAGGACTTACTTTTAGACCCCAATCTCACCACTCCAAAACTTTTCCGCATATATTTCAATAAAGATATATAACCAATCTTCTTTTTTGAACTTGAATTAAAAATAATTAAGAATCTTGAGAGATAACAAAGACTTGATAATAAATTTGACGAATACTTTCAGAGAAGAGAAACATTAAAAAGAGAAAGTTGAAAATCCACTTGGTATATCTCCAAGGGAGCTGACCTACTACAACCTGGGATTTCCTCATCTTGGGGAGAGGTTGTAGCACTAGGGTGATCAGCCCTTATCACTCTAAAAAAGACAGACTCTCAATAGAGCCTGAGCCACACTCCAGAAAATCAGAGACAGCACCAACTTCTTTCCTTCTCCTGCAACAATCCATGCACTGGCACATTGAAGATAAACCAGGCCTGGCTTCCCAACCATCCTCCCTAGGGGATGATAACCTCATGTGAAGTCTCCTTTCATCTTCACCAGTCAGCTCCAAACTGATTCCCAAATCATATTGATAGCCAATTCTTGCCTGGAAATCCATCAAGAATGGCCCACCCAGAACAGCTTTAAATGTTCCCTAAGCAATATAGAAATGAACCTTCCCTGAGGCTCCGCCAACATCTAACTTCACAAACTTGGAAGTTCCGACCAATTCAGTGACATGGCCACCAATCCCTCTCAAGTTTCCACCAATACCAGTTTTGATGGGGAGGCCCAATTGAGTTCCCTCAAATAAAGAAATCAGGTTTATCTGAGAACCTGAATCCACCAATTCCCTTGCCTCCCTGCCATTCAGAGTGACATTGACATATCCCAGAGGAGAAGAAAAATGAGTTTCCAACCCCTCACCAAACCTTTCAGCAGAATCACAGATGTATTCCACCTCCCCAGAAGAAACCCTTCTCCTGGTCAACAACTTTTTCTGCCTATCAGCCAACCCTGGACTGATAGCATACAACTCCCCATAAGATAGGGATACCTGACCCTGATTCATCCTTTCCAGGACAGAGTCCATAACATCAACTTGACCAGAAACTACTTGCCTATCAAAGTGAGCCCTTAGCTTCACCACCTTTTTCCTAGAAGATTCTTGAGGACCAGCACCACCAACAGATTTACCATCAACAGGAACCAAACCAGATACCTCACCAGACCCTCTAACTCCAGCAGGCTTTGGCAATGAAGCCAAAGGGACATCCTCCTCAGAGTCAGAATCCACCTCCATTGGCATTGGCTCACCATTCATGTCCAATGCGCCAAAACTAGGGGGGCCCATGTCAGCCATACCCTTTTGCATCTTGTACAGCTCCTCTTTTCTGTACTTCTTCCTAGCTGCACTCAGCTTAGGATCCATATTTGAATCCTTAGGCTTTGGTTGTGCCTGAGAACTGCTCTTAGGCCTTCCCACCTTTCCTGCTTCCACACCATAAACACCAGCCAAGCATTCACCACTTGACTGTCCACCACAAGAATACAACTCCAAACCACCAAAGGAAGTAGAAAAAGAGACCTTATTGACCTCCTTCCCTTTTCCCTTGAAATCCTCATTCTCCTTACCAGAAGACTTCCCTTGATCAGGAATCTCCTCAAACCTTGGCCTTCTTTGATTGAGACCACCTCTTCTCCTGACCAAATCAACAGGAGCCTGCCCCTCACTGGGCTTCACAAAAGAACCATCAGGGAACTTGAAAACCCTGCCATAAAACTCCACTTTTCCTTCAGACACATCCCTGTTCAATGCCCAACAATCATTGGACCTGTGCCCCCTCCAACTGCAATAAGAGCAGACCCAAGAATCACTCCTACCAGCCCTCCTATCAAAATCTCTAGGCTGAGAAGGTGCCTTATTGACCTTCTTAGCCTCCTGCACAAAAATATGGAGCTATTTTGTCAGGTCAGCTAACTGTTCCACAATTGGGTCCCTCTCCTGTTTTGGAACCTTCACCATATTCTTCTCCTCCTTCTTCTCCCTAACTTCCTCTTCAGCCAAAGCCTCACTGACTTTGCTGACATACTTGGCACACCCCTCCTGATAGGTGTCCACAGCCAATAACTTCAAATGGGCCTCAACAGCCTCCTTCACCTTGTTCAGGGCAGGCAACTTCTGGTCCCCATTAGAAAGAGTTTTCATCAATTCCTTTCTTGAAAACTCCTTTAACACATCCATCCTGACATCTCTAGCCAGGGCAGACCAAAAAACATCCTTGGCAGCATTTTCATGTGCCAGCTCCTCCACTTCCACCAAATGTTCCACCACAGGATAAAACTGTAGCAGAAACTTCCTGTAACTATGCAAGTTACCAACACCACCATAAGATTGCCATTCACTGACAACCTTGTTCAGATCCACCAGAAGGAACCTGACACCCCATCTATCCACCATCTCCCTACACAACAATTTCCAATCCCTCTTCTTGTAGCCAGACATGGCCACAATCTCCTTCTCCACTTCCCTATCACCAATGAAGAAAATGATCTGCTTCACCATGTCCAGGTAGGAAGCACCATCCACACCAGCAGCAGTTTCATATTTCTCCAGAAACCACTTCACATCTTCCCCATTAAACTTGGTACCATCCCAAGTTTTAATCCTAACACATTCCCTAACCATCACAGCAGGAGGACCATCCCCCCCACTGACAGTCACCACAGGAATAGCAGAACCAGAAGCCATTCTTCCAGTCCAAAACACCAAAAAGAGCCAACCAAAGAAAACAGAGATTCCAAATAACTAGCAGGTTCTACCCCACGTTGGGCCCCAGAAATGTAGACAATCCTATAGTGCTTGCTATAGGCCTTGACCAAGGGAGTGGGAGAAAAACCAGAGAGAAAATCCCCTGTCCCTTTAGAAAGATAAGTGAGATTTACCTGCTACAGTAAATTGGTTCCTGTTTACCAAAAGCCCCTTTTCCAATACACTTGACTGCTTGATGAGCCAAGAAAGTAGTCACCAGACAGACTACCAGACCAAAGGACTGAAATGTAGACCAATGTCCACACCAGAGACAGAAAAGATACTTGATGTAGGCTGAAAATCCACACCAGAGACAGCAATAATACTTGCCATAGCTTGCAAGACTATAACAGAGAAAACAGTTGCCAAAGTTAAGTTAAATGAAGAACTCACTTGCAACAAACACAGCCAATTGTGGCCAGAAAACAGTGAAAACTGAGTGAGGAACAATGATATCACCTCCGGATGGTTGTATGATGATTAAGGTTGCCCCAAACTGTCTTATTCACTATGTACACATAGACCACTATCTAAGAGCCCATGCACACCCACCAATTTGGCGCCTGTACCCGCCAAATTGAATAAAAAACCCTTCAGAAGCGCTCCCCAACCTTCTAAAACAGAGGCGGGCGGGCTGCCCGACGTCAGGGGCGCTGCCTGAAGTGGCACGGCCTCCCTGAAGCCAGAAAACCAATAAAAACACACAATCTACTTAGAAAAAATAACTACAACTACTAAAACCTTTAAAACACGGAATTTCACTATAACAACATTGTGACATGAAATATAGAGAAAAATTAGCTCTATCCAACGGTACTAAGCACTTAACCCTAAGACTTAAGGTTAGCCCGTAAAACACAAAAAACAAAATTAAACAGCTATCTTTTTAAATGAAAAATGAGGAAATGACCCCTTAAAACTTAGAATATGAAAAATGTCTGCAGGACATAAAATATAGAGAAAAACCGGGGCTATCCAATGATAGTACCCACATACCCGCAGACCCAATATCCATGGAATAAAACCAGAAAAATACCTAATTCCTCAACAGATGTCAATTAAGACATGGCCAAACAACGCCAAATCGCACAACAAAGGCCCCTGCCAATGTTGGAAGACCACAACGGAAAGCAGGTATAATGTACTTTCAACTTGCATATGCTGAGTCTTCAAGGAGGTACTGAGATTTGTCAAAGTATGAGTCAGGACTTTGAGAAAATCATTCTTTGGAAGATGGAAGAGTCATGACATGAGCCAGGGCAGCCACTATGAAAAGCAATATACTTTTTGTTGACATCACAGACAAGTTCAACAGCAATAGAGTATCTACAAAGAAGATAAAAAGTTAGTTTATGAAAGATGTGAAATTGGAGAACATTTTAAAGAAACCTTTTTTTGCAATCAAAATAATAGCTGCCATCATGAGCAAGATTTTGACTCAAAGGTATAGTTGCACCATCAACAAAACCTACACATCCAGTAAAACCTTCAGCTTGCATTACTTGGGAGGATTCAAGTTTCTGTTGTGGATTTTTTTAAGCCATTTTTTGAGACCTCAAGGAAAGTATGGCAATTGTACAATTCTCTGTGTATAATACCACATTACTATATCCTATGCTAAAGAGATTATCTAAACGTCTTACAGCAGCACCATTTCCATTTGAACCAAAGCGACATAGTGCGACAGAAAGTTGAAATGCAGGATCACACTGTTTGTTATGGGAATTATTATGGAAGATAGGATGATTGGAGATGAGTTGATAAAGTTTGAAAAAAGAACCAGGAGAAGTTTAAAAAATTTGTGTGAAGTTTAAATGAAGAATGTGGAGAATGAAGCAGAGATCATATCTGGGATCATGATAAATATTTGGCTCCCTTAGGATGACATAAGGCTTTTTGGAAAGAAAAGACATATAAGCTAAAGTATCTTCCAAACCAGATTCAGAATCAGAGTCAGTGGCTAAAATCAAAGTGATAGAATTCATAGCTGTGTGGAGTTGCTTCCTAGTAGAGAGGTGCTTCATTATTGTTGGTAGAAGGTTTAGGTGATCAGTGGGAAGTAGGAATCCACCACCAAATGGGCAGGTGGGGTGTGTAGATAGAAAAAAATGTTATGTGTTCACCACCAAAATTAAGTATCATAGAGTGATGAGATACATAAGGATGGTGTCTGCAATTATATGTCATGTGACTTGCTTGCAAATCAATCATGGATGTGACTAGTTTGGGATCAGGAATTAGGAACAGAAATTGGGGTATAAGAGGCAGGATAAGGCATTATCACGGATTCCTTATCCACTAGCCCTGGGGCTAGTGGATGGGAATCTTTGGCAATTAATAATGTCTGATCCCAGGAAAAAAAATTCCTGATCCCTAATTACAGATCCCTGAACATCCCCCTATTCAGGGGTATCAATGTTCAGGGATCCGCAATTAGGGATCAGGAATTTTTTTTCACAGGATCAGAAATTATTAATTGTGGAAGATTCTTATCCATTAGCCCCAGGGCTAGTGGATAAGGAATCCACAATAATGCATTATCCTGCCTCTTATACCCCAATTTCCATTCCTAATTCCTGATCCCAAACTCATCACATCCATGAGGCATATCCAGAGAGTAGTCCAAGATGTGGTTATGGCAGAAGGTTGTGCAACATGTGGTTATGACAGAAAGTTGTCCAAGATGTGTTATGAAAAATTGAGTAGAAAAATGTTGGATAAGAGGTAAACATTGACACGTAAAGTGTCTAATAACCCAATTATTAGCAAAAATAATTGCGGAAGATAATTGGGGTATAAGGATTTTTATCTGCAATTAATTTAATTGCAGATCCCTGAATATTGATACCCCCTATTGTGGCAATATCATATAATTAATTACTGCCAGCTCCAAAATGCTTACAGCTTTAAAAAAACCCATTTTCTACCAAAATGTGGTTAAATGTGCAAAGTCAGATGACATGCAAGCACATCATGGCAGGGGAAGAGTGGGGTTTTTTTTCGAAAAACTGCAAGCATTTTAAAATCATCTGTAATGATTTTACAGGAAGAAAATTCATGATACACTTAAGCATGGTGAAATTCTAGATAAATAAAACTTTTCAACATACTATTGGAAGTGCCTTTCTTAACTGATTTTGAATTGGGGGTGAAGGAAAGGTAAGTTATGACATACTCCCATTAAATTCAATTCTCGTGCTAGCTACATAACAATTCCTTGCTCAAACAAGTACTAAGTAGGATTCAATCTAGCTTGCCACTGTTATTTTAATATTAGGACTAGCCCTCTTGTCCCAAACCACCTTCCTCTTTGGTGTTATTAATAGTGATTCATTATTCTTATCAGATTTTGATTGCAGTACGTTTTATTCACTTCTAGTGTTATCTAAGTTATGGTTTATTGTAACATTGATTATTGTGACATGGGTTATTAAAAATGTACATGGCATTTAAAGGGTTGAATAATTTTATAGCTGCCATAGTGATGATTTGCAAGCATCAAAAAATCTACATTGCTTTTACTTTTTCAACTTTTGTGACACTTTTCTGAAAGGTGGCGATTTCTATAAGGTTTGTGAGTTTCTGGAAGATAAATTAATAAGCACTTGTGAAAACAATGTCCAAAATCAAAGGCTTATAATTACTTGAAAAAGAATTCCTGAATCTATTCCAGAGAAATTGAATAGGATTGATTTAGGGCGAGCTAAAGAAAATCGAAGAATCCATAACATTATTTCGGTGTAACTTTATTCCAATGCAAAAGAAATCAGAAATTAGGCGGCTCATTTAAGGCATAAAATGCAGAAACCATCTCACGTGAAAAAAGTAAATGGACCCCCTGGAGTGTTTTTGTTCAATTCTTTTATTTTGCTACATTGATGATCATTTACCAGAATTTACGATGTCAAATTTGGAATTCATAAGCTCCTACTCAAAGGGATAAACTGCTATTATTAAGGTGTAAGAGAAGTGCTTACTTTATCCAGTCACACATCTCAGATGCTAATCAAAACAGTTTGTCAGATTTTCATTTGAGCCACACAAGGTGGACACAAGCACTTACAAGTTGGAACCGAACTCGGATCTGTTAAGAATGTTAATAGAATTCTTGTGAAGATTCCTAAGTTGGCCCAGGAATCCAAAGAGAATTAAATAAAAAGATTGTCAGAAAACGATGATGTTCATGAGCAAGTGTATGTGACATCTATCAATCTAAAGATAAACATACCAATATGAATATGACCTGCTGAGGCAATGGCTTCGACGTAGGTTGAATTCGTCAAAACACAAGTTGGATCAATTGGTGAAAACATTTGCAAATATAGGTTTGGGGGGGTGTAGTCTTCAATAGATCCTTGCGAGCCCTTTCGAAATAACTCAGAAGGCAGAAAATCAATCGATGGCCGGTGAAATCCTGTGGACTAATAATGCAGGTATTACTGATATGCTGGTACATAAAGATGAGGCTATCTATTGCAATGATTATCTAAAAGAAGTGCCACGTACTTCAATGAGAATGTCAGCTTCAATCATGATTTCTTTTCCCGGATCACCCGGTTGACTTTCTTGATTTTGTCGCCAATTGAATTTAACACCCTCAGGGACAATTTCAATAACCTAACCGGAGAACGAGTATAATAGCAATAATTAGACTTGCGAAAGGCGTGGAGTCAAAGTTTACATACATCTCCTCGAAGATATGATACTTCATTTTTTCTGATTAACTCCAACATTTCATCGTTTAGAACTGGCGTCATGGAAAAAAGTGATACATTTTTAGAAGGGGAAAGAGCGTCACTGAGATCCTTGTAATGGAATTTGCGCAATAGATATTCGAGTAAGCGTTGAAATATAGCTGGCGTGCGACCCCCTAAAGGTTGAGCCCCGAGGACTGCAGATACCATTATGTTTCTTGGGATAATCCACTAGGAGTTTCAAACAAAACAAAAGTTAACAAAGCGGCATAAATTATAGCTAAAATTTCAAATAAATGGGATTTAAATAGCTTCTACATATGGCAAGAGATAGCTTACCTTGTCGGAACGTGCGAGCATGACAGTCTTGGCTGCACCATTTTGTACCGCTTCTTCAACGGTTTCAACGCCACTTGCCCCGCTGCCTAAGCAGACCACCTTTTTGTTTTTCATGTTTACTTGAGCTAGTTGGCTAGAATGAACTATTGGTCCTTTAAATGTTTTACGCCCGGGGAAATTGACTTTCTTAGGAATACCACAGGTCCCAACACATACAATAATTGCATCAAATATGCCAGTTTGGTTATCATTTATTGACCAGCGTGTTTTTCCGTTTACTACTTCACGGTTCACTTTAGAGACAGTGTACTAATTAAAGATTTTATGAGAAGAATCGTGTTGATATATAGCCATAGTATAATGTTGATCGAACATAAATAGGTCAGATATTCAATCCGTAGGGCAATGACTATTTTAATAGTTGAGCTTACGTTGAACAATGTTTTAGAAGCAAGCCCATAGGAATTCCATAATTGCGATATTTCATTCATTATCTCCGGCTATAATAATTGAAACCAAACGACCAAGAAGATACAGCGGGCAAATGCATTCATTAAAGAGCAAAATCAAAGGGGAAATTTACAAAATCAGCAAGGATACATGTTAAAATGGATTCGCCGCATTAAAATACGGTGCACATTTTGTGCGGCTGCATATGTAAATGTAAGGAAGAAAAAGAATGATAATGGGTGAGGGGCTGACCTGCTTTGGAAAAAAGCATGACCAGATAACAGAAGGATGAAACTTATACAAAAACGAGTTCAACTGCAATCCGGATGTTCTGATAAATGGATAAATAAGGGAATGTGAGTCATCCAAATATGATGTTTGGAAGATGAGGAAGCAAGATGAACAAATGAGGGAATTTTCAAAGGCCATCTTGAATCTTGAATAGTGGAGTATAAAAAACACTCACGTGTTGACGGCTGCCCAAATGCCGCCGACCTGATCCTTTTGTTCAAAAATCATGACATCAAACCCATTGGCGATTGCATGTGCGGCAGAGGAAACTCCGGTGATTCCAGCCCCAATGATAGCAATTCTACCACGTGGAGGATTGGAAGCAGAAAAAGGCTTTGAGGGAGCAGGTCGAGCATACAAGAGATAAATAAAATATTGAATCCAATAATAGAATTTGTATAACCACCAAGAAAGGTTTAAGATGGCTGGAGAGGTAGGAATAGTGAAAGTGGAAGCAATGGGGCTACTGGAGGTTGTGGTAGTCATTGAACAAAAGAGACAAAAGAGCAGTAAAATGGGGAACAAGGCAAAGAAAGGCTATTTATATGATACACAAAAACAAGCGGATATTTATGCCGCAGACTTGCGCAGACGTGATGGAGCCGAGCAGAGCGTTTTAACCGGGCTGGGCGATCGATCGGGCGATGCCGCACCTTTCTTTTTTGGCTCTCAGCGCATTCGCTTTAAGTCCCACCGAAAGTAACTCAATCCAGGCTGCAAACAGCAGGACAGCAGGACAGCACGACGGATTTTCGACCAAATGACTAGGTACAATCTTTACTTACATATGACAGCTTTATTTCTTCAAAATTCCATCTGGCTTATCATGCAAGTGGACCCACCAATATCATTGATATTGAAGTCATAACTTCAAAAAATCACCCAGACCACTCATAGCACCAACATTTTGCTCTCATACGTTGTGGTTTAATGTTATGATTGTTCTCTATCTATTCATACGATTTCATTCTCACCAGTATTGGATTGCATATCGTTGTTTGCTTGATGTTATTGAGTCCTATCTTTGGACCCCAACATACCTTTGGGGTGAAGTTGTTGGTGATCGTTCAAGTGAAATGAAGTCATTCCCCAACACTTTTAACTATCACTCATCTTAATTAACTTGACTGCTTTGTCTACAATACATGAATATCTATTTGTTTCCTTGCTTTTCCGCATATGTCTATCACTCACCTAGTCATTCAATAAATCAATCAAACTTCCTCAGCCGTTCAGATTACCAAAATAAAATTGACAATCCTCATCATCATCAGCGCAAACCTAAAATTTAAACCAAAAAACACATCCTCATTTAAGTTGAACATATAAACCCAAACTCGCCGTCTCATTTTTTATAAGTTTGTATATGTCTGTGCGTATATCCCAGACCAGGCAACAATCAATCTACATAAATTACTAGACGCCACTGAACGACAATTTGGTTTATTCAGTTAATTTGGATGAACAAAAACCTTCCCATCTTGTGCAACTGGATCAGAAAAGCTTGTGGGTTTTTCGTCTCCCATCCCCTGCCAAAAACATCAGTTTAGGTTGTGTTTGGTGGGGGATAAGAGGTAATAAAACCGCAATTTTTTTAAAACTACATACAGCTGTTCTTGGAAAGGTTGTCGCCAAAACACTAAAATGTCCCCCTTTTTTTTAGAAAGAAACATTGACATTTAGAAGCAAAATTGACACACTTGAACCAAAAAAACGCCAACTTTGCTATCATACGTCAGTCTTTTCATCAAATTTTTTTGAAAAATTTGCATTTTGACAACCTTTCCAAGAACAGCTGTAGCTGAAAAATGAATTTACCCACACTTTATTTTCCTCGTCTAACTTTTATCGTTATAATTTGATATTCCATGCAGTAAATGTGTTCTTTTTCTGTTCAAGCAAGCTGAGTCTGCGGTTAAAAGAGAGAATATATGTGATTTCCTCTGAATTGAGAGCATTACAAAATTAAAACGATTAATTCTCTTCATCTCAGGCGAAACACCAGCAAATACCGATATGATGACGATAATATCGCAAACTTTGGTGCAGTTTTGCAAAAAAAATTCTAAAGTTTGGCACGGAAACGTTTTTATTTGAAAGCAAAGTTGCCCTGTTTATCCCAGAATTTAGTACAGCCAGATCCGAAAACATTGAGACAAAAATGAAATTTTTTGAAAATTTATTGACAGCCCAAAAGTTGAGCTGCAGTATTTTTTTGACATCATCAATTCATTGTGACAATCGAGTTGATTTCTTTGTTGTTTCTGTTAGGTCTCGACTACGCCGCAGTATCATCATGTATATAACTAGCTAACACAACAGAAAATATGAGCATTGAAATCAGTTATAAACATAATTGAGAGTTGCCCGCCAATAGGTTATGGGCCTTTTTAAAGCGCTGTTTTTTTCTCTTTCTCTCATCACCGACTAACCCCACTTCATCATCTGAATTTAAAGAGAAGGCAAACATACTGTCACAAAATGAATTGAAGATGTCAAAAAGGTAGTGTAGCTCAACTTTTGGGCTGTCAATAAATTTTCAAAAAAGTTCATTTTTCTCTCAATGTTTTCGGATCTGGCTGTACCTTGGTTATCAAACGTCAAATTTTTGATTTAAAGTTTCCGGAAAGATTTGCAAAACCGCACTGGGAGAGCTCAAGCCCTTATTTCTTATGGATAGTTGACCTGAACTCACATTCTGGGGATTTCGAAGAGGAACACATTTGTGGAAAGCCGCAAATTTTTCAAAAGTAGCTTTAGGTATTTTTGCAACTTTCGCTAGCCAAGTATTTGGATATACTTTTGCTGGACAGATTCTGTTGTTAATAAATTGAAATAGTTGAGTACTTATATGCCAAACTGTATGTGGACTATTACCCCCTAGCAGCTGAGATTTACCTCCTTTTTCTGGGAATTCATGGTTTCTTTAGTAACACTAGTGCAAAACCATGAACGATTTTCGCTATCAATTGCATCTGAAAATATTTTCTGCACTCTCAACAAATCTTTTGTCACGCCCCAATTTTCTTGAAGTAGATTAGTAATTGCAGTATTTTCTAAGCAATAATTATAATTAAGTGGAGAGGTGAGATGCATCGACGACCCCAAAATAGCCGCAGTTCGAGCATCTGCCCATGTTGCAACAACATTTCACTCTCTATTTGCATCCTAATGTAGCACGGTGTCAGCCTGTAGAACTCCGGAAAGAACCGGAGAACAGGGGACGCTGCTGTTATGTGTAGTATGATAGCTTAGTGATTGTTAAGTACATAAAGTGTATATAATCTGTGGTGCAGATGACGCGTCTAACTCCGGTTCACTCCGGACGAAGCGCTGACACTGCTACCATAGGTGAGTAATGAAATACTTGAGGTTCACTCCGGATGAAGCGCTGACACTGCTACCATAGGTTATGGGCTGTCCCTAATTTGATACTAGCAGTAATCAAATTTTGTATTTCTTCCCGGAATCCTTTTGTGTGCCCCATGCTTGCCTCACGTTAAACATGTCTTACGACTGGTGTTGAGGTTCCTCCACCTTTTACTTCGGACATTTAATCCATGCCAATTTTGCCTGAAATTAATCCTTTCCAATTGCACCCTCGCTTAGCTCGCGACCGCCCACCCACTCTTAGCCGAGAGTTAAAAAATCTTAATCTTACGTCTAATTTAAATATCCGTGCAAGACGCCGCTTGTGTTCATTCTCAGGTACCCCATTGTCACCAACTTCTTCTAGCGAGAGTGCAAGCACTGCTTGCCAATCAACATTAACCCCTCCAACAAATCCCTCTGCTAATAGTGCCCCGGGTTTACCCCCACCTCCCCTATCCCCCTCTCCCAACCTACCTCCATCCTCCTCTACCAACATACCTCTACCTCCTCACTCTATGCCCTCGCGCCACAACGATGGTTCACATACACAACAATTGAGACACCATCGTACGGGTGCCTTGACCTCGCATCATGCAGGAACCCATGCTGCACAGTGCTCCCATTTGGAATTGTTGTTTAGCAATGATTCGTTTCTTTCTGATAATGATAATGCCCCACTTGAAACTTACAAAGGCAAAGAATGTGCAGAGGTGATAGATGAAGTTATTCAAAGAACCAATAAAATGTCTAAATTGAAAAATGATGGCTCTAACTGGCAGACTTGGGTAAAAAATGTTAACATTTTTTTTGTACGCCGTGTACGTTCCACAAAATATATATCAGATGCTAATGCAATAAAAGACAGTACAACAAAATTTGAAGACAAAATGAGATGGCATACTATTTACAACACCATTGACGAAAAACTTCAGGGTTTCATTGACATTGGAATTACGAGCTATAAAGCATTTTCAATTCTCAGCTCCAAGTTTGATAAGGCTTCTCACACTGCTCACATGGCTCTATTTAATGATCTTCTGAATATTAAAACCTCCCCTTTCACAAATGTCATGGAACATGGAGAAAAAGTTAAGTCACTCTTAGAGGCAGTTCAACGATCAGGTTTTTTTTTTGGTTTTGATAATATGGCAGCAGTTTTCACCCAACTCTTATTACCATCATCAGTTAATCATCTTGCCACTGAAGCAAATCGTCATTTTGAATTGCGAAAAGACATCTCTCAACCTTCTTTTCATGATATGATGAATGTTCTTCAAAATTCTTTTATCAATTCATCTCAATCTTCCTCAAATGCCCCTACCCTTTCCACTGCTTTTGAACTGGCAACTGAACCTGAATCTGTTTCATCTATGGCTTTCAAGAAAGGCCGCATGGACAGCTACCTCCCTGGAAATAGAAAACCAGATTATTCCTGTTTTTACTGCAAATCTTCTGAACACTTCCAGAACACTTGTCCATATGATCCCAACAGTAAAAGTTTTAATGTAGCGGTTCAGGGACAATGTGAAGCTTTTGCTCGTGACAACAAAGACTCTATGAACCTTGTCCGAAAGGCACTGAACAATAGGAAAGGAAAACAACCAGCTCAAACTTCATCAAAACCCTGCTTAAATGAAATCAGCTGCAAAGCGCTAGATGTTCTCACTACTGCTTTGAAAGAAATGGATTTTGGTACTGATAGCTGGACTGAAGAGCAAGACGGTAAAGATTGTCAAGGCGTTTTTGATTTTGGTGCCACACATCATGTCACTGGTGATGTACGTCTTCTTTCTGACTTCAGAACTTTGGATACTCCTATTCCAGTCAAAACTGCAACTGACTCTGGTGCTGCTTTAATTACTGGTCACGGAAACATGTTCATTAAAGGATGTGATGGAGAATTAGTTACTATCAAAGGTATTTTCTATTGTGATAGGGCAAAATCCACTCTTATTTCTCCTTTTGATCTTCTAGATAATGGCATTTCTCTTTCTTTTAATCAAGATCATGATTATGTTATTTCAAAAAACAAAAAAAATATTATTTCTAGCTCTTTAATCTTCTGCTGGTCCAAAATGGACTGTTGATCTAGTATATCCTTGTGCACTAGAGACCAATGTTTTTGAAATGAATTATTTTAACTCTTTATCCTCTGCTACCCTTCCTGCCCCTTTTGTTCCTCCACCCCCCTCAAAAATTCCTTATCCAACTGCGGTTCCTGACTCAATCATGGATTGGCATCGCCGTCTTGGACACACAAGTACCAGGGTTTTGAGAAGACTTGCCAAAAAAGGTCTTTGCATAAATGCACCATCTTATGTCCCTTCATGTAGATTACACTGTGATGTTTGTGCTATGTCAAAAAGCAAAAGAAAAAATACATGCAAGACATCCAAGCGCACCCATGAGCTCATGAGTTTGGTGGTTTCTGATTTAGTAGGTCCCATGGTTGATGACACTGATAGAGATGAAGTTTATGTAGCTACCTTCAGAGAATCATTCTCGACTTATGGGGAAGTTTTTATCCTAAAAAAGAAGTCGGATGTTTTTGATGCTTTTATTAATTTCAAATCTCACTTAGAAAACATCACTAATCAACCTATCAAAATCCTCAGAACTGACAATGGCAAAGAATACATGAACAAGAAATTCTCTGAATACCTTTCCCAACACGGTATCCTTCATGAACACTCTATGCCTTATCACCATGAACAGAATGGAATGGCTGAAAGATTCAATGAAACCATTGGTGAAATTGCCAGAACAATTCTTCTTGCATCAAATCTTCCTCCCACTTTCTGGACTTTTGCTTATTGTTGGGCCTCTTTAATTCACAATAAATTACCAAATGTGAGAGTTACTGATAGTACCCCATATCAAATCATTTTCAAAAAAAAAGCAGACTTATCTCCTGTCAAAATTTTTGGTCAGTGGGCTTATGTGCACATTCCAACTGAAAAAAGAACTAGAATGGAGGTCTGGGCTATGTGTTGCAGGGTTATTGGTTTTATTAATGGTGGTAAAGGTTGGATTTTTTGGCATTCAGAGTCTAATTCTTTTGTTCAATTGGCAATGGCAAATTTCAATCCTGAAGAAGATGAGGACAATACCAAAACACGTACAGTTTCACATCCAGCCACATCTCATTCTAAAGGTGACCTAGCATTTATTTTGAATCAACTGAAATTTTGTGATTTTACAGCAGAAGAAACTATTGCTACCCAAGATGTCATGATTGATTTCATTAAAAATAATGCTTATGAGCTTTCTGACCGCTTAACTCGAGCTTTCAAACAAGCAATGAAGCATCCAGACGCAGTTGAATGGAAGTCAGCTTGTCTTCAGGAATTAGACAACATGTCTAACATGAAAGTTTGGGATATTGTTCCTCTTCCTCCTAGAAAAACTGTCACAGGTTCCCAATGGGTTTTTGCTCTAAAAAGGGATGAATTTGGGAATATCATCAAACACAAGGCACGATATGTAGCTCAGGGTTTCAAACAGATTGAAGGAATTGATTTTAATGAGAATTTTGCTCCCACAGCCACTTTTGCTTCTCTGCGTCTGATCCTCACCCTAGCTGCTACTTACAACTGGCCAATCAAAACTTTTGATGTCACTGAAGCTTATCTCCACAGCAATCTTGAAGAAGAAATTTATGTCAAGCAACCTGAAGGTTTTGAGTCTGTTAATCCAGCTCATGTCTGAAAACTTAGAAAAGCTCTATATGGTACTAAGCAAGCAGCCAGATGTTGGTGGAAACATCTCAGCAAAATTCTGGCAAATTTAGGTTACAGATCAAGCAATCAGGATGCAAGTGTAGATGTTCTAGCAAAAGAGGGTTCAAAGGGAATGTTGTGGATTCATGTAGATGATGGTTTAGTTGTAACGAGTAGTGATACAGTGTTGAAGGAGTTGGAAATGGATATGGGGAGTAGTTTGAAGGTAAAATGGTCAGATGGTATTTCTTCTATTGTTGGTCTAGCAGTTTCACATTGTCTTAAAGGTTTCACTTACCACCAACCAGCTCTTATCAACAAAATTCTGAATTAACACAATTCAGCTGGTCTTAACTCTCACTCACCTTTACAAATGGGTCTTTCTTTGGTCTCTTTAAAGGAAAAATCTCATCCTCCGCTGGAACCTCTCAAATTTCTGTCTATTATTGGTTCTTTATCATATCTTGTAGCTGGATCAAGGCCTGATTTGGCGTATCCTGTCAACTTCCTGGCACGTTATGCATCAAGACCAGGTAAAGCTGGATGGGATGCGCTTAATCATTTGCTGAGATATCTACAATTTACCAAAGACATGAAATCTCATCTTTTCCCAACAATCAATCCCAATCCATCTACTGAAGTTTATTGTGATGCTACTTGGGGTGGTGAGTTTGACAGGGCTACAGGAGGTCATGTTCTTCAGGTCAACAACTTTCTTATCTTATGGAAATAAAAGCGTCAATCAAGGGTGGCCACAGCTTCACTTCACTCAGAATTAATGGCAATGTCTAATGCAACACGTCAAGCTCTTTGGATGCATAACTTTCTACGTGAAGTGGATTTGTGCCATGGTCCAACAACTCTGTATTGTGATAACAAAGGTGCAATTGTAGCAGCTACTGATAACCCCTCTGACAAACGTTGTAGACATGTTGACAGAGATTTCTATTTTGTGAATGAACAAGTTCATCAATGTGAAATTGACATTAAGTGGGTATCAACTAAAGATCAGGTGGCAGATTTTTTGACAAAGAATTCGGAACCAAATGTTTGGAAAGAAAAGAGATATTTATTAGGGGTTTTCTAGTTTCTATGTTTTTCTTTATTTTATTTTATTTTTATTTACTTTCAAATTTCTCTACTTATATTTGGGAAGGGACGGTTGTAGGGAAATAACTAAGAGGGGGGGTTTTATGTGTAGTATGATAGCTTAGTGATTGTTAAGTACATAAAGTGTATATAATCTGTGGTGCAGATGACACGTCTAACTCCGGTCCACTCTGGACAAAGCGCTGACACTTCTACCATAGGTGAGTAATTAAATACTTGAGGTTCACTGCAGAAAAAGCGCTTAAACTGCTACCATAGCTGTGACTACAGTATATATCTTTAATGACTATGTACATATGGTGCTTAAGCACATAACATCCCCCCACATGGTCATTTAAACTATTCCAACATGATCATACTCTCTATTTGCTATTAACTATCAAAAATAATAAGAAAAAGAAAATAACTATAGAAGAAAAGAAAGAGAAAAAAGAAAAAAAGAAAGAAAAAAATAAGAATAAATAATAATGCCCCCCCATTCCACCTTATATCACCACACCCAGAAATTTTTCCTTTTGTTGAAAGTTAGAGATGGGCCCAGTGCTTTGGTTAAAATATCAGCACACATTTTTGCAGTTGGAACCCATTGTAGAAGAGCTTTTTTAAGGTAGAGCTGTTCATTTACCAAGTAATAACACCTATTAATATGTCTTGTCCTCTTGTCTCCAGGATTATTTCTTGCATTTGAGATGGCCCCTTTATTGTCACAGTGGAGCCTGACAGATGGAAAATCAGGGTATAGATCTTGAAGCAGATTTGAGATCCAAATTGCATCCTTCATTCCACTACTAAGAGAGACATACTCAGCTGTCATTGATGAGTCACTTAAAGTTAGTTGATGTCTTGATGTCCACACAACAGGGTAGCCATTGAGCAGTAAAAGATGACCAGATTGAACTCTGGCAAAATCCTTGTTGTTCCATGTAGCATCAGTATACGAGAATAATTCAAGGGGGTTGGATCTGTCAGAATGAATATGAAAAGAAAGTTTAGCAGTTTGTTGAACATAGTGTAAGAGGTAATTGAGAGCTTTCCAATGAATATCTGTTGGATTTGAAGAGAATCTGGCAAGGAAATTTACTGGAAAGGATAGATCAGGTCTAGTTGCCACTGCTACATAGCTGAGAGCACCTAGAATAGAAAGATATATGGTAGTGTCAACTGCTTCTTCATCATCTGTTGCTGTCCTGATTTTCAGTTGCTGGGGTAGAGGAGATCTTGTGACTAGTCCTGAAGGATTGTGTTCTCTTAAAATTTTGTTAATAAGCTGAACATTGTTGAGATTATAGCCTTCAGGGACCTCTTCAATACCTAAACCTACAATTCCATCCACTTTTTCATTCCATTTTACCTTCAAAGATCCATCCAAAAAATCCTCCAATTCCTTCAACACCTCACTACTTCCAGTTACAATGCCATCATTGACATGTATCCAAAACACACCCAAAAAACCTTTTTTCCATAAGACATAAAAACTTTTGTCATATTGACTAGCTTTATATCCTAGAGAGTCAAGTTTGTCAGAAATGTGTAACCACAAACATCTTGCTGCCTGCTTGGTGCCATACAGAGCTTTCTTCTGACGGAGAGCATTGTCTTTATCCTTCAGATGATAAACTTCAGGGGGAAATACCCATATAGCTTTGTCAATAGGACTGTGAAGGTAAGCTTATGTGACATTGAAAGATCTTACAGGCCATTTGTGATACACTGAAAGAGTCAAGAGAACATGCTGGGAAGCAAAAGTTTCAGTAAAATCAATACCATACTTCTAAAAAAACCTTTTGCTACATAGTGTGCTTTATAGGTTTGTGAGTATGAAGAAGGATTATTGATGGTGAATACCCATTTTGCATTGGTGATCTTACTTCCTGGTGGGACTTTTTCTTCACAACAAATATCCATGTTCTTCATGTTTGCTAGTTCAAATTTTTGACAATCAGGAGAGAGCATGGCTTACATATGAGTTCAAGGGATAATATCAGAGTGTGACAGACCTTTTTTTACAATCTCAGCAACAGCTTTTTTTGTGACAGAAGACTTTCTTCATATCTGAAATCACCTATTTTTTTAAATTGTTGAGAACAGACTGAAGTGAAACCTTTGATGGTGTTGTTGTTGGAGCTTGGAGAGCAGCATCATGAGTAGGGAGGTGATCACCTGGGAAAACAGCCATTGCAGATTAATAAAAGGTGTTTGAATCTTCATTACAAAAAAATTCAACCTGCATTATTTAATGGATAACCTACACACTTACAAATCAAGGCACATTGTGGGGTTCCAAATCTGGGTAGGCTTTTGGAGTGCGTATTTGGAGGTATTTGGTATGTAGGGTATAGTTGAGGTTATGGTGTTTTTTATTGGTGTTTTGTTAGTTTTTAGATGTTTAGTTGTGTTTTTGTAGGCTTAAGATAGGGTCTCTTATTATGTCTCAGATTAATTTCCTTTATTTTCTCATCATTTTGGTATGTGCTCCGTGTGATTAACTTGTTTCTACATGTAGTTAATGTTGTTTTGTTGTTTTTAGGCATTTAAAGGCCTAAAAGCAGCCATTCCTACATCAGGCCACCCACCTGCCTGTGCACATGGAAGCCTCTAGAGGCGTTTTTATGCATGTAGAGAGGTGGAGAAGGAAGTTTCTGGTATGGTAGGATATAGAAGTCAGGATTGGGGGAAGTTGAAGATAGAGATGGTTAAAAGGTATCCCACTTCTTTCTAAATGGTGGATCTTCATGGGATTGATAGGAAATGGGAATTGGAAGGTGGTGTAACTTCTCCTTCTCAGTATGAGGAATTTATGGAGGAATTTGGGGAGGCTATGGATTATTTGGTGTATAATGACATATTACCACATGGAGATGGGGCCAATGTCACACGCCACATGACACTTGAGGCAAAAGCAGCTCATTAAATTAATAATACAGAGGTCAAAATCCATACTCAAAACGCAGAAAACAATTCTACATAGTAACTGCAACTTTCCTTTGTGTACTCAATATTCAACCGCATTAATCTAAACTTTAAATCTAAATTATTCAATCTCTCAATAGTGTGTTTAGTCTTTTCTTCGATAAGAGACGCACAGTGCAATAGTTAATGCAATATTCCGCTAAAAGGTTTATTAAGTATCTGTGGGTTATTAACAGGGGTAGTGAGCATGGACAGGATGGTTAGTGGAGGATTAAAGGGTTAACAGATGTTAGTGAGGAGGGTCCAGGGGTAACGGGTGTATTTTCCGAGGTCTGTGGTGTGCGGAATGGTGGATGTGTATGAGGTCAATGCAAGGAGGAGTAATGGATATAAAAGAAGTTGTATTTTGGTTCAATATTTCTTTAGAATTCAATTATAAAACGTATATATAGTTAATAGTGGTAAAGCTTCAGGTTAAATCATTATTATTGTACATTTCCTTATTTTCTCAGTAATCATTTCTAAAACTTAAATCTTTGATTATTGAGTGTGCAACCCTTTGTGAGATCCTAAGAATATTAATATTACCTTTAAATTATATTAAGATTCTTATCAAACATATCTCGAAGCAGTAGCTCTTCTTTCGAGTCATCTTCAAATCACTTCCTTGAACATTTCCTCTGTGCTTCAAAGAAGTTTCTAAACTCCTCCCTCCATCTCACTTCCAGGAACACCATTGACCTTGTGCGTAGGTCCTCCGGTGACAGTATAATTTAATTCTCCGTAGTTCTCATTCTTTGCACTACTACGTCCTTTTTCACGTGTCTCTAAATTTTTTAAAATGGCACCTGTTCAATGCACTCCTCCTACAGGCGCTACTACTAGGGCTCGCACCAGAGGCAGGCCAACAGCCTCACGGCCTGTTTCCGGCACTCACTCCCTGAAACCTCTCGACCTTAGGGAACGGGGACACTCATTCCAATCTGTAGATGACATCCCCCAGGATTTTGATGATTCTAGCAAGGAAGAAGAAGGAGAGGATACAATGCATGAGGCACCATCTGCCCCTTCTACTCACCCTTCTGGTCAACCTTTACAAGCTGGACAATCTAATTCTCTGGAAGACTTCATGAGATTTTTCATGAAAACCCTTTCAAATCCAACGTCTTTGGAGGGATCAAAATTCAAAACTCCTTCCATGAAATCTCCTGATAAATTTGATGGAAATCATTCTGACAGATTGCGCCCCTTCTTGCAAACCTGCAAGCTCCTGTTTCATAATGACCCTCAAACCTTCAATAACGACCAATTGAAGGTTGTTTACAGTTCTTCATTCATAGCTGGAAAAGAAGCAAGGTGGTTTGGACCTTATCTTCTCATTCTCTCTTCGACAGAAACCCACTTACTCATTAATAACTGGGAAAAGTTCAAAGACCAACTTTTTACATTGTTCGGTGACCCTAATGAAACTGACAACGCTGAAATTGAACTTGATTTCCTCCGCATGAGTGATAATGGTAAAGCCTCTGAATATATCTCAAACTTCAGAGCACTTTAAACTCAAGTAGGTTGGAATGATGCTGCCCTCAAGTATAATTTCAAAAAGGGACTTCCTTCAAGGATTCTGGATCAATTAAATCTTTATGGTCAGAAGATGACTACTTTAACGGATTTAATGGATTGAACCCTCAAACTCGACAGCGTTTACCAAGGACGACTACAACACTGTTGATACGCCAACAAATCTCAAGGCCTAAATTTTAAATCAGGACCTTCTTCACACCCACGGAAAACTCAATCCAAACACAATAAGGGAAAGGACAAACCTTGACAAAAAAGCTTGACCCCAGGCCATATCAGTAAGGTACTGGATCAAAAAGAGGAACTTAAAGAAGCTGAGAGGAAGAGATGAGCAGATAATGGGTTATGTATGTATTGTGGGGGTAAGCAAAAGCTAGAAGATTGTGTAAAGTTGAAGGAAAGAGAAGGTACTAGTTCAAGGTCAAAAAACTAGTAGATAGTTTACTTGTGTGCAAAGAAAACTATCTTATCTCTCCCAGTGCACAGAACCTCCATGTCTTAAGGACTGGAGTTGCCTTAAACCACTTGAGATTCATTCTTTTTAAGGAGGATACCCCCTTCAGCTGTCTTATAGACTCTGGAGCTTCAATTTCTTTTGTCAGTTTATCTTTTGCCGAGAATTTAAAGCTGACATTCACAGATATTGATTGAACTCCAATTTATTTGGTCAAATCAGAGTAACCCAAATATTGGGTAAGTAAGAAAGTTTTATGGGGTTTCAACTTTCTGAATTTTCCCCCCTTTGAGTGAGAATTATCAGTCTTGGACACCCCAAGAATGGACGATACCATCCTTGGCCATGACTTTATAACACATTGGAGTACTGAAATTGATTGGTCATGGGGATTGATCACCCCACGCACTAAGTATATTTCTGATTCTTCAATGCAGGTCAATAGGGAGTTAAACAACCCGCCTGACAATGTCCTGCTAGAAGACAAATCTCTTCCAGATGACTTGCAAGCATCTGATCTCTCTCTAAATGAGCAATTGGCTAACCCTTCTAGCTTGATCAATTCACTCGAAGAGGATTTAAATTGCCTCAAAGTAGTCGAATTATGCTCTCTCAATTCTGGTCTTCCCTCAACAGATTCTCTCAAAGATGATGAGGATGACCAAGTCAACGTTGAAGCCATTAAATCAACTCTACCGGAAATCTATCACTATTTCCTCAATTTTTTCTCAATCCACAAGGCTGATAAGTTACCACCTCATCGACCCTACGACCATCAAATAGAGTTAATAGGTCCAGCACCTCTGGCAGGTCCTGTCTATTCTTTGTCAAAGGACGAATCTCAAGTTCTTCAAGACTACATTGCAGAGAATGTAGCCAAAGGTTTCATCAGAGCCATTAAATCTTCATCCAGCTCCCCTGTTCTTTTTGTAAAGAAAAAAGATGGTAGCCTTAGGTTGTGTGTTGACTATAGAAAGCTCAACAAAGTCACAAAGAAGAATGCATATCCTGTTCCTCCTATGTCATTGCTTCTTACCCTTTTTAATGGTGCTAATTTCTTCTCTAAAATAGATCTTAGAGGCGCTTATAATCTTATTCACATTGCAGAAGGTCATGAACCACTGACTGCAATGCGCACTACATTTGGTAGTTTTGAATATTTATTCATGCCTTTTGGATTATGTAACGCACCATCTACTTTTCAAACTTTTGTTAATGACATCTTTCAAGATGTTGTTGAACAATTTGTTGTCATCTACTTAGACCATAATTTAATTTTCTCAAAGACACTAGATAAACATATTCATCATGTTTGACAGGTTCTAAATCCCCCTTGAGATCACAGTCTCTACGCCAAGCACAATAAATGCAAATTCCATCTCAAATCTATTGATATTTTGGAGTTTATGTTGTCCACTTATGGTTTAGTCATGGACAACAAAAAGGTCCAAAAAGTCCTGGAATGGCCTGAGCCCAAAACCGTTAAATCCCACCAAGGATTTTTGGGTTTTGCCAATTTCTATAGAAGATTTATTAAAGATTACTCTAAAACTATTTACAATCTTACTTCTCTTCTTAGAAAAGATATTCCTTTTGTTTTTACTTCTACAGCACAAAAGGAATTCAAAGCATTGAAGACTGCGTTCACCACAGCTCCAATTCTTCGACACTTTGATCCTTCTGCTTTGACAATAGTCAAGACAGACGCTAGCAATTATACTATTGCAGGGGTCATTTCTCAATTCAATCCTGAAACAAAATTTTTAATCCTGTTGCTTTTGAGTCACAAAAACTCATTGCGGCAGAATTAAATTATGAAATTCATGACAAAGAGCTTTTAGCTATTATTCATTGTCTTAAAAAATAGCACTCTTTTCTTCTCAGCCTAGATAGTCCTTTTAAAATCCTTACTGACAATAATGCTTTGAAATACTTTATGTCTTCCAAATTGTTAACCAGTCGTCAAGACAGGTTGGCTGAATTTCTGTCTGAATTTCCTTTTTCTATTTCCTATCACCCAGGTAAGAACTGTATAGTCCCAGATATCCTGTCACGTTGGGACAACGTTTAACTACAGCAGGGGGACGCATTTGCTGACAAGAACCCAGCAAATGTGAAATAAATCTTCAAAAAATCAATGTTAACGACTCATCAACTTAATTTGATGACAATTCAATCTTTCCAGAATCCACTATCCAACATCCTTGAAGCTCAGTCAAAGGACAATTATTGTTTAGGGTTAAAAGACAAAATACTCTCAAAGAAAGGGGCCAAAAGATTTAGTATTGAATCAGGTCTATTAGTTTTAGAAGGTAGAATAGTCATACCCAACAACAATGAAATAAAATTATTGATTTTCAATAGTCAACATGATTCTCCATTAGCTGGTCATTTTGGGGTTGATAAAACCTACCATTTAATTGCAAGGGATTTCTTCTGGCCAGGGATGACCAGAGATATAAAGGCCTATATAAGATCTTGTTATGAATTTAATAGGAGTAAGGCTCCCTGTCACCGGAAGCATGGGTTGCTTCAACCGCTTCCTATTCCTTCTAAACCTTGGGAATCCTTATTGATGGATTTTATTTCTCAACTTCCTTTTTCTAATAATTTTGATGCTATATTAGTAATAGTAGATAGATTTTCAAAGATTTCTATTTTCATTAAAACCACTACTACTGCTACAGCGGAAGATTTTTCAAAATTGTTTCTAGAATATGTATTTTCCAAACATGGCTTACCAAATGACATTATTTCAGATAGAGCCTCATTGTTTGTATCCACATTCTGGACTAAATTGTGTCAACAACTCAATATCACAAGGAATCTCTCCACGGCCTATCATCCTGAAACCGATGGGCAAACGGAAAGGGTCAACCAAATCCTCAAACAATACCTTTGAATGTATGTCAGTTATCAACAAGACAATTGGACCACATGGTTACAATTGGCCAAATTTGCTTATAATAACTCGACTCATCCTTCAACACAACAATCTCCCTTCAAAACTGTTTATGGAAGACATCCTTGATTCAACTCAATCCATGTAGGAACTGGTCATCCTGCGGAACATTATCTTTGAACCATATCACGACTCCAAGAAGAACTTAAATCAAACTAGGAATTAGCGATTCAAAGGTACAAGGAACAGGCTGACAAACATTGACAATCTTCTCCTTCCTTTAAACCAGGCGACAAAGTATGGCTTGACGCACAAAACATTCAAACAACTTGACCATCAAAAAAACTGGCCGAAAAACGCTTGGTACCATTGGAAATCAACTCCAAAGTTTCTAAAGCTGCATTTTGACTCAAGCTACCTCCTAAATGGCAGGCTATTCACCCTGTTTTTCATGTATCTCTCCTGGAACTGGCTTGAGAAACATACCTAGGCAGGAACCAACCTCCTCCGGAACCGGTTGAAGTAGAAGAACATCTAGAGTGGGAAGTAAGCCGTATCCTTGATTCAAGAATGCGCAAGAAAAAATTCAATACCTTGTGGAATGGGAAGGCTTCCTCGATGACTCATACAAAACATCCTGGGAACCAGCCATCAATGTTTCTAATTCCCCTGAACTCCTAAAATCTTTCCATCTTAAATATCCTTTAAAACCAAAACCTTAGAACTCTCTTTTATTTTTCTCTTCTCTTCTCTTTTTTCTTTTCTTTCTCTTTTCTTTCTCTTTTCTTTCTCTTTTCTTTCTCTTTTCTTTCTCTTTTCTTTCTCTTTTCTTTCTCTTTTCTTTCTCTTTTCTTTCTCTTTTCTTTCTCTTTTCTTTCTCTTTTCTTTCTCTTTTCTTTCTCTTTTCTTTCTCTTTTCTTTCTCTTTTCTTTCTCTTTTCTTTCTCTTTTCTTTCTCTTTTCTTTCTCTTTTCTTTCTCTTTTCTTTCTCTTTTCTTTCTCTTTTCTTTCTCTTTTCTTTCTCTTTTCTTTCTCTTTTCTTTCTCTTTTCTTTCTCTTTTCTTTCTCTTTTCTTTCTCTTTTCTTTCTCTTTTCTTTCTCTTTTCTTTCTCTTTTCTTTCTCTTTTCTTTCTCTTTTCTTTCTCTTTTCTTTCTCTTTTCTTTCTCTTTTCTTTCTCTTTTCTTTCTCTTTTCTTTCTCTTTTCTTTCTCTTTTCTTTCTCTTTTCTTTCTCTTTTCTTTCTCTTTTCTTTCTCTTTTCTTTCTCTTTTCTTTCTCTTTTCTTTCTCTTTTCTTTCTCTTTTCTTTCTCTTTTCTTTCTCTTTTCTTTCTCTTTTCTTTCTCTTTTCTTTCTCTTTTCTTTCTCTTTTCTTTCTCTTTTCTTTCTCTTTTCTTTCTCTTTACTTTCTCTTTTCTTTCTCTTTTCTTTCTCTTTTCTTTCTCTTTTCATTCTCTTTTCATTCTCTTTTCATTCTCTTTTCATTCTCTTTTCATTCTCTTTTCATTCTCTTTTCATTCTCTTTTCTTTCTCTTTTCTTTCTCTTTTCTTTCTCTTTTCATTCTCTTTTCATTCTCTTTTCATTCTCTTTTCATTCTCTTTTCATTCTCTTTTCTTTCTCTTTTCTTTCTCTTTTCTTTCTCTTTTCATTCTCTTTTCATTCTCTTTTCATTCTCTTTTCATTCTCTTTTCATTCTCTTTTCATTCTCTTTTCATTCTCTTTTCATTCTCTTTTCTTTCTCTTTTCATTCTCTTTTCATTCTCTTTTCATTCTCTTTTCATTCTCTTTTCTTTCTCTTTTCTTTCTCTTTTCTTTCTCTTTTCTTTCTCTTTTCTTTCATTTTTTAAAATTCTAAAACTTCTTTACTTCTAAAAAATCCTTACTTTGTTTTCTCTTTTCTTCTTTCTTCTTTTCAATAGCTTTTTCAACCTTCTTTAAAAATAAATAAAAAACTAAATAAATAAAATAAAATAAAATAAAATAAAATTAAAAAGTTAAATTAAAAAATAAAATAAAATAAAATAATAAAAATAAAGTCTTAAAATTCATCAAAATAAAATCTTAAAGAAAAAAAAATTCCTTTAATTTTTTTTTCTTTCTTTTTCTCCTTTCAAACTTTTTTCTTTTTTTTTTTCAAAAATAATTTTTTTTTCTTTTCCCTTAATTCTTTTTCTTTGAACTATCAAAATTTTTCACAAACTCAATATGACAATCTTTCCCAAACTTCACTTCAACCTTTAAATCTCTCTTTTAAAATTCTTTGAAAAAATTACTTCCTTATTTCAAATTCTTTTTTCAAAACTATTTATCTCTTACTTTTCAAATAACCAAAATTTCTCAAAAAACTTCAATAAATAAACTTTCATGAATAACTAATTTTTCTCTCATTAAATTTTCATTTCAAACAAAATTGTTTCAATCAACTATTTTTTTTTCTTCTTACTTAAATTTTTTCTTTCTTTTCAAAACTTAAAAAAAAATATTCTCAGTTAAATATTTTTTTCTTTACTTCTTTCAAAATTTTAAAATAAAAAAAACTTCATTCAAATATTTTGTTCTTTCTTTTTCTTTTTCTTTTCAAAATCTTGTAAAATATTTATTAAAATTTCAATTAAAACAACAAAATAAAATAAATAAATAAATACACAAATTTCTTTCTACTTTTTTCCTTCCCTCTTTCATTCTTTTTTCTCTTTCCATTTCAAATTTTCTCCTGTATTTTCTCCCAAACCAATTTCTTCATTTTTTACAATACCACCCTTATTTCCTTCCTGCATTTTTCAAATACCTCCTCCTCTCCTACCAGTACCACTTCTCCAATCTCCATTAATTCTTCTGCCACATTGACAATCTTGTCAATCTCATCACTTTAATTTTCAATGAATTGAGCTCATCAACCCTGCCAAGGTTTCTTTGACCATACCTGGTCAAGGGTTTCCTTGTTATCCTCCCTCAAATCAACCGCCGATTGACTTGCCTCAACTGGCAGCGATGGCGCAGCTTTCACAATTGGAGCTTCCACAATGACATCTGAATTCTAAAAACATACAGTCATCAGTAACAAAATTTTGAAAGAAGAAAAGGCAGACTTACTTCAAAAAATGGGTCAGCCTCTAAAAATAGCCTCGGGTGACCTCTACTGTCACTTTCTTCTCCTCTTCCTCATCTTTGATGATCATCTGCCGCTTTATTGGAGTCTAGTTTGAGATGGGAACTTCATCCTCATCCTCTTCGACCAGTTCATCCACCTCCTCTTCCACCCCTTGTTTTTTACCTGTGGCCTGGGTTACCCAAGTCAGACAAAGTAGTATGTGTCTCACGCTCAACGGAGATGGCGTTTTATACCCGTTAATCTGTCATGCGCCATGTGAAACTCAAGGAAAAAAAAGCTCATTAAATCAATAATTCAGAGGTCTAAATCCATACTCGAAACGCAGAAAACAATTATACATAGCAACTGCAACTTTCCTTTGTGTACTCAATATTCAACCGCATTAATCTTAACTTTAAATCTAAATTAGTCAATCTCTCAATAGTGTGTTTAGTCTTTTATTTGATAAGCAACGCACAGCGCAATAGTTAATGCAATATTCGGCTAAAAGGTTTATTAAGTATCTGTGGGTTATTAACAGGGGTAGTGAGCATGGACAGGATAGTTGGTGGAGGATTAAAGGGTTAATGGATGTTAGTGAGGAGGGTCCAGGTTTAATGGGTGTATTTTTGGAGGTCTGTGGTGTGCGGAATTATGGATGGGTATGAGGTCAATGCGAGGAGGAGTAATGGATATAAAAGGGGTTGTATTTTGGTTCGATATTTCTTTAGAATTAAATTATAAAACGTATATATAGTTAATAGTGGTAAAGCTTCAGGTTAAATCATTATTATAGTAAATTTCCTTATTTTCTCAGTAATCATTTCTAAAACTTAAATCTTTGATTATTGAGTTTCAAACCCTTTGTGAGATCCTATGAATATTAATATTATCTTTAAATTATATTAAGATTCTTATCAAACATATATTAAAGCAGTAGCTCTTCCTTTGAGTCATCTTTGAATCACTTCCTTGAACATTTCCTCTGTTCTTCGAAGAAGTTTCTAAACTCCTTCCTCCATCTCACTTCCAAGAACACACTTGACCTTGTACATAGGTCATCCGGTGACAGCCAAGTATGTATTTTGGAGTGCCATGGGTAGGGATGTTAAGGTGGAGGTTCTGGATATCATTTTTAAGGCTGATTTGATGAAATACCTTCCAAATAGAGAAAGTAGGATTCCTGATATGGCTGTTTTGAAGGAGGTTATTCTAGAATATTTTGATGGTATGATGGATAGTAATGTGGGATCTGGAGTGGAAATTCTGTTGGATGGAGAGGTTCAGAGGACTCTGGTAGAAAATTCAGCTTCTTGGGAGATGTTGGAGCCATTAATTTTAGAAGATGGTGATTCTAATGATGTTTGTGAAACTTATTTTTCTTTTCCAGAGGATACCATGGGATCTCAGGAATGTGTTTCACTGGTTTTTTTTGGAGATGTATGCACTAGAGGAACAGTGTATTCACCCAAAGTTGGATGGTTTATGTGGGGAGGACAACATGGATGGTCATGATCAGGTGTTTTGGGATATTGGAAAGGAATCTGTGGTGGATAATGGCTGTTTGGAGGAGGATTCTTCTGTTGGATTTTGTGATGGGCAGCAAGATTCTATCTTGGATCTATTTTTGATGGAGGAAGATTATTATCAGGATGTTCCTTCAAAATCAGAAGATGTCTGTTTGAAGGAGGATTTTTTCTTTGATGTTATGGATGTTATTTTTGAGGATGATTATTTCTGTATGGGAGAAGAGTTAGATATTGATATTTTGGGTGTCACTGGGATGAAAGATGATTTTAAAGATTTGGGGAAGCTCCAGATGTCTCACAGGGTGGAGAATTTATGGATTCTGGTGATGTGAGCTATGCTAGACTCAGTGTATGGAGGAGGATAGAAGATTTGTTTGGAGTTATGATGTTGGGATATCAGAATTGGAAGAGGGGCTTAGGGGGTTTAGGCCCTAGAGGCAAGCTTATTGGCTTCAATATGGGTGTTTCATGAATCTGATTCCTCCAAAATGAGGATAAACTACTTAATTTGTTTTGGTTTTGTTTAATTTGGTCTCTATTTTTTTGGTCAGGATTTATTTTTTTGTCCAATTCTTATCATTCTCTCTGGTTCAAGTCTCTATATAAAAATATCTTAGTATAATGAAGTTGGAAGAAAAGAAAAATTCAAATGAAGATGGATATTTTCTTTATATATAAAAGAAAATGAATTTAAAAATGAAGATTATTGGTTTTATCATACCTCCACCATGAGGTTAAACTGTAAAGTTTATTTCTAAAAGTTGTGTTGGAAGCCTTTTTGTTAGATGGTACCCATTGGTAGGGCATCTATATTTTATCTTGGAAAGTGTGGTGGTAACTGATGGGCTTGTTGCTCTATCAACAGTTACTTCAGATTGTCTGTTTCCACCCCCTTCTTTTAATTTGGTTGAACCCTAGTATTGGTTTCTTTTAACATGTTTATAGTCCTCTATGACTTAAAACTGGAATTCTGTGGTCTTCAAGTGCTGGTATTTTCATTGTGTGGATGTTTTGTATTGGAAATTTGTTTTTGTTAGAAGGTACCCATGGGGGGGCTTCTAGATTTTATTTTGGAAAGTGTGGGGGTAAATCATGAGCTAGCTTCTCAGTAGAACAGTTACCTCAGAATTTCTGTTTCAAGTCTTTGGTATTATTTAGTTTAATCCAAGTTCTCTGCTTTTGTTCAGGTTTTTTAGTCCTCTATGACTTTAAGCCAGATTGGACTAGCTTCATGGTTCTTGGATCTTTCTTGGTGGTGGATCACTTGTGCTCTCCCATAATTTATACTTATTTGAGGGACCCCAACCAGTGTTCTTTTCTGTGGACCTGGATTTGGCTCTGTTATTTGGTTTTAGGGTGTTGGCTGCAAAAGTGGTGGATGCAAGATTATTTTCATTTTTCTCTTTTTTTCTTTTATATTTTTTTATGGAGGCTATGTTTGTTCCAAGGCTCAAGATAGGGCACTGGCAATGTTTTTGGTAGAAGAGGAGTAGTCAAAATAATAACTTTTTTTTAGGTGTGACCACATAAAGGTGTACTTGGATGTGGGTAAGGAATCAAGGGATCAGCTCATCAATTGGCTGGGTGATACCATTTTATTTTATTTGTTAAAGGAAGTTAAACATTTTAACCTTGATGGTTTTTTTGTGTTGGATACAATGGGTTATATCTTCAGGATATTCAGGCTCTTCAGGGAAGGTTTAAATGTTTTGGATTTGATGGTTTTTAGGTTTGGATTCTATGGGTTATATCTTCAATATTTTTTTTGGATAGTCCATTAAGACTTTAAACTGAAATATGCATCAGTCCATCAATACTTTAAACTAAAAACTGATTCTAAAGTCCCCCAAGACTATAAACTGAGGATTTTTTAATCCCCTATGACTATAAACTGAGGAATGGGTGTTGTTTATGGTGTTGGTTTTGAAGATTGGCAGAGGGTATCCACAGGAGGAGCCTCTGAATTTAACAAAGATAAGCTTGGGGGTAATTGATGGTCTGGACGCTCTATTCACAATTACCCCAGAATTTTATTTTTCTCTCTGTGTCTTAATGTGGTTAATCTCTGGTTCTAGGTTTATGATTTAGGTTATTGAGTCCCCCAAGACTATAAAATGATGATGGTCCCCCAAGACTTAAAACTGATGGTTGACTGGTGGCTATATCCAAGAGAGGGTGTAGTCATATTTTCTTTTCTAAATCAAACTCAAGCACTAGTGGAATTACAGAAGGGTATCAAGAGAGCTAGAAAAGTGTTCTGAATTGGCCTTGAATTTTTGGATGAGGTTCCTTCTCTTATCAATGTCTTGTTGGTCCTTTACAGGAGTTGATTGAAAGTAAGAAAGGATAAGTTGTTTCTCTTCTTGGCAGTTATGCTGGAATTTTTCTTTGAAAATGGATATTGGATTTGGGGGTGGTGTTTCAATGGTCTCTACATTGTCATCATCATCAATGACATGTGGAAGAGAGGCTGAAGAAAATGGTCAGTATGGTTTGGTATGGAGTGATGGAATCCCAACTTCTGGTGAATCAGGGTGATAAGAGGAAGAAGAGGCTGTTGGAGCTACAGGTTTACTTTTGGATGAATGAAGTTTGTTGATTATTCTTGGAATGATGATGGAGGGTCTGGATCTTCTTGTGGAAGAGGATGGGCCAGGCTGAGTGTAGGAAGAAGCTTAAGGGGAGAATAATGGGCCAGGTATGTGGCATAGTTTTTTTCAGGAGTGGCAGGAATAACAAGAGGTCCTTTAGATGTGAAAAGGTCCAGTCATTACACAGATGAGGTTGTTGTAAATGCAGTACTGGAAAGGGCACAGGTCAGAGGAAGCTCTGGAGAGGTGCTTGAACATGGTTGTTTGTGGATGAAGAATGTGGACATTTTTGATTGGAGGGAGAATGTGGTTTTCCAAAGCTGGATAGGCCTTTGGAGTGCATATTTGGAGGTATTTTGTATGTAGGGTATAGTTGAGGTTATGGTGTTTTTTATTGGTGCTTTGTTAGTTTTTAGATGTTTAGTTGTGTTTTTGTAGGCTTAAGATAGGGTTACTTATTATGTCTCAGCTTAATGTCCTTTCTTTCCTCATCATTTTTGTATGAGTTACAGGTAATTAGCTTTCTTCTAAGTGTAGTTACTGTTGTTTTGTTGTTTTTGGGGGTGTTTTTGGATGTTTTTGGGTGTTTTTGGGTGTTTTTGGGTGTTTTTGGGTGTTTTTGGGTGTTTTTGGGTGTTTTTGGGTGTTTTTGGGTGTTTTTGGGTGTTTTTGGGTGTTTTTGGGTGTTTTTGGGTGTTTTTGGGTGTTTTTGGGTGTTTTTGGGTGTTTTTGGGTGTTTTTGGGTGTTTTTGGGTGTTTTTGGGTGTTTTTGGGTGTTTTTGGGTGTTTTTGGGTGTTTTTGGGTGTTTTTGGGTGTTTTTGGGTGTTTTTGGGTGTTTTTTGGCATTTTAAAGCCTATAGGCAGCTGCCCAAAGTCAGGCGGCCTGCCCACCTGCCCGTGTGGAAGTGTCTAGAGGCACATTTATGCATGTAGGAAGATGGGAGAGTTTGATTTGGCAGGAAAAAGGGCCTGGAGTGGTCTATGCGTGGCTTTATGGTGTGTGTGTGGGAGATTTTTAACAGAATGGGGGCATCTTATCTCATTACTTATCTCCTCTTGGTACCCCCCCTTTGGTTGGTTTTGTGTGTTTTGATAAACAAGATCTTATTATTCATTTTTTTTCTGGTAGTCTGTCTGGGGACAACTATCTTAACTTTCCAAGAAATCAAGAGTATTTATTGGAGGGAATAGCAAACAGATCTCCAATTTTCTGAAACAGGTAAATCTCACTTATTTTTCTAAAAGGACAGGGGATTTTCTCTCTGGTTTTTCTTCAAATACCTTGGTCAAGGTCTATAGCTAGTACTATAGAATTGCATACAATGTTGATCTAGTTTTTGGTGTGTTTCCTTTTGAATATGAACAAATACTATTTCACCAAAAATTAACAAGGTGGAATAGTTTGCGGTTGAATTGTACATCAGCTGAATAGGCGTTTTATCCCCTGTTTTGACATTAGGAATATGGTTGTGAACATGAGCCACCCACTTGTATGCTAAACCCCAGAATAATTTAGGTAGTTTGCTTGCAAGGAGTGTTGTTCATGCAATGTCAACCACTGTTCTGTTGAACCTTTCAGCTGTTCCAATTTTCTTGTGATAGTGAGGGCAGGTAAATTTGTGAGTAGCACCAATATTGGCCAAGATCTGAGCCATCTTATTGCTGTTCATCTCACCTCCATTAGTGCATAAAATTTGAAGTTTCTTCCAAGTTACATTTTCTAAATTTTTATAGAAAGAACCAAAAAATGAAGTTGCCTCAGATTTGGCATTCAGTAGAAATACCCCACCATAGGAAGTTGAGCTTTCTCTGAAATATGGTTCCCCTTGTGCACCATGAATAGTGAGATCCATGGGGCCAACTAGATCTCCTACAATTAAACTCATTACAGATTCAGGCTTTAATTCACGAGTTTCTGATGGCTTCCTAGTGCTCTTTCCAAATAAACAATATTCACAATCAATCTTATCTGCAGGCATAGATAATGGTAAACCAGTTCCCATACCAGCATTGATGATTTTTCAGATGATGTCAACACTGATATATTCTAGTCTTCTATGCCAGTACATTAGGGAACCTTTAGCTGCAGGTGTATGTTTGATGTGATGATTCTTTTTACAATGAAAAAAAAAGTGAAGGGTACAAGGTGTAGCAATAAGAGGGAACATCATTTTGATTTCAATTACTAACACTTATTAAATCCAATACCCATCCTCTTCTTGTATTGTCTACCCAACCAGTCATAATAAAATCTTCTTTAAAATAAACCCCTAAATTTTTATTTTCAGAGCAAAAACCAAAAAAGAAACAACAGCTCACTAAATAAAATAAAGAGATAAGAGTATTCCTAACATCTGGAAAAAAGAAAACATTGGTAATAGTGAGTGTTTTTCCATGCCCTTTAATTTTCAAATCTCCTATACCATTGATGAAGGAAGAAGGACTGTTAGTGGCAACTTTGACTTTGATTTGTTTTTTAAGAAGTTTGAAATTGCTGAGAAGGCTCACATGCAGGTAACATGGTGAGTTTATCCACTATCCAAGATAGAATAGTTGTCAGCAATTGCCTCAGGGGACCATTCAGCACTATTCATATCAATATTTTCAACCATTTCATACAGCACTTTGATATTTTGTTCAAAAATAGTGACTTCATTAGCTTTAATTTAAACATCTCTAGCACAAATGTGACCATGTTGAGGGAGTTTGAAGGGAATATAAACCTTTATTTTTCTTGCATTGGGATAAGAAGCAAAAGCAGTTGCATGTTCATGCATGATGTATAGTTTAGGTGAGAAATTTTCAGAATGAGGATTATATGGATAATGAGCCACAATGGAATGGAATTCATGAAAATTTCTACATTCACCAGGAGGCCTGCCAAAATCAGTTTTCTCTGAAGCTGAGTGATGGAATGAAGAGAGGGTTCAACAGAGAGAGTTGCAGTAGGTGATGATGAAATGCCTTCTGAATCAGCTCTATTTTGGACTAGACTTGGCATGAGCTGGCAGAAATATTCAAATGTGACTGATTTTGAGTCAGGGCAATTATCCAGAGCAAAACAAATATCAACATAAAGGTCCTTCAGGGATGAAGGTAGTAAAGCATGAGACATAGGAGCTTTAAAGAACTTTTGATTATAAACAATGCCTTGTTGCTTGATTGCCTAAAAATATTTGTTGAATATGGCCAAATACTCACTGTGCATTATGAAAGGAGTTTGTTTCAGATTGAGGAAGTTTCAAATTGCAGTCATCACAGTGATATGATTGGATCTGGTAAATTTGTTGGTGATATGGAGATAAGTTTGGCCTGCCTTCCAATTAGTTGATATTTCATGTCTCAGACTTGGGGAGATGGAGTGTACAAGAATTAAGTGGGTGACTCTATCTTCCAGTTCATCAGGTCCATTACTATCATTTAGAGCATAGGCTCTTGTGCCAACAAAATTTTTGATGAGTTCTAGGACATTTCAGTGCCAACCAGAGTATTTACATCCATTTGCATCAAGTTTGTGAGTCAACTTAGTGAATTAAATAACATTACATAGTGTCACAATACAATATGGGGGGCGGACTTGCTAGCAAGTCAGCAACCTTGGACCCACACTCACCACAGATTGAAAAAACATTGAGCTATTAAAAAAGGAACCATACAATCAGAAATGAAAACCACTCAGCAGAACAGTTTTAGGTGGGTGTTCAAGTAGAGTTCAGTATGGTTTTAATATGAGTTCAGTCTGAGTTCCATCTGAGTTCCATCTGAGTTCAGGTTGGGGACTTGCTAGTAAGTCCACCCCCTATATTGCATAGTGTGTGTGCTTCTTTCAATCATGCTAACCTGATGCTTGTGTAGAGGTGGCTTCATGTGGGGTGGTAAGGGGCACAAATTACCAGGGGGATCAGTCTGTCTAAAGAAGGAAACTGATCTCCCAGCCAGAGTTGTAGTATTGGTCTTGCTCATAACTTTGGTGGTGGCTTGGTAGTGTTAAGGAGGCGGGGAGGGTTAGGGTTGATAGATAGGCCCTCAATCTCTTGAGTGAGGCCTTCTATAGGGAAGGGAGGGTTTTTTAACTGCTTGAGTGTACTTGACAAGTACTTTGGGTTGTTAGCTGCACAAGGGCACACAAGGGGGAGGAGTTGTGCAAGTGGAAAAGAGTTCACAAGTTGTGGAAGCAGACTTGTGAGGGGTGTAGCCAAGTTTGCAAGGGGTAAAAGGGGGGCTTTCAGAAAGAAAGGAGCACGCAAGGGGTAAGTTTGATGGAGAATTTTTTATTGGTGTAAGTAAAGAGGATTAGTATCCTGGTATGGGAGTAAGTATGGGAGTAGGGTTTGAAGGAAGTGTACATGAATTGTTAGAAAATCAAGTTGTGCGTGAGGTAGGGTTGGAGGTATCAAGGTCAAGAGGATTAATTAAAAGATTTCTTAGCTCCCAGTTGGAGATGGAGCAGGTGAGTTTTTCTTTACCAGCGCAGGATGTAGGCGCATCTTTTTCAGACATGTGCTGGGGGTCTTTCAGCTACTAATTTTCCCAGTGTCGCTAACATTGTGGAGTTTTATTTATGGCTAACATCTCAATATCCTTGGGTACAGCCCATAACATGTAGCAAGGTGTCAGCCTTTAGAACTCTGGAAAGAACCAGAATTGCATTGCTTACCTGTAGCATGGTGTCAGATTGTAGAGCTCCTGAAAGAGCTGGAGAGCACGGGACACCACAGCTAAAGTATATGTATTTAATGACTATGTACATATGGTGCTTAAGAACATAACACCTAAGAGCATCTAACTCTGTGTTGGTAAATTAGTTTGGGATGCATATTTTACTGCATTTTGAGGTGAATATTAACCCTCATTTCATTAAAGGACACTATTAGCTACTGAGTTCAGCATTTATTGTAAGCTGCCAACTAAAGTTACTGAGCTCCTTTTGAGCTCATTCAGTAATTCAATATTCTGCCAGCCAATTCTTTTTACTCCACCTTGTAGCTGCTGAACACATCCACATGTCATTACTTGAGCAAAAGAAAGCATTAGCTATTTTGACTCTCCCCTGTTACTACAGCTAGTCCTTAAACACTTTGTAAGAAATGCAAAATAATTTCAAGTTTTGCCAAAAATTTTACACTTTTTTGGGAAACACCATCATCATGAAATTGGTTCTTCTGAGGAAGAGAGGCAAGACAAATGTGCTTTCACTTTCTGAAAGATTCCTAAAACAGACAAATAATAGGGAGTGTCAGTTCTAGCCAATCCGCACTTAACTTAAGTGCAGATTTCAAAGCAAATCCGCACTTAAATTAAGTGCAGATTTCAAAGCAAATCAGCACTTAACATAAGTGCAGATTTAAAAGCAAATCAGCACTTAAATTAAGTGCAGATTTAAAAGCAAATCAGCACTTAAATTAAGTGCAGATTTAAAAGCAAATCAGCACTTAAATTAAGTGCAGATTTCAAAGAGAATCAGCACATAAATTTTGAAAAAAATTCACTTATTTCAAACATGGGTGTCAGTTATGACCTCAAATCAGCACTTTTTCCCCAATTTTTTTATCTTAACCACATGTTGGCAACATCTTCCCTTCCTTTCCAACCCCATACTGTCACATGAGACACCAACACCTCCATTCCCTCATCAATCCTTGGAACACACTTCTCACTGAGATTTGAAACATTTTATTGCAAAATTCTAATTAGGCATTTTTTCCTTTATTTTTTATATTTTCAAACTCTTAATCTCTTTTCCTGTAAAATACTAGTTTCATAATGCTGCCCTGAAATTTTAATACTCAAAAGTCAACTCAAAAAAATGCTACATCACAAAAGTCTTCTAATAATTCAAGCCCCTCACTGGAGAAATCAAAGTCTGGAAAGCTAAAAAAGGAAGATTACATCATCATCATCAACTTCCTAAAAATTAGATAAAATTATGATTCATGATTTGGATGTGAGAAGTCAACCCAAATTGGAAATTCACATTCATCAAAAGTCAATGACTTCTTTTTGATGGAAAATGAAGTAGAAAGGAAAACAAAAGGTATAATAGAATTCAATCCCAAGCAAATTGAGGAGAGGTTCAGAATTCATCAATACAAATTTAAAAAAATCTCATTTCTCTTCCACTTCTACTGGGATTGGTATTGATGATGATGATTTGGAGATTGGATTTACTACTGTTTCCAAAAAGATTAGTTTTATGTGTCCTTTCTATGAGGAAATGGATAATATTTTCAGTTCCCAAGTTGATGTCAACCCTTGATTTATACATGATACTACCAAGGATATTCCCTCTGAATTGTAACAAGCAGATAAACCTCCCAACACACCTGAAACTCAAGGAAATAAATCCCCTCCAGCTTCTAACCATAGTTCACCTGAAGATGATCATGGCTATAAATAAGAACAATTATTTTGGAGTAGATCTGAATTGTCAGAGCTTTAAAGTTTTTATGTATGTTTGCTTTCTCTTTTTTCTTCAATTCTTTGCTAAATTTCTCATTCTTTCCTTTCCAGTCTCCTCCAACTCAAACTCAAGTTTCTAAAAAGAATAAAAATTCTGGAAATGAAAATCCTGCTTTAAAAGCTGCTTTTAATGAACTTCCTGAACCCTCTAGCTCAAACTACAAACTAAAAAATCAGGCTTCAACTTCAATGGACTTGAGCCATCTTTTAAAACATGGTAATACTTCAACCACCTCTTTGTCCTCCCATGACAATTATTTTGAGAAAAAAGATATAAGTATGATTTGGTGACTATATATGTCAGCTAGGCTGCTAGACTTACCCAGTAAAATAATTAATTATTTACTGGGATGAAGCTGCACCTTAATATTTTAATTTTATTAATTATAATTTATTTACATTAAATTTACCTATAACAAATTAACTAATTACAAAATGGAAAGTTAGTGAATAATTAAAATTAAAATTAATTGTCCCTTATATTTCTATTTTCTAACACCGTGCTCAATGACAGGTTAAAAGAAATAGAAATTAATTAAAATAAAAATTTAATATTCAAATAAAATTAACTACCTACAAAAAATTCAAATTACTTATTTAAAATTGAAATTTACAGTAAATTTTAAATACATTAATTTATTTCTGTCATATACAGTAAATACACTTTTCTATCACCTTATTTTTGGAATAGTCTTATTAATTGGAAATATTTTTCTGGAATATTCTTTTCTTCTCTCAGACTACTGTATTTAGAATTTTAACAACGTTCTTTGTCTTTCCTTTGCCTATATAAGGCCTTCCTTTCTGGTTGTTTTTGATTCATTGCATTACTTGCTACATTAGCAAACAACTTATTCTATAAAATTCATTATTACTATCCATTATTGTTTTTAGTAATTACATTTACGTAGTACTATTTCATTAATTTATAATAATAATTGAAAGTCTTACCTCTTATATTTAAGTAAAACAAATAAAAAGATATAAAAATGTATCCTAAATTTGAAATCCTAAATCTCCACTGTTACCGCCATTGGACCACGATTAAAAACCTTCTAGAAAAAAAAGACCCCTTGACAATATATCTTCTTCTATAACAAATTTATTTTTTTCTATTCAATTTTCTCAGCACAATCCTCTATTTCCAAAAACCCTCTTGATTTGAGAAGATAAATTTTGATCATATGCTAATGAAAGATGAGTAGTCTTTAGATTTGTAAGAATTTTTTTTTGCTTTAATCAAATTTTGAAAAGGCTAAATTTGAGGCACAGAAGATGGAAAGAGCTCACCTTTACATGGAGAAAACCAAAGACCATGAATTTCAAAGAGAGATGGCCAGCTGTGAATTGGAAAAACAAGAAAGTTTTAAAAAAATAATTCATTACAGAATGTATAAAAAATGGGCAATCTTATGAGGACAAAAAAAAATTACTTTACTTTATTGATTGATTAATTAATTAATTATTTGTTTAATTTTTGGGGAATGACTTTAATAATTACTTTTAATCATATACAAATCATTATATTTTGATATTCTGATAGCACTATTTGTCCTTACTGGAATCTAAAATTTTGCTCTTTTTCCAGATGGTAAAATAATACTGACACATGTGCAAAAATCCTCATTGACAACATAATTTATCACATCCCCACCAATTTGCATTAATAAATAGAGCTAAGTCAACAAAATTCTATATCAGTTTGAAAAATTTGGCAATATCCTCCCCTGCATTTTATTGAAGTAAGGAGTGGGTATCACCAAATTTTTCTAAGTCATTAAATTTCCATGTCAGATTTGAAAATTTAACAATCCCCTTCCCTGCATTTAATTGAAGCAAGGGGTGAAAAACACCAAAATTTAATATATTTTCATAAATTAATAAATGAATAAATAAGATATATCAAATTTACTAGTTTTAAAGTATTGAAAATTTGTCAAGCCAAAATGCAGACTAAGTCCTGAAAATAAGTTTGGGACATCCCACAGGTATAGGTAAGATGAACCCCATGAAAAATTTCCATTTTATCATGATTAATATTAATACAACCCAAGGTAATTGGCTCATTACTTTAGTTTAGTAAGTTGAAATATCAGATTTCTTTATTAAAAATTTATGAAAGAATAAAAAATACTTTATGCCTTTACAAATACCCATAATTTTTTGATATACCTTAAGTTTTATTAAATTTATTACTTTTGCCTTCTTTTTTTACCTTGTTTATCCTTTGGATTAGCTTTTGACTTATTTCAAAGGAGCAGCCAAAATGAGTAAAATCATGGCAAGATTCCATAAATAAGGAGCTTTTAATTTTTGGTGGTTATTGTGAGAAGAGTTTTAAACAAATTCAATGATTCCATTTCTTAATCCAAAATCAATTATACACCTGCGATCCAGGTAATATAAACCATGTCTTTTAATTTTAGCAGGTGAATGAATAGGTTGTACAGTATTAGGATTGATATAAGAGAAGATCCTCAAAGTGAGATAATTAGCATCATTTCAATCAGTATGTATCTTTTTATGAAATAAAGAATGAGTTACTATAAAATTAAAAAACAATATATACTTATTTCTAATTTCTTCCCATTCTGAGGCACACCAATTTGGAATTCAAACTCTGGTTGCAAGTTCAAGATTTTTTTGAAAAGCTTTATTACAGGGTTTTTTAAGGTGAAGAGCAAAAAAAGAATTAAAGAAGTCAAAGAGTCACATTTTTAAAAATAATTATCTACTTCAACTCTAGATAAATTTCTAAGAAAAAAAGATGCCTATAGAATTAAAATGAGTGAAATATATTAAGAATGAAGCAGTAAAAATTACTATACTTACCAACAAAGTAAACTTTAATAAATGCTGGTCTCCATCCAAAACCAATCATGATACCACCATAAAAATTCTTATTCCTTATTGTAAGCAACCAAAGCCATTTGATATTGTGTCGTAATAAGATCATATAGTTGAATACAAAATTCATCTTTAACTCCATCAAAAGAATGATTTTTGTAAATAAATTGAGGTTTAAAAGTATTGCTTATTACAGCCTTTACTTCATCACCTCCTAGTTTGGTTAGATATTTGATATATTCAGGTAAATTATTGGGATATGTCAGACAGGCTAATAGACTTACCCAGTAAAATAATTAATTATCTTACTGAGATAAGCCATGCCTTTTAATCCTTATTAATAATTAATTATTTACAAACTACTTATGTATTACTTTCAACTAACTAGCTAAGTAAAATAAGTAATGTAAATAATTAATAAGAAATAAGTAACTGTCACATACATTCTTTACTCCCAAACACCATGCTTAATAATACAGATGAGAGGTAATAAAATTAGTATTAAAAAATATAAAATTATAAAAAGAAGAAAACTTTTCAAATTCCTTTATTTAGATTTTGTTGAATCAATATTTTAAATCAAATGTTCTTGCACTAAATGTGACGGACCAAGGGATTCAGATTTTATTTCAAATAAAATAATACTTTGTATTTATGCACTATTTAGTATAACTCTTATTATTACATATACACTCCTTATTTAGCTTCTTTTTTTCTCACACCCTTGTATTAGGTGGTGTTAACTCCGTATTTTCATTCCCCACATCTTTGCCTATAAAGGCCTCTCTTTTTGTACTGTTCAGGACATTCCTTTTTTACTTACATTTTTTTACAAACCAATATTACCATCAAAATTTATTACTATTTATTACTGACTTAGTAATTACGTCTCGTCATTCTAAATCAATAATTATAATAATCATTAAAAATCATACCTCTATTCATTGAGTAATAAATCTTAAAACTTATAAGAGAAATACATACATACTTTTGAGTCCTTTAAATTCATCATTGCCATCCTTGGAATACCTTGAAATTCTTCTAGACATTAAATTCCACCTTGACAATTGGAGGCCTTCCCCAATCGTTGACGGCACATCGTTATTTTGAGGACCAGAGACCGTGGGACCATTTCCATCAAGGTACCTATAAGGACGATTGGATGACAAAAACGACAAATTTCATATGTCACGTGACTTATTTTTTTGCTGCAAACAGGAATCAAACCGCGCTCCAAAACTTAAGCTTATATACTATCTGATAGTTATATATTTTGTGGTAATTATTGATTACTATTCGTGGGTCACTTTTCACTCTTCATACTCTACGTATTTCCTTTTACTCAGCACTCTGTAAGTGGCATTAATTTGCTCATTTAACAGGGGGAGGTGTTTAGTAAATTAGAATTAAATTTTTTATTTATTTTATTTTTCCTAGTTGACAAAGATAGAGCAATTGTGTTCTTATTTCTAGAAGTAATAAATTATATATTAATTTTTTTTTTTTCATTATAATTTTCAGTTGACTCTTGTCCTGATATATTTAAATATTAATTGTTCCAGTTGACAAATTTTCCTGACAATAAAATTTTTTAAATTCATATTTAAAAATTCAGTAAACATTAAGTCCTGTTAATTATTAAACTCTCGGTTGATTTAAAATCCTGATAATAATTATCATAAAATTGTTAATAAGAAATTTAAATTTAATTCTTCAGTTGATTATTATATCCTGGTTTTAAATTGTTTTGAATTAATAAATTGATTATTATTTTAGTTGATTTTATCCAGAAAAAATGTTATTTTATTATTTTTATTTTAAATAAAAGTAAAAATACAAACTAATTCATCTTATTATCTCCCTCTCTCATTGCAGTAAAAATTAGAAATGACTGATCAAGGTGTCTCTGCTGCACGTGAAGAGGAATTGGATTTAATTGATTATGATGAGGCTACTTCTTTTAGCTCTCATTTAACTAGTAAATTATCTCAAATTAATCAATTAATTCACCAGTCAGGATGTAGAAATGGAGGAAGTGGAAATTCTGGTAGAAACAACTCAGGAACAGAAACCTGTAATAAACCCCCCAGAAGAACTTCCAAAAGGCTTCAAAATAAAAAAGATGCCACTACCTCAACAAGTAAAGAACCTGTCAACACACATAAAAGAATTAAGGACAGAAAACTTGAGATTGAGGTCAAGAGTAGATGCTCTAGAGTAAAAGGTAAGAAAAATAGATGCTTTTCTTCAAGAGAAGAGGAAACCTCCTCCCCCCAAGGATCTTCATCAATTGGCTCCCCAGCAGCCAGAGAAAGTGGAAGTATCCAAGTGGCAGTGGGATTGGCTAAACACTCAGTGGGATTACCTGTCTCTAAATCAAAAAACTCAATTACCCCAAGCAGGTCCATCAAGACCCAACAGCCAAGTCAACCCCACACCTCCTTACCCCTATCAAGGAGGAAGAAGAAAAAAAAACAATATGATCTTGCCCAGAAAACCTTGGTAAGCCCCTCTATTGATTCACAAGTACCATTTCTTGTAACTAATTCAGTTCCCTTAGGTAATTCTGAAAGAGGAGATGAAACTGTGAGACCTGTAGAGGCTGAGAACAGTAGACAAATTACTCAAATTTCAAATGTATCTAATCCTTTAGTTCTAATTGCTACTTCAATGATAAATCCTGATATGGCTATTATTGATGAAACACTGGAACCTGAGTTTTATGAGAATCTGGAAATTTACTCTGTTTCCTTACTGAGAAACACTCCAGATGTAGCTAACATAAATGATGAATATTTGAGGGATATTATTTCTAAACAAAATCATATCATGAACAACATGCAATTGACTCACAAATATAATAGTTTGTTAACTGAACAGGGTTATCAAGCATTGAGGAGTGAGTTACAGAGAGTTTCTGATGATTTGTTTGATTAAAAAGAAACCCATGAAAAGAAAGTTGCTTTATGGCAGAATATCAAAAATGATTTGTCTAGACTAAAAGATACTGTATCTACCTGTTGCCTGGAGCTAGAGGAAGATAAGATGAACCTGAAAAGATTAAGTGGTCATTATTTATCTTTTAAAAATAAAACCCAGTTATCTTTTGCAACAATCAATGAGAATTTATCTAGTCTTCCAAAAGTGAAAACCAGACTAACAACCATTGAAGAAAAATTGAATTCATTGTGAATGATCAAAAATATTCTGAACTTTCCTTGAAGGAAAATAGGGTACAGGATGCTCCAAGTTTACCTGTTGCTAGTTCATCTAAAGTAGAATTAGATTCAGAAATGCCTGTTGATACTACTGAGTTTCAATCAAAAATTGATGATGCACCAGGATCTTCAACAGAGGGATTAAACAATGAGATTAGTGCACAACTAGAGAAGTTACAGCTGCTCCTTACTCAGAAACAAGCTGGTACTAAAGAGACTCCTCCAAATCAAAAGAATTGGCCAAAACTTGACCAGTACCCAACATTTGATGGTGATTCTTCTTCTGATTGGCAGCAATTTATTTGCAGAATTGATAACTTAAAAAATTCTTACAAACTCCAAGATGAGGAAATTGTGTCCAAGTTAATTTCTTTGTTTACTAATATTTACCTAATGTGGTATGAATCTGTTCTCCTGGACAGGAATGACTATTCATGGGAAGATTGGAAAAAATTGATTAAAGCACAATTTGGTGGCTCCGAGTTCAGAATGGCTTAGCAAAGGCAGTATGAGGAAACTAGATATAGCTCTTCCACTGATAAACCTATTGAGTTATTAATGAAACTTGTAGAAATCTTGAGTGAAATGGACCCAAATATGGAGTTTGAGTTATGGAAGGACAGGATCCTTTATAAATTACCAATGTCTCTGAGAGACTTGATAGTGGCTAGGACTGAGTTCTCCAGAGAACCCTCTTCTTTCATTAATACTTGCAATGAGATCCTTCTAAAAAATAAGTATGATGCCAGAAGATTCATTCCTAGGACACCTTTGGAGAAATCCTCCACCTACCAACAGAAACCTCTGAAAGGTTGGTAAACCTTCTGCCCCTGTTGCACCAAAAAAGTATGCAACAAACACTTGCTTCAAATGCAACAAGCCTTGGCAGAAAGGCCATGTTTTTGACACAAGGATAAATCTTGTTAAACAAACTGAGGAGAAGGCTGATGACACAATAGAACTGGATGATACTTCAAGTGATTGTGCCAACAATATTTCATATGAATCTCAACAAGAAATCTTGATGCTGCAAGAAGATATTCATTATTTAAATACTATTGATATTAATAATAATGATTTATCTACAGATGAGGATGCTGAGATCATAAGGAACATTGAGGATAGCTCAATTGTTATTGCCCCTCTCAAAGCATCAGTCTTGATCAATGGAACCAGCATGGAAGTTGTTCTGGACTCTGGAGCTGGAGGAAGTGTAGTATCTGAAAGAGCACTTGCTTCAGTGGATCAAGAATATAAATCAAAACTGTTGCCTATCACTTCTGAAAACTGGAGAGGTTATGGCTCTGTTTTGTCCCCTATTGGTAAATACAGGGCCATAGTATTTCTTAAATATAAACATGGGTTTGTAAGAGATATTTGTGATTTTGTTGTCATAAAAAATGATAATTTAACCAGTTGGTTTATCATAGGAAATGACATTTTAGCCAAATATGGCATAAAATTAGATCCTTCAAACCAATGCTTCACAATGGGGATAAATGGGAAGAGAAAATTTAAGTTTACCTCCCCCAAAAAATTATTAAAACCAGCATTGAACACATGTAATTCTGTGGTTCAATATAAAGGAAGATCTACAAAAGAAATGCATGCCTTTATGTCTGAAATTGACAATGCCTCTTTTGGAGAACAACTTTCTGGTGAGGATAAAGATTCCATCATTAACTTGATAAAGTCTTTTCCTATGGCCTTTGCTCATGGGTAACATGAACTGGGATTAGATAAAGAAGAAATGAAACTTTCATTGTCTTTTCCATTAACTGATATACCACCTAGTTTAAACAAGAAGCCTTATCCTGCTTCTCCCACAAAGAGAAAGGATATTGAAGACAATATCTCTACCCTTTTAAAAATGAATATTATTGAAAAGGTAGTTGAAACACCTAAATACTGTGTTATCTCACCTGTCCTAATTTCTTATGAGAAAGATAAAGCCAGGTTATGTGGTGATTATAGAGCACTGAATACTTATACTGTTGATGATATCTATCCTTTGCCTAGAATTAGCTCTATACATGCTACCTTACAGGGTGCTAAATATATCAGCTGTTTGGATGGTAATAAGGGATATCACCAAGTACCTGTTGAGAAAAATTCTCAGAATTTTCTGATGATTGCTACTCATATGGATAATTATAAGTATTTTAGGATGCCATTTGGCCCAAAAAAATGCCCCTTCAGTTTTTCAAAAAGTCATGGATAACAAATTCCATCAGGAGATAATTGAAGGATGGCTGATGGTTTATATTGATGATATCATTATATTCTCAAAAAAATTTGAGGACCATCTCAACCACCTGTGTAAAGTGTTCCAAAAAATGGATGAGATAAATATGACACTTGCTTTGAAGAAATGTAAATTTGGTTTCCATTCTTTAAAAGTTCTTGGTCATGTTGTTTCAGGCTTACAGATATGTGTTGACCAAAAAAAAGTGGCAGCCATACAACAGGTAAAGGCTCCTAATACAGTTAGAGAGCTACAGAGTTTTTTGGGAATGTGTTGATACTATAGACAGTATATTAAAAATTACCAAGTCATAGCCTTACCACTTACCCAATCAACTAGAAAGGATGTTGCTTTTGTCTGGAATAGTGAAAAACAAAGGGCCTTTGACACTATGAAACACTGTTTGATGTCAGCACCTATTCTTGCTTTACCTGACTTTAATCAGCCATTTGTTTTATATACTGATGCCAGCTTAATTGGTCTGGGTTCTGCCCTCCATCAAAAACAAGTGATGAATGATAAAGTATCAGAAGTAGTAATTTGTTATATTTCAAGAACTTTGAGAAATAGTGAATTGAAATATGGTGCTACTCAATTGGAATGCTTAGCTGTAGTGTGGGCTCTAGAAAAGTTACATTATTACCTAGATGACCAGAAATTTTAACTTGTCACTGACTGCAGTGAAGTTAAATCCCTTTTAAACTTGAAAAATCCTAACAGACATATGTTCAGATGGCAGTTAGCTGTTCAAGAATACAGAGGGAGAATGACAATTATTCATAGGGCTGGTATTGTTCACTCAAATGTGGATATGTTATCAAGGTTACCTTTACCAAATGATGACTCTAATTCTGCTTATGATCCTGAGGATGAAGTCATTCATATTCATGGGATATATGTGGTTGATATGGAGGAAGAGATATTACAGCTTATTCTGGACTCATATAATAAGGAAACTGACTTAAAAAAGTTATGCACCATATTAAATGATCCAAAAAATGCTTTAATACAAGCATTAATTAAAACCCTTCCACCAAAGTACCAAAAGGCTTTGGAGAAAGGTAAATTTTCAATTGATGAAGGATATCTATATTATAGAAGAAAGTTGAGTAATGTCATTGTTATTCCTCCTTCTATGAAAGAAATCATCTTGAAAATTTTTCATGATGAAATATTAGCTGGACATTTTGATCTTGAAAAAACAATGATCAGAATTAAAAACACTGCTTGGTGGGTTAATATGTCTGAAGACACCAAATTATATGTTGAAGCTTGTGATTCTTGCCAAAAATCAAAAAGATTGACTGGTAAGAGAGCTGGATTAATGCAACATATTGAACATCCTGATGCACCATGGCAGATAATAAACATGGATTTTGTAACAGGATTACCTATTGCTGGAAAAGACAGTTATAACTCTTGTTAAGTTATTGTCAACAGATTCACAAAAATGTGTAAATTTATCCCTACTCACAAGGATGTTTTCACTAAGGAATTAGATATCTTATGGTGGTCTCATATGTTTAATACTGCTGGTTTTCCTAAAGCCATAATCTCTGACAGAGACCCTAAATCTACTTCTGAATTTCGGATGTCTCTGATAGATGTTTGTGGTTGTGATCTGAAACTATCTACTGCCCATCACCCTCAGACTGATGGATTACCTGAAAGAATGATTCAGACTCTAGAGGACATGATAAGAAGGTACTGTGCTTTTGGCCTTAAGTATAAAGACAATGACAGATTCACTCATGATTGGCTTACCTTACTGCCTGGGTTGGAATTTGCTTATAATAGCACTGTTCATTCTGTTACTCAAAGAAAGCCTTTTGAAATCTGGCTCGGATATGTTCCAAATACTCCTGCCCGAATTATCAATAATAAAATACCTATATTGGATTTACATCCTGGTGTAAAATCTTTTCTTCAAATGCAACAACTTTGCAGAAGTCATGCTCAAAAATGTATTGAAAAATCATTTGAATATGAGAAGAAGAGATGGGACAAATCCCATAAAGAATACACTTTTAAGAAGGGTGATGAGGTGTTGATTTCTACAGTCCACTTCAATCTACAAGTTAATAACAAATTGAAAGACCCATTTGTTGGTCCTTTTGTTGTAAGAGGAATGGTTGGTGATAATACAGTTGAAGTTATTTTGTATTCTCCATATGACAGAAAACATCCTGTTTTTCCAATATCTCCCTTAAAGCCTTATACATCCAATAGTGATTTGTTTCCCAAAAGGAGGGGAAGACCAAAAAAAGACCCCTGATGAAATCACTGAGACAGCAGAAATTGATAAAATTCTAAATGACAGAATACTTACTTCTGTAAAGGGTACAGAATACTTATTGAGATTCAAGAATAAATCTTCTGAAAATGATTTTTGGATACCTGGGAAGAAAATATCTAATCTTTCTACTCTACTAAAGAAATATAAAAAGAAAAAATCATAGCATTTTTTTATTGTTTTTTTTAGAGTGAGGGAGTGTCAGACAGGCTTCTAGACTTACCCAGTAAAATAATTAATTATCTTACTGAGATGAGCCACACATTTTAATCCTTATTAATAATTAATTATTCACAAACTACTTATGTATTACTTTCAACTACCTAGCTAAGTACAATAAGTAATGTAAATAATTAATAAGAAATAAGTGACTGTCACATACATTTTTTACTCCCAAACACCATGCTCAATAATACAGATGAGAGGGAATAAAATTATTATTAAAAAATATAAAATTATAAAAAGAAGAAAACTTTTAAAATTCCTTTATTTAGATTTTGTTGAATCAATATTTTAAATCAAATGTTCTTGCACTAAATGTGACGGACCAAGGGATTCAATTTTATTTCAAATAAAATAAATCTTTGTATTTATGCACTTTTTAGTATAACTCTTATTATTACATATACACTCCTTATTTAGCTTCTTTTTTTCTCACACCCTTGTATTAGGTGGTGTTAACTCCGTATTTTCATTCCCCACATCTTTGCCTATGATGGCCCTCTCTTCTTGTACAGCTCAGGACATTCCTTTTTTACTTACATTTTTTTACAAACCAATATTACCATCAAAATTTATTACTATTTATTACTGACTTAGTGATTACGTCTCCTCATTCTAATTCAATAATTCTAATAATCATTAAAAATCTTACCTCTAATCATTGAGTAATAAATCTTAAAACTTGTAAGAGAAATACATACATAATTTTGAGTCCTTTATATCCATCATTGCCATCCTTGAAATACCTTGAAATTCTTCTAGACAATAAAGTCCACCTTGAAAGGATATTTATTTTTTTATTGAATTTAGTTTTATAATACTTGATGTTTAATATATGGCAAATTAAAATAATCAAGTATGTATTTTTAGAATTCTTTTTAATTTCTATAATCTCTTTAATTTATTTAATTTATTTAATTTATTTAATTTCTTTAATTTCTTTAATTTCTTTAATTTCTTTAATTTCTTTAATTTCTTTAATTTCTTTAATTTCTTTAATTTCTTTAATTTCTTTAATTTCTTTAATTTCTTTAATTTCTTTAATTTCTTTAATTTCTTTAATTTCTTTAATTTCTTTAATTTCTTTAATTTCTTTAATTTCTTTAATTTCTTTAATTTCTTTAATTTCTTTAATTTCTTTAATTTCTTTAATTTCTTTAATTTCTTTAATTTCTTTAATTTCTTTAATTTCTTTAATTTCTTTAATTTCTTTAATTTCTTTAATTTCTTTAATTTCTTTAATTTCTTTAATTTCTTTAATTTCTTTAATTTCTTTAATTTCTTTAATTTCTTTAATTTCTTTAATTTCTTTAATTTCTTTAATTTCTTTAATTTCTTTAATTTCTTTAATTTCTTTAATTTCTTTAATTTCTTTAATTTCTTTAATTTCTTTAATTTCTTTAATTTCTTTAATTTCTTTAATTTCTTTAATTTCTTTATTTCTTTCTTTAAAAATTCTTTTCTTTATATTTAAATTTTAAACTGTTTAATTTTTATTTATGTATTTAACTATTCTTTCCCTTCTGTACAGTTACTTGTTGCTCTACTGATGAATTATCCTTCAATTGTCCTTTCACTGCCAAGGATCTGAACAACCAGTAGGTTTTCTTTTTCTTTTTTCTTTTTTCTTTTTTTCTTTTCTTTATTGTTTTATTTTTATTCAAGTGTTTCATCCATCTTATATTTTGGAAATTTTAGATTCTTCCAACCCTAATATAAATATTTTGACCTCCCACTCATCACAGAAAATTTGGGGAAGTATCGCTAGCAATACCCTTCATTTAAAAATGTTGGGAAGTAGTTGGAAAGCTGTTGGGAATTCATTGTGAAACCAGATTTAAATCAATTGGACAAAGATTTGGTAATCAGTTAGACCTAGATTCAACCCAACTCAATCACAGATCTTTTGGAGCTTGGTGATTACTTTGATCTTCAGCTGAGCACGGAATGAGCAAAGCTTGCACATATCACTTAAAATATCATAATATTCACTTTCCCATTTTGTGGAAAGCAAAATTTGATATTCCGTCTAAAAAAATCTACAGATATTTTCTTTACAAGTTGGTAATAGAAGGTTTAACTGTAGTATCTCAATTATTACATTAGCATAGATATTTGATAAAACATACAATTCAAATCAATTTTAATATTATTGAGATCACCATAAGTGTCTGTCCAAAGACTTACAAAAAGTATGTTAGTATCAAGACATCATTCTAGGTAGTAGTTTCAATTTGGATTTTGAACTGCCATCTAAAGCATATTACCATTAGACAGAAACATAAATAAGTGTAATAAGAGAGAAATTATTCTATTTTGTGATTATAATGTAACAATAAAGCAAATTTTTATTAAGAAAATTTTTCTTCTTCCACAAACCCAAATTTACTCTATAGGCTCAAGATTTATTTTTAAGCCATATTATTTATTTCAGTTATCATTCATTTACTTCCAATATTTTTTAAAAAGATAATAATAATACATGTGAAAGAATTATGATCTTAGCATAGTGTATGCTAAAAAGTTATTTTCTGGTTTTATTCAAAACTGATTATTCATTTTTTGGTTCAATTCATCTTTTAACAACCAATATCTTCAGATAATAATCTTACTTAATATTTCAAGTCTCAGATGTGTTGGACAGTTCTCAATAACGATTGATCAAATTTATATGAATGTAATTTCAAGATTTCAAAACTCACCAACCCCCACAATTTTACAGCGAGTCCATTTGAATGTTCCTATTTTTGGACTATTTGAAGAAAGAAAACCAACCCTTGTTGGTAATTTTTCTCAAGTGCAGAGTCAGCACATTGGACCACTATTGGGTGACATTGGGTCTGGATCTCACCATTTAAACCAAAGAAGTGCCTTGAATCCTATGAAGACATTCTATTTTTATGCTTAATTGGTTCCAGTTTTTGATAATCAGTATCAACTTTGGGGATTCCTCTTTTCTTCAAGTACACTGATCAGTCTTGCTAAAGAAGCATTTTCTTCTGCTCAAATCAATTTATGTCCGATCTTGAACTACAACTCCACTATCTTTTTTAATATCCTGCATGTAATTTTTGAAGGCTCTTTCCAAACATCTCAGAGTACTCAAGATTGGAAAGCTGATCAACTTATCCAAGGAATCAAAACAGTTCTCAAAACACATCAACTTCAAGCAATAAAATTTATGATTGACAATGAAAAAATTTTAAAAGAAAATTTGGATATCATGTGGAGGCACCAGGACAACCATTGGCTTAGAACTGGATTTGATGACTATAAAGATCAGTTTCCTAACAATCAACTAACCCCTGAAGGAAACGGGTCAATACTTGCTGATGATATGGGTTTTGGAAAGACACTGTCAACTCTTTCTCTTATAAGTGCAACTCAAAGTGAAGCAAGAAAATTCCAGGTATTGGAAAATCAAGAAGGTATTAATCAGAGTTCATCTACACTGAATATATGCCCACTGGCAACACTATCAAATTGGATCAATGAAATAAGTGTGCACTTTGAAGATAATGCGCTTCCTTTCAAGGTTCTTTATGGGAAGGATTATCAAAATACTAAAGTCAATGAGCTACAGGACACTGCTAATGTTTTAACGACCTATGAAACAGCTAGCCCAACAATGTCAAAAAATCAAAGCCAAAAAAAGATACTGGTGACTCAAAAGCTCTTTTGGTATAGAGTTGTTTCTGATGAAGCTCAGTTAGTGCCCATTTCTATATCTAAAACTTAAAACTTAATTTTTATAATCAATTTTTATAAATATTCTTTTAATTACATTAAAAATCCTTACTTTCAGAGGGCTCAAAAAATATTTGACTTGGAATCCCAACACCGACTATGCTTGACTGGAACTCCACTTCAGAACAGGCCCACTGACCTTCAAAGTCTCATATCTTTTCGTAGAATTGAAAAGTGGCAAGAAGACTGGTTATGGAAGAATTTCCTTTTTCCAGGTTTTCAAAAAGGAAAGGCTAATTCTATTAAATCAATCAATCACTTAATGAAAGTCATAAGCCTATGTAGAACAAAAGATGCAATTTTGTCTCTTCCAAAAAAGATTCAAAGTGGGATATCAGTTCAATTAGCAGATCCATGGAGGTCTAAACTTGATGTGCTTCAAGAAGTATTCACTGAGCAGTATGGGCACTCCAGAAGCACTGACCTCCCTTGGGACTCATCTGAGTTTCTTAGAGAGCTGATGATTTTAAGAAAATTCTGCAACCATCTAATCTACAAAAATCTGGATGAAACTCCAACTTTTTATTTCCCCTGGCAGCATTCCGTAAAGATTTTTCATTGTATAGGCCACTTGAAAAACTTTTTGTCTGGTGAAAGGGGCATAAATTTTCCAAAAGCTATTATATTCTCCAACTTTGCAGACTTTTTGCAGATGTTAGTGATTCTATAATGAATTGTTTTACAAAACTGTGTTGGCTTATTAAAAACAATTTTCTAACATTTTAAAATAGAATAAAAATGGCTCTAGATGACCACAATATTAGGTATACCCAGCTTATGAGTGAACTCAGCAGGACAAAGCAAGACAAAAATATGCATGAATTCCATTTTAATAAAAATTGCCAAGTTTTGGTTGGAACAATTCAGGCTGCAAGAGTGAGTATAGTTCTCAAGTGTTCTCAAAATGTATATATAATGGTGAGCTCAATGTCTTATATTCCATATTAAGAACAAAAATATTAAATTTTTTATATGTTCAATGTTGAAATAGGAGCCAAATTGGAATCCAGAAGTTGAGCAGCAGGCTGTTGATCAGCTGTATAGAATGGGGCAGCAAAATGAAGTAAATGTTTTGAATTATTTTGTGCATGGAAGTATAGAATTCAGCATGAATAAAATTCAAAAGAAAAAAATGGAGCTAACATTGTAAGCCAAATTAAAATTTTATAAATTTTAATGATAATAGTAATTGTTAAAATTATGTTTTTGTTTTCAAGGCTAAGTGTCCCAAACAGTGGAAATGAGGAGTATGAGTGTGCAAACCTATTATTAAGGGAGTTTGTCAATCACTGACATTAGAGGAAACAAGAATGTCAAGGAGAGCAGGTAAATTTATGGGATTTTGAGAAGTTAAAAGTCTGAGTTGTTGAGGATTTAGAGATGCAAGATATAAGGGAGAATAACAGTCATTTGGCAAACCCCAGGGGACATGAGAAGGATTAAGGTTAGGTGATAATGTTGAAACAAAACTGATTCTTTTGTACAAGGCAAAGTCCTTTAGCACACTTCCAGAGTAGGTCAAAGTATCTTGAATATCAAAGTGTTGTTGGTCAAGATATTGTGCAACTTTAGAAAAATCTTCAGACCTCCAATGCATTAAGATACATCTTAAAGATCCATCATTTTCAATTTTGGTGTCTGAACAACACTTAATGTTTGTGAAAATGTTGTGATAAGTTTCACAATGTGGAAGTTGTTTAAGAAATTTAGTTTGGTTAACTGAATTCTAAGAATCATTGTTATTTGAAATAAAGGTCATAAATAAAAATGGTTGAAAAAAAGGGGATTTTCATACTTTTTTTATATTCTATATTTATGCTTTCTCACTTTGATTATTTCTTGAGAGATATCAGAATCCTTCCCAAGTCTTAATTTATCAGAATGACCTAAAATCCAACAGTGAAGAACTCCCATTTGATTTGAGAAGCTAATTTGAGATGAGTCAATTGGATATGCAATCAAATCATTGTTTTTTAAGGCATTGTCCAAGTGTTTAATGAGAATATTTTACAAGACCTGGTTCCATTTGTCAAACCAATCTAGGTTCCAAGCAAAAGTTGACCCTGGGAAATTGCACATGCCAAGGTGTTTAATAAAAGATTTACAGAAAATTGGTGGAAACTTTTCCGAAACGGCTGAATTTGATTCTAGATGAGGTAGTTCAAAGGCGATGTTGCAAGAATTCATGTCAAATGATAAAAATCTGTCTAATTGCTCTTCAGTAGGGTTTTGTTTCCATCCATTTGATTCTGGTGACATATCCAAAAGTGAACAAGAAAAATTGTGTATAGATCTACAAAAGTAATAAATTGAATGGAGGTAAAGTCTCATTAAAAATTATATTAAGTGTTTGTGTGTTTTTGGGCAGGTTTCCATGAGGAAAGTAAGAGCTACTAAGGTTCATAAACAATTAGATTAAAAAAGTGTTCAATAAAGTTAAACAAAGAGGAAGGATAAATTTTGGAGCTTCAAAAATTTATGATCAAAGTTGATTTAAGGAGAAGTATCACAAAAATTAAGAATAAGAAATATTTCAATTTTATGGCATTATAATATGCATAAATTATATTTTTATATGCAATTTGAACTCTAAAGGAATGGTACAAAAGGAAGAGAATGATTATGTGATAAAAGTGGACTCATTTGAGAAAAGGATTTTTTTCTTTCCAAAAAATGTTTCCAAAAAAATAATTTGATAAATGTGAGGCTATGTTCATTTTTTGATTACCAAAAAATTATTTTTGGTCCAACATGATAGTAATACATATTCCATTGAGTAATATTTTTCAACCTGAATAAATAGACTAGAGTGTCACTTCATCACATTTATGTATGAAAATTCATACAAGGTTTCAGATTTTTTGTAATGCTTTAAGGTTTACACTTTTGTAGCATCTATTATTTGAGTAATTTTGATTATTTCTTTATGGAAAATTCTACCTAGTACAGACCAATTTTCAAAGTGAAGGAAATATGTTTGTGATTGTTTTTTACAAAAAATTAACCTTATTTTTGGGGTAATTTTTTAAATAATTATGTTAAAAATATGGATTACTTTTCTTATAGTCTGTAACTAAATTTTTTTACTAAAATAGAATAATTATAGGGTAGTTAGATATAACTTTGAAGGCATTTGATAGAAAAATAATTAAGATGCTTGTGTTTACAATAGAATTTTTTCTATGATAGAAAATATTCTGATAAACATGCATGTATTGTTGTAAAAATGCAGAGAGTATACAGAACACAAATAAAGTAGACTGCATAGCTTTTAATTAATATATAATTTATCTGATTAAAAAGTAAACATTTAAACTTAAATAATTTCAACACATATTCCATCATATTCTTTTGATAAAAAAATATAGCTTATATTAGCTAGTGCCTTGCAAAAAAAGGAATACCTTCAATTGGTAACTTCCAACAGCTAACTTATTCCTACATTTATCACAATTACAATGCCTCCATTTTTTCATGTATGTTGATGTCAAGAGCTTGGATGTGTCAATAGAAAGTATCAAACTTCTTCTGGGTCCTTTGAAGTTGGTATGGCTTTCAAAAGCTCTAATTCTTATGCAAAACATAAAGAGGAAAGAAATAGGAAGGCCCAGATGGTTATTTATTCAAAAAATCCTCTTAACATTGGAAGTTCCAGCTCCACAGAAACAGTAAGCTGTATATCTATAGTTCAAAGTGAGAAGAAAAGTCTTTATGATGTTTTGATGATTTATTATATAAGGGCAGTCACTATTGGGGGAAGAAGTATCTTCAACAGTCTCTAGAAACTCAAATCTTGGGGAATGGTATAGCCAAATAATTATGTGGCAGGCAACAAAGCTTTCTCTGATTCATCATTTGAGCAAAGAAGGTTGTACTCAATTTTTGAATGAAGAAGTTAAAAAGCTCAAACTTCTAGGTGATTGTGAAAGACTGGATTCTGATAGCATTGTCTGCCTGATCCCACGCTCAATAGACACAGTTTTTAGTTGATTAAAGCTCAATCAATAATTTTTCAATAAAACATGCTGTCCTAAATGCTTTGCTCTTTATGAGTATAACTCTGAATCTCAACCATCTATACTATGTTGCAATCAACCATTTTTTTCATCATCAAAGCACTATTTAAAAATTTTTGGAGCAGGACAAATTGTAGTTAAATGTGATGAAAGGCTGTATTTGATGAAGGAACATCAAGAACATGTAAAATACTTATCTCTTAAAACATTTCATCATCATTCTTTTATCAAATGGCTTAAGAAAAAGATAAAACTGCTCAAATTTGAGCTTCTGATTGAGAAGAAAACCCCTGTGGCAGACGATGTAGAGTGTGATTTGATGAAGGATGTTTGTGATGGTTCAATTTGGAAAAACTTTCCCATTACCACTCCATCTCTGGGTGTCAATGATGATGAATATACAATAACTTCAGGAAACTTATTTTTTACTTTATATGTCGACTGGTTTAGGCCTGGTGGTAATAGGATTGTAGGTCATCAGAAGTCTGTAGGAAATATTATGATGGTGTGTATGAACCTACCTCAAGAAGATAGATACAAAATGGAAAATCTCTTTTTGTATGCTATTATATCTGGACAAACAGAACCCACAAGTAAACAGCTTAATCACCTTCTAAAACCGCTGGTTAATGACCTACAAACTCTATGGGATGGTATATTGATAGAAAAGACACATCTTTATCCACGAGGCCGGAAATTAAGAGTTGAATTGTTCTCTTTGATAGGTGACATTCCTGCAATACAAAAATTGGCTGGCTTTTTGAGTCACTCTGCAAGAATGTTCTGCTCTTTCTTTAATATCTCTAAAGATGAAATTAGTGAAAAAAATGTGGGAAATTTTTCATTACGGAATCATGAGGATCATATGTGCTGGGCAACAAAGTGGAAAAATTCTAAGTCACATTGGGAGTGTGTATCAATTATTCAGAATCATGAAGTACGATGGAGTGAGCTGAATAACCTTGAATATTGGCTTCCAACTGAATATTGCTCAATTGATGTTATGCATTCACATATGCTTTGCAACCTAAAAGATCACAGTCTAAGCTATTTTCAAATCCAAAATGCAGCAAAAGATCTATAAAGAAATCTGGAAAAGGATAAAAATTGGAATGTAAGAGAAGAAGATGCTGATTTATTTTCTGATACTTCAATGCACAAACATGCTAAAAAATGTAGAAGTAGCTTAAGCACCACAAATAATGATGATAATGATACAGGACACACAAGACAGCATAAGCGGCAAAGACTTAGAAGTTCAAGACAGTCATCAAGTCATCATGGACTAGATAATTAAGGATTGGGAACAAATAAATCAAGAAGCCAGAGTAGGTCATCCAGCTCCAAATTTATCCCTCCACATAGCGATTTGGCCTCATTACAGTCTCACAGCAGTGGCAGTAGGAATTCATTGTATAACCTAAGGCAACGGAGCATTAGCATATCACAGAGTGAAGGATCTCACTCATCAAATGAGACAGCTAGAGATGAAGAAAATAAAAGGAAAGGTAAGGAGAATGAAAATGAAGGTAGTAGTAATCCACCAATCACAGAAGCAGAGCTACAGGTTGTATGGAAGATGATTGATCAAGTAAGAAGGCCTTCCTGGCTAACTCGAGCTCCAAAATCAGTAGGATCTTAAAAGCAGGATACCTCAAGGCAGCAGATTGGCACATGCTGTATACTCTCTACTTCTCTTTGTTGCTTATACCCCTTTGGTTTGAAAAATTTAAAGAATCTAAATCTTCAGCTTCCTCAGCTGAAAAACTAAGAGAATATTATCTTCTCAAGTCACTTGTAACATTATGCTCAATCACCAATTTTTCGACATTAAAAAATATACAGACTAATGAGCTTAAGGATCTAGATCAATTTCTGTTAGAGTATTGTGAGTGCCTGGAAGAGGGTTGGAAGAATATTAATGCAAAGCCAAATCTGCATATCACTCAACATTATCCTGAATCGATAGAGCATCTTGGTCCACCATCAGGTACAGCTACTTGGTCTGGAGAGTGGGTGAATCAAATATTATCTGAAATTCCAAACAATCACCATCCATGTATGTAATGTTTGTAATCAATGATTTAAAAACTCAGCTGTGCTAATTTTTTAATATTTACCACAGGAGAGATACCGCTAACAATGCTCAAACCTTGGTATCAGAAGTCTAGGGTATTAGATCTTGGTGAAGCTGAAGATAATGATCAATGTGAGACTATAAAAATCCATATTGATCTTGATAAACAAAACAAATGGACCCATCTAAGTATGGCATTATTTACTAAATGGGTAAGGGCACAAATGGGAAAAGAAACTTCAAGACGGGCATTGAAAACATCAGAGAGAAGTGGGGATTGGGTAGTTGAAAACGTAGCAAGCATATTGATACATGGAAAGAGGTTTACTAGTTACCATCAACATATTGCTAATTCAACAATTGAATTCTACTATGGAAAAGATAGCCAGTTTGGTCAAATTGATTATCTTTTCAGGTCAAAGTAAGAGAATGATCAAATCTATTTAATAGTAAGTCCTTTCAAGGAGCTCCGTCCAGAAGAAACATCAAAGGATCCCTATGAGCTTTTCCCACAAGTGCATTGTCGGTTAGTAAGAGTAGCCAAAGCAACTCAAATTGTGATTAAGAAAGATGCAATAGTTGGAAATGTAGCTACTGTCGAGCACAAAAAAGGAATGTTTGGAATCAAAGACGAGGTTGTCACTGCCATTGGACTGCAGACAGTAGTGAGTGAAAAAATTAATCAAATTTTTTTTCTGTTGACTAAAATCTTTGTGTTAATTTTGATTTGGGAAATTTGTAGGATTGGTGATGTTTGTAAATTGTAAAAGAAATATTTCAATGCTTGATTAAAAATGCAATGCATCCAGCTTGCCTTATCTTAAATCAGTGAACAATTACATTGCTTTCTTTTAATGCGAGAGAACCCATGCTTTCAATGAGTCATTTTTATATTAAATGTAAGAATGAAAGAAAGAAAATCATGATAATGAGAAATATGATAAAAATTTTACTTAATGAATAATATTCTTGCTCATTCATCTACTATAAATAGTTTTACCTTCCCACTTTAGCTGATAGCTATATATTATTCACTTTATTTTCCCCCAAGAGAACATACACATTAACAAGACTATAACCATATTATCTTTTTTTACTTTTACTTTGATAGGTATAAATTTGAAAGACTGATTATTTTTATTTTATTTTATTTTATTACAGTTCATTATGGATGATAATTTTGAAGGGATGTCTGTTGACCCAACTGATTCCAATTTTTTTCCACCTCAAAAAACTATTACTGGAAATACTCCACCACCACCCACTGCTAATCCACCTCCAGATGCATCTCAATCTGTACCACCTAATTCTAACTCACCACCTAATCCCAATACAGGCCAAGAGTCTCATGCAGAACCATAAAATTTTAATCCCAATCATCCTTCTGCTCCTGAAAGTGCTGATCAGCATGCAGATCAGATAGGAAGAGATTGGGCTAGTGAAGTATTGAGGGAATTTTTTGGAGACCAATCATCATCTGCTTAGCCTAACCAAGGAGATAGCACAAGTGGAGATGGTAAGTCAAATTTTTAGTGTATTCTTTTATTTAAAAATTACCAATTTAATTAATTTATTTGAATTATTAGTGAATACCTCAATCATTATGGGTATCAGTGATTACCACTGACTCAATTCAGCAGAGTCTCATGAACGAGAATGGGAGTTAAGGGCTGTAAGAGGCTTAGTTAGAAGGAATGATGTTCCCAGGAGCTCTGACAGTCTAAATAGAGATATTTACCACTTTCTGAAGTATTGACTTGGGGGACCAACACAAATAGAAAAATATCCTGCAAGTCCAACTCCTTGGGAGATTGAAAATTGGAAAGCTTGGAACAAATTCAAACTTTCCTAACCCAAGTCCAATCTTCTAACTGTGCCAGTTCTGCAGCTGATTGATGATTTTTGATAACCAATTCTATAGCCTTCTTGCAATCCAAAATTTGACTACCCAAATTTTTTTCAGCACTTGAGCATCCAGGACTAAAAGGAGGAGCACCTATCCCACTTTCTTTCAAAAGAAACTTAGAGCTTGAATTGCAAGAAAATGGTTTTCAGAAATTTGCCTTTGATTGGACTTGCCGTGATTTTTCAGAATCAACTTGGAATCAAGTCATGGGAAGCATAGTATGCAACCACTATAACAGGTGGCTCACCACCTTGAATACAATCAATCAGTCAAAGCTTCAGTTCACTCAATGTGTTATTGAGAAATGGGTAGTTAATAAGGGGAAGGAGATGATAAGGTTGTTTGGGAAATAAGAGGAAGGGGTGGAAAGAGAAAAGATGGAAAAGAGGGCAAGGTCACAAGTAAAACATTATAAGACAAAGGTAAGTTTTTTATTTCACTTTGATTTTAGTTATTATGAAGTTGATTTAGTTGGAATTCAGATTGCTAGTGCATGCTACAAGTTAGCAAGAGATCTCTGCAGTGATGTGCCAAGTTTTTTTTTGCTTTTTCATGATACTAGGTGCATCTCTGATATTGAGGAAAGCCCACCATCAGCCCCAACTGCACCCATCCAAGCTATTCCTGGATGGTGAAATCCTGAACTCAATGATTTGTTTAAAAAAATGGATAAGATGACAAAGGAAATAGCCCATACACCAGCTCAAAGAAAATCAGCATCAAAAACATATTCACGCTCATCAGAAAGGACAGTTGCACAAGATGGTATATTCAATGTTCCCAAATACCTCCCCAAGAATTACTATTCAGCAACATTTTTGGCAGGATTATCTGTGAATGAACATGAGTCACTTGGGGTTGGAGCTGATATTGATCTGGTAAAGATTCAGGAATCAATTAATACAGCATCAACATCATCATAACTTGGGTATAACAGTGATCTTCTGTGTAATATAGCTATCTTATATTGAATTTTATGAATTCTGTTATTTTTCAAAGAAGCTTGGTAAATGTTATAAGGTGATATTGAGAGAGAGTCACATTTTATTTAAAAAAAACAAAAAATGTATGAGATATAAAAATGTATTTTCAACAAATTGATGGTCCATACCTCTTTATGTCACATTTATGTATCCATATTAATTTCAATCAAAATTAATGTTGACCAATACATAGTGAATACAAACTATGCCACTTACACTTGGCAGGCATAGCTACCATTAAATATTCCAGTATCAAAATTAATTTTGATCAAAATCAATGAGCATGTTAATCATGAATTTCTGGAGTCAAATGCATATTTTTATGCATAGTGCCTTTCCAACATTAATTTCAATCGAAATTAAATTTTGATACTGGAATATTGAATGGTGGTTATTTCTGGAAAGTGTAACTGGCGTAGTGTGTATTTTTTATGTATTGGTCAACATTAATTTCAATCAAATTTAATATTGACATTTGCATATTGAATCCAAACCAGCAAATAACCCAAAAAATTCTTCATAAAACTGCTCATTAATTTCAATCGAAATTAGGGTTGACCATATACATATTGAATGGTAGTTATATCTGGTGTGTGTAAGTTGTAAAGCTTTTGTTCAATGTGTATTGGTCAACATTAATTTTGATTGAAATTAATATTAATGCGTAAATGATATATACATGCTCAATATGCATTGTAACATGTTTACTTAAGAATAGAGGGCCCTACTTTTCATCTTACAGAAAAATGCTTGGTGGCATGTCAAATTCAATTTTAATTAAAATTAATGTTGACATGTTACCATGCATAACAGTAAGCAACTGACTGCATAAATTGATGATAATCATGAACCTTAATTTTTATCGAAATTAATGTTTCCAAATGCAGATTGAATAAAAGCTTTTCCACTTACACTAGCCAGGAATATTTACTATTTATTATGTATTGGTCAACATTAATTATTATAGAAATTAATATGGATATATAAATATTATGTTTACCCTGAAAATTTATAGTAAATTTCAATACTTAAGAATACTTGCTGTTCTTTACATGTTATGAAAAAAGAATTATATCATTTCAACATTAATTTTGATCGAAATTAATGTTGGCATGCCATTATGCATTGAAACAACAAACTGACTGAAAAATATTATGATCAAAATGCTCATTAATTTTGATCAAAATTAATGTTGACCAATACATATTGAATATAAGCTATCTCCACTTACTCAGACCAGATATAAATACCATTCAATATGTATATGGTCAGCCTTAATTTCAATCAAAATTTATGGGCAGTTTTATGAAGAATCTTTGGGTCATTTGCTGGCTTGGGTTCAATATGCAAATGTTAATATTAAATTCAATCAAAACTATTGTTGACCAATACAAAATGAATACACACTATGCCACTTACACTTTCCAGGCATAGCTACATGCAATATGACAGTATCAAAAGTAATTTTGATCAAAATTAATGTTGGAAAGGCACCATGCATAAAAATAAGCAGTTGACTCCAGAAATTCATGATTATCATGCTCATTAATTACAATTGAAATTAATTTTTGATACTGGCATATTTAATGGTAGCTATGCCTGGAAAGTGTAATTGGCATAGCATGTATTCACTATGTATTAGTCAACAATAATTTCGATTGAAATTAATATGGACATGGACTATGCATAAAATTCAAATAAGTATAGGTAAGCTAAGCAGTTGGATTAACTGGTTTGATAAAGTAAACCATATAAAAATTTATGTTTTAATGCCTTGGTTAATTTTGATTGAAATTAATTTTAAGCCATTCATGTTGAGTTTTATCTATGTCTGTGTAGCCCATGTGACATGGCTTGTATTCAATATGCAGGGGTCTACATTAATTTTGATCCAAATTAAGGGGTTCATTGCCTCATTTATTTTGCAGTTTCTGTCAGGGTTCCATGCATGGTGCAATATGATACTTGTTAACTCTTATCAGAATTAATTTCAACAAAAATATATTGAATACAAACCATGGCACTTACAGTACTTGGTCATAGCTAAAATTCAATATTCCAGTCTCAAAATTAATTTTGATAGAAATTAGTCAGGATCCATGAAGTTTATCAATAGTGTATGAGTTAATTTTCAAGTCATATGTTTCATCATTTTCTTGCACCCGTTTTTAGGTTATCTCAACAATTTTTTTCAAGCTTTATTATATTAATCAAAACTGTGGTAAGTTGCAAAAAGTTAGCTAATAAAAATCTCAAATTGAATATAAATGTTTTAATAATTTTGAATGTTGCTTAAGGTATTTCATTGGGTGATTCATAATAATAATTTATCAACTTAGTAGTCCTATAACTGTTGAAAAGTAACAATATTGGTATAGTTAGGGACAACAATGCAATATCTTGTGAAGACTAAGATATATTGTTAAATAAAGCTATTCAATTTTTTTTCCCTAAGTTGTATCCAAGTTTATCAATGATTTGGTCACTGGGCCCACACCCTAGCCCGACACTCCTCCTGTCACTTAAAAAACAAATTTTATCTAAAATTCTAATGTTTCCAATTTTATATTTATAATTCATTTCTTGTTTGGTGAGGCATATCAGTATATTCATGAATCTCTCATTGTCATCTGAAAGTAAATTTAACAAATAGTTTTAAAGCATTATCCTTTTTTTCATATAATATACTAATTAAGTGTATCTCCATTGTTTAGGAGTAAATTCTAATTTTAAAAATTTGGTATTTACCTGTGGCAATTTGCATCTGGGATATAAATTTGTTATTATTTGTTTTTCACACTAAAAGTCCCCAAAGAATTCCTAGTATTTTCTGTTAGCTACATCAAATTTTTCTTCAATATAAACAGATTGTGATATAGCATGTTACTTAATTTACCCCACTATGAATAATACATGTTAAAAAAAGCTCAAATAATATATAGTCCCCCTCTTTATGTTTTCTGTTTCTTTCATCCTCACTTTAATTTTAATCTTATTCAATTTTTTATCCTATTAAAATATCAACTTCAATTTTCTAGAATAGAGTTTCTTATAATTATTCATCATATTAAATCATAATTTTCTGGTATCAAATACTTTTTTTTAATATTCATTAATCAATATGTTTAGTATTCAAAATCCTAAACCTCTACTTTGTATGTGCATCATGTTCCTCTCTCTTAATTTATATATTTCACTTATTTTCTATATCTTTTTTTTCAAAAAATTGATTTTCCAGAGCCCGAATGTTTTCCATCCCACTCTCAGATTGATACTTGCTTTGAAGCTTTTGAGCTTGCACCATTTCTTCCAAAAGGCATGGCACCTAAACCTCCTGTACTTAGCAATGAGAGGCAGGAAATAAAAATAGTTCAGTATCATAATTTACTTGAATTGGCTAGAGATAAAACGGAAGAACTTCTAAATATCCTTAACGATAATCCTTCTCCTTCATATTTATCTAACCCTTGTAATGACTTACTCCAATATGTGAGAAACCTTGAAAAATTTATGTTCTTAACTTTTTTTGTCTCCTTTTAAATTAGTAGATAGGATTATTAAATTTTTTTTTCTTCATATATATTTGTAGCTTACGAGGAGGGTGTGATTCCTCCTGATGATGTCATTGTCATTAGGGATGATGATGAGACAGATGAACCATCAGCTTCAACTCATGCTTCAACTTCTAAAGAAAATATTGAAACACCTGTTATCTGCTCCAAGAAAAAAAAATTATCCCAAGGCTCCTCTTTTGTTTGACGTATTAAACCAGCTTCTGCTAATGATTTTTCTGATGTATCAAATAATAAATCTCAAAAAAAAAGAAAAGGCTTTAGTAATGAGTATATTCTTGTTTCCTTTTTCTATTGTTATTCTTTTATCTTTAAAATTCTATCATATATCTCTTTTATTGCTTACATATTGTACTTTTTATCATTCTTTTGATATTTTGTACCAGAAACTCATCTACTGTAGATTGTTCCATCCATAAATGCCCTCTCCCTGATGAAGATGATTTATAGAGTGATGAAAATAGCGATGATGAACTGTCAGAATATGAAGCTATGCTTGCTCATCTAAACAAGCAAACTTTAAAATCTTCTTCAAGACATGATGATATGTTTAATAAAATGATGATTCAAACAGCTCATCACCAAATTCCTTCATTTCTAAGAAGCAATACCCATTACCTCCTAAATTACCTACCCTGACCTCTTTGAAAGCTTCTCTACCATTGAAATCAACTCCAATCAAGATATCAAACAAACCTCTAACTTATTCACCCTCAGTTCTAAAAGACTCTGATTTTCAGGAGGAATTCTGTAAAATTCATAAATTTTATAAAGGCAGAATCATCACAGCAAAGGTCCTTAGGTTGTGGTTGGAAATTGTTACTCTTCTCAAATTACGCTCTTCTACTTCTTCCCAAGAACCCATGTTAAATATTCCAATGTTTACTTTTCATTGGGAAAATTCTTGTGGAGAAGATTGGCTTTCAAAAATTACTGAGTTATGTAAGTTACAATAATTTTTAGTCTAAAATTTTTTCTTTTACTTATTTTTTTTCCTTTTGTAGCAAATATTTTTTTAGAGATTGATAGCTCACAGCTATGGGTACTTGATAATATTGATTTCAAAAAAATGGAAGATTTATGTGATCCTGATGGTTTAAATACTGAGATTCTTTCATCAAAAAAGAAAACGGATCACCCTGAATCCAATTTTATCTGAACGCTCATGAGATTAATGATCCCAAGTGATCACTGCCGTTCTTCATGGATATCTCTTATATCATCTTCACTTTATCTGACCGCACATGAATTCAGCCATCTTCCATCACATCAAAACATTAACTCAGATTGTCCAATTGAACGTGGTCTTCAGCTTCCAGCTCACCTTTCAAATCTGAAGAGGCCATTCCTGATGGTGTAGAAGTTGGTCCCACTGCACTTCAAACCCATGATTTATCAATGTCAACTCTTCTTCAAATCAGAAACATTATCATTCTTAAATTAAAATATTGTGCTGAAAAAATATCAAGTGGAAAGACTAGTGAAGCTCAACAATCAAGTCAGAAAAACAAAAATACTCAACTTACTATAATAGAACAGAAAAAAAAAGCTTCACTAAACAAGATAAATTCTGAATACTCCCACTACCGATATCAATCTTTCACATTCTATATAATTGATGGTGTCCGTGGTTTATTTCTGAGCTCTCAAGATCATAGATTGGCTTCAGCAGCTGATTGCTTGGAGGTGATATCAGAAATTAAGTTTCTTAATTTACATGAAGAAAAAATCATTTGATGGAAGAAATAATTTGAAAAAATTTAAATAACTATATTTTAACATTAATAAAACCTTTTATAGGAAAGTGTGATCCATTTCATTTAAAATTTGATACCCCAAGTCCTCCAGGAATTGCTAAGGCTATTTCTGCAGATTTTATTAATCACTGGAGCCCCATTCAGCCAGTATCATCTTCTTTTCCTAAACATAGCCTTTCAAAAAATTAATATTCCAACATGTAAATAGATAAAGTTCTGTGTATATGATTTATCTTGTATGATTCAAGTTATTTTCCTTCAAATACGTCAAACATGTGACCATCTTTGAAATTTATTAAGAAACCTTTGACATGATTTTCTAAATTAATTATTTAAAAAAATTGTTGTAAGTCCAGAAATAACAACAAATTTAAAATCTACTTATATGATTTCAAATACTTATATTAAACTCTTATATATTTTATTGTTTATATAAAAATATGATAACTGCTCTAGTTTTGTTACTTTACATTTAATATTGAATAATCTATTAATTTTTACAAATTTTTTCATTGATTATAACATTTTTAATCAGAAGTAGAACAACTTAAATAATTAAATGAGTGTATTTTAAAAAAAATACAATTTAATCTATTAGTGATTCAAATTTCTTTCATCAACTCTTTATTATAAACTTTTTTTATTAATAAGCCTGTTTAACCTAAAATACTATACAGTTAATTTGGTAGCATTAAAAGCACATTTTTATGGCTAATATATTTTAATTTCTTTATTATAGTTTTTTTATTTTAGAACCTTTTCTACCAATTTAATAAAAATGACATTTAAAGATTTCACAACTTATATATTTCCTCAAAGTAAATTAAACTTTCTTATAATATTATGAAAAAAAATTATTCTATTTCACAAATATAAAAAATAGATAATACTATAATCATCACCACTGAAAATGTTACAGCTACTCCCAGTATTTATCTATTTAATTTTGCATTAAGTTGCGTATATATGATATAAATTTTTAATATTTAAATATCTAAATTTTTTAGATTTGTCTTAACATTAGATAAATAATACTTTGCTGATTCTATTTCTTCCTCTATTAAGTCATCTCTTTTCAAAAAATCTCTCAACACACTAATCATATATTCAAACCTATATTTTTCTTCTTTAATTTCCAAGTATTCTGAAATATCAATATCAAAAACATTAAGATTTTCTATAGCATGAAACAGTCTAGAGCTGATTTGAATAGAAGAACCTATCCTAGTGAAGCCAGGAATTTTGTGACATCTTGAGGTAAAATGCCTTAGTTGATTGGCTGGCCATAATGTCAATGTTATTTCATTAGTTGCTTCAAAGTTGATTTTACTTTGAATTTTGGGAAACATAAGTTCTATACCTGTTTGTTGTGGTTGTGTTTTATTGTACTTCATATGAATGGTATTGTTTTCTGTATCTTAAGGAAAAAATATTCCTAAATAATACTCACTTGCATCCTTATCAAGATGAACCTCATTGGAAAACCCATTACCATTTTCTCCAGATGTCCAAGTTAAATTACTAGCAAAAGGTACACCCTCTTCTTCATTAGAAACTTTTGAAAATACATGAATACCAAGTTTTTCACAAAGATTAGTTGCCTCGTTGTACTTTAAATATGATATTTTTTTAAAAAAATATCTAAAGTACATTTCAATCCTCTTCATTTGTTTTTTATATTCATCCATTGTGGTCTTCCAACATTGGCAGGGGCGTTTGTTGTGTGATTTGGCGCTGTTTGTGCATGTCTTAATTGACATCTGTTAAGGAATTGGGTATTTTTCTGGTTTTATTCTGTGGATATTGGGTCTGCGGGTATGTGGGTACTATCATTGGATATCCCCGGTTTTTCTCTATATTTTATGTCTTGCAGACATTTTTCATATTCTAAGTTTTAAGGGGTCATTTCCTCATTTTTCATTTATAAAAGATAGCTGTTTAATTTTGTTTTTTGTGTTTTACGGGCTAACCTTAAGTCTTAGGGTTAAGTGCTTAGTACCATTGGATAGGGCTAATTTTTCTCTATATTTCATGTCCCAACGTTGTTATAGTGAAATTCCGTGTTTTAAAGGTTTTAGTAGTTGTAGCTAATTTTTCTAAGTAGATTAGTTGTCTTTATTGGTTTTCTGGCTTCAGGGAGGCCAGGCCACTTCAGGCGGCCCGCCTGCCTCTGTTTTAGAAGGTTGGGGAGCACTTCTGGAGGGGTTTTTATTCAATTTGGCAGGTACAGGCGCCAGATTTGTGGGTGTGCATGGGCTCTTAGATGGTGGACTGTGTGTACATAGTGAACAAGACATTTTTTTGAAACTTTAATTATCATACAACCATCCGGAGGTGATATCCTTGTTCCTCACTCAGTTTTCACTGTTTTTGGCCACAATTGGCTGTGTTTGTTGCAAGGTTACTTCTTCATTTAACTCAACTTCGGCAACTGTTTTCTCTGGTGTAGTCTTGCAAGCTATATCAAGTATTATTGATGTCTCTGGTGTGGATTTGCAACCTACATCAAGTATCATTGCTTTCTCTGGTGTGGACATTGGTCTACATTTCAGTTCTTTGGTTTGGTAGTCTGTCTGGGGACTAATTTCTTGGCTCATCAAGCAGTCAAGTGTGTTGAAAAAAGGGTTTAGCAAAACAGGAACCAACTTACTTTAGCAAGTAAATATCACTCTATTTTTCTAAAGGGACAGGGGATTTTCTCTCTGGGTTTTCTCCAACTCCCTTGGTCAAGGCCTATAGCTAGTACTATAGGATTGTCAACATTTCTGGCACCCAACATGGGGTGAACTTGCTATTTTTTTTGGAATCTCTGTTGATCTAGGCTTCTCTCTTTGGTGAATTTCCTTTGGTGGATATTGAATTTGGTGCTATATCTCTTTGTGGTTGGTCTAGGGGTCTTCTTTTCTGTTGGATTTGGTCCCTCCTAGGTCTTTAAGGCTATTGGTGGGGGACTTTGGCTATCTTTGGTGGATATTAGAGGCTGTAACTTGGATTTGCTAGTATGGTTAGGATTCAGTCTTGGGATGGTTCAAGGTTTTTGGGGGAGGATGCAAAGGGGTTTTTGGCTAGGTTTGAGGTTGCTGCTGAGATTGGTGGGGCCTCACTGTTGGACATGGTTAGGCAAGTAATCTTTTTCATTGGCAATAGGGAGGTGGAGAAGGAAGTTTCTGGTATGGCAGGATATAGGAGTCAGGACTGGGGAAAGTTGAAGATTGAAATGGTTAAAAGGTGGCCTACTGCTTTCTCAATGGTGGATCTTCATGGGATTGCTAGGAAGTGGGAATTGAAAGGTGGTGTAACTTCTCTTTCTCAGTATGGGGAATTTATGGAGGAGTTTGGGGAGGCTCTGGATTATCTGGTATATAATGATATATTACCACATGAAGATGGGGACAAGTATGTATTTTGGAGTGCCATGGGTAGGGATTTAAAGGTGGAGGTTATGGAGATTCTTTTCAAGGCTGACTTGATGAAAACTCTTCCAAATGGGGAAATTAAGATTCCTGCTATGGCTGTTTTAAAGGAGGTTATTTTGGTATATTTGGATGGTATGAATGATAGGGATGTGGAATCTAAAGAGGAAATACTTTTGGACAGAGAGGTTCAGAAGACTGTGGTGAAAATTTCAGCTTCTGGGGAGATGTTGGAGCCATCAAATTTGGAAGATGGTGATTCTGATGATGTTTGTAAAGCTAAATTTTCTTTTCCAGAGGATACCATGGGAACTCAGGAATGTGTTTCACTGGATGTTTTGGAGATGTATGCACTAGAAGGTTCAGATAATGGCTTATTGGAGGAGAATGTATCAGTTGAATTTTTGGATGAACAGAAAGATTCTGTCTTGGATCTCTCTCTAATTGAGGAAGATTTTTTTCAGGTGGTTCCCACAAGATCAAAAGGTCTCTGCTTGGAGGAGGATTTTAATTTTGATGTAATGGATGTTATTCTGGAGGATTTTTCAGATACTAAGCAAGATTCCTATAGGGAAGAGGAAAATTGTGATGTTTTGGATGTCACTGGTATGGATGTTGGTTTTAAAAAAAGGGGTGGAGGTTCCAGATGTTTCACAGGGTGGAGAATTTATTGATTCTGGTGATGTGAACCATGGTAAACTCTGTGTATGGAGGAGGATGGAAGATTTTTTTGGAAGTCTGATGTTGGGATATCAGAATTGGAAGAGGAGCTTAGGGGGTTCAGGACCTATGGGCAAAATTATTGGTTTCAACCTTTGGATTTCAAGAATCTGATTACTTTGAAATGAAGATAAACTACTTAATTTTTTTGTTTTTGCTTAATTTGGCCTCTAGGTATTTGTCTCTATATTAAAAAGGAAAATAAATGTTAGTATAATGAAGATGGAAGAAAAGAAAAATTCAAGTGAAGATGGGTATTTTATTTAAAAGAAAATGAAGATAAAAATTATGGTCATTGGTTTTATCTAACCTCCCCCAAGAGGTTAAACTGGCTGGATCTGATCTTGATTCTAGTGATTGGGTTGTTTTTGTTGATGAAGAAAGAGTTGTTGTTTGGGACAGCTCAGAATTGAAAAAGGGTGTTTTTGTTAGTGAACTGGATTCTCAAAAGGTTCAGTTGAAAGAGAAGGACGTGCTAAAATTTAAGGATTGGTGTCCTGGTTGGGCTGGTCAATTGGCTCATGTTCACACTGGTGATTTTGATGACAGAGTCGTGCCCTTGGATGTTGTTTTGTTGGATTTTGAAGATGAGACCTGGGGTCAGTCTGGGTTTTATTTTATTTTGGTGGAATATCTGTTGACCTTGGACAGGCCAGATATTTGTGATGATGATACTTGGTTGGAAATTAAAGAGAAGAGTCCTGGATTTTATGTTTCAGGAAGAAGGCTGATGAGAAGGTGACATCCTAATTCTCAAGTTGTGGTGACTCAGAAGAAGGGTCTAGAACTTGTGTTGAAGTCTTTGCATGAAGACCTTGGTCATAGAGGCTTTGGGGAGACTTATAGAAGAGTAGCTGACAGATTTTGGTGGCCAGGTATGAAGTTGGCTGTGCAGGGTTGGGTTCAATCTTGTGAATAATGTCAAAGAAGAAGTCACTTGAAACCTAAAGAGGTCGACCATGCTACTGGTCAAACAACTATTTTTAGAAGGGTCAGTCTGTATGCTGTCCATATTAAAGAGGGCAGGTATAAATACTTGATTGTTGCTATGGATGATTTGTCTGGTTGGGTTGAGGCAGTGCCTCTGGTTAATTTGACTTCCAAGAATGTGGCAGAGTTTTTGAAGAAGGAGTGGATTTATAGGTATGGGTTGATGAATTTGGTGACTGTTGATGGCGGGCCGGAGTTTGGTGCCAAATTTAAAGAAGCTGTGGCTCATATTGGTTCTAAAGTTAGAGTGGCTACACCTTATTATCATGAAGCTTAAGGCATGGTTGAAAGAGGACATCAAGTTATCAAGAATGCTTTGGTAAAGATGTGTGGGGATAGTGCTGAAAAGTGGAGGCATTATTTACCCTTGGTGTTATTTGCTGATAGGGTCACTGTGAAGAGGACAACTGGCTATTCTCCTAATGAGTTAATGTTTGGTAAGAAAGCTGTTCTACCAGTGGACTTGGAAGCTGTCTCTTATCTTGGAACTTATGGGATGATGTGCACTCAACAGAAGAATTGCTCTGCGCCAGGATGCAACAGTTGGAATGTAGAGAGGAATGTAAAGAGAAGGAATACTCTAGAATGATGAAGTATAGGAATCAATCAGTCATATACTGGGACAAGAAGTTGGCTCATAGACTCAGGAATCCCTTGAAACCTGGTTGTTTGGTTTTGGTGTATAATAGAAGTTTGGAGAGTCAGTGGGGAAAAATGTTTTGCTGACAGATTGAATGGACCTTGCAGAGTCAGATCTCAGGTGTCTGGAGGCTCTTATGTTTTGGAAGAGTTGGATGGTGCAGTCTTAAAGAAGAGAGTGGCTGCAGACCAGGTGAAGAGGTTCTATCCCAGAGTCACTAGGCATGTAGAAGATTGACTCCGCAATGAGGATAAACTATGGAACGTTCTTTAAGATTTGGAGTTTTTGGTGTTTCAGAGCAACTTTTGTGTTGGAAACTTTTGTTAGAGGGTACCCATGGGTGGGGCCTCTAGATTTTGCCTTGGCAAGTGTGGGGGTGACTGATGGGTTGGCTGCTCTATCAACAGTTACCCCAGATTGTCTGTTTCCAACACTTTCTCTTAATTTGGTTGAACCCTAGTATTGGTTTCTTTTTACAGGTTTTAGTCCTATATGACTTTAAACTGGAAATTCCTTTGGTCTTCAAGTGCCGGAATCTTAACTTTTATTGGTTTTGACTTATGGTGTTTGATGTTGTGTTTTGTTGGTTAGAAGGTACACAGGGGGGGGGCTTCTAGATTTTATTTTGGAAAGTGTGGGAGTAACTGATGAGCTGGATGCTCTGGAGAACAGTTACCCCAGAATGTCTGTCTTAAGTCTTTTGTTTGTTCCAGTTGAATTCTATTTGTATTGTTTATTATTCAGGTTTAAAGTCCACTATGACTTTAAACTGGTTTAAGACTGGCTTCTTTATCTTTGGTTCTTTCGTATTGGCGGTGGATCACTAGTGGTCTTCCATCATTTTTACTTATTGGAGGGAGCCCACCCAGTGATCATTTCTATGGACCGGACTTTCTCTTATTGGACCATCTATGGAGCTTGACTGTCTTTGATTTTGTAGTTATGTTTTTGCTAGATAGTAGTTTCAGATTATTTTCTTTTTTCTCTTTTTCTCTTTTAATTTTTTTATGGGGGTTGTTAAAATTATAAAATTAAAAAAAATAAATAGGGTGTTACCACATCAGGGTCACCTGGATGTGGGCAAGCATTGGTGGGGAAAGGCTCATAAATTGGCCGGGCAATGCTATTTTATCATTTTATTTTATTTTATTTTATTTTATTTTTATTTTAATTAATGTCATTTTTTTATTTTTTATTTTTTATTCTAATTATTACCCTTTATTTTATGTTTCTTATTTCTAATTATTTAAATTATTTAAGGTGTATCCCCATCAAGGTGAACTTGGATGCGGGAAAGGTATCAGGGGATCAGCTCATCAATTGGCTGGGGGATACCATTTGTATTATTTTTTATATTATATTTTATTTCATTTATTTTTATTTTATTTTTTTATCAATTTTTTATTTTAGTATATTATTAGGTGAAAAAAAATTGGGAATTTATAGTTATTAATTGTTTTTTATTATTTATTTATTATTATGTTTTTTAATATTTTTGCAGGAGCTCATTGTCTGGATGATGAAGTTTCTGGAGGCTGGTCTGGATTATGATGTTTTTGTTTTTTGTTGGGGTTGTTGAAAGCACTGTGTTCTTTGAATTGCATCCTGCTGGAGAGATTGTATGGATTGTAATGGGCAGGAATTGGATTAGAGGGAAGTTCAGAGGAGGAAGAAGAAGAGGCAGGAATGGAGTGCTGGAAGGTGTGCTTAATGATCCTAGACATCTTCCAGTGGTCGTCCAACAGGCGCTTTCTCAGGGATTTTTCAAAGTAATTCAAGGGTCCATGGAGGGCAAAGGCTTTTAACATGTTGGAACACATGGTGCTTAGGTGTTGTTTCATGTCTCCATAATCCAGGGTCAAAGAAGTTTCTAGAGGTTGGCCAACTCCAATAGTAGATTCAGGAGGAGGGGTGCCAACTAAACAAGAAGAATTGGATCAGTAATTATTTTTGTTGAAGAAATGGGATGAATTAATTTGGTACTTACAGATTGGAAGCTCATCAAATTTTTAAGAAGCCGGAATTTGGACTTCTGAAGATTTTATAATGGTCATAGTAGGTGGATCAATCAGGGAAAGATATGGATTCTCTTGGTCTTCCTCTGGAAGATTTTGAGAAGGTGAACTAGGAGGCTGATGTTCCTGGGGTCTAGTTGGAGCAGCAGGATTGTTGTTGTTGTTGTGGTTGATATTTCTGTTGGATTCAGCCGGAGGAGGTGCTGGTGATGAAGTACCAGGGTTGTTAAAAGATGGAGCAGGAGAGGGTGATTTGGAAGCAGATTGATCTCTTCTGGATGGAGCTTTTGAGGTAATGGAACTGTCAGAAGAATAGTTGGCTGAAAGAGGAGAGGTGTAGTTTTGTTGTCTTAAATGGGGATGAATTTGTTGCTTTGGTGCAGTGTTGGGTGCTCTGGCTTCTTCCTGAGGTCCTCTGGCTGGTCTCCTAGAAGTTTGGGAAAATTTGGAGTTTTTGGAACTTGGAAGGGTTGGCTGCATTGCTCTGGGAGCAGTGGGAGGTAATTGCGTGGAGTTGTTTTCATTGATTGGTTGAATTTGGCTGTTTTCTGGTTGTTTTTGGAAGTTTTGAGTCTGATTTTCACTGTCTAGTAAGGAGGGAGGGCCGCCTGACGTTGGCCTGGCTGCCTGGATGCGGTCTAGAAGCCTAGGAGCTGATTTTGAAGCTTTTGGAGCTAATTTAGCAGAGATAAAAGCAGTTTCTTGGGAAGCTAAGGCTGGTCTTTTGGGAAGAGTTCTGGAAGCTGAGCTTCTGGATCTTCTGGAAGGTGCTGAAGATAAAGAGGAAGAGGAAGGACCAAGCTCTGGGGATCTGGTAGGGGATCTGGAGATGTATTTATGAGAAGGTGAAGGAGGTTGAATAGAGTAGTTGGCATCTCTGTCACATTTTTTCTTTTTGGAGTAGCAAGAATCACAAGCTCTGTTGTAGAACTTGACTTCAGGAGTTGGAAGAGTGAATTTGCAAGGTCTGCACATGTGGATGCACTGTTTGCAGGCATAGTCCTTGGGAGCAGTGAAGCAAGGAAGATTGGAGGGGTGAACATCATGGGATCAAGCCATGATCTGTGGTGAGAAAAGATGATGGAAAGAGACAGGAAGGAGATTTTTGTCAGTGATGGGTAGATGATGAAGTGAAGGTGGAAGTTCAGCAGGTTGGCTGTAGAGGTATTCTGTATGAAATTGGCTGTGTCTATTTTATGCAAAATTCCAGCAGTCCATCAAGACTTTAAGCTGAAATCTGGTTTCTGGTAGTCCTCCAAGACTTTAAATTGGCTGGTTTCAAGACTTTATCAAGATTAGTCCGTCAAGACTTTAAACTGAACACTGTGTTAGTCCCCCAAGAATTTAAACTGAGGATTGTTGTTGGTTCAGTCCCCCAAGACTATAAACTGAGGAATGGGTTTTGTTGTTGGAGTTAGTTTCGAAAGATTGGTGGAGGGTATCCACAGGGGGAGCCTCCGAATTTAGCAAAGGCAAGTTTGGTGGTAATTGATGGGCTGGCAGCTCTATTCACAATTACCCCAGAATGTTAGTTTTTTCTCTGTGTCTTAATGTGGTTGATCTCTGGTTCTGGGTTTATGATTTAGGTTTTTGAGTCCCCTAAGACTTTAAACTGAGGGTTTTTGAGTCTCCCAAGACTATAAAATGAGTATGGTCCCCCAAGACTTACAACTGAGGGTTGTTTTGTGGTTACACCCTCTAGAGGGTGTGGTCAATTTTTCTTTTCTGAATCAAACCCAAGTACTAGTGGAATTACACAGGGAATCAAGAGATGAAATGAAGTGTTCAGAATAAGCCTTGAACTGGTGAATAAGGTGTCTTCTGTTCTCAATGTCCTGTGGATCTCTAGCAAGAGTGGATTGGAAGTAGTGAAGCAGAACTTGTTTCTGTTGAGATGTGGGTTTTTGGAACTTGGCCTTGATAGTGGGCAAGTGGTTTGGTGTTGGTGGTGCAATGGATCCTACATTGTTATCATCACTATCAGAAGATGGAGGAACTGAGAAGTCATCAGTTTTAAAGTTGAAGGAAGAAATGAAAGCTCTTTACCATCAGATGGACCAGGGATGGTGGAACTTGTTTTTTTATGGGTTGTGGCACTCTTCTGGGAAGGGTGAAGCTTTTGGATTAATCTGGGTATCAGGATGGATGGCCTAGATCTTTTGGTGCTGGTAGAAGATGGACCAGGTTGAGTTGGAGGTGAATCTGTTGCAGAAGATAATGGACAAGGTTTGTAGCAATGCTTTTTTCTAGATTGGCAGACATTTCAGGATGTTCTGTATGGATGGACAGGTGGTGTCATGGCACAGATTAGATTATTGTCAATGCAGTATTGGCAAGGACCCATTTCAGAGGCATGTTTGGGAACAAGGTTGAACATGGTGGTTTGATGAAGAAAGAATGTGGACATTCTTAATTTGAGGGAGGATGTGGTCTTCCAAAATTGGCAGGGGCGTTTGTTGTGTGATTTGGTGCTGTTTGTGCATGACTTAATTGACATCTGTTAAGGAATTGGGGATTTTTCTGGTTTTATTCCGTAGATATTGGGTCTGCGGGTATGTGGGTACTATCATTGGATAGCCCCGGATTTTCTCTATATTTTATGTCCTGCAGACATTTTTCACATTCTAAGTTTTAAGGGGTCATTTCCTCATTTTTCATTTATAAATGATAGCTGTTTAATTTTGTTTTTTGTGTTTTACGGGCTAACCTTAAGTCTTAGGGTTAAGTGCTTAGTACCATTGGATAGGGCTAATTTTTCTCTATATTTCATGTCCCAACGTTGTTATGGTGAAATTCTGTGTTTTAAAGGTTTTAGTAGTTGTAGCAAATTTTTTAAGTAGATTAGTTGTCTTTATTGGTTTTCTGGCTTCAGGGAGGCCGGGCCGCTTCAGGCGGCACCTCCGACGTCGGGCGTCCCGCCCGCCTCTGTTTTAAAAGGTTGGGGAGCGCTTCTGGAGGGTTTTTTATTCAATTTGGCGGGTACAGGCACCAGATTTGTGGGTGTGCATGGGCTCTTAGATGGTGGTCTGTGTGTACATAGTGAACAAGACAGTTTGGGGAAACTTTAATTATCATACAACCATCCGGAGGTGATATCCTTGTTCCTCACTCAAGTTTCACTGTTTTTGGCCGCAATTGGCTGTGTTTGTTGCAAGGTTAGTTCTTCATTTAACTCAACTTTGGCAATTTTTTTCTCTGGTGTAGTCTTGCAAGCTATATCAAGTATTATTGCTGTCTCTGGTGTGGATTTGCAACCTACATCAAGTATCATTGCTTTCTCTGGTGTGGACATTGGTCTACATTTCAGTTCTTTGGTTTGGTAGTCTGTCTGGGGACTAATTTCTTGGCTCATCAAGCAGTCAAGTGTGTTGAAAAAAGGGTTTAGCAAAACAGGAACCAACTTACTTTAGCAAGTAAATATCACTATATTTTTCTAAAGAGACATGGGGTTTTCTCTCTCGTTTTTCTCCAACTCCCTTGGTCAAGGCCTATAGCTAGTACTATAGGATTGTCTACACTGTGTGTACAAGATCATCAGTGTATTCATCTGCAAGGAAAAGAACTCAAAAATTCAATATTCAAATTAAAAAAAGTGATACTTACAAATATATAAAGATTCCTTCCTATCTAAAATAAAGCAACCACCAAACATTTTTCCAAAACAACCAGCTCTTCGATGATAACCATTATTTTTAATTTCATGTTTGCAGTAAGAAAGATCCTTGATGCATTGCACCGTAGCTTCTAACATATCTAGCTCTTTGAGCTCATGAATTTCAAGAGTCTGCACAAGAACATTAGGTATTAAGACACCTTTTGGTTTATAAATACTACAACCAGGAAAAAAATTGTAATAATTATTGCAATCTGTCATATTATTTACTAAGATTGTGCATAGAAATGTGGATTCTTCCCATTTGTATCCATTCCAAGAGTGTTTACAAGTTTCATTCCAGTAGCAATGTCTTTTTCCCACCTATTGTTAGAGTTCTTCCCTGGCCGTTTTTTTTTCAAATTGTTACTCATTGATGGTTTGATCCTAAGAGAATTCAATTTTGATTTAAAATAGAAAAAAATTAAAAATTAGAAAATAGTAACACAATTTCAATTATCAGTCAATGATAATTTTAACTTTATCATTTCTTCAATATTAGAAATATAAAATTAGCATATATACATATTAGTAAATTTATATATTTTTTCTTTATTTAAAATATTAAGAAAGTGTTTCAAAGGTATACTTTATTAAATTTTACATATAAAGAGTATAGCTTTATCCTGTATGCCTTCAGCAAGTACGAGATTTAGCTCTACACCTCATATTAATAATATAATGAAAGTATAACTCCAATACACTAGTATTATTAAAAAATTTACAGAATTATAATATCCACATATATAAAGTGAAAAATCTTTCTCTGACCAATATATTGACTTAGAAAGTTATAATTAAATAAATTATTAATTTTTAAATTGTAGAATTGTCCTGTATGCTTTCAGCAAGTACAAGACTTTGAAACAACTCAATAATCAATAAATTAAAGGTAAAGTACAAACAATCTAATTATTATTATGAAAAGCAAAAAATTATCCTGTATGCTTTCAGTAAGTACGAGATGATATTTCAATTTTCATATTAGTAATATAATGGTTGAGATAGTATTAAAGAAATCTAAAAAAATGGTAAGCAAAACATGAACTTACGTGTCTATAAAATCATCTTTCATTTGTAGCTGATTGATCAAAATTAATTATAAAGTTTACTTTATAAAACTGTTTTAAAAAATAAATAGTTAGATAAATAAATTGAAAATTTCTGATAAGGAATAAAGAAAAGTAAATTGACAAACAAATAAAAAAACTTTAAGTTAACTGAAAATGAATTTTTTGATAATAATTTGAAAGGAGACAGTAAAAAATACCTTAAAAATAAATCCAGAATTAGAATCATTAGATTGACTTGTCAAAAGTTTTAAAAAGAGTAATAAACCAAAATGATATGAAATGCAATATCAAGAAAATTTGCTTACTGGTAATCTGATAAGGTCAAGAAAATATTACCTATAATTCAAAATGATAAAGAAAAAATATGATCAATAACTTTTGAAAAAGGTAAGTGAGACAGAGAAAGAAAAAATAAATTTGGTGGAAAACAGATGTGGATATCATGAATTTTCACTGATCTCTTTTTCAAAAAAATGCAGCTCTCCCAGTCATATGATAAACTTCTTCTAAATTCCAAGAATAATGTTTCCAAGGCACTGTACACAGCATGATCGTTTTTTCATATGCATATACTAATTCCAGCTAGAATTTACTTAACTGCATGTTGTACAGATGAAGGTTTGTGGAACACTGAATTTCACATCTAAAAAAATTGACACCACATAATTCTAGCTACTGTGTTTCATGTAGCTAAAAAACATACACTCATCACATTTAAATTTACATTGCATCAAAATTATTTCATTTTCAAATTTTTTAAAGGGAACTATAATGTGCACCACCTGTTTCTAAAATATGAACCTCCCCACCATATTAAATTGGTAGATTTTTAATTGTGCAATTTTTTCTCCTTTACCTTTTTTCTGATCTTACTTGGCTCAAAATATCAAAACATGGCCAATTTTTCTGAAAGAAACATTTGATTTTGTTTTGATGTGTAACAATGGAAGGCCATTTCTAACTGGCTGCAGAGCGTTGTATATCTTATTTGAACACATTTTTATTTATTTATGTATTTTAATTAGAAAATTAAGTTTTTATTGCAGCCAGACTCCTACTGGCTGCTTTTTGGAAACATTAATTTATGACCCAAGCCTTTGCAATTGGCTTGGGTCCCTTACATATACATTTAGTATTTCCAGCCATATTTCCCCTGTCTGGAAGCGTTGCTTTCAGGCCACCAAAGTCGCTTTTAGCGACTTTGGTTGCTTGATTTTACATTTGCCACCCTCCCAGCCAATTTACTAGGCTGGGAGGTGGCCAAATATGTATGCAACCACGTTGCACACTGGCTTCCATATTTCATGCAGCTGACTTGAAATCAGCTGCATGAGATATGGGCAGCACATGCAATGCACATTGCATGCAGCAGCAATGCGTGTTACATGTGCTTAATGCAGTGCATTGCACAGCCAGAAAAAAACTGGCTGAAAACGTGAAAGATAGATGTCAAGGTACGCTTTTGGTCTAGAAGATTTGGTACGGAGTTTTTTCAAGAATTTTAAAGGTTTTAAATGGACTCTCAAAGACTGGTACGTATTTCTTAATCTAAGTGATTTTTTACTCAAATAAAAGAGGTAGAATTTTAATATTGTTATAGTCTATTGATTAGAATTATTCTATTTTAAATACTAATGTGATAAAGTATAAAATATAAGTTTGTGTTGTAATACGTAGTAATAAAAGTAAGTGATAAAAGAATGGATTGAAAGGCACAAAATCAGAGGCCTTTTATAGGCAAAATATGAGAGAATAAAATATAAGGAATTTACAACATCTACTGTGAGTGTGAGAGAAAAGAATGACAAGAAAAAGGAGTACATAAATGACATAAGAAAGTAATAAATTAGTACGTCAACAAGGGCATAAAATTTATTAGCAACAAAGTTTGAATTCCTTGGACTGTCACAATTATTACACAATATATAATCAATTATATTACTTTAATGGGATTACAGATCTCTCACTGAGGTAATATAATTGTTTTAAAGTTTTTATATTATAAATTTATTATTAATTTTATTCCCTTTGACATATACTTTTGAGCACGGTGTTAGGGAGTAAAAATTTTAAGGGACATTTTATTTATATTATTTATTTATACTACTTATTGTACTTAACTTAGTTAATTGTAAGTACTACTTAAGTAAATAAATAATTATTATTAAGAGGAAAGGCGTGGCTTCAACTCAGTAAAATAATTAATTATTCTACCGGGTAAGTCTAGTAGCCTGGCTGACACTCCCTCACTCTAAAAAAAACAATAAAAAAAATGCTATGATTTTTTCTTTTTATACTTTTTTAGTAGAGTAGAAAGATTAGATATCTCCTTCCCAGGTATCCAAGAATCATATTCAGATGATTTATTCTTGAATCTCAATAAGTATTCTGTACCTTTTTCAGCAGTGACTATTACGTCATTAAGAATTTTTTCAATTTCTGCTGTTTCAGTGATTTCATTTGGGGTTTTATTTGGTCTTCCCCTCCTTTTTGGAAATAAATCACTATTGGATGTGTAAGGTTTCAAAAGAGAGATTGGAAAAACAGGATGTTTTCTGTCATATGGAGAATACAGAATAACTTCAACTGCATTATCTCCAATCATTCTTCTGACAACAAATGGACCAACCAATGGATCTTTCAATTTGTTATTACCTTGTAAGTTGAAGTGTACTGTAGAAATCAACACTTCATTACCCTTTTTAAAAGTGTATTCTTTATGGGATTTGTCCCATCTCTTCTTCTCATATTCAAATGATTTTTCAATACATTGTTGAGCATGATTTCTGCAAAGATGTTGCATTTGAAGAAAAGACTTTACACCAGGATTGATATCCAATTTAGGTATTTTGTTATTGAGAATTTGGGCAGGAGTGTTTGGAACATATCCAAGCCAGAGCTCAAAAGGCTTTCTTTGAGTAACAGAATGAACAGTGCTATTATAAGCAAATTCTAACCCAGCAAGTAAGGTAACCCAATCATGAGTGAATCTGTCATTATCTTTATACTCAAGGCCAAAGGCACAATATCTTCTTATCATGTCCTCTAAAGTCTGAATCATTCTCTCAGCTAAACCATCAGTCTGAGGGTGATTGGCAGTAGAAAGTTTCAGATCACAACCACAAACATCCATCAGAGACATCCAAAATTCAGAAGTAAATTTAGGGTCTCTATCAGAGATTATGGCTTTAGGAAAACCAGCAGTATTAAACATATGAGACCAACATAAGAAAGCTAATTCTTTAGTGGAAACATACTTGTGGGTAGGTATAAATTTACACATTTTTGTGAATCTGTCCAGAATAACCCAACAAGAGTTATAACTGTCTTTAACAGCAATAGGTAATCCTGTTACAAAATCCATGTTGATTATCTGCCATGGGGCATCAGGAGGTTCAATATGTTGCATTAATCCTGCTCTTTTACCAGTTAATCTTTTTGATTTTTGGCAAGAATCACAAGACTCAACATATAATTTTGTGTCTTCAGACATATTAACCCACCAAGCAGTGTTCTTAATTCTGATCATTGTTTTTTCAAGATCAAAATGTCCAGCTAATATGTCATCATGACAAATTTTCAAGATGATTTCTTTCATAGAAGGAGGAATAACAATGACATTACTCATCTTTCTTCTATAATATAGATATCCTTCATCAATTGAAAATTTACCTTTTTCCAAAGCTTTTTGGTACTTTGGTGGAAGGGTTTTAATTAATGCTTGTATTGAAGCATTCTTTGGATCATTTAATATGGTGCATAACTTTTTCAAGTCAGTGTCCTTATCATATGAATCCAGAATAAGCTGGAATAGCTCTTCCTCCATATCAACCACATATATCCCATGTATATGAATAATTTCATCCTCAGAATCATATGCAGGATTAGAGTCATTATCTGGTTAAGGTAACCTAGACAACATATCCACATTTGAGTGAACAATACCATCCCTATGAATAATTGTCATTCCCCCTCTGTATTCTTGAACAGCCAACTGCCATCTGAACATATGTCTGTTGGGGGTTTTCAAGTTTAAAAGGGATTTAACTGCACTGCAGTCAGTGACAAGTTCAAATTTCTGGTCATCTAGGTAATAATGAAACTCTTATAGAGCCCACACTACAGCTAAACATTCTAATTGAGTTGCACCATATTTCAATTCACTATTTCTCAAGGTTCTTGAAATATAACAAATTAATACTTCTGAAACTTTATCATTTATCACTTGTTTTTGATAGAGATTAGCACCAAGATCAATGAAACTGGCATCAGTGTACAAAGAAAATGGTTGATTAAAGTCAGGTAAAGCAAGAATTGGTGCTGACATCAAACAGTGTTTCACAGTGTCAAAGGCTCTTTGTCTTTCACTATTCCAGACAAAAGCAACATCCTTTCTAGTTAATTGGGTAAGGGGTAAAGCTATGACTTGGTAATTTTTAATATACTGTCTATAGTATCCACACATTCCCAAAAAAATTTGGAGCTCTCTCACTGTAGTAGGAGCCTTCACCTGTTGTATGGCTGCCACTTTGTTCTGGTCAACACATATCTGTAAGCCTGAAACAGCATGACCAGGAATTTTTAAAGAATGAAACCCAAATTTAAATTTCTTCAAAGCAAGTATCATATTTATTTCATCCATTTTCTGGAATACTTTACACAGGTGGTTAAGATGGTCCTCAAATGTTTTTAAGAATATGATGATATCATCAATATAAACCATCAGCCATCCTTCAATTATCTCTTGATGGACTGTGTTATGCATGAATTTTTAGAAAACTGAAGGGGCATTTTTAGGACCAAATGGCATCCTAATATACTTATAAATACCCATATGAGTGGCAATCATCAGAAAGGTCTGAGAATTTTTCTAAACAGGTACCTGGCGATATCCCTTGTTACCATCCAAACGGCTGATATATTTAGCATCCTGTAAGGTAGCATGTATAGAGCTAATTCTAGGTAAAGGGTAGATATCATCAACAGTATAAGTGTTTAGTGCTCTATAATCACCACATAACCTGGATTTATCTTTCTCATAAGAAATTAGGACAGGTGAGATAACACAATATTTAGGTGTTTCAACTACCTTTTCAATAATATTCATTTTTAAAAGGGTAGAGATATTGTCCTCAATATCTTTTCTCTTTGTGGGAGAAGCAGGATAAGGCTTCTTCTTTAAACTAGGTGGTATATCAGTTAATGGGCAAGACAATGAAATTTTCATTTCCTCTTTAACTAATCCCAGTTCATGGAATCCATGAGCAAAAGCCATAGGAAAAGACTTTATCAAGTTAATGATGGAATCTTTATTCTCACCAGAAAGTTGTTCTCCAAAAGAAGCATTGTCAAATTCAGACATAAGGGCATGCATTTCTTTTGTAGATCTTCCATTATATTGAACCACAGAATTACATGTGTTCAATTCTGGTTTTAATAATTTTTTAGGGGAGGAAATCTTAAATTTTCTCTTCCCATTCATCCCCAGTGTGAAACATTGGTTTGAAGCGTCCAATTTTATGCCATACTTGGTTAAAATATAATTCCCTACAATAAACTAATTGCTCAAGTTATCATTTTTCATGACAACAAAATCGCAAATAGCTCTTAAAAAACCATGGCTATATTTAAAAAACACTGTGGCTTTGTATTTACCAATGGGGGACAAAACAGAGCCATAACCTCTTTAATTTTCAGAAATGATAGGCATCATTTTTGATTTGTAGTCTTGATCCACTGAAGCAAGTTCTCTTTCAGAAACTACACTTCCTCCAGCTCCAGAATCCAGAACAACTTCAATGCTGGTTCCATTAATCAAGACTGGAGCCTTGAGAGGGTAAATAACAATTGAGTTATGGTCAATGTTCTTTATGATCTCAGCATCCTCAACTGTAGATAAAGCATTATTATAAATATTAATAGTATTTAAATAATGGATATACTCTTCCAGCATCAAGATTTCTTGTTGAGATTCATATGAAATATTGCTGGCACAATCACTTGATGTATCATCCAGTGCCACTGTGTCATCAGCATGCTCCTCTGTTTGTTCTACAAGATTTATCTTCTTGTCACAAACATGGCCCTTCTTCCAAGGCTTGTTGCACTTGAAGCAAGTGTTTGTTGCATACTTCTTTGGTGCAACAGGGGCAGAAGGTTTACCAACCTTTTCCAGAGGTTTCTGTTGGTAAGTGAAGGGTTTCTCCAAAGGGGTCCTAGGAATGAATCTTTTGGCATTATACTTATTGTTTAGAAGTATCTCATTGCAAGTATTAATGAAAGAAAAGGGTTCTTTGGAGAACTCAGTCCTAGCCACTATCAAGTCTCTCAGAGACATTGGTAATTTATAGAGGATCCTCTCCTTCCATAAATCAAACTCCATATTTGGGTCCATTGCCCTTAAGATTTTTACAAGTTTCATTAAAAACTCAATAGGTTTATCAGTAGAAGAGCTATATCTAGTTTCCTCATACTGCCTTTGTTGAGCCATTCTGAACTTGGAGCCACCAAATTGTGCTTTAATTAATTTCTTCCAATCCTCCCATGAATACTCATTCCCATCCAGGAGAACAGATTCATACCACATCAGGTCAACATTAGTGAACAAAGAAATTAACTTGGACACAATTTCCTCATCTGGGAGATTGTAAGAATTTTTTAAGTTATCAATTCTGAAAATAAATTGTTGCCAATCAGAGGAGGAATCACCATCAAATGTAGGATATTGTTCAAGTTTTGGCCAATTCTTTTGATTTGAAGGAGTTTCCTTAGTACTAGCTTGTTTCTGAGTAAGAAGCAGCTGTAATTTCTCTAATTGGGCTGAAATCTCATTGTTTAATCCTTCTGTTGCAGATCCTGGTGCATCATCAGTCTTTGATGGAAACTCAGTGTTATCAACAGGTATTTCTGGAGCTATTTTTACTTTAGATGAACTAGCCACAGGTACTATTTAAGCATCCTGCACTATATGTTCCTTCACAGAAATGTCAGAATATTTTTGGTCATTTAACAATGAGTTCAATTTTTCTTCAATGGTTGTTAGTCTTGTTTTCATTCTTGGAAGACTAGATAAACTCTCATTGATAGTTGCAAAAGATAACTGATTTTTATTTTGAAAAGATGACAAATGGTCATTCAATCTTTTTAGATTTATCTTATCTATCTCCACCTCCTGGAAACAGGCAGATACAGTATCTTTTAGTTTAGACAAATCATTTTTTATATTTTGCCATAAAGCAACTTTATTTTCATGGGTTGCTTTGTAATGAGACAATTCATCAGAGACTCTCTGTGATTCACTTCTTAATGCTTGATAACCCTCATCAGTTAACAAAATATTATATCTCTGAGTCAATTGCATATTGTTCATTATATGATTTTGCTTGGCAATAATATCTCTCAAGTACTCATCATTAATTCTTGCTACATCTGGAGTGTTTCTCAATAAGGAAACTGAGTAACTTTCCATACTCTCATAGAACTCAGGGTCAAGAGTTTCATCAATTACAGCCATTTCAGGGTTTATCATTGAGGTAGCAATTAAAAGTAATGGATTAGATACATGAGATATCTGTCTACTGCTCCCAGCCTCTACTGGTCTCAAGGTGTCTTCTTCCCTCTCAGATTTACCTGAAAGAAAAGAATCAGCCACAAGAAAAGGCACTTGAGAATCAATAGAGGGACGTACCATGGTTTGCTGGGTATCACCATATTGGGCTTTCTACTTCTTTTGCCTCCTTGATAAGGGTGGGGAGGAGTGGGGTTGACCTGGGTGGGCCTTGATGGACCTGCCTGAGGTAACTGATGCTGATTTTGAGACAGGTAGTCCCACTGAGTGTTTAACCAGTCCCACTGCCACTTGGACACTTCCACCTTCTCTTGGGACTGGGGAGCCAATTGTCGTTGATCCCTGGGAAGAAGAGGTTTCATCTTCTCTTGGAGAAAGGTATCTGTTCTTCTCACCTTTTCTTCCAAAGCATCTACCCTTACCTTTAGTCTCAAGCTTTCTGTCCTTAACTCCTTTATGTGAGTTGACAGATTCTTTACCTGCTGAGACAATGGCATCTTTTTTATCCTGAAACCTTTTGGAAACTCTTCTGGTGGGTTTATCATAGGCTTCTGATCCTGAGTTGTGTCCACTAGGATTTCTACTTCTTCCATCTCTACATCCTGTTTGGGACAAGGATTTATTAGTTTGAGAAATTCTTCTTTTTAAAGGAGAACTTACAGAAGTAGGCTCATCATGATCAATTAAGTCTAGCTCTTCTTCACGTGCAGCAGAACCACTTTGGTCAGTCATTTTAAGATTTTACTGAAATGAAGAAAAGAGACAATAAGATTAATTAGTCTTTATTTTTGATTTTTTAAAAAATAAAATAAAATAAATTATAAAAAAAACTTTTTCAGGATAAAAATAAACTTAAATAAAATTAATTTATTAATTAAAAAAATTTAAAACCAGGATTATAATATAATCAACTGTAGAAATAAATTAGAATTTTTATTATCAATTTTAATTAATTATTTTCAGGATTTAAATCAAATAATTTATTACCAGGACTTATTGTCAACTGAAGTAATCAAATATGAAACTTTATTAATTTAACAAAATTTTATTAAACTGATAACTTAACTACCAGGACTTAATGTCAACTGAAGTAATTAAATATAAATTTTTTATTTTAAAATTTTATTAAGCTTGATCACTTAATTACCAGGACTTAATGTCAACTGAAATAATTAAATATGAGTTTTATTAATTAAAATATTTATTGAATTACCAGGACTCAAAGTCAACTGAAGTAATTAAATATTAATTATATATTAATTAAAAATATTATTGTCAGGAAAATTTGTCAACTGGAACAATTAATCAGGACAAATGTCAACTGAAAAGATTATAATAATTAATATTAAAATATAATTATTTTATTAGCTCTGGGACTAAGAACACTTATTGCTCTATTGTGGTCAACCAGGAAAAATAAAAACAAATATAATAATAAAAATAAAGTCCAATTACCAGACACCTCCCCCTGTAAAATGAGAAAATTAATGCCACTTACAGAGTGCTGAGTAAAAGGAAATACGTTGCAAATGAAGAGTGAAGAGTAACCCACAAATAGTAATAACAATAATTACCACAATATATACAACATTTAGTCAGTATATGAACTTAATTTTTGGAGTTCAGTTTGATTCCCGTTCGCAGCAAAAACATTTTGTCACGTGACGTATGACATTCGTCGTTTTCTTGCTCTCTCGTCCTTTACAGGTACTCGCACACTGATGGTCCCCTCGATTACGCCTCAAATATTGTTGCGCCGTCGATAATTCTAGAGCCCTCAATTTTCAAGTTACGCTTTTGGTCTAGAAGATTTGGTACGGAGTTTTTTCAAGAATTTTAAAGGTTTTAAATGGACTCTCAAAGACTGGTACATATTTCTTAATCTAAGTGATTTTTTACTCAAATAAAAGAGGTAGAATTTTAATATTGTTATAGTCTATTGATTAGAATTACGCTATTGTAAATAATAATGTGATAAAGTATAAAATATAAGTTTGTTTAGTAATACGTAGTAATAAAAGTAAGTGATAAAAGAATGGATTGAATGGCACAAAATCAGAGGCCTTTTATAGGCAAAATATGAGAGAATAAAATATAAGGAATTTACACAGTCTACTATGAGTGTGATAGAAAAGAATGAAAAGAAAAAGGAGTACATAAATGACATAAGAAAGTAATAAATTAGTACGTCAACAAGGGCATCAAATTTATTAGCAACAAAGTTTGAATTCCTTGGACTGTCACAATTATTACACAATAAATAATCAATTATATTACTTTCACAGGGTTACAGATCTCTCACTGAGGTAATATAATTGTTTTAAAGTTTTTATATTATAAATTTATTATTAATTTTATACCCTTTGACATATACTTTTGAGCACGGTGTTAGGGAGTAAAAATTGTAAGGGACATTTTATTTATATTATTTATTTATACTACTTATTGTACTTAAATTAGTTAATTGTAAGTACTACTTAAGTAAATAAATAATTATTATTAAGAAGAAAGGCGTGGCTTCAACTCAGTAAAATAATTAATTATTTTACTGGGTAAGTCTAGTAGCCTGGCTGACAGTAGAAGAAAACCAAAAAAAAATTAAAACGTGAGTATAAGAGAAAAAATAAGTGCTAGTGATACCAAAAACCCAAGCCAATTTAACTTGGCTTGGTTATTTAATAATAATTTTTGTAATAAATTAAATTTGAAATTCAAACACCATAAAATATATGAAACTTTTTTATATGAATATCATAAATTTAATTTACCTCTTTCTCATAATTATATTTATTATATTTATTTATAATTTTTGACTTTTAAGTTAATTTTTGGGAAATCCAAAATTAAATTTTCAACTAAATTTTTTATTAAGGTAAAATAAATTATAAATTTGACTATTTGTAATTAAATAATGAAAAAAAATTTAAATTTATTTAAAAATATTATTTTTAGAGGAATACCAATATTTTAACGCTAGAAGTACTGTGCAAATTGTAAGTAAAAAAATTATATTTTTTATTGTGAGGGGTTATAACTATTATTGTAAATATTTTTCAAAAACATTCATTAAATACTTAATTAAATTACTTTGTAACTCAAATTTTTTGTAAAATACACCACGCAATATGGGGGGCGGACTTGCTAGCAAGTCCGCAACCTTGAACCCTAATTCATATCTTTTTGAGCACACATTGAGGAAGTGATGAAACCATCATGAAGAAGTATTGAATTTACTTTGAACACACCTTGAAGCTCATGTGAACACAAATGGGGCTACAAGGGCTGGAAAGGCTGGAGAGAGGGGTGAGGAAGGGTGTATGTGGTAGCGAAAAGGTTGGGAAAGAGTTGGAAGGGAAGATTAAGGGTTCCGAGGCATTTTAAATGAAGAAAAGGGTCTGGGAGAGGTTGAGAGGGGTGAAATGGGGATCAAAAGAGGATGGCATACAATGGGGCTGGGAGGATAGCGAAAGGCATGGGAAGGGAAGACAAGCATGTGTTGATAGAATTGAAAGGGATGGAGATTGGTGCAAACAGAGTGTGAAAATAGGAGGATGAACTCTGTTCTTCGGGCGAAGAACAGAGTTCACTTCCATAAAATATTAGCTGAAACATAGTTTTCAATTCTGTAAAAACAGTTGTAAGTAATAGAAAAAGTCACTGATTTTTTTTATATGTAATCTGAAATTTTTTAATAAAATTATTGTATTTAAGAATTGCAATATTGTCAATCAATTTTTATTGATCAAATTAATTTAATAAAGTATTATTTTAATAAGCTGTTTCAAAAAATACTTTGCATTGAGTAGACTCATGGAATGATTTTTTCTGGCTTCCATTCAGTTATCCTCACACTTTCACTATGTTTTCAATATAGATCCATTGTTATTTGTGTGATACTTCAAGTGAAAGTTCAGTATTACTTCAGTCTGAGTTCCATCTGATTTCCATCTGACTTCAAGTTGCGGACTTGCTAGCAAGTCCTCCCCCTATATTGCGTGGTGATAATTAAAATTGAAATAATAATATTGTAATATTTGATATAAAATTTGAAGTGGTAATATTAATGTCTCTTTAAGTAAATTTGCAAATCATTAAAAAAGACCATGTTGATAATTAATTCATTTTTGATATTCAATAGTTATATGTATATCTTATATATATTTCTTGAGTGTTATTTTTTTATACACTCAATAAAATTTGTAATATACAATGCCATTTAATTGTTAATTATTGGTCAACTTAGTTATAGCAACTTCATATTTAATACCAGCCACTAGTATTTAGTTTTTAATTTAAAACTCAAATATAATATGAGAGTATCCTTATTCTGTCTGGATGTAATTAAAAACAATAACAGACCATAAATGAGTGGGTAATTAATTACAATAAATATTTGAAAAAAAATCTATAAGAAATGATAAGTTTATCAAAAAGAGTACATTAAAAAATAAACTTTTGAATTTTTCTTGATATAATTTGGGTAGTTAAATGAAAATTTAAATTATCAGACTTCAAAATGTAAAAAATCTAAAAGTGGTGGTTATATAATAAGCCTCATATAAAAAAAGGAAAAAAAAATCTACTAAGTAACTAAATTATTAAATATTAAGGTATTATTAATATTATTGAAAAACTTTTTTTTACAATTATAATGAAATCTAAATGTGAAATTAATGTTGGGATAATAGTAAGACTATGTTGATACAATTTAATTTATACATACTTTCAGCTATGTTCAGATAAAAAAATTGGTAAAATTTTAAAATGACATCTAGTTTATATTGATGCAATTTTATTTAGATAAAGAATAAATTTTTCTGAGGAAAAACTAATTAAATTGAGATATGGCCATCTCCTTTCAAGAGATAGAATAATAATAAAAATTTTAAAAAATGATCATAAGTATTTGTAATCACCATTTTTGAAAAGTTTCTAGAGAAATTTATTATAATATATCACTCATTTATTACATCATATGGAGCTTCAACTTGAAGTAGTGATGGGAAGCTTTGAACTTATGTTCTGAAAAACAAAAAGTTTAAAAAATATATAGTTATACTAATGAAAAATCCAAAAATAAAAATACTTTTATAAATTAATAAAATAAAATTACATAATTTTTATTCTGCTCTCATGATGCAAGGGTACTATTTATGAATTTCCACATGTTAAATATAAACCTGCTTTAAGGCTAGTTTACAGGTAGAGCTATAAAGTTTCCTTAAATTCTAAAGATAACTTATTCATTTTACTAATTATTTTTTTTCTTGTTTTCTTTCCAAAGTTGTTAGATTTTCTTAATTAATACTGCTATCTTGATTGTAATATATATATATTTTTTGAATAAATGATTTATTGTTTCAAAAATTATATTATAAAGTTAAATCATATATTTCATTTTCTAAACCTTCATTTTCAAAGACACTACTCCATTTTCTATTACTTAACTAATATATAAAATGTGATAGCAAAGTTTTTAGAATTTTCTTTTTGAGAGGGTCAAACTATAATGTGAAGATTTTTATCCAGAAATTCTTGTACTCTAAAGCCAAATAATTTTCTCCCTTAAGTAAGCCTTTTCAAAAATATGAAAATATAAACAAGAATATTAACTTATCTTATTTTTATTTTCTGTACTAAAACAGACTCAATAACAAATTTCTCATATGAAATATTAGGTTCTAATATAAGCAGTTTATCTATAGCTGATATTCAACATGAGATTTTCTTTTTAGATTCAGCTAAAATTAAACAAAGGAGCAACCATGCATATATGTATAAATGGTAACCATATGTTACTTAGAGGATTGTGAAATTCCCTCATTAGAATGGTTTAAGTATTAAAATAAATTGAGGTCATTGTTTTCTTGTATATGAAACTAATTAGGAAATTATTCTAAAAAAATATTTTAATGTGTATCATGCTTAAAAAGTTGGAAATATGATTTTTGAAAATTGTGAGATTCTTATATGAGATACCAATCTTTAGTTTACATTGTTTCAAGTAGAAAAGAATTTTAGTATTAGAAATTGAAAGCAATGTACCATTATCTGATTTTAATTGTGTTCTACTTATAGAATGATTACATAACATTAAACATTATTTAAATCAAAAAGTTTTAAAGAATATTTAGAATTTTACAAAATTTTAACATTTATTAATCTTTGATTTGAAAACCAACTATGATGTACACTTACTTGAAATAAGCAATCCTAATTTTAACATAATTTATCAATCCAAAAATAATGATTCAATTAACATAAAAAAATATATTATTTCAAAACCAAATCTCTAGATTTAAAATATGATGTTTTAATGCAAAATTGATACAAACTTTTAATGCAGTGAACTCTCTTAAAAAATTCAAAAAAAGAATATCAAAACAAGTGATTTCTGAAAAAAAACTACAAACTATTGTAGATAAAGCATAAAAATAAGTCATATTTTTTAAAAAAATGATCTAACAATATTTATTTTTGTTAAAAAATTAAAAACAGTGTTAAGATTGTTTGTTATAATAATGTTAAAATCCACTAAACATTATCTAATGGTGGCAAAATATGTCAAAAATATGTTGAATTTTGTGAGCCAAAAATCAAAAATTTTGTATCATTTCCTGTTTTACTATGACTTTATTCCACCCTTTTTATCTGATTGTTCCAGTATTACTTTGCTATGATCACTAGTTCTGAAGTTAAAATTTACAAATGTTCATTATATTTGATAATATGAAAAATAACTCAAACTTTTATAACTACAAAATAAGATTTTGAAACTCCTTCTTTCAATAAATGATTGAAGAAATTTTCGGTTTATTTGAGTAATGATTTTAAGAATAACAAAAAATTTGAAATTCACAAGGACTTATTTCCAGGGACTATAATTATTTACTTGTGTAATGCATGAGCTGCTTATAAATGATGTAAAGCATCATAAAAGTAAGTTATAAATATAAATCTACAGATTATACTGTCTCTGGTATATATATCTTCAATAAATCTTTTAAACTTATCTTAACCTACATACCACACAATAGAAAATCATTAATTTAAAAAAGGAAAAAATTCTATGATAATATAATAAATAATAAAAACCATGGATTGATATTCCATAAAAATGGCTAATAAAATTTTAAGAGAACCTAAATCAGTATTCTTTCATCAAAATATATCCTTTTTGTCTTTGTAATTTATTTTAAACAAATTTTTTGAAAGTTGATTTTATATATCTAATGCCAAAACCACTATTAAGTTCACTATTAGGCTTTTTAAGAAATTATATATATATATATTATTTATCAAAAATTGAAATAAAAAATTAAAAAATAATTTTTTTTACCTTTAATTATTTAAATATAGAGTATTTTCAGAACGCATTGTGGCTACTTGTGAAGGTTAGAAGATTTGAAGTTGGATTTATGAGTTTTTAGAAGTGCAAATATTGTAAAATTCTTTCATAAATATTTATTTCATAGTTTCAAATGTTGAAATCTACAAACTAATGGGATTTAAAGTTATATTGAGATTTAAAATCTGTTTTCTACTCAAGTAAAATAAAATAAAACAATAATATCAAAATTGAAATTAAGTTTAAACTTTTGATATGCTCTATCTTCAATTTTATTGATAGTGCATCAAAAATATAATAATATTTTTTTCCTATATCACTTTTTACATAAAAGATAGTTTTATCATTTTATGCATTAAAGAGTGCTTATATAAAATTAACATCTATGTCAACTGTTTATGACTATTAATATATATAACAAATTTTTTTAGAAGAAAAAATAACATCAGTATATACTGACTTTGAAATTATTAAACTTAAAATACTTTAAAGGTTGATAATGAAGGTAATTTCATTTTTTAATATGAATTATAGAAGTCTTATTTTGCCTATTTTAATTCTTTTTGAGCTCAAATGTATCCACTACAACTTATGTAAGAATAATAAGTATTTTTATTGAAATTTACATGAGAAGTTATGCCTATTATTCAAAATCAAACTTGCTCTAATGGTGTTTTTCAATCATTATTTCCATTCATATCAATAAAAAACATTTCAATTTGCTGATGTTTTATTTTCTGATATCCCAAAGGTTTATATCTCAGGTGTAATATTCAGGAAATTGTTAAAAGTATAACTTTTGAAATACATGATAAACTTGAAAGTGAGGAGGTATTAAATTTTTTAAAAAAAATTCTAAATTCAGGGGATAGTTTTTTTTTATTTTCAAAAATGAAAAATTTTATGTTTCAATAAATCCAGAAAATAAATTTTGTTGTAAGCATACTATATTAGATTTATTTTGATTTTACATACTATATTTTCAAGATTTGTGTTTAATATTTCCATTTAAAGTTAATTTTAATGTGAATTTTAAGTAAGCTTGAAGAAATTTAATAAATAGGCATATTGGATATGTAAAATAATATTTTGCTCCAATCTTGAATAATCCCAGGCTAAAAAATATCTTGAATAAGGTTTTTGTGGGTCAATTTGGATTTAAGTAGGATTAAGTGAGGTTTAATAAAGGACAGATAAAAGGCTAACTTCATTACTAGTGACTTTTATCTCAAAATAGTTATAAAATATGTATCATTCTGGAATAAAGCTTCAATAAAGTTTACTTCAAAAAGAGATAAGTTCTAGCAGCACAAAACCATATTTACAAAGGTGTACAATACCTCAAATATTTCTCATAATATAGCAAGGCAAGGAATCTACAAATTTCACATTTGAAATGAGGATTTGTATTTTGAATTTGAAATTGAGAAATTGAATATTATTTTCCAATTTAAATATATATAAGTCATTTTACCAAAAGTTTTCAGTAAACAGATTGAATTTTGATGGTATTTTATTGTAGATTAATCATGTTGAGGAGCCATTTACTCAAAATTACTGTTTTCGGTTCTGATACTCCATGTGAAATTCATTACAAATGTTTTTGAAAGTGAATAGTTGACATATTGGATATGCAAAAGCATATGTTAGATCAAATTGAGCTCAAAGGGAGTTCAACTCATGATCAAATTAGGATTTTTCAAGATGAAATGGTGATCAATGTAGGTTTATCTTCAGCTCAATTTGTGACAAATCTCTGACTAAATGTAAGGCCAAAAAATTTCCTCCATGGTGATGATGTGTGCATAAATCAGGCATAGATTTGTGGCTCAATGGAGTTTAAGCAAGGGGTATTGCTAGCAATACCCCTTCAAATTTTCTGTGGTGACTCCCTCTCTAATTCAGGTATATTAGCCACTTCCAAACTCAATCATCACAATTAACTCTTTAATCCCTCACATAATTTGAATTAATAGGATTCACCCTCTCCTTTTTAAAGTGAGTTAAGTCATGATGGGTAAGTTTCTTATTTTTATTCCTTTATTCTTCATTAATCACCATGCAATATGGGGGCAAACTTGCTAACAAGTCTGGGACCTTGAACCCAAATTCATAAAAAATTGAGTGAACATTGAGGTAGTGATTAAACAATAATGGTGAAATAGTGAATTTACTTTGAAAAAACTTCAAAGCTATTTTGAACATTTATTAAAGCACAGGAAAGCATTTGTAACAATAAGCATGAGGCCTGAACTACAGCACTTTATTAAGGAATATTGAAAAAATTGAACCCCACTACCCAAAAAGGCTACACATGCAAAATATTTAAAGAAATCATTCTTATAAGAAAATAAAATTTTCATATGGATTGAACTAAGAGAAATTTTGAATATTTTTATAATATTTTTTAGCCATAATTATATGTAGAAATTATTTAATATTATAAAAAATTATGCAAGTAAAAAACATTGAATTGATGATTTTAATCAAATTTTTATCAGTAATTTTTTAAAAATACAAATTTTTTCTTATTGTATGAATAGATATTTTTAAAATTTTTTCAAGATTGAAAATATTTGTGGGAGATGCGGAATTTTTTAATAAGAATTTAAAACTGATTCAGTTAAATTTATAAGTTATAAAAATTATTGTTATACATACTTCAAAATTAATATGGGGTGTCAAAAATTACCATATATGCCATTCAAGCAAGCCTCAAAAAAGATACCAATTAAGTCATTATAATTTGAGTTACATACCCCATTAGCTGGTATACTTTAACAGCGTGATTTTCTCTACACACTCCATCTGTTGGGTACATCTAAGCCCCTCAAGCAATTCTTCTCCTTAACTTGATTAGTCAGCATTAGGTACACACACTCCCATAGCTTAAAATTTCTCTTCACATAATCCTTATGAGCTTATTTAGAAACACACAGTACATGGTGTATCAAGTCTTTAGGCACCCTAAAATCATACTATATCACTTAATTTATCCCACCCTTGATTACTTTTGCTCTTTTTTTTTCCCTCCAAACACTAACATGACTCCTTCACTTTTTCAACATCTTCAAACAACTACTGATGCTCTAGCCCTTGATCTTTTGGTTGAGTCTGATCCAGATTTTGATGCTGAGTTTAATTTTTTTTATATGTGTCACCTGTTAGAAAACTGCTACATTACTTCCTGAGCCCCATTCATTTTTTATCAACCATGATATACACTTCACTAACTTTATGAAATACCTGAACCCAGTTTTCAGCATTATTTCCAAACTACTTATCATAGTTTTAAATACCTACATGATATAACTTGTTATCATTCTATTTATCACAACAATTCTCATTGCCCACAGAGAGACCCTGCAATAAAAATATTTGTGGTTATTCTCCAATTTGGTTCAAATGGGAATGGTGCTGCCATAACTTGTCTCAAGAAAATTTTCTGTATCAGTCAGGGAACAGTAGATTTATACACCAACAGAGCCACCATTTCGATCTGTTCACTTCAATCACAATTCCTCACATGGCCAACTAAAAAGGTTAGACTGGAAAAGTCAAAGGTCATTCAAAATGAAGTATTCCTGGGATTTATTGGTTTTGTTGATGGCACAACCATCCCTTTGAGTAAAAATTCTGCAAAGGATTGAAATTATTATTTTGACTACAAAAACAGGTCAGTGCTTATCTATATCTTACATATTCTTACTTATAATAATAATCCTCTCGTAATTTTTCTTTATTCAGGTATTCTATTGCTCTCCAATTGGTTTGAAATAAAAATAAGAAATTTATTGCATTTTATGCCGGCTTTCCTGGTGCTTGCCATGACTATTTGGTTTTTAACAAATGATGATTTCAAAAAACCATGAGAATTACTTTAATAAAAATCAATATCTACTTCCTGACTCTTCTTTCACAAGTGGTAAATATGTGATCCCAAAATTTTGTGGGGCTGGTGATGAAAATTGTGAAAAATCACAATTCAACACTTATCTTTCCAATTGATGAGTAAGGATTGAACATGCAATTGGAATTTTGAAAGGTAGATTCGCTTCACTTAGGGAAATGAGTAGTCCTCTTTGAAAGCAGAAAGAGATGAAGGTTATGATCAATTGAATCATTTTATGCTTGATACTACATAATCTCCTTTCACACTTAAAGGATGAATGGAACAATCTTTATGATAATGAAATTCCCAAACCACCCCCAACTATTGAATCATCCTCCAGTTCTTCATCACAACCAGGTGGAATGTGTGCTAAAATTCTCTCTATCACTTTTGTTCACTTTGAAAAAACAGATTGATTATCTACTAGTACTAAAGCTCTTTCTTTATTTCTTCTTTAATATCATTATGAAAGTCTTTCAAAATATCTCGTATATTTTTTGGTAAATCATTTAAACTTAGTATATTTTTTTCACTTATTAAACTATTCATTTCTAATGAATGTTTTCCTACTCATTCTTTTAATACTTTAAACTTCTTATCAATTACCTCCATGATAGCTTCTTCTTGCATAGTATACTTGTATTACAATCTCTGATTCCAAATACTATCACTACGCAATATAGGGAGTGGACTTTCTAGAAAGTCCCCAACCTGAACTCAGATGGAACTCAGACTGAACTCATACTGAGCCCATACTGAACTCTACTTGAACACCCACCCAAAATTGTTCTTCTCAGTGGTTCTCATCCCTTATTGTATGGTTCCTTGATTAGTAGCTCACTGTGTGTTCAATCTGTGGTGGGTTTGGGTCCAAGGTTGCAGACTTGCTAGCAAGTCTGCCCCCCATATTGTGTGGTGACTGTGAAAATACTCATAATTAAAAAAATAAAAGATAGAAATATGTTTTCCTAGTCTATGTTTCAATGAAGTCCTCTCATAGCTTGTTTACAATAAGCACTAATAATTTATAGATTGTTCTATTATAAGTATTAGAAAGAAATATAATTCTTATACCAGTAGATTTTAATCATTTTTTTTACATTTTTATGTGCAATAAGATAATTAAAATTAAAAGAAAATATTTATGTGCTCTTTTAATTGTCCTATTGAATATTCAACTACTAAGAATTATTGCAATATACATTTATTCATTGCAATACATATATGATATTCTGGAACTTTTCATGATTTATTTCATCAAAATTTCATGTAAATATGGTTATTTAGTAGAGTAATCTCATGAGTTGTAATAATAAATCACTACTCAATAAATTTTTCTTATGAAAAACTTAAATTTAAGTTAGATGTAAAACTTTAAAGATAATAAATAAAACTAGTATAAATTTATTTAAAATTTAATTTTAGTGCTTGATTTTGCTTCAATGCTGTATTGTGGGATAATTTCAGTGTCAACTTGCGAATAAGCACCATATATTTCACAAAGTGTTAACATGTTAAAAAATGTGCTTCAGAAAAATATTTTGATTGTATTATTGTTCAAGAAATGAATGAAATAGGTAGAAGTGGTACTTCTTCATAATTCTATCAGTTTCAAATTAAAAAACTATTATATGATATTTATTTTGTAAAAAAGACACAAAAGGTACTTTAGATTATGCCTATGTAGTAAAGCAGCTGTAAAGGCAATCATATTTTTATTAAAAATAATATTATTTCATATTTAAAATGAATAGAAAAAAATTTTCAATTATATGGTGCTGAAAAATTAATTAAGTGAAATTTTTCAGGCACACTTTTTAGTCTTTAGAATAAAAGTTTTGATAGGAGTAATTTACAATTGAACACTTACACACATTTCTAAAATTAAATAAATGAGTTCAGGATCTATCAATGATTTATTGGAATAATTATATTCATGCTGATTAGTAGATCTTATATGATTTTTCTATTCAATTTCTAAGTGTATGAAAAATAATCCCTTTGATATTTTATTTAAACAGAAAATTTATAAATCTTCTTGAAATTGGACTTAACACAAAGCAATACTGGAATGAGTATATTGTTATAAAAATTTATTTAAATAGAATTATTTCAAATCTTCATTACATATTTAAAACAGAAAATAAATATTAAAATTTTACTTTTAATAGAAATATATATTGATTTAAAAGAAATTTACTAATTTATTTTTACAAAAATTTCAAGTTTATCCTGTGAGTCTTCCCTTAACCTTACAAATATAAGTCTAAGAAATTATAATGTTGCTCTGAAGACTCTATATGATGTGTACCTAAAGTAAAGAAATATATTTTTGAAGTACTTCAAATCTAAGCAAAAGAGCTGATACCTTTTTTATATAATATAGTTGTCAGCCAGGCTATTAGACTTACCCGGTAAAATAATTAATTATTTTACTGAGTTGAAGCCACACCTTTCTTCTTAATAATAATTATTTTTTTATTTACTTAAGTAGTACTTACAATTAACTAAGTTAAGTACAAAAAGTAGTATAAATAAATAATATAAATAAAATGTCCCTTACAATTTTACTCCCTAACACCGTGCTCAAAAGTAAATGTCAAAGGGAGTAAAATTAATAATAAATTTATAATATAAAAACTTTAAAACAATTATATTACCTCAGTGAGAGATCTGTAATCCCGTGAAAGTAATATAATTGATTATTTATTGTGTAATAATTGTGACAGTCCTAGGAATTCAAACTTGGTTGCTTATAAATTTGATGCCCTTGTTGACCTACTAATTTATTATTTTCTTATGTCATTTATGTACTCGTTTTTCTTGTTATTCTTTTCTCTCGCACTCACAGTAGACGGTGTAAATTCCTTACATTTTATTTTATCATATTTTGCCTATAAAAGGCCTCTGATTTTGTGCTTTTCAAACTATTCTTTTATCACTTTACTTTTATTACCACGTATTACAACACAAAACTTATATTTTATATTTTATCACATTAGTATTTACAAGAGCGTAATTCTAATCAATGAAATATAACAATATTAAAATCCTACCTCTTTTATTTGAGTAATGAATCACTTAGATTAAGAAATACGTACAAATCTTTGAGAGTCCATTTAAAACCTTGAAAATCTTTGAAAACTCCGTACCAAATCTTCTAGACCAAAAGCGTACCTTGACAATTGGGAGCCTTTCCAAATTATCGACGGCACAACAATATTTGAGGCGTAATCGAGGGGACCATAAGTGTGCGAGTACCTTTAAAGGACAAGAGAGCGAGAAAAAGACGAACGTCATACGTCACGTGACAAAAATATTTGCTGCCAATTGAGAATCGAACCGCGCTCTAAAAAATTAGTTCATATATTGACTAAACATTGTATATATCGTGGTAATTATTGATATTACTATCTGTGGGTTACTCTTCACTCTTCATTTTCTACGTATTTCCTTTTATTCAGCACTCTGTAAGTGGCATTAATGTGCTCATTTTACAGGGGGAGGTGTCTGGTAATTTGGAATATATTTCTTATTATTATATTTTTTTCCTGGTTGACCATAATAGAGAATTAAGTGTTCTTAGTCCCAGAAGTAATAAAATAATTATATATTAATATTATTTATTATAATTTTTTAGTTGACTTTGTCCTGATTAATTTAAATTTTATTTTTCCAGTTGACAAATTGTCCTGACAATAATATTTTTTTAATTAAATAAAAATTTATATTTAATTACTTCAGTTGACATTAAGTCCTGGTAGTTAAGTGCAATAAAATTACTTTTTTAATTAAATAAAAATTTATATTGGATTAATTCAGTTGACAATAAGTCCTAGTAATAAACTAGTTGATTTAAATCCTAAAAATAATTATTATTAATAAATTTTAAGTTATTTCTTCAGTTGATTATATTATAATACTGGTTTTAAATTATTTTTGAATAAATAAATTAATTTTATTTAGTTGATTTTTATCCTAAAAAATTTTTTTTATTTTTGCTAAATAAAAAATTAAAAATAAAAAAAAAACTAATTCATCTATTATCCCTTTTCTTCATTTCAGTTGACACTTAAAATGAATGACCAAAGTGGTTCTGCTGCACGTGAAGAAGAACTAGACTTGATTGACTATGATGAGCCTTCTTCTGTAAGTTCTCCTTTAACAAGAAAAACTTCTCAGACTAATAAATCCTTGCCCCAAACAGGATGTAGAGATGGAAGAAGTAGAAATCCTAGTGGACAAAACTCAGGAGCAGAAGCCTATAATAAACCCACCAGAAGAGCTTCCAAAAGGCTTCAAGATAAAAAATATGCCATTGCCCCAACAAATAAAGAATCTGTCATCCCACATAAAGGAGTTGAAGGCAGAAAGCTTGATATTAAAGGCAAGGGTAGATGCTCTGGAAGAAAAGGTGAGAAGAACAGATACTTTTCTTCAAGAGAAGAAAAAACCTCTTCCTCCCAGGGATCAACAACAATTGGCTCCCCAGTCCCAAGAGAAGGTGGAAGTGTCCAAGTGGCAGTGGGACTGGTTAAACACTCAGTTGGACTACCTGTCTCAAAATCAGCATCAGTTACCTCAGGCAGGTCCATCAAGGCCCAACCAGGTCAACCCCACTCCTCCCCACCCTTATCAAGCAGGCAAAAGAAGAAGAAAGCCCAATATGGTGATACCCAGCAAACCATGGTACATCCCTCTATTGATTCTCAAGTGCCTTTTCTTGTGGCTGATTCTGTTCTTTCAGGTAAATCTGAGAGGGAAGAAGACACCTTGAGACCAGTAGAGGCTGGGAGCAGTAGACAGATAACTCATTTATCTAATCCATTACTTTGAATTGCTACCCCAATGATTAACCCTGATATGGCTGTAATTGATGAAACTCTTGACCCTGAGTTCTATGAGATTCTGGAAAGTTACTCAGTTTCCTTATTGAGAAACCCTCCATATGTAGCAAGAATTAATGATGAGTACTTGAGAGATATTATTGCCAAACAAAATCATATAATGAAAAATATGCAATAGACTCAGAGATATAATAGTTTGTTAACTGATCAGGGTTATCAAGCATTAAGAAGTGAATCACAGAGAGTCTCTGATGAATTGTCTCATTACAAGGCAACCCATGAAAAGAAAGTTGCTTTATGGCAAAATATGAAAAATGATTTGTCTAAACTAAAAGATACTGTATCTACCTGTTGCCAGGAGGTCGAGATAGATAAGATGAATCTGAAGAGTTTGAATGACCATTATTCATCTTTTCAAAATAAAACTCAGTTATATTTTGCAACTATCAATGAGAGTTTATCTAGTCTTCCAAGAGTGAAAACAAGACTAACAAACATTGAAGAAAAATTGAACTCATTGTTGAATGACATTTCTGTGAAGGAACATATAGTGCAGGATGCTGAAATATTACCTGTAGCTAGTTCATCTAAAGTAAAATTAAATCCAGAAATACCTGTTGATAACACTGAGTTTCCATCAAAGACTGATGATACACCAGGATCTGCAACAGAGGGATTAAACAATGAGATTTCAGCCCAATTAGAGAAATTACAGCTGCTTCTTACTCAGAAACAAGCTAGTAGTAGGGAGACTCCTTCAAATCAAAAGAATTGGCCAAAACTTGACCAATATCCTACATTTGTTGGTGATTCTTCCTCTGATTGGCAACAATTTATTTGCAGAATTGATAACTTAAAAAATTCTTACAAACTCCCAGATGAGGAAGTTGTGTCTAAGTTAATTTCTTTATTTACCAATGTAGCCCTTATGTGGTATGAATCTGTCCTATTAGATGGGAATGATTACTCATGGGAGGATTGGAAGAAATTAATTAAAGCAAAATTTGGGGCTCCAAGTTTAGGATGGCTCAACAAAGGCAGTATGAGGAAGCTAAATATAGTTCTTCTACTGATAAACCTATTGAGTTCTTAATGAAACTTGTTAAAATCTTAAGAGCTATGGACCCAAAAATGGAGTTTGACTTTTGGAAGGACAGGATCCTCTATAAATTACCAATGTCTTTGAGAGACTTAATAGTGGCTAGGACTGAGTTCACCAGAGAACCTTCTTCTTTCATCAATACTTGTAATGAGATTCTTCTAAACAACAAGTATGATCCCAGAAGATTCATTCCTAGAACCACTTCGGAAAAACCCTCAACTTTTCAACAGAAACCTCTGGAAATGGTTGGGAAGCCTTCTTCCCCTGTTGCACCTAAAAAGTATGCAACAAACACTTGTTTCAAGTGCAAAAAACCTTGGCAGAAGGGCCATGTTTGTGACAAGAAGATGAATCTTGTAGAACAAACAGAGGAGAATTCTGATGACACAGTAGCACTGGAGGATACTTCAAGTGAGTGTGCCAGCAATATTTCATATGAATCTCAACAAGAAATCTTGATTCTGGAAGAGTATATCCATTATTTAAATACTATTGATATTGATAATAATGATTTATCTACAGTTGAAGATGCTGAGATCATAAAGAACATTGAGGATAGCTCAATTATTATTGCCCCTCTTAAGGCACCAGTCTTAATCAATGGAACCAGCATTGAAGTTGTTCTGGATTCTGGAGCTGGAGGAAGTGTAGTATCTGAAATAGCACTTGCTTCAGTAGATCAAGACTATAAATCTAAACTGATGCCTATCATTTCTGAAAATCGGAGAGGGTATGGCTCTGTTTTGTCCCCCATTGGTAAATACAAAGCCACAGTGTTTTTTAAATATAACCATGGTTTTGTAAGAGCTATTTGTGATTTTGTTGTCATGAAAAATGATAACTTGAGCAATTGGTTTATTGTAGGGAATGATATTTTAACCAAGTATGGCATAAAATTGGATCCTTCAAACCAATGTTTCACAATGGGGATGAATGGGAAGAGAAAATTTAAGATTTCCTCCCCTTCAAAATTATTAAAACCAGAATTGAACACATGTAATTCTGTGGTTCAATATAAAGGAAGATCTACAAAGGAAATGCATGCCCTTATGTCTGAAATTGACAATACTTCTCTTGAAGAACAACTTTCTGGTGAGGATAAAGATTCCATCATTAAGTTGATAAAGTCTTTTCCTATAGTCTTTGCTCATGGGTCACATGAACTGGGATTAGTTAAAGAGGAAATGAAACTTTCATTGTCTTGCCCATTAACTGATATACCACCTAAATTAAAGAAGAAGCCTTATCCTGCTTCTCCCACAAAGAGAAAAGATATTGAAGATAATATCTCTACCCTTTTGAAAATGAATATAATTGAGAAGGTAGTTGAAACACCTAAATATTATGTTATCTCACCTGTCCTAATTTCTTATGAGAAAGATAAAGCCAGGTTATGTGGTGATTATAGAGCACTAAACACTTATACTGTTGATGATATCTACCCTTTACCTAGAATTAGCTCTATACATGCTACTTTACAGGGTGCTAATATATCAGCTGTTTGGATGGTAACAAAGGATATCACCAGGTACCTGTTGAGAAAAATTCTCAGAACTTTCTGATTGTTGCCACTCATACGGGTATTTATAAGTATATTAGGAATCCATTTGGCCCTAAAAATGCCCATTCAGTTTTCCAAAAAGTCATGGATAACACATTCCATCAAGAGATAATTGAAGGATGGCTGATGGTTTATATTGATGATATCATTATATTCTCAAAAACATTTGAGGACCATCTTAACCACCTGTGTAAAGTATTCCAGAAAATGGATGAAATAAATATGACACTTGCTTTGAAGAAATGTAAATTTCATCTCCACTCTTTAAAAGTTCTTGGTCATTTTGTTTCAGGCTTACAGATATGTGTTGACCAGAACAAAGTGGCATCCATACAACAGGTGAAGGCTTCTACTACAGTGAGAGAGCTCCAAAGTTTTTTGGGAATGTGTGGATACTATAGACAGTATATTAAAAATTACCAAGTCATAGCTTTACCCCTTACCCAATTAACTAGAAAGGATGTTGCTTTTGTCTGGAATAGTGAAAGACAAAGAGCCTTTGACACTATGAGACACTGTTTGATGTCAGCACCAATTCTTGCTTTACCTGACTTTAATCAACCATTTGTTTTGTACACTGATGCCAGTTTCATTGGTCTTGGTGCTTCCCTCCATCAAAAACAAGTGATAAATGATAAAGTTTCAGAAGTGGTAATTTGTTATATTTCATGAACCTTGAGAAATAGTGAATTGAAATATGGTGCTACTCAATTAGAGTGTTTAGCTGTAGTATGGGCTCTAGAAAAGCTTCATTATTACCTAGATGACCATAAATTTGAACTTGTCACTGACTGAAGTGCAGTTAAATCCCTTTTAAACTTGAAAACACCAAACAGACATATGTTCAGATGGCAGTTGGCTGTTCAAGAGTACAGAGGGAGAATGAAAATTATTCATAGGGCTGGTATTGTTCACTCAAATGTGGATATGTTATCTAGGTTACCTTTGCCAAATAATGACTCTAATCATGCGTATGATCCTGAGGACGAAATTATTCATATACATGGGATATATGTGGTTGATATGGAGGAAGAGCTATTACAGCTTATTCTGGAATCATATGATAAGGACACTGACTTGAAAAAGTTATGCACCATATTAAATGATCCAAAGAATGCTTCAATACAAGCATGAATTAAAACCCTTCCACCAAAGTACCAGAAGGCTTTGGAAAAAGGTAAATTTTCAATTGATGAAGGATATCTATATTATAGAAGAAAGTTGAGTAATTTTATTGTTATTCCTCCTTCTATGAAAGAAATCATCTTTAAAATTTGTCATGATGACATATTAGCTGGACATTTTGATCTTGAAAAAACAATGATCAGAATTAAGAACACTGCTTGGTGGGTTAATATGTCTGAAGACACAAAATTATATGTTGAGTCTTGTGATTCTTGCCAAAAATCAAAAAGATTAACTGGTAAAAGAGCAGGATTAATGCAACATATTGAACCTCCTGATGCCCTAGATTATCATAAATATATTGAGGTAGATAAATTATTAAGGCTTTGTAAATTTGCAGTTATTACAGTCAATTATCCAGTTATATATAGTAATCACAAAAGAAGAAATGAAGCTAAATGGTTATATATGTAGATAGATTTTTTCTTCAAACTTAACTTGAATTTTTTACTTTAATACAAAGATATTTTTAATCTAAACAAAATATTTCACTATTAAATTTAAAAATAAATACAATAAACTTATAAAATACATAATTACAATTTTTTATAATTTCTTTAAATATTTTGTTTTAGTTTTCAACTTTTTCCTACAATTTTCCTATTATATCATTTATTTATATCATTTATACTTATCAGAAGCATACTGTCAATTCTTGTGTTAAAAAGCAAAATAGTATTTTGTTACCAATTATCTTATTATATTACTTTCTTAGTCTTAAAGTGCATTATAAATAAAAATATTAAATAAAGATGTATAAACTATAGGTTCAAGTTCCAAAAAATCAATAAAAGATAATAATAACTCATTTTTCATATTGGAAGAATAGAGCTGTAGATTGAGGGGTTGGAGTCTGATGTTAGCCCAAAGGATAAAGTACACTCTCCATTTTTTGCTACCTTGTTTGAGAACCTCACAAACTCTCCACACAACTTTTTCTTCCTTTTCATTTCTGTTAATTCTATTACCACTCCCCACCCTTTTATTTCCCTCCTGATACATTCACTACACCCTCTATGCTTCATAATCCAAGTTTAAGCCCTCCTCACTATTCCTTTCCACTCTATTTTCACTTTTAACACAACTCCTCCCATTTTGCAACCATCCTCATCCCTCACCACTGCTTTCTTGCCTCTCCCTACCCTACCCCACCCCTTTCAACCTTACCCTATCTATTTTTGCCTCAACTCCACCCCACTACTTTTTTAACTAATTAAAAGGCTTTTGCTTTCAACTCTCAATTTTTCACTCTTCACCCCAGAAATTCCCCACCCCACCTCAATCCACCCTTTCAATTTTCATCCAACCCCTATTGCTTTCCAACTCACCCCTTTTTCTGCCTATAGAGTAAAAGGGGTTTGAAGGGGAGAAAAAGGAGTGATATCAAGAAAGTTGGGGGGGGAAGTGGTGAAGAGTGGAATAAATAGGGTTTTCAGGGGAGCAAAATAAGTGAGGAGGGGTTTAATGGGAGGATTAGGGGTGTAGAAGGAGGAAGAAGGGTTTGGTATGGGACAGTTCTTGATAGACTAAAATAAAATATAAGAGGGAGAAAATTTTAGTTAGGAGAAGAATGAGATTTGTATTTTGAGGGAGAAAAGTACTTGTAAAGAACATTTTGAAACAATGTAAGCACAAAAATTATATAATATATTTTGAGACTTTGAAATCATAATGGCATGAAACATACCAAAAAAAACTCAAAAATATTTTTTAATATATATTAACCATTATTTTTATTCTCATAAAAAGTGAGTTTTTATTCTTTTGATATAATGAAGATCATAATAAGTTATATTTTTAATAGAATTGGCCCATTTACTGTTTTAACTTATATAAATATGGGATGTAAATAAATCTTAAAAATAGTTCTATTGACTAAATTTAATGTTAAATTATTTTTGAAAAGTTTTCCAACTTACAAAAATTCTTTGAAAATGGATAAATAAATAATAATATTGATTTATATAATGAGAAAAGGCAATTATTTCTCAATTTTTTACTGATAAAAATTTAATGAAATATAGAAATTTAATAAATATTTCTTAATGAATAATTTCTTGGAATATTGAATGTTTTATCTATATATTCATAGGGTGAATACCTTATAAATTTTCTTGAAATCTCTTATAATTCAAAGTATCTGAGAGTTTTATTAGATTCAAAAAATAAAATTAAAAATTATTTTTTTCAAAATCTTATGAATCCACAAGGCTAGATTGATAGTAAGGCTCATTTATTCATTTATCCCTTCAACAATTCCTCCAATTCAAGTATAAATATTTTATGAAATATTAATCAACTGTGTCTCAATGCAGGTTCAAATTATTTTCAAGTTATTTTCAAAGTAAATTCACTATTTCTTCATGATTGTTTTATCACTGCCTCAATGTGTGCTCAATTAGATATAAATTAGGGTTCAAGGTTGCGGATTTGCTAGCAAGTCCACTCCCCATATTGCATGGTTACTTTGATAATGGTTAGCAGAAGTAAAAGAAAAACTAGAAGTAGTAGGCCTATTTAAATTAAAACTGGCCTTGTGTTTTTTCTGTATTACTTTAGGATCAGATGGTGGAATTTATTTTATACAGATGTTATCAGGCTTAGCTCAAGTACAGAGATGTGAATTTCTCAATTAGTCTGTTATTTTGAAAAGCTTAATGGTTCATTATGAATTTGATTGTCTAAATCAAATTAAGTAATAAAATATAATTCAGTATTATTATATCAGTAATTTAATTTTACATATTATTAATGCTGTCCAGCTTTCATTTGGTAGAAAAATAGTATCAATGGTTTGAAAGATTATTTAAAAGACTTATACTGTACTAATAATTATGATTTATATGACTTATTTCACCATGTATACTTACTATATATACTTTATATTTATTCAAATTCGTTTGTCATGTGTCTGGAATACTTTATATTCTTAATTTACTAAGTCTTTTGTATCACCAGACTGATAAATTTGGATGAGTGTACAGATGCAGATGTGGAAAGCCTTGTCAATGTTGAACTGCATTCAGGAGAGTTCACATAGTGAAGTCTGTCTAAGAGTCTAAGAGAAGCATAGGGAGTAGTAAAAGGCAGATTTGAAAGAATGGGGAGAGGTTTTTCAACAGGTGGATTAGTTTTTTGTGGATTGGACCTTTTTGATCTACTTGATGGTGAAGAAGAGAGTGAATAAGAGGATAGTCAATAATCAGGAGATCTAGTGGAAGATCAGGAAAAATTCTTGTGAGAAGGTGAATGAGGAGGAAGTGAAAGTTTTAATTTCTTTTAACATTCCCTTTTTCTTGAATTGTAAGCTTCACAAGCTTTGTGTTATGATTTGGAATTCTTCGCCATGGTATTAAAAGTGAAAAGTTTTTTCATTTCAATGTACAACTTGTTGGAATAAAATTTGGAAGCCACAAAACTGTGAAGCTTCCAGAGGCCATGATGAGTCAAAGAGTGAATAGAAAGAGAAAGAAGAAAATGGAAGAAGTGGAATTTGAGTTGAAATTGGATGTTGGAAAAGATTAAAAATAAAAAATTATTAAGCAGAATGTATGTGAAGTGCTTAAATTTCAAAAATGCAAGTGTAAATCCATAAAGAATTTAAATTAAGAATGTGGAATAGTCCTCCAAAATTATAAGATGATGATTTTTAATGGTATGAGTCCTTAAGGAAAAATTACTGATAATGTGTATGGAGTGTATGTTTGGAAGAGAGAATACAAAGAGGGAGTCTCTAAATTTAGCTAAGGTAATTGTGGGGGTAGCTTATGAGCTAGCTTCTATGTAGAAAATTTATCCCAGGAGTTTAGTTTGTTCCTTTAAGTCATTAATAGTTTTATATCTGGCTCTCACTTTATGATTTAGGTTTTTAGTTCCCCAAACCTATAAAATGAGGGCTTATGAGTCCCCCAAGACTATAATATAAAGATTTTTAGTCCCCCAAGACTTAAAAATCTGTAATTATTTTAGGATGGATACATTCATTAAAATTGGACAATAGTCATAATTTTTATTATTTTTATATCAAAAATTCAGGCAAGAATGCAATTAGAGAAGATAATAAAGAGGTGAAACAAAATGTTCAGCATTAGCTTTGAACTGTTGGATGAAGTGTTTTCTTTTCTCAATGTCTTGTGGATCATTAGCAGGATTTTATTTGAAATAGTCAAGTAGAAGATGTTTTTGTTGAATCAAATTTTTTTAAAACCTGGTCTTGATGGTAGGCAGAAAATTGAGCAGAGATGGCTCAATGGTCCTTACATTTTTATCATCACTGTAAGATATAGGATTAATTCAAAGAGTTATCGGTATGGAAAATAATATGGAGAAGAAATATATATATATATTTACAATCAGGGGAGACAGGTTTGGCAGAAGTAAAAGTATTAGTGGTTTTGAAACTCTTTTTGAAGGTTTGATTCCTTGGGTAATCTGGGTATTAAAATGTAAGTCTTGGATAATATAGTTCCTGAGGATAGCCCAGGTCAAGCTGACAGTGAAGGTAATTCTGAGGAAAGGGGAATATTTTTGTAGCAAGTTTTACTTTTGGATTAGAAATCATCACATGAGGTTCTGTATGAGTGGACTGGTGTGACCATGGTGTAGGTATAATTTTTTTCAATGCAGTATTGAAAAGGACCCATTTCAGATAAAGTTTTTGTGAGAATTTTGAACATAAAAGTTGAGGATAAGAACATAATGTGGACACTCTTAATTGGAGAGAGGATGTGGTCTTCAAAAATCTGGATTGGCCTTTGTTGAAATGTTTGGGGTTGTTTGGTGATGAATTAAGTGGCATTATTGTCTTAATTATTGGTTTTTCTGGGTTCTTGTACTAAATATTTTAACCCTAGCTATGTGACTAAAACCATTTAATAGCCCTGGTACTTTTCTACATTTTATAAAGCAATGGAAATTTTCATATTCTAAGTTTTAGGGGGTCTTTTGGTCACTTTTCACTTTTCTCAAAAACTGTAGATATTTGTTTTTTGAGTTTTTTGGGTGAGTTTTAAGTTTTATGTTTAGGTTCTAATTAACATTTTATTGACCTTATTTCTCTCTATAAATAATTTCTTGAGGTTTTTTCAGTTTATTTTAGTGTATTGTGGATTTTTACTGGTATTATCACCAGAAAAAAAATATGGACACTTAATAGCAGGTGTTAATCTCTATCTTTGATTTAACTCAGTTTCAGCCTAGCTGTAGTTTTTCTGGAATAAAAACCTACTGAAAAATATGGTTGTTAGCTTGTGAAGAGTTAAATCTGTGTTACTCTTGAATCAATGATGAAGTAACTGTTGACAGGTGCCAGATGTTTTTTAAAGTGTATAGGAGTATTTTGACTCCAATGTGGGTTTCCACTCAAATTCAGGCATCCAAATTTTTTCAGGATTCTTAATAGAACTGAAAATATGCATTTTAAGGGGGGAAAATTTTTGGAAGTGTGATTTATGAATTTAAAAGATCAAGAAATCTGGAATCGGGCAAATTAGTAGTAGTTCTGTCTGTATATATGGAGTAAGATTGTTTGGGGAAAATCTATCTATAATAAAATTATCTGGTAATTAGATCACTGTTTCTCATTCATCTTTCACTGTTTTTTTTTCAAAAATTGACTTTTTCTGTTGCAAGGCTAGTTCTTCCTTTAATTTCAACTCTTGTAACTGTTTTTCTGATGTAGCTTTTCAGCCTGCATCCATTATTAATACTATTGTTTGTGCAAGAAGTGAACTGCTCCTCTTTTAGCTGGAGTGGACTCTATCTGAAATTAATGTTTGTTTTTCTTGTAGTCATCTGGTATTATTTCTTGAATTTTTAAGCAGTCAAGAATATTTTGAAAAGGGTAATGTAAAAGTTTTAAATTTTTTGTACTAAATTAATCTCACCTGGTATTTCTCAAAGGGACAGGGGTTTTACTCTCATTTTTTTCTCCAAATCCCTTGGTCAAGGCCTTTAGCTTGTAATATAGTATTTGCTGCAGTTTGATTAGTCCTTTGTAAAAAAACAATTTTTAAATTTTATAAGTATGGTTTAATGGTTGAATTAGACATAAGCTTCATATTAAGTGGGTTTAGCCATGTGATTGGTAATTCTCTCAAAAATAATCAAGACTTAAAATGCAGAAAAAAATAAGGGATATGACACCATAGTATGTACTTGTACCATACTTCCAAATCTAGCTTGTAAAAGTCAAAAAACAAATAGCCAACAGTTATAATCAAAATTAAAAACTCCCAAAGAGTACATAAAACCCAGAATCACAGAAGTTTTATCAAGAAATAAAATATAGAGAAACACCAGGGCTATCAAGTGCAGGAGCAACATCTCTACCATCTAAATATCAGGTCTAGGAGCGCAGAAAACTAAATTTAAGTTAAAATATTAAGCTTTGAAGTTACAAAAAAACTCAAAATATCACAAAATAGGCTTTTCAAGCTGTTGGAAAACCACAATGTGCATACTCATTTTCCTTGGCTGGCTGTGGAATTCCACTCCTCCAAATTTTTTGAAAAACACTTCCCATAAGACTGCAACCACTCAAGGATTACCCATACCCTTTTCCCCCTATGGAAACACCATCTGTTTTCTCAAGCCACCTGGATTTCACTTATCACCATGTAAATTTTCCTGTTAGCTAACTCATTATGTCCATTACTCCCCATTTGTACCTAGCCAATTATTCTGTCACGCCTTCATGCCTCTAGCTGAATGAAACTGTAGGAAATAGTAATAATTACAAAAGTTTTATTTCAATCATATTTTGGCTCAGAAACAGGTGCCCACCTCGGCATGTAAAAGAACTCAGAAGTATTTTTATGCACTTTAAAGGCCAGGGGAGAAGTAAGAGGGAAGGTTTATATTATTTTGTTGTGTATATAGTAAATAATAAAGCTTAATAAAACTCTATTTATCATAAAAACATCTGGTATCTAGATCTCTTTACCTTAATCTGTTTTAATTAGGTTTTTGCCACATTTTGGCTGTGTTTTCTGAAATTTAGCTCTTCATTTGATATCAACTCTTCCAATTGTATTCTCTAATTTAGATTTGCAACTAAAATAAAGTCAATAGATTTTTCTTTGCAATAAGTGCACTGAATCTTTGGTACTTGGTGTAAATTCTACTCTAAATTTCAGGTTTTTTTGGCTCTCAGTTATCTACTGGTGGCTACTATCTTGACTTCTTAAGAAGTCTAGAAGGTTGTTTAGAGGATAATTGTATAATTTCTTCAATTTTTCTAGGAAATTAATCTCACCTGGTATTTCTCAAAGGGACAGAGGTTTTTCTCTCAATTTTTTCTCCAACACCTTTGATCAAGGCCTATAACTGGTCTTATATGATTGTTTAAATTGAGTGTGTAACAGGGGCTAAATGATCATGATAAGGAGATGAAGTATTTCAATGGAATATATGTACTCAAAAAAGTGAATTTTGAGGTACAAACACACAGTTCAAGTACACCTGCCCTAGGAAGGTGTTCTTCAAATAAAAATTACTTACTTGTTATAAAATTTGTGGTGTGCTTGAGTGTTGTATATGCTAATGGTTGAGAACACCTACTATTTTAGTTTTTACTTCTTCAAGAATTTCTCATTTCTTCCTGTTCTCTCATGTTCTCATCCCAGATAAGGCAAGTATTACACTGTTAAATTGTTTTTTTCTTCTTTACTAAATTAAGGTATTAGCAAATAGTTTTTCATCAATAGGCACTGCAAAAAATATAGTTGCACCTGCTAGAAGGTGCCTATCTGTCAGTGTATTCTAGTACTTAAGTATGATTTAATATTAAATATTAATGTTCATACTACTTAATATTTAGTGATTTATGGATTAAATCTCAGGTAAAGACTAATAAAACTATTATTCTCAATATTAACTCAAAATATTTGAATTAGTGCCAACTAGTGGTGGAAAATAGGCTAATAAAATATACTTATAGCTAATATAAAGATAATACCAATTTATAAGGGCTTTTAAATAAATTTGTATATGCTAATAATTGTTTTAGAATGGTTATTTAATTTTTAGGAAGTAAGTGATGTCCAATAAGCTTCCAAATCCTCCTTTACTTATATCAAAATAACCAGAGTGTACAGACCTACAATCCAGATGATGTCACTTTTATCTCCCACAATTACAGCACTGTGTGTGCTCATTACCTCCCCATAGAGTCCAATTCCAGAATTTTTAACACCTAGACCTCCAGTAAAGACCCTTTATTGAAATTAATGATATCATACACCCATACCATAAATAGAGAAAACAGATAAAACTAGATACCATAAAGAAACAGGTAAAATAACTCATCCAAAAAGCATAAAATGAAACCCAAATCACATAAAGGAACAAAATCAACTTTCCAAACCCTTAACAACATCCCCAAGCATCCACATTAACCCATGAATTATATTGCAACACATAAATCTGTGAAAATCAATTAAAGGAAGCAGATTAAGTTGACCAAACTGGATATATGTGCCTGAAAAGGTGTATATGCTTGTGTAGGGATGGTGAGTCCATTGAATATGTCAAAATGACCTAAGATAAGCAGAAAAATAAAGCCTATTGGCTATTTATAGGATTAAACCTGTGTATAGACACTGAAAATGCGGTTTATGCATACATAAAAGCTTAAGTATGCCTATAATTACATAAGATTACTTAAGATAAGTATATTATGACTACATTATCATCTTTAAAAGTATTATGGGGCTATGTATGATATGTTTAAACTTATATAAGTCATTAAATAGTGTAATATATATATATATATATATAAGTATAATAACCATATATATAACTAATATAACCTAAATATTAACTTATAATCTTAATGCAATTAAGGTTATCTTATTTTAAAAATAATGAATACTCATTCCTGGGGATACCTAGGCTGAAACAATCACTATATTCAGTTTTGATTTAAAAGTATATTTGATTTGATTTTACATGAGCTAGTGTCGGCAGGTCCTCTAGAAGATTAATGAAAACAAGATGTAATATAATGGAGAAGAAGGGAAAAATAAAGAGAGGGCAACAATAGGAAGAGAGAAATGAAAATAATAAATTTTAAAAAATAATTAAAAAAACTGAGAGGAATACAACAATAATTTATAAGGAAATAACACAATAGTGGGGTCTAGTTTCTTTGTAAAACTTTATTTAAGTGGAAAATTTCTTCTCTCCACGGTGTGGTCTTCAAAAACTGGTGGAGCCCTTTGTTGGTCTATTTGGAGTTGTTTTGATGTCTTAAATGGCATTGTTTAAAAATTGGGTGTTTTTCTGGAAATATTTGGTGAATATTGGGACTACAGGGATATGTGTACTACCATTGGATAGCCCCAATTTTTCTCCAAATTTTATGTCTTGATGACATTTTTCAGATTTTAAGTATTAAAGAGATAATTTCTCATTTTTTCATTTAAAAAGATAGCTGTTTAATTTTGTTTTTTGTGTTTTACAGGCTAAGCTTAAGTCTTAGGGTTAAGTGCTTATTACCATTAGCTTAAGGTAATTTTTTTCTAAATTTTATTTCACAATGTTGTTATAGCCTAATTATTTGTTTTAAAGGTTTTAGTAGTCGTAGTAGATTTTTCTAAGTATTTTGGGTATTTTTGGGGGTTTTTGGTGGTTTTCTGGCTTCAGGGTGGTCCGGCCGCCTCAGGCAGGCCTCCTGACATTGGGCAGACCACCAGCCTTGGTGCTAGAAGGCTGGGAAGCGTTTCTAGAGGGGTTTTATGCAATTTTGCACTCTAGAACACCAAATTTGTTGGTGTGCATGGGCTTTTATATAGTGGTCTGTGTGTACATAGTGAATAAGCAGTGTGGGGCAAGTTTAATTATCATACAACCATCCGGAGGTGATATCCTTGTTCATCACTCAGTTTTCACTGTTTTTTGGCCACAATTAGCTGTGTTTGTTGCAAGGTTAGTTCCTAATTTAACTTAACTTGGAAACTGGTTTCTCTGGTATTGTTTTGCAAGCTATAACAAGTATTATTGCTGTCTCTGGTGTAGATTTGAAACCTACATCAAGTATCATTGCTTTCTCTGGTGTGGAAATTGTTCTAAATTTCATTTCTTTGGTTTGGTAGTCTGTCTAAAGAATACTTTCTTGGCTCATCATACAGTCAATCAGGGTGCAAAAAGGGATTTAGCAAACAGGAACCAACTTACTGTAGCAGGTAAATCTCACTTTATTTTTCTGAAGGGACAGGGGATTTTCTCTCTGGGTTTCCTCCAACACCCTTGGTCAAGGCCTATAGCTAGTACTATATGATTGTCTACATTTCTGGAACCAAACATGTGGTGAAACCTGCTAGTTCTTCAGAATCTCTGTTGTCTTTGAGTGGCTTCTGGGTAATCTATTCTTGTGGTGACTGTCAGTGGGGGGGAAGGTACTCCTACTGTGATGGTTAGGGAGTGTGTTAGGAAAAAAACTTGAGATGGTACCAAGTTCAATGGTGAAGATGTGAAGTGGTTTCTGTAGATGTATAAAACTTCTTCTGGTGTGGATGGTGCTTCTTACCTAGTCATGGTGAAGCAGATTATTTTCTTCATTGGTGATAGGACAGTGGAGAAGGAGGTTGTGGCCATGTCTGGCTACAAGAAGAGAAAACTGGAAGTGATTGTGTAGGAAGATGGTGGATAGATGGGGTATTAGGTTCAATATGGTGGATCTTATCAAGGTTTTCAGTAAATGGAAGTCTTATTGTGATGTTGGTAACTTTCACAGTTACAGGAAGTTTCTGCTACACTTTGATCCTGTGGTGGAATATTTGGTGGAAGTGGAGGAGCTCGCACATGAAAATGCTGCCAAGGATGTTTTTTGGTCTTCCTTGGCTAGAGATTTCAGGATAGATGTGTAGAAGGAGCTTTCAAGGAAAGACTTGATGAAGACTCTTTCCAATGGGAATCAGAAGTTTCCCGTCTTGGACAAGGTGAAGGAGGCTATTGAGGCCCATTTGAAGTTATTGGATCTGGACAACTATCATGAGGGGTGTGCCAAAAATGTCAGCAAAGTCAGTGAGGCTTTGGCCAAAGAGAAGAATAGAGTGAAGAAGGAAGAGAAGAAAATGATGAAGGTTCCCAAACAGGAAAGGGACCCAGTGGTGGAGCAGTTGGCTGATCTGACAAAACAGCTACATATATTTTTTCAGGAGGCTGAGAAGGCCAATAAGGCTCCTTCTCAGCCTAGAGATTCTGATAGGAGGGCTGGTAGGAATGATCCTTGTGTCTGCTCTTATTGCAGCAGAAGGGGGCACAAGTCCAATGATTGTTGGACTCTGAACAGAGATGTATCAAAGAGAAAGGTGGAGTTTGATGGCAGGGTGTTCAAGCTCCCTGATGATCCATTTTTGAAGTTCAGTAAGGGGCAGGCGCCTGTTGATTTGGTCAGGAAAAGGAGTGGTCTCAATCAGAGGAGGGCAAGGTTTGAGGAGATTTCCAATCAGGAGAAGTCTTCTTCTAAGGCAGATGATGATTTCAAGGGAAAAAGGGAAGAAGGTTAATAAGGTCTCTTTTTCTACTTCCTTTGGTGGATTGGAGTTGAATTCTTGTGGTGGTGGTGAATGCTTGGCTGGTGTTTATTATGTTGAAGCTGGAAAGGTGGGAAAGCCTAAGAGCAGTTCTAATGACCAACCAAAGCCTAAGCCTTCAAAGGTGGTTCCTAAGCTGAATGCAGCTAGGAAAAAGTACAGCAAAGAGGAGCTGTACAAGATGCAGAAGGAGATTGCTGATATGGCTTCCCCTAGGTTTATTGCATTGAATATGAATGGTGAGCCAATACTTATTGATCTTGATTCTCACTCTGAGGAGGATTTCCCTTTGGAATCATTGGCAAAGCCTGCTTGAGTTAGAGGTTCTGGTGAGTGATCTGTTTTGATTCCTGTTGATTGTAAATTTGTTGGTGGCTCTGGTCCTCAGGAGATTTCTAGGAGCAAGGTAGTGAAGCCAAGGGCTCACTTTGAGAGGTCATTAGTTTCTGGCCAATCTAATGTTATGGACTCTGTTCTGGAAAGGATGAATAAGGGTCAGGTTTCCCTTTCTTATGGTGAATTGTATGCTATCAGTCCTATGTTGGCTGATAGAAAAAAAAATTTATTGACCAAGAGAAGGGTTTCTTCTGGGGATGTGGAATACATTTTTGATTCTGCCAAGAAGTTTGGTGAGGGGTTGGAGACTCATTTTTCTGAACCTGGTTATTTGAATTTCACTCTGAATTGAAGGGAGGCTATGGAATTGGTTGATTTAGTTTCTAAGTTTAAATTGATTACTTTGTTTGTGGCTTCTCACTGGGACTCCCCATCAAGACAGGAATTTATGGAAATTCAAGAGGGATAGGTGGCCATTTCACTGGCTTGATTGTGACAACTGAATTTGTGAAGCTGGATGTTGGTGGAGCCTCAGGGAAGTTTCACTTTTATATTTCCAAATGTAATTTAAAGGCTGTTTTGGGTGGACCATTCTTGATGGATTTTCAAGTAATAATTGTTTAACAGTTTGATATGGGAATCAGTTTGTAGTTTACTGGTGAAAATGAAAGGAGGCTTCACATGAGGTTGTCATCTCATGGATATTAAGGTTGTGAGACCAGGCTTGGCTTGTCTTTATTGGCCCTGTGCATGGACTGTTGTAGGAGAAGAAGGGAAGTGGGTGCCATCTTTAGTTTTTTGGAGTTTGGCTCAGGCTCTAGTAAGAGTCTGTCTTTTCTAGAGTGATGAGGGCTGATTTCCCTAGTGCTACAACCTCTCCCCAAGATAAGGAAATCCCAGGTTGTAGTACGTCAGCTCCTTTGGAGATATACTCAGTGGATTTTCAACTTTCTCTTTTTAATTTTTCTCTTATCTTCAAGTATTTTTCTGTCATGCGCCATGTGACACTTAAGGCAAAAGCAGCTCATTAAATAAATAATACAGAGGTCTAAATACATACTCAAAGCACAGAAACAATTCTACATAGCAACTGCAACTTTCCTTTGTGTACTCACTATTCAACTGCGCTAGTCTAAACTTTAAATCTAAATTATTCAATCTCTCAATAGTGTTTGTTAGTCTTTTCTCAATAAGCAACACATAGCGTAATAGTTAATGTAATAGTCTGCTAAAAGGTTTATTAAGTATCTGTGGGTTATTATCAGTGGTAGTGAGCATGGACGGGATGGTTAGTAGATGATTAAAGGGTTAACAGATGGTAGTAAGGAGGGTCCAGGTGTAACGGGTGTAATTTTGATGGTTTGTGGTGTGCGGAATGATGGATGGGTATGAGGTCAATGTGAGGAGGAGTAATGGATATAAAAGGGGTTGGATTGTGGTTTGATATTCCTTTAGAATTAAATTATAAAACATATATATAGTTAATAGTGGTAAAGCTTCAGGTTAAATCATTATTATTGTACATTTCCTTATTTTTTTCAGTAATCATTTCTAAATCTTAAATTATTGATTATTGAGTTTCCAACCCTTTTTGAGATCTTAAAAATATTAATATTACCTTTAAATTATATTAGAATTCTTATTGAACATATCTCGAATCAGTAACTCTTCCTTTGAGTCATCTTCAAATCACTTAATCAGATTTCCTCTGTGTTTCGAAGAAGTTTCTAAACTCTCTACATCTCACTTCCAGGAACACCCTTGAGCTTGTGTGTAGGTCTCCCGGTGACAGTATAATTTAACTCTCCGTAGTTCTCACTCTTTGGCACTACTACGTCCTTTCTTCAGGTGTTTTAAATTCTTTAAATGGCACCTGTTCAATGCACTCCTCCTACTGGCGCTACTACTAGGGCTTGTGCCAGAGGCAGGCAAACAGCCACACGGCCTATTTCCCGCACTCACTCCTTGGAACCTCTTTACCTTAGGGAACAGGGACACTCAGTCCAATCTGTAGAAGACATCCCCCAGGATTTTGATGATTCTAGCGAGGAAGAAGAAGGAGAGGATATGTTGCATGAGGCACAATCTGCCACTTCTACTCACCCTTCTGGTCAACCTTCGGAACCTGGACCATCTAATTTTTTGGAAGACTTCATGAGACTTTTCATGAAAACCCTTTCCAATCCAACATCTTCGGAGGGATCTAAATTCAAAACTCCTTCCATGAAATCTCCTGATAAATTCAATGGAGAACATCCAGACAGATTGTGCCCCTTCTTTCAAACCTGCTAGCTCCTGTTCCATAACGACCCTCGTACCTTCAATAATGACCAATCAAAGGTTTTTACGCTTCTTCATTCCTAGCCAGAAAAGAAGCAAGGTGGTTCAAACCTTATATTCTCATGCTTTCTTCAACAGAAACCCATTTACTCATTAATAACTGGGAAAAGTTTCAAGACCAACTCTTTAAATTGTTTGGTGATCCTAAAGAAACTGAAAATGCAGAAATTGATTTCTATTTCCTTTGCATGAGTGATAATGGTAAAGCCTCTGAATATATCTCAAACTTCAGAGCACTTCAAACTCAAGTAGGTTGGAATGATGCTTCCATCAAGTATCATTTCAAAAAGGGACTTCCTTCGAGGATTCTGGATCAATTAAATCTTCATGGTCGGAAGATGACTACTTTAACAGATTTAATGGATCGAACCCTCAAACTCAACGGCTTTTACCAAGGAGGACTACAACATTGTCGATACTCCAACAAATTTCAAGGCCTAAATTTTAAATCGGGACCTTCTTCAAACCCACAGACAACTCAATCCTTCTTGACTCAATACAAACCCAATAAGGGAAAGACAAACCTTGACCAAAAGGCTTGACCCCAGGCGATATCAATAAGGTACTGGATACAAAAGGGGAACTTAAAGAAGCTGAGAGGAAGATACAAGCGGATAATGGGCTATGTATGTATTGTGGGGGTAAGCACAAGCTAGAAGATTGTGTAAAATTGAAGGAAAGAGAAGGTACTAGTTCAAGGTCAAAAAACTAGTAGATAGTTTACTTGTGTACAAAGCAAACTACCTCATCTCTCCCAGTGCAAAGAACCTCCATGTCTTAAGGACTGGAGTTGCCTTAAACCGCTTGAGATTCATTCTTTTAAAGGAGGATACCCACTTCAGTTGTCTTATAGACTCTGGAGTTTCAATTTCTTTTGTCAGTTTATCTTTTACCGAGAAGTTAAATCTGACATTCACAGATATTGATTGAACTTCAATTTATTTGGTCAAATCAGAGGAGCCCAAATATTGGGTAAGTAAGAAAGTTTTATGGGCTTTCAACTTTCTGAATTTTCCCCCCTTTGAGTGGGAATTATCAGTCTTGGACGCCCCAAGAATGGAAGATACCATGTTGGCCATGACTTTTTAATGCATTGGAATCCTGAAATTGATTGGTCACGGGGATTGATCACCCCACGCGCTAAGTATATTTCTGATTCTTCAATGCAGGTCAATAGGTAGTTAAACAACCCGCCTGAAAATGTCCTGCTAGAGGACAAATCTATGCCAGATGACTTGAAAGCATCTGATCTTTCTCTAAATAAGAAATTAGCTAGCCCTTCTAGCTCAATCACTTCACTTGAAGAGGATTTAATTTCCTCAAAGTAGTCAAATTATGCTCTCTAAATTCTGGTCTTCCCTCGAAAGATTCTCTTGAAGATGATGAGGACAACCAAATCAATGTTGAAGCCATTAAATCAACTCTACCGGAAATCTATCATTATTTGCTCGATGTTTTCTCAATCCGCAAGGCTGATATATTACCACCTCATTCACCACAGAAAAAATGGGGGGGTATTGCTAGCAATACCCCTTTCTTGAGCTCCGTTGAGCCACAAATCTATGCTTGAATTATGCACACATCATCACCATGTAGGAAATTGTTTGGCCTTACATTTAGTCAGAGATTTGTCACAAATTGAGCTCAAGATGAACCTATATTGATCACCGTTTGATCTTGTAAAATCCTAATTTGATCATCAGTTAAGCTCCCTTTGATCTCACTTTGATCTAACATAAGCTTTTGCATATCCAATATGTCAACTATTCACTTTCAAAAAGATTCGTAATGAATTTCACATGGAATATTAGAAACGAAACCAGTAATTTTGAGTAAATGTCTCATCAAAATGATTAATCTACAACAAAATACCATCAAAATTCAATCTGATTACTGAAAACTTTTGTTAAAATGACTAATAGATATTTAAATTGGAAAATAATATTCCATTTCTCAATTTCAAATTCAAAATATAAATCCTCGTTTGAAATGTGAATTTTGTAGATTCCTTGCCTTCCTATATTATGAGTAATATTTGAGGTATTTTACACCTTTGTAAATATGGTGTTGTGCTGCTAGAAATTATCTCTGTTTCAATTCAACTTTATTGAAGCTTGATTCCAGAATGATACATATTTTATAACTATTTTGAGAAAAAAGTCACTAGTAATGAATTTAGCCTTTTATCTGTCCTTTATTAAACCTCACTTAATCCTACTTAAATCCAAATTGACCCACAAAAACCTTATTTGGGATATTTTTTATCCCAGGATGATTCAAGATTGGAGCAAAATATTATTTTAAATATCCAATATGCCTATTGATTAAATTTCTTCAAGCTTACTTTAAATTCACATTAACATTAACTTTCACAGGAAATATTAAACACAAATCTTGAAAATATAGTATTTAAAATCATAATAAATATAATATAATATGCTTACAACAAAATTTTCTTTCTGGATTAATTGAAACAAAAAATTGTTCATTTGTGAAAATAGAAAAAATAATATCCATCCTGAATTTAGAATTCATTTTTGAAAATTTAATGCCCCCTCACTTTCAAGTTTATCATTTATTTCGAAAATTATATTTTTAATAATTTTGTGAATAGTACACCTGAGATATAAACTTGGGGATATCAAAAACTAAAACATCAGCAAATTGAAATGTTTTTTATTGTTATGAATGGAAATAATGATTGAAAAACACCATTAGAGCAAGTTTGATTTTGAATAATAGGCATACTTTCTCATGTAAATTTCAATAAAAATAATTTTTATTCTTACTTAAGTTGCGGTGGATACATTTGAGCTCAAAAAGTATTAAAATTGATAAAATAAGACTTCTATAGTTCATATTCAAAAATGAAATCACCCTTCATTATCTACCTGTAAACTATTTTAAATTGAATAATTTCAAAGTCAGTATTTACTGATGTTATTTTTTCTTTTAAAAAGTTTATTATATAGATTAATACTCATAAACAGTTGACATAGATGTTAAATTTATATAAGCAATCTTTAATTCATAAAATGATAAAACTATCTTTTATGTAAAAAGTGATGAAGGAAAAAAATATTATTAAATTTTTGATGCACTATCAATAAAATTGAAGATAGAGCATATCAAAAGTTTAAACTTAATTTCAATTTTGATATCATCATTTTATTTTATTTTACTTGAGTAGAAAACAGATTTTAAATCTCAATATAATTTTAAATCCCATTAGTTTGTAGATTTCAACATTTGAAACTATGAAATAAATATTTATGAAAGAATTTTACAATATTTGCCCTTCTAAAAACTCATAAATCCAACTTCAAATCTTCTAACCTTCACAAGTAACCACAATGCATTCTGAAAATACTCTATATTTTAATAATTAAAGGTAAATAAAATTATGTTTTTATTCTTTATTTCAATTTTTGATAAATAATATATATATATACATATATATATATATATAATTTCTTAAAAAGTCTAAGAGGGAACTTAATAGTAGTTTTGGCATTAGATATATAGATTCAACTTTCAAAAAATTTGTTTGGAATAAATTACAAAGACAAAAAGGATATATTTTGATGAAAGAATACTGATTTAGGTTATCTTAAAATATTATTAACCATTTTTATGGAATATTAATCCATGGTTATCATTCTTTATGATATTATCATAGAATTTTTTCCTTTTTTAATATAATGTTTTTCTATTGTGTGGTATGTAGGCTAAGATAAGTTTAAAAGATTTATTGAAGATATATATACCAAAAACAGTATAATCTGTAGATTTATAACTATAACTTACTTTTCTGATGTTTTACATCATTGATAAGTAGCTCATGCATTACACAAGTAAATAATTATAGTCTCTGGAAATAATTCCTTGTGAATTTCAAATTTTTTGTTATTCTTAAAATCATTACTCAAATAAACTAAAATTTCTTCAAATATTGATTGAAAGAAGGAGTTACAAAATCTTATTTTGTAGTTATAAAAGTTTGAGTTATTTTTCATATTATCAAGTATAATGAACATTTGTAAATTTTAACTTGAAAACTAGTGATCATAGCAAAGTAATACTGGAAGAATCAGATAAAAAGGGTGGAATAAAGTCATAGCACAACAGGAAATGATACAAAATTGTTGATTTTTATCTCATAAAATTCAACTTATTTTTAACATATTTTACCACCTTTAGATAATGTTTAGTGGATTTTAACATTATTATAACAAGCAAACTTAACAATGTTTTGATTTTTTTAACAAAAATAAATATTGTTAGATCATTTTTTTAAAAAATATGACTTATTTTTATGCTTTATCTACAATAGTTAGTAGTTTTTTTTGCAGAAATTACTTGTTTTGATATTCTATTTTTGAATTTTTTAAGAGACTTCATTGCATTAAAAATTTGTAATAATTTTTCATTAAAGCATCATATTTTAAATCTAGAGAATTGGTTTTGAAATAATATATATTTTCATGTTAATTGACTCATTATTTTTGGATTGATAAATTATGTTAAAATTGGGATTGCTTATTTCTAGTGAGTGTACATCATAGTTTGTTTTCAAATCAAAGATTAATAAATGGTGAAATTTGGTAAAATTCTAAATATCTTTTAAACCTTTTTGATTTAAATAATGTTTAATGTTATGTAATCATTCTATAAATAGAACATAGTTAAAATCTGATAATGGTACATTGCTTTCAATTTCTAATAATAAAATTCTATTCTACTTGAAACAATGTAAACTAAAGCTTGGTATCTCATAAGAAACTCACAATTTTCAAAAATCATATTTCCAACTTTTTAAACATGATACACATTAAAATATATTTTTAGAATAATTTCCTAATTAGTTTCAAATACTAGAAAATAATGACCTCAATTTATTTTAATACTTAAACCATTCTGATGAGTGAATTTCACAATCCTCTAAGTAACATATGGTTACCATTTATACACATATGCATGATTTCTCCTTTTGTTTAATTTTAGCTGAATCTAAAAAGTAAAATCACATGTTGAATATCATCTATAGATAAACTTCTTATATTAGAAGCTAATATTTCATATGAGAAATTTGTTATTGAGTTTGGGAAACATTAATAAGTGTTGGGTATTATAATTGAGCCATTTATTCAAGTAAATAAAAAAGGATGACGTTCTAAATATTTCATATATATATATATATATATATATATATATAATAAAAATTAATTATATAGTAGCATTTAACCATGTTTTTATACTAATGTCATATAAAAAAAGGGATTGAACTAAAACTTTCAGTAAAGAAAATAAAAATAAGATAAGTTAATATTCTTGTTTATATTCTCATATTTTTGAAATGGCTTACTTAAGGGAGAAAATTATTTGGTTTTAGAGTACAAGAATTTCTAGATAAAAATCTTCACAATATAGTTTGACCCTCTCAAAAAGAAAATTCCTCAAATTTTACTATCACATTTTATATATTAGTTAAGTAATAGAAAATGGAGTAGTGTCTTTGAAAATGAAGGTTTAGAAAATGAAATATATGATTTAACTTTATAATATAATTTTTGAAACAATAAATCATTTATTCAAAAAATATATATATCTTACAATCAAGATAGCAGTATTAATTAAGAAAATCTAACAACTTTGGAAAGAAAAGAAGAAAAAAAATAATTAGTAAAATGAATAAGTTATCTTTAGAATTTAAGGAAACTTTATAGCTCTACCTGTAAACTAGCCTTAAAGCAGGTTTATATTTAACATGTGGAAATTCATAAATAGTACCCTTGCATCATGAGAGCAGAATAAAAATTATGTAATTTTATTTTATTAATTTATAAAAGTATTTTTATTTTTGGATTTTTCATTAGTATAACTATATATTTTTTAACCTTTTTGTTTTTCAGAACATAAGTTCAAAGCTTCCCATCACTACTTCAAGTTGAAGCTCCATATGATGTAATAAATGAGTGATATATTATAATAAATTTCTCTAGAGACTTTTCAAAAATGGTGATTACAAATACTTATGATCATTTTTTAAAATTTTTATTATTATTCTATCTCTTGAAAGGAGATGGCCATATCTCAATTTAATTAGTTTTTCCTCAGAAAAATTTATTCTTTATCTAAATAAAATTGCATCAATATAAACTAAGTAATAGAAAATGGAGTTGTGTCTTTGACAATGAAGCTTTAGAAAATGAAATAAATGATTTAAATTTATAATATAATTTTTGAAACAATAAATCATGTATTCAAAAAAAATTATATATCTTACAATCATGATAACAGTATTAATTAAGCAACTCTAACAACTTTGGAAAGAAACAAGAAAAAAATAATTAGTAAAATGCATGAGTTATTTTTAGAATTTAAGGAAACTTAATAGCTCTACCTGTAAACTAGCCTTAAAGCAGGTTTGGATTTAACACGTGGAAATTCATACATAGTACCCTTCCATCATTAGAGCAGAATAAAATTTATGTAGTTTTATTTTTTTAATTTATAATAGTATTTTTATTTTTGGCTTTTTCATTAGTATAGCTATATATTTTTTAACTTTTTTGTTTTTCATAACATAAGTTCAAAGCTTCCCATCACTACTTCAAGATGAAACTCCATATAATGTAATCAATGAATGATATATTATAATGAATTTTACTAGAGACTTTTCAAAAATGGTGATTAAGAATACTTATTATAATTTTTTAAATTTTTATTATTATTCTATCTCTTGAAAGGAGATGGCCATATCTCAATTTAATTAGTTTTTCCTCAGAAAAATTTATTCTTGATCTAAATAAAATTGCATCACTATTAACTAGATGTTATTATACAATTTTAACAATTTTTTTATCTGAACATAGTTGAAAGTATGTATAAATTAAAGTGTTTCCACATAGTCTTACTATTATCCCACCATTATTTTCACATTTAGATTTCATTATAACTGTAAAATAAGTTTTTCAATAATTTTAATAATACCTTAATATTTAATAATTTAGTTACATAGTAGATTTTTTATCCTTTTTTTATATGAGGCTTATTATTAAAACACTACTTTTAGATTTTATCCATTTTGATGTCTGATAATTTAAATTTTCATTTAACTACCCAAATTATATCAAAAAAAATTCCAAAGTATATTTTTTTAATGTACTCTTTTTGATAAACTTATCATTTCTTATAGGTTATTCTTCAACTATTTATTGTAATTAACTACCCACTCATTTATGGTCTGTTATTGTTGTTCATTACATACAGACAAAATAAGGATACTCTCATATTATATTGGAGTTTTAAATTAAAAAGTAAATACTAGTGGCTGGTATTAAATATGAAGTTGTTATAACTAAGTTGAACATTAATTAATTATTAAATGGCATTTTATATTACAAATTTTATTGAATGTATATAAAAATAACACTCAAGAAATATATATAAGATATATATATAACCATTGTATATCAAAAATGAAGTACTTATCAACATGGTCTTTTTAAATGATTTTCAAATTTACTTAAAGAGACATTAATATTACCAATTCAAATTTTATATCAGATACAACAATATTATTATTTCATTTTTAATTATTTTACAAAAAATTTGAGTTTAAAAGTAATTTAATTCAGTATTTAATGAATGTTTTTGAAAAATATTTTTAAAAATAGAAATAACCCCTCACAAAAAAAAAATATAATTTTTTTTACTTACAATTTGCACCATATTTCTACCCTTAAAATATTTGTATTCTTCTAAAAAAAATATTTTTTAAATAAATTTAAAATTTTTTCATTATTCAATTACAAAATGTCAAATTTATAATTTATTTTACCTTACTAAAAAATTTAGTTGAAAATTTAATTTTGTATTTCCAAAAAATAAACTTAAATGTCAAAAATTAAAAAAACAAAATTATAAATATAATTATGAGAAAGAGGTAGATTAAATTTATAATATTCATATAAAAAAAATTCATATATTTTATGGTGTTTGAATTTTAAATTTAATGTATTAAAAAATAATTATTAAATAACCAAGCCAAATGAAATTGGCTTGGATTTTTTGTATCACTAGAACTTATTTTTTTTCTTATACTCACATTTTAATTTTAATTTTTTTTTTCTACATTTCTCATTTTTTTTTTATGATTTTAAATGTTTTTAAGACCGAAGTTGCTTTCAAACAACTTCGGTCTAACGTTTCTCTCACTTTCCCACCAGATTGCACCTGGTAGGGAAAGTCGCTTCCATTTTAGAGACCAAAGTCCCTTGCAGGGACTTTGGTTTCTCTGTGTGCATTGCACAGCCAGAAAAAAACTGGCTGTGCAATGCACTGCATGCAGCACATGCAACACGCATCGCTGCTGCAAGTAATGCGCATTGCATGCAACGTGCATTTCTGCTGCATGCAGCGCGCATTGCACATGCTGCGCATATCTCATGCAGCTGACTTGATATCAGCTGCATGAAATATGGTAGCGATTGTGCAACGCGCGTTACTTGCAGCAGCAACGCGCGTTGCACACTGCTTTGGCCACCTCCCAGCCTAGTAAATTAGCTGGGAGGGTGGCAAACATTACAGCAAGCAATCGAAGTCGCTTTTAGCAACTTCAATTGCTTGAAAGAGACACTTCCAGCCAGGGGAAACCTGGCTGGAAGTACTAAATTGCAATGTAAGGGACCCAAGCCAATTTCAAAGGCTTGGGTCATAAATTAAGGTTTCTAAAAAGCAGCCAGTATAAGTCTGGCTGCAATAAAAAGTAAATTTTTTAAATAAAATACATAAAAAAATAAAAATTTTTTCATATAAAATATACAACACTCTTCAGCCAGTAAGAAACAGCCTTCCATTGTTACACATAGAAACAAAATCAAATGTTTCTTTCATCAACATTGGCCATGTTTCAATATTTTGAACCAAGTAAGATCAGGAAAAAGGTCACGGCAAAAAAATTGCATAATTAAAAGTCTTCCAATTTAATATGGTGCGGAGGTTCATATTTTAGAAATAGGTGGTGCACATTATAGTTTCCTTTAAAAAAATTCAAAAATGAATTAATTTTGGCGCAATGTAGATTTAAATGTGATGAGTGTATGTTTTTTAGCTACGTGAAACATGGTAGCTAGAATTATGTGGCGTCAATTTTTTTTAGATGTGAAATTCAGTGTTCCACAAATGTGCATCTGTACAACATGCAGCCAAGTAAATTCTAGCTGGAATTAGTATATGCATAGGAAAAAATGATCATGCTGTGTACAGTGCCTTGGCAACATCATTCTTGGAATTTAGATGAAGTTTATCATATGACTTGGAGAGCTGCATTTTTTTGAAAATGTGATCAGTGAAAATTCATGATATATACATCTGTTTGCCACCCAATTTATTTTTCCTTTCTCTTTCTCACTTACCTTTTTCAAAAATTATCAATCATATTTTTGCTTTATCATTTTGAATTATTGGTACTATTTTCTTGACCTTATCTGATTACCGGTAAGCAAATTTTTCTTGCTATTGCATTTCATATCATTTTGGTTTGTTACACTTTTTTACACTTTTGACAAGTTAATCTAATGATTCTAATTCTGAATTTATTTTTATGGTATCTTTTACTGTACCCTTTCGATTCATTATAAAATAATTCTTTTTCAGTTAACTTAAAGTTTTTTTATTTGTTTGTCAATTTACTTTTCTTTATTCCTTATCAAAAATGTTCAATTTATTTATCTAACCATTTATTTTTTAAAACAGTGATTATAAAATAAACTTTATAATTAATTTTGATCAATCAGCTACAAATGGAAGAAGATTTTATAGACATGTAAGTTCATGTTTTGCTTATCATTTTTCTATATTTCTTTAATACTTTCTCAACCATTATATTATTAATATGAAAAGTAAAACATCATCTCGTACTTGCTGAAAGCATACAGGATAATGTTTTGCTTTTCATAATAATAATTAGATCGTTTGTACTTTACCTTTAATTTATTGATTTTTAAGTTGTTTCAAAGTCTCGTACTTTCTGAAAGCATACAGGACAATGCTACAATTTAAAAATTAATAATTTATTGAAGTATAACTTTCTAAGTCAATATATTGATCAGAGCAAGATTTTTCATTTTATATATGTGGATATCATAATTCCGTAAATTTTTTAATATTACTAGTGTATTGGAGTTATACTTTCATTATATTATTAATATTAAGTGTAGAGCCAAATCTCGTACTTGCTGAATGCATACTGGATAAAGCTATACTCTTTATATGTATAATTTAATAAAGTATACCTTTGAAACGCTTTCTTAATATTTGAAATAAAGAAAAAGTATATAAATTTACTAATATGTAGATATGCTAACTTTTGTATTTCTAATATTGAAGATATGATAAAGTTAAAGGTATCATTTACTGATAATTGAAATTATGTTACTATTTTCTAATTTTTGATTTTTTTCTATTTTAAATCAAATTGAATTCTCTTAGGATTGAACCATCAATGAGTAACGATTTGAAAAAAAACGGCCAGGGAAGAACTCTAACAATAGGTGGGCGAAAGACATTGCTACTGGAATGAAACTTGTAAATGCTCTTGTAATGGATACAAACGGGAAGAAGCCACATTTCTATGCACGATCTTATGCAAATAATATGACAGATTGCAATAATTATTACAATTTTTTTCCTGGATGTAGTATTTATAAACCAAAAGGTGTCTTAATACCTAATGTTCTTGTGCAGACTTTTGAAATTCATGAGCTCAAAGAACTAGATATGTTAGAAGCTACGGTGAGATGCATTAAGGATCTTTCTTACTGCGAACATGAAATTAAAAATAATGGTTATCATCAAAGAGCTGGTGGTTTTGGAAAAATGTTTGGTGGTGGCTTTATTTTAGATAGAAAGAAATCTTTACATATTTGTAAGTATCACTTTTTTTAATTTAAATACTGAATTTTTGAATGCTTTTCCTTGCAGATGAATACACTGATGATATTGTAAAAACGGATGAATATAAAAAATGAATGAAGAGGATTGCAATGTACTTTGAATATTTTTTTAAAAAAATATCATATGTAAAGTACAATGAGGCAACTAATCTTTGCGCAAAACTTGGTATTCCTGGATTTTCAAAAGTTTCTAGTGAAGAAGAGGGTGTACCGTTTGCTAGTAATTTAACTTGGACATCTGGAGGGAATGGTAATGGGTTCTCTAATGAGGTTCATCTCGATAAGGATGCAAGTGAGTATACTTTAGGAATATTTTTTCCTAAAGATACAGAAAAAAACACCATTCATACGAAGTATGATAAGACCCAACCACGACAAATAGGTGGAGAACTTATGTTTCGCGAAATTCGAAGTAAAATCAACTTTGAAGCAACTAATGGAATAACAGTGACATTATGGCCTGCCAATCAACTAAGGCATTTTACCTCAAGATGTCATGAAATTCCTGGCTTCACTAGGATAGGTTCTTCTATTCAAATCAGCACTAGACTTTTTCATGCTATAGAAAAGCTTAATGTTTTTGATATTGATATTTCAGAATACTTAGAAATTAAAAAAGAAAAATTTAGGTTAGAATATTTGATTAGTGCTTTGAGAGTTTTTTTGAAAAGAGATGACTTAATAGAGGAAGAAATAGAATCAGCAAAGTATTATTTATCTAATGTTAAGACAAATCTAAAAAATCTAGATATATAAATATTAAAAATTTATATTATATATACACAACTTAATGCAAATTTAAACATGATAAATACTGGGAGTAGCTGTAACATTTTCAGTTTTGATAATTATAGTATTATCTATTTTTTTTATTTGTGAAATAAAATAATTTTTTTTCATAATATTATAAGAAAATTTGATTTACTTTTGAGGAAAAATATAAGTTGTGAAATCTTTAAATGTCATTTTTATTAAATTGGTAGCAAAGTTTCTAAAATAAAAAAAACTATAATAAAGAATTTGAAATATATTAGCCATAAAAATGTGCTTTTAATGCTACCAAATTAACTGTATAGTATTTTAGGTCAAACAGGCTTATTAATAAAAAAGGTAATAATAAAGAGTTGAAGAAAGAATTTTGAATCAATAATAGATTAAATTGTATTTTTTTAAGAATGTACTCATTTAATTATTTAAATTGTTCTACTTCTGATTAAAAATGTTACAATCAACGAAAATATTTGTAATAATTAATAGATTATATAATATTAAAGGTAAAGTAACAAAACTAGAGCATTTATCATATTTTTATATAAACAATAAAATATTTAAGAATTTAATACAAGTATTTGAAATCATATAAATAGATTTTAAAATCTTTGTTATTGCTGGACTTACAATAATTTTTTTAATAATTAATTTAGAAAATCATGTCAAAGGTTACTTAATAAATTTCAAAGATGGTCACATTTTTGACATATTTGAAGGAAAATAACTTGAATTATACAAGATATATCATATAGACAGAACTTTATCTATTTACATGTTGGAATATTAATTTATTGAAAGGCTATGTTTAGCAAAAAAAGGTGATACTGGATGAATGGAGCTCCAGTGATTAAGAAAATCTGCAGAAATAGCCCTAGAAATTCGCGGAGGACTTGGGGTATCAAATTTTAAAGGAAATGGATCACACTTGCCTATAAAAGGTTTTATTAATGTTAAAATATAGTTATTTAAATTTTTCCAAATTATTTCTTCCATCAAATGATTTTTTTTTTCATGTAAATTAAGAAACTTAACTTCTGATATTACCTCCAAGCAATCAGCTGCTGAAGCCAATCTATGATCTTGAGAGCTCAGAAATAAACCACGGACACCATCAATTATATAGAATGTGAAAGATTGATATCGGTGGTGGGAGTATTCAGAATTTATTTTGTTTAGTGCAGCCTTTTGTTTCTCTCTCATTATAGTCAGTTCAGTATTTTCGTTTTTCTCACTTGATTGTTGAGCTTCACTAGTCTTGCCACTTGATATTGTTGCAGCACAATATTTTGATTTAAGAATGATAATTGACATAATTATATCAATGATAATATTGCTGATTTGAAGAAGAGTTGACATTGATATATCACGGGTTTGAAGTGCAGTGGGACCAACTTCTAAGCCATCAGAAATCGGACTCTTCAGATTTGAAAGGTGAGCTAGAAGCTGAAGACCACGTTCAATTGGACAATCTGAGTTAATGTTTTGATGTGATGGAAGCTGGCTGAATTCAAGTGCGGTCAGATAAAGTGAAGATGATATAAGAGATACCCATGAAGAACGGCAGTGGTCACTTGGGATCATTAATCTCATGAGCATTCGGATAAGATTGGATTCAGGGTGATCCATTTTCTTTGTTGAGGAAAGAATTTCAGTATTTAAACCATCAGGATCACATAAATCTTCCATTTTTTTGAAATCAATATTATCGAGTACCCATAGCTGTGAGCTATCAATCTATAAAAAAATATTTGCTACAAAAGGAAAAAAAAATAAGTAAAAGAACAAAAGTCAAGACTAAAAATTATGGTAACTTACATAACTCAGTAAGTTTTGAAAGCCAATCTTCTCCACAAGATTTTTTCCAATAAAAAGTAAACATTGGAATATTTGACATGGGTTCTTGGGAAGAAGTAGAAGAGCTTAATTCGAGGAGAGTAACAATTTCCAACCACGACCTGAGGACCTTTGCCGTGCTGATTCTACCTTTATAAAAATTATGAATTTTACAGAATTCCTCCTGCAAATCAGATTCTTTTAGAACTGAGGGTGAATAAGTTAGAGGTTTTTTTGATATCTTGATTGGAGTTGATTTCATTGGTAGAGAAGCTTTCAAAGAGGCCAAAGTAGGTAATTTAGGAGGTGATGGGTATTGCTTCTTAGAAATGAAGGAATTTGGTGATGAGCTGTTTGAATCATCATCTTTATCAAACATATCAACATGTCTTGAAGAAGATTTTAAACTTTGCTTTTTTTGATGAACAAGCATAGCTTCATATTCTGATAGTTGATCATCGCTATTTTCATTGCTCTTTTCATCATCTTCATCAGGGAGAGGGCGTTTATGGATGGAACAATCTACAGCAGGTGAGTTTCTGGTACAAAATATCAAAAGAAAGATAAAAAGTACAATATGTAAGCAATAAAAGAGATATATGATTGAATTTTAAAGATAAAAGAATAACAATAAAAAAAAAGGAAACAAGAATATACTCATTATCAAAACCTTTGCTTTTTTTTTGAGATTTATTATTTGATACATCAGAAAATTCATTAGCAGAAGCCGGTTTAATACGTCGAACAAAAGAGGAGCCTTGGGATAATCTCTTTTTCTTGGAGCAGATAACAGGTGTTTCAAGATTTTCCTTAGAAGTTGAAGCATGAGTTGAAGCTGATGGTTCATCTGTCTCATCATCATCCCTAATGACAATGACTTCATCAGGAGGAATCATACCCTCCTCATAAGCTACAAATATATATGAAGAAAAAAAATATTAATAATCTTATCTACTAATTTAAAAGGAGACAAAAAAGGTGATGAACATACATTTTTCAAGGCTTTTCACATATAGGAGTTATTCATTACAAGGGTTAGATAAATATGAAGGAGAAGGATTATTGTTAAGGATCTTGACAAGCTCTTCTGTTTTATCTCTAGCCAATTCAAGTAAATTGCAATACTGAACTCTTGTTATTTCCTGCCTCTCATTGCTAAGTACAGGAGGGTTAGGTGCCATGCCATGTGGCAGACATGGTGCAAGCTCAAAAGCTTCAAAGCGAGTATCAATCAGAGAGTGGGATGAAACACATTTGGGTGCTGGAAAATCAAATTTTTGAAAAAAAAAGATATAGAACATAAGTGAAATATATAAATTAAGAGAGAGGAACATGATATACATACAAAGTGGAGGTGTAGGATTTTGTATACTAGACATATTGACTAATGAATATTAAAAATAAGTATTCGATATCAAAAAATTATGATGTAATATGATGAATAATTATAAGAAACTCTATTCTAGAAAATTGAAGTTGATATTTTAATAGGATAAAAAATTGAATAAGATTAAAATTAAAGTGAGGATGAAAGAAACAGAAAACATAAAGAGGGGGATTTTATATTATTTGAGCTTTTTTTAACATGTATTATTCATAGTGGGGTAAACTGAGTAACATGCTAAATCACAATCTGTTTATATTGAAGCGAAATTTGATGTAGCTAACAGAAAATACTAGTAATTCTTTGGGGACTTTTAGTGTGAAAAATAAATAATAACAAATGTATATCCCATATGCAAATTGCCACGGGTAAATACAAAATTTTTTAAATTAGAATTTACTCCTAAACAATGGAGATACACTTAATTAGTATATTATATGAAAAAAAAAGGATAATCCTTTATGAATATTTGTTAAATTTAATTTCAGATGACAATGCGAGATTCACATATATACTGATATGCCTCATCAAACAAGAAATGAATTATAAATATAAATTTGGTAACATTAGAATTTAAGATAAGAATTTGTTTTTTAAGTGACAGGAGGAGTTTCAGGCTAGGGTGTGGGCACCGTGACCAAACCTTTGATAAACTTGGATACAACTAAGGGAAAAAAAAATTGAATAGTTTTATTTTGCAATATATCTTAGTCTGCACAAGATATTGCATTTTTGTCCCTAACTATACCAAAATTGTTACTTTTCAAAAGTTATAGGACTACTAAGTTGATAAAATATTATTATGAATCACCCAATGAAATACCTTAAGCAACATTCAAAATTATTAAAATATTAATATTCAATTTGAGATTTGGATTAGCTAATTTTTCACAACTTACCACAGTTTTGATTAATATAATAAAACTTGAAAAAAATTGTTGAGATAACCTAGAAATAGGTGCAAGAAAATGATGAAACATATGACTTGAAACTTAACTCATACACTATTGATAAACTTCATGGATCCTGATTAATTTCTATCGAAATTAATTTTGAGACTAGCATATTGAATTTTAGCTATGACCAAGTACTGTAAGTGCCATGGTTTGTATTCAATATATTGGTGTTGAAATTAATTTTGATAGGAATCAACAAGTATCAGATGGCACCATGCATGAAACACTGACAGAAACCATCAAATTTATGAGGCAATGAACCTCATAATTTCGATCCAAATTAATATAGACCCCTGCATATTGAATACAAGCCATTTCACATGGACTACACAGACATAGATAAAATTCAACATGCATGGCTTAAAATTAATTTTGATCGAAATTAACCAAGGCATTAAAACATCAATTTTTATATGGTGTACTTGATCAAACCAGTTTATCTAACTGCTTAGCTTACCTATACTTATAGGAATTTTATGCATAGTCTATGTCCATATTAATTTCAATCGAAATTAATGTTGACTAATACATAATGAATACATGCTATGCCACTTACACTTGCCAGGCATAGCTACCATTAAATATGCCAGTATCAAAAATTAATTTCGATCGAAATTAATGGGCATGATAATCATGAATTTCTGGAGTCAACTGCTTATTTTTATGCATGGTGCCTTGCCAACATTAATTTTGATCGAAATTACTTTTGATACTGGCATATTGCATGTATATATGCCTGGAAAGTGTAAGTGGCATAGTGTGTATTCATTATGTATTGGTCAACATTAATTTCGATCGAATTTAATGTTGACATTTGCATATTGAACCCAAGCCAGAAAACAACCCAGAAGATTCTTCATAAAACTTCCCATTAATTTTGATCGAAATTAAGGCTGACCATATACATATTGAATGGTAGTTATATCTGGTCTGAGTAAGTGGAGATTACTTATATTCAATATGTATTGGTCAACATTAATTTTGATCAAAATTAATGAGCATTTTGATCATGAACTTTTTCAGTCAGTTAGTTGTTTCAATGCATAATGGCATTCCAACATTAATTTTGATCAAAATCAATGTTGAAATGATATAATGCTTTTTTGCATGACATGTAAAGGACGGCAAGTATTTTTAAGTATTGAAATTTACTATACATGTTGAGGGTAAATATAAAATTTACATATCCATATTAATTTCTATAAAAATTAATGTTGACCAATACATAATAAATAGTAAATATGCCTGGCTAGTGTAAGTGGCATAGCTTTTTTTCAATCTGCACTTGGCAACATTAATTTCGATCAAAATTAAGGTTCATGATTATCATCAATTTGTTCAGTCAGTTGCTTACTGTTATGCATGGTAACATGTCAACATTAATTTTAATAAAAATTGAATTTGACATGCTACCAAGCATTTTTATGTAAGATGAAAAGTAGGGCACTCTATTCTTAAGTAAACACATTACAATGCATATTGAGCATGTAAATATCATTTACACATTAATATTAATTTCAATCAAAATTAATGTTGACCAATAAACATTGAACACAAGCTTTACAACTTACACACACCAGATATAACTACCATTCAATATGTATATGGTTCTCACTAATTTCGATCGAAATTAATGAGCAGTTTTATGAAGAATTTTTTGGGTCGTTTGCTGGTTTGGGTTCAATATGAAAATGTCAATATTAAATTCTATTGAAATTAATGTTGACCAATACGTAATGAATACACACTATGCCACTTACACTTTCCAGGAATAGACACCATGTAATATGCCAGTATCAAAAGTAATTTCAATCGAAATTAATGTTGGCAAGGCACTATGCATAAAAAAAAGCAGTTGACTCCAGAAATTCATGATTATCATGCTCATTAATTTCGATCGAAATTAATTTTTGATACTGGCATATTTAATGGTAGCAATGCCTGGCAAGTATAAGTGGCATAGCGTGTATTCACTATGTATTGGTCAACATTAAATTCGATTGAAATTAATATGGATACATAAATGTGACATAAAGAGGTATGGACCATCAATTTGTTGAAAATACATTTTTATATCTCATACATTATTTGTTTTTCTTAAATAAAATGTTACTCTCTCTCAATATCACTTTATAACATTTACCAAGCTGCTTTGAAAAAAAACAGAATACATAAAATTCAATATAAGATAGCTATATTACACAGAAGATCACCGTTATACCTAAGTTATGATGATGTTGATGCTCTATTAATTGATTCCCGAATCTTTACCAGATCAATATCAGCTCCAACCCCAAGTGACTCACGTTCATTCACAGATAATCCTTGCAAAAATGTTGCTGAATAGCAATTCTTGGGGAGGTATTTGGGAACATTGAATATACCATTTTGTGCAACTGTCCTTTCTGATGACCGTGAATATGTTTTTAATGCTGATTTTTTTTGAGCTGGTGTATGGGCTAAGTCCTTTGTCATCTTATCCATTTTTTTAAACAAATCATTGAGTTCAGGATTTCTCCATCCAGGAATAGCTCGGATAGGTGCAGTTGGGGCTGGTGCTGGGCCTTCCTAAATATCAGAGATGCACCTAGTATCATGAAAAAGCACAACAAAACCTGGCACATCACTGCAGAGATCTCTTGCTAACTTGTAGCGTGCACTAGCAATCTGAATTCCAACTAAATCAGCTTCATAATAACAAAAAGCAAAGTAAAATAAAAAACTTACCTTGGTCCGATAACGTTTTACTTGTGCCCTTTCCCTCTTTTCAATCTTTTCTCTTGCTACCCTTTCCTCTTCTTGCCCAAACAACCTTATCATCTCCTTCCCCTTATTAACTACCCATTTCTCAATAACACATTGAGTGAACTGAAGCTTTGACTGATCGATTGGATTCAAGGTGGTGAGCCATCTGGTACAGTGGTCGCATACTATGCTTCCCATGACTTGATTCCAAGTTGATTCTGAAAAATCACGGCAAGTCCAATCAAACGCAAATTTCCGAAAACCTTTTTCTTGCAATTCACGCTCTAAGTTTCTTTTGACAGAAAGTGGGATCGGTGCTCCTCCTTTTAGTCCTCGAGGCTCAGGTGCTGGAAAAAATTTGGGTAGTCGAATTTTGGATCGCAAGAAGGCTATAGAATTGGTTATCAGAAATTGTCTATCAGCTGCAGAATTGGCACGGTTAGAAGATTGGACTTGGTTTAGGACAGTTTGAATGGTTTTTAGTTTGAATTGGCTCCAATCTTTCCAATTTTCAATCTCCAAAGGTGTTGGGCTTGCAGGATATTTTGATATTTGTGTTGGTCCCCCAAGACAATACTTCAGAAAGTGGTAAATATTTCTATTTAGACTGTCCGAGCTCCTGGGAACATCATTCCTTCTAACTAAGCCTCTTACAGCCCTTAACCCCCGTTCTCGCTCATGAGACTCTGCTGAATTGAGTCTGTGGTAATCACTGATACCCATAATGATTGAGGGATTCACTAACAATTCAAATAAGTTAATTAAATTGGTTATTTTTCAATAAAAGAATACACTACAAATTTGACTTACCTGCTCCACTTGTGCTTGCTCCTTGGTTAGGCTGAGCAGATGATGATTGGTCTCTGAAAAATTCCCTCAATACTTCACTAGCCCAATCTCTTCCTAGCTGATCAGCACTTTCAGAAGCAGAAGGATGATTGGGATTAAAATTTCTCGGTTCTGAATGAGACTCTTGGCCTGGATTGGGATTAGGTGGTGGGTTAGGATTAGGTGGTACAGATTGAGATGCATCTGGAGGTGGATCAGCAGTGGGTGGTGGAGGAGTATTTCCAGTATTAGTATGTTGAGGCGGAAAACAATCAGAATCGGTTGGGTCAACAGACATCCCTTCAAAATTATCATCCATAATGAACTGTAATAAAATAAAATAAAATAAAAATAATCAGTTGTTAAAATTTATACCTATCAAAGCTAAAGTAAAAAAAGATACTATGTATATAGTCTTGTAAACGTGTATGTTCTCTTGTCGAAAAATAAAGTGAATAATATATAGCTATCAGCTAAAGTTGGAAGGTCAAACTATTTATAGTAGATGAATGAGCAAGAAGATCATTCATTAAGTAAAAATTTTATCATATTTCTCATTATCATGATTTTATTTCTTTCCATTCTTACATTTAAGATAAAAATGACTCATTGAAAGCATGGGTTCTCTCGCAATAAAAGCAACCAAAGTAATTGTTCACTGGTTTATGATAAGGTAAGTTGGATGCATTGCATTTTTTAATCAAGAGTTGAATTATTTCTTTCACCATTTACAAATATCACCAATCCTACAAATTTCCCCGATCCCAAATTAACACAAAGATGTTAGTCAACAGAAAATAAATTTGATTAATTTTTTCACTCACTACTGTCTGCAGTCCAATGGCAATGACAACCTCGTCTTTGATTCCAAACATTCCTTTTTTGTGCTCAACAGTAGCTGCATGTCCAATTATTGCATCTTTCTTAATCACAATTTGAGTTGCTTTGGCTACTCTTACTAACCGACAATGCACTTGTGGGAAAAGCTCATAGGGATCCTTTGATGTTTCTTCTGGACGGAGCTCTTTGAAAGGACTTACTATTAAATATATTTGATCAATCTCTTTCTTTGATCTGAAAAGATCATCAATTTGCCCAAACTGGCTATCTTTTCCATAGTAGAATTCAATTGTTGAATTAGCAATGTGTCGATGGTAACTAGTAAACCTCTTTCCATGTATCAATATGCTTGCTACATTTTCAACTACCCAATCCCCACTTTTCTCCAATGGTGTCAAAGCCCGTCTTGAAGTTTCTTTTCCCATTCGTGCCCTTACCCATTTAGTAAATAATGCCATACTTAGATGGGTCCATTTGTTTTGTTTATCGAGATCAATATGGATTTTTTTAGTCTCACATTGATCATTATCTTCAGCTTCACCAAGATCTAATACCCTAGACTTCTGATACCAATGTTTGAGCATTGTTAGCGGTATCTCTCCTGTGGTAAATATTAATAAATTAGCACAGCTGAGTTTTTAAATCATTGCTTACAAACATTACATACGTGGATGGTGATTGTTTGGAATTTCAGATAATATATGATTCACCCGCTCTCCAGACCAAGTAGCTGTACCTGATGGTGGACCAAGACGCTTTATCATTTCAGGATAAAGTTGAGTGATATGCAGATTTTGCTTTGCATTAATATTCTTGCAACCCTCTTCAAGGCACTCACGATACTCTAACAGAAATTGATCTAGATCTTTAAGCTCATTAGTCTGTATATTTTTTAATGTCAAAAAATTGGTGATCGGGCATAATGTTACAAGTGACTTGAGAAGATAATATTCTCTTGGTTTATCAGCTGAGGAAGCTGAAGATTCAGATTCTTTAAATTTTTCAAACCAAAGGGGTATAAGTGACAAAGAGAAGTAGAGAGTATACAGCATGTGCCATTCTGCTGCCTTGAGGGATCCTGCCTTTTTAGATCCTACTGATTTTGGAACTCGTGTTAGCCAGGAAGGTCTTCTTACTTGATCAATCATCTTCCATAGAACCTGTAGCTCTGCTGCTGTGATTCGTGGATTACTACTACCTTCATTTTCTTTCTCCTTACCTTTCCTTTTATTTTCTTCATCTCTAGCTGTCTCATTTGATGAGTGAGATCCTTCACTCTGTGATATGCTAATGCTTCTTTTCCTTAAGTTATACAATGAATTCCTACTGTCACTGCTGTGAGACTGTATTGAGGCCACATCGCTATATGGAGGAATAAATTTGGAGCTGGATGACCTACTCTGGCTTCTTGATCGATTTGTTCCCAATCCTTCATTATCTAGTCCATGATGACTTGATGACTGTCTTGAACTCGTACGTCTTTGCAGCTTGTGCTGTCTCGTGTGTCCTGTATCATCATCATCATTATTCGTGGTGCTTAAGCTACTTCTACGTTTTTTCGAATGTTTGTGCAGTGAAGTATCAGAAAAGAAATCATCATCTTCTTCTCTTACATGCCAATTTTTATCCTTTTCCAGCTTTCTTTCTAGATCTTTTGCTGCATTTTGGATTTGAAAATAGCTTAGACTGTGATCTTTTAGGTTGCCAAGCATATGTGAATGCATAACATCAATTGAGCAATATTCAGTTGGACGCCAATATTCAAGGTTATTCAGCTCACTCCATCGTACCCCATGATTTTGAACAATTGATACACGCTCCCAATGTGACTTAGAATTTTTCCACTTTGTTGCCCAGCACATATGATCCTCATGATTCCGTAATGAAAAATTTCCCACATTCTTTTCACTAATTTCATCTTTAGAGATATTACAGAAAGAGCAGAACATTTTTGCAGAGTGACTCGAAAAGCCAGCCAATTTTCGTATTGCAGGAATGTCACCTATCAAAGAGAACAATGCAACTCTTAATTTCCGGCCTCGTGGATAAAGATGTGTCTTTTCAATCAATATACCATCCCATAGAGTTTGTAGATCATTAACCAGTGGTTTTAGAAGGTGATTAAGCTGTTCACTTGTGGGTTCTGTTGGTCCGGGTATAATAGAATACAAAAAAAGATTTTCCATTTTGTATCTATCTTCTTGAGGTAGGTTCATACACACCATCATAATATTGCCTACAGACTTCTGATGACCTCCAATCCTATTGCCACCAGGCCTAAACCAGTAGACATATAAAGTAAACATTAAGTTGCCTGAAGTTATTGTATATTCATCATCATTGCTATCCAGAGCTGGAGTGGTTATGGGAAAGTTTTTCCAAATTGAACCATCACAAACATCCTTCATCAAATCACACTCTACACGTTCTGCCACAGGGATTTTCTTCTCAATCAGAAGCTCAAATTTGAACAGTTTAATCTTTTCCTTAAGCCAGTCGATAAAAGAATTGTGATGAAATGTTTTAAGAGATAAGTAATTTACATGTTCTTGATGTTCCTCCATCAAATACAGCCTTTCATCACATTTAACTGCAATTTGTCCTGCTCCAAACATTTTTAAATAGCGCTTTGATGATGAAAGAAACGGTTGATTGAAACATAGTATAGATGGTTGAGATTCAGAGTTATACTCATAAAGAGCAAAGCATTTAGGACAGCATGTTTTAGTGAAAAATGATTGATTGAGCTTTAATCGACTAAAAACTGTATCTATCGAGCGTGGGACCAGGCGGACAATGCTATCAGAATCCAGTATTCCACTATCACCTAGAAGTTTGAGCTTCTTAATTTCTTCATCCAAAAATTGAGTACAACCTTCTTTGCTCAAATGATGAATCAGAGAAAGCTTTGCTGCCTGCCACATAATTATTTGGCTATACCGTTCCCCAAGATTTGAGTTTCTAGAGACTGTTGAAGATACTTCTGCCCCCAATAGCAACTGCCCCTATGTAATAAATCATTGAAACATCATAAAGACTTTAATTCTCACATTGAACTATAGATATACAGCTTACTGTTTCTGTGGAGCGGGAACTTCCAATGTTAAGTGGATTGTTGGAAGAAATAACCATCTGGGCCTTCCTATTTCTTTCCTCTTGATGTTTTGCATAAGAATTAGAGCTTTTGAAAGCCATACCAACTTCAAAGGACCCAGAAGAAGTTTGATACTTTCTATTGACACATCCAGGATCTTGACATTGACATACATGAAAAAATGGAGGCATTGTAATTGTGATAATTGTAGGAATAAGTTAGCTATTTGAAGTTACCGATTGAAGGTATTCCTTTTTTTGAAAGGCACTAGCTAATATAAGCTACATTTTTTTATCAAAAGAATATGATGGAATATGTGTTGAAATTATTTAAGTTTAAATGTTTAATTTTTAATCGGATAAATTATATATTAATTTAAAGTTATGCAGTCTACTTTATTTGTATTCTGTATACTCTCTGCATTTGTACAACAATGCATGCATGTTTATCAGAATATTTTCTATCATAGAAAAAATTCTGTTGTACGCACAAGCATCTTAATTATTTTTCTATCAAATGCCTTCTGAGTTATATCTAACTACCCTATAATTATTTGATTTTGATAAAAATTCTTAGTTATGGACTATAAGAAAAGTAATCCATATTTTTAACATAATTATTTAAAAAATTACCCCAAAAATCAAAGTTAAACCCAAAAATAAGTTTAATATTTTGTAAAAAACAATCACAAACATATTTCTTTCAATTTGAAAATTGGTCTGTACTAGGTAGAATTTTCTATAAAGAAAAAATCAAAAATACTCAAATAATAGATGCTACAAAAGTGTAAACCTTAAAGAATTACATAAAAGCTGAAACCTTGTATAACTTTTCATACATAAATGTGATGAAGTGACACTCTAGTCTATTTATTCAGGTTGAAAAAAATTACTCAAAAGAATATGTATTACTATCATATTGGACCAAAAATAATTTTTTGGTAATCAAAAAATGAACATAGCCTCACATTTAACAAATTATTTTTGTGGAAGAATTTTTTGAAAAGAAAAAAAAATCCGTTTCTTATAAGAGTCTGCTTTTATCACATAATCATTCTCTTTATTTTATACCATTCCTTTTGAGTTCAAGTTGCATATAAAAATATAATTTATGCATATTATAATTCCATAAAGTCCAAATATTTCTTATTCTTAATTTTTGTGATATTTCTCCTTAAATCAACTTTGATCATAAAGTTTTGGAGCTCAACAATTTATCCTTCATCTTTGTTTAATTTAATTGAACACTTTCTTAATCTAATTATTTATGAACCCTAGTAGCTCTTACTTTCCTCATGGAAACCTTCCCACAAACACAAGAACACTTAATAGAATTTTTAATGAGACTTTGCCTCCATTCAATTCTCAATTTTGTAGATCTATACACAATTTTTGTCGTTCACTTTTGGATATGTCACCAGAATCAAATGGATGGAAACAAAACCCTACTGAAGAGCAATTAGACAGATTTTCATCATTCGACATGAATTCTTGCAACATTGCCTTTGAACTACCTCATCCAGAATCAAATTCAGCAGTTTCAGAAAAGTTTCCACCAATTTTCCGTGAATCTTTTATTGAGCACCTTCGCATGTGTGGTTTCCCAGGATCAACTTTCGCTTGGAACCTAGATTGGTTTGACAAATGGAACCAGGTCTTGGCAAATATTCTCATTAAACACTGGGACAATGCCTTAAAAACCAATAATTTGATTGCATATCCAATTGACTCAACTCAAATTAGCTTCTCAAATCAAATAGGAGTTCTTCACCGTTGGTTTTTAGGTCATGCTGATAGATTAAGACTTGGGAAGGATTCTCATAGCTCTCAAGAAATAATCAAAGTGAGAAAGCATAAATATAGAATAAAAAAAAAGTATGAAAATCCCTTTTTTTTCAACCGTTTTTATTTATGACCTTTATTTCAAATAACAAAGATTCTTAGAATTCAGTTAACCGAACTAAACTTCTTAAACAACTTCCACATTGTGAAACGTATCACAACCTTTTCACAAACATCAAATGTTGTTCAGACACCGAAATTGATAATGATGGATTGTTAAGACGTATCTTAATGCAATGGAGGTCTGAAGATTTTTCTAAAGTTGCACAATATCTTGACCAACAACACTTTGATATTCGAGATAATTCAACCTACTCTGGCAGTGTGCTAAAGGGCTTGGCCTTGTACAAAAGAATCAGTTTGGTTTCAACATTATCCCCTAACCTTAATCCTTCTCATGTCCCCCGGGGTTTGCCGAATGACTGTTATTCTCCCTTATATCTTGCATCTCTAAATCCTCAACAACTCAGACTTTTAAATCCTCAAAATCCCATAAATTTACCTGCTCTCCTTGAAATTCTTTCTTCCTCTAATGTGAGTGATTGAAAAACTCCCTTAATAATAGGTTTGCACACTCATACTCCTCATTTCCACTGTTTGGGACACTTAGCCTTGAAAACAAAAACATAATTTTAATGATTACTATTATCATTAAAATTTATAGAAATGAAATTTGGCTTACATTGTTAGCTCCATTTTTTTCCTTTGAATCTTATACATGCTGAATTCTATACTTCCTTGTACAAAATAATTCAAAACATTTACTTCATTTTGCTGCCCCATTCTATACAGCCAATCAACAGCCTGTTGCTCAACTGCTGGATTCCAATTTGGCTCCTATTTCAACATTGAACATATAAAAAATTTAATATTTTTGTTCTTAATATGAAATAAAAGACATTGAGCTCACCATTATATATACATTTTGAGCACACCTGAGATCTATACCCACTCCTGCAGCCTGAATCGTTCCAACCAAAACTTGGCAATTTTTATTAAAATGGAATTCATGCATATTTTTGTCTCGCTTTGTCCGGCTGAGTTCACCCGTAAGCTGGGTATACCTAATATTGTGGTCATCTAAAGCCATTTTTATTCTATTTTGAAATATTAGAAAATTGTTTTTAATAAGCCAACACAATTTTGTAAAACAATTCATTATAGAATCACTTACATCTGCAAAAAGTCTGCAAAGTTGGAGAATATAACAGCTTTTGGAAAATTTATATCTCTTTCACCAGACAAAAAGTTTTTTAAGTGGCCTATAAGATGATAAATCTTTGCGGAATGCTGCCAGGTGAAATCAAAAGTTGGAGTTTCATCCAGATTTTTGTAGATTGGATGGTTGCAGAATTTTCTTAAAATCATCAGCTCTCTTAGAAACTCAGATGATTCCCAAGGGAAGTCAGTGCTTCTGGAGGGCCCATATCGCTCAGTGAATCCTTCTTGAAGCACATCAAGTTTAGACCTCCATGGATCTGCTAATTGAACCGATATCCCCCTTTGAATCTTTTTTGGAAGAGACAAAATTGCATCCTTTGTTCTACATAGGCTTATGACTTTCATTAAGTGATTGATTGATTTAATAGAATTAGCCTTTCCTTTTTGCAAACCTGGAAAAAGGAAATTCTTCCATAACCAGTCTTCTTGCCACTTTTCGATTCTAAGAAAAAAAATGAGACTTTGAAGGTCAGTGGGCCTGTTCTGAAGTGGAGTTCCAGTCAAGCATAGTCGGTGTTGGGATTCCAAGTCAAATATTGTTTGAGCCCTCTGCGAGTAAGGATTTTTAATGTAACTAAAAGAATATTTATAAAAATTGATTATAAAAATTAAGTTTTAAGTTTTAGATATAGAAATGGGCACTAACTGAGCTTCATCTAAAACAACTCTATACCAAAAGAGCTTTTGAGTCACCCGTATCTTTTTTTGGCTTTGATTTTTTGACATCGTTGGGCTAGCTATTTCATAGGTCGTTAAAACAATAGCAGTGTCCTGTAGCTCATTGACATTAGTATTTTGACAATCCTTCCCATAAAGAACCTTGAAAGGAAGTGCATTATCTTCAAAGTGCACACTTATTTCATTGATCCAATTTGATAGTGTTGCCAGGGGGCATATAATCAGTGTGGCTGAACTCCGATTAATACCTTCTTGATTTTCTGATACCTGGAATTGTCTTGCTTCACCTTGAGTTGCACTTATAAGAGAAAGAGTTGAAAGTGTCTTTCCCAAACCCATATCATCAGCAAGTATTGACCCGTTTCCTTCAGGGGGCAATTGATTGTTAGGAAACTGATCTTTATAGTCATCGAATCCAGTTCTAAGCCAATGGTTGTCCTGGTGCCTCCACATGATATCCAACTTTTCCTTTAACATTCGTTCATTGTCAATCATAAAATTTATTGCTTGAAGTTGATGTGTTTTGAGAACTGTTTTGATTCCTCGGATAAGTTGATCAGCTTTCCAATCTTGAGTACTCTGAGATATTTGGAAAGAGCCTTCAAAAATTACATGCGGGATATTAAAAAAGATAGTGGAGTCGTAGTTCAGGATTGGACATAAATCGATTTGTGCAGAAGAAAATGCTTCTTTAGCAAGACTGATTAGTGTACTTGAAGAAAAGAGGCATCCCCAAAGTTGATACTGATTACCAAAAACTGGAACCAAGTAAGCATGAAAATAGAAAGGCTTCATAGGATTCAAGGCACTTCTTTGGTTTAAATGGTGAGATCCAGAGCCAATGTCACCCAATAGTGGTCCAATGTGCTGACTCTGCACTTGAGAAAGATTACCAACAAGGGTTGGTTTTCTTTCTTCAAATAGTCCAAAAATATGAACATTTGAATGGCCTCGCTGTAAAATTGTGGGGGTCGGTGAGTTTTGAAATCTTGAAATTACATTCATATAAATTTGATCGATTGTTATTGAGAACTGTCCAACACATCTGAGACTTGACATATTAAGTAAGAATAGTATCTGAAGATAGTGGTTGTTAAAAGATGAATTGAAGCAAAAAATGAAGAATCAGTTTTGAATAAAACGAAAAAATAACTTTTTAGCATATGCTATGCTAAGCTCATAATTCTTTCACATTTATTATTATTATCTTTTTAATAAATATTGGAAGTAAATCAATGATAACTGGAATGAATAATATGTCTTAAAAATAAATCTTGAGCCTATAGAGTAAATTTTGGTTTGTGGAGGAAGAAAAATTTTCTCAATAAAAATGTGCATTATTGTTACATTATAATCACAAAATAGAATAATTTCACTCTTATTACACTTATTTATGTTTCTGTCTAATAGTAAAATGCTTTAGATGTCAGTTCAAAATCCAAATTGAAACTACTACCTAGAACGATATCTTGATACTAACATACTTTTTGTAAGTCTTTGGAAAGACACTTATGGTGATCTCAATAATATTAAAATTGATTTGAATTGTATGTTTTATCAAATATCTATGTAGTCTAGTGTAATAATTGAGATACTACAGTTTAACCTTCTGTTACCAACTTGGCAAGAAAATATATGTAGATATTCTTAGAACGAATATCAAATTTTGCTTTCCACAAGATGGGAAAGTGAATATTATGATATGTTAAGTGATATGTTCAAGCTTTGCTCAATCTGTGCTCAGCTCAAAATCAAAGTAATCACCAAGCTCCAAGAAACCTGTGATTGAGTTTGGTTGAACCTAGGTCTAACTGATTACCAAATCTTTGTCCAATTAATTTAAATCTGGTTTCACAATGAACTCCCAACAGCCTTCCAACAGCTTTCCAACCACTTCCCAACATTTTTAAATGAGGGGTATTGCTAGCAATACCCCCCCAAATTTTCTGTCGTGATTGACCCTACGACCATCAATTAGAGTTAATAGGTCCAGTACCTCCGGAAGGTCCTGTCTATTCTTTTTTGAAGGACAAATCTCAAGTTCTTCAAGACTTCATTGCAGAGAATGTAGCCAAAGGTTTCATCAGAGCCAGTAAATCTCCAACCAGCTCCCCTTTTCTTTTTGTAAAGAAAAAAGAGGGTAGTCTTAGGTTGTGTGTTGACTATAGAAAGCTTAACACAGTTACAAAGAAGAAGGCATATCCCGTTCCTCCTATATCATTGCTTCTTACCCTTTTTAATGGTGCTAATTTCTTTTCTAAAATTGATCTTAGAGGCGCTTATAATCTTATTTGTATTGCGGAAGATCATGAACCACTGACTGCAATGCGCACTAGATTTGGTAGTTTTGAATATTTAGTAATGCCTTTTGGATTATATAAGGCACCATCTACTTTTCAAACTTTTTTTAATTAACTCTTTAAAGATGTTGTTGTACAATTTGATGTCGTCTACTTAGACGATAATTTAATTTTCTCAAAGACACTAGATGAACATATTCATCATGTTTGACAGGTTCTAAATAGCCTTTGAGATCACGGTCTCTACGCCAAGCATAATAAATGAGAATTCCATCTTAAATCTATTGATTTTTTGGGGTTTACTTTTTCCACTGATGGTTTAGTCATGGACGACAAAAAGGTCCAAAAAATCCTGGAATGGCCTGAGCTCAAAACGGTTAAATCCCTCCAAGGAGTTTTGGGTTTTGCCAATTTATATAGAAGATTTATCAAAGACTACTCTAAAACTATTTCCAATCATACTTCTCTTCTTAGAAAAGATATTCCTTTTGTCTTTAACTCTAAAGCACAAAAGGAATTCGAAGCATTGAAGACTGCATTTACCACAGCTCCAATTCTTCGTCACTTTGATCCTTCTGCTTTGACAAGAGTCGAGACAGAGGCTAGCAATTATGCTATTGCAGGGGTCATTTCTCAATTCAATTCTGAAGCAAAATTTTTTCATCCTGTTGCTTTTTGAGTCAGGCAAACTCATTGTGGCAGAATTAAATTTTGAAATTCATGACAAAGACCTTTTAGCTATTACTCATTGTCTTAAAAAATGGTGCTCTTTTCTTCTCAGCCTAGATAGTCCTCTTCAAACCCTGACTGACCATAATACTTTGAAATAATTTATGTCTTCAAAAGTTTTAGCCAGGCGTCAAGCCAGGTGGGCTGAATTTCTGTCTGAATTTCCTTTTTCTATTTCCTATCGCCCAGGTAAGAACTGCATTGTCCCAGATATCCTGTCATGTCAGGAAGACTTTTACCCACAGTGGGGGGACGCATTTGCTAACAAGAACCCAGCAAATGTGAAATCAATTTTCATTGAATCAATGTTAACGATTCATCAACTTAATTCAATGACAATTTAATCTTTCCAAAATCCACTATCCAACATCCTTGAACCTCAGTCGAAGGACAATTATTGTTTAGTGATAAAAGACAAAATACTCTCAAACCAAGGGGCCAAAAGATTTAGAATTGAATCAAGTCTATTAGTTTTCAAAGGTAGAGTAGTCATACCAGACAAAAATGAAATAAAATTATGGATTTTCAATAGTCAACATGATTCTCCATTAGCTTGTCATTTTGGGGTTGACAAAACCTACCAGTTAATAGCGAGGGATTTCTTCTGGCCAGGAATGACCAGAGAAATCAAGGCCTGTATAAGATCTTGTTACGAATGTAATAGGAATAAGACTCCCCATCACCAGAAGCATGGGTTGCTTCAACCACTTTCTATTCCCTCTAAACCTTGGGAATCTTTATCAATGGATTTTATTTCTCAACTTCCTCTTTCTAATAGTTTTGATGCTATATTAGTAATAGTAGATAGATTTTCAAAAATTTCTATTTTTATTAAAACCACTACTACTGCTACAGCAGAAGATTTTTCAAAATTGTTTCTAGAATATGTATTTTTTAAAAATGGCTTACCTAATGATATTATTTCAGATAGAGGCTCATTGTTTGTATCCACCTTCTGGACTCGATTGTGTCGACAACTCAATATCACGAGGAATCTCTCCATGTCCTATCATCCTGAAACTGATGGGAAAATGGAAAGGGTCAACCAAATCCTCAAACCATACCTTTGAATGTATGTCAGTTACCAACAAGACGATTGGACCACATCGTTACCATTGGCCAAATTCGCTTATAATAGCTAGACTCATTCTTCAACACGACAATCTCCTTTTGAAACTGTTTATGGAAGACATCCTCAATTCAACTTAATCCATGTAGGAACTAGTCATCCTATGGAACATTATCTTCAAACCATATCACAACTCCAAGAAGAACTTAAATCAAACTTGGAATTAGCAATTATAATGTAAAAGGAACAGGCCAACAAAGACTGAAAATCTGCTCCTTCCTTTAAACCAGGAGACAAAGTGTGGCTCGACGCACAAAACATTCGAACAACTCAACCATTAAAGAAACTGGCCGAAAAATGCTTGGGACCATTAGAAATCGACTCCAAAGTCTCTAAAGCTGCATTTTGACTCAAGCTACCTCCTAAATGACAGGCTATTCACCCTGTGATTCATGTATCTCTCCTAGAACTGGCTTGAGAAACTTACCCGGGTAGGAACCAACCTCCTCTGGAACCGTTTGAAGTAGAAGACTATCTAGAGTGGGAAGTAAGTCAGATCCTTGATTCAAGAATGTGCAAGGGGAAACTTCTATACCTCGTGGAATGGGAAAGCTTCCTCAATGACTCAGACAAAACATCCTGGGAACCAGCCATCAATGTTTCTAACGCCCCTGAACTCCTAAAATCTTTTCATCTTAAATATCCTTTAAAACCAAAACTTTAGAACTTTCTTTTATTTTTCTCTTCTCTTCTCTTTTTTTTTCTTTCTCTTTTCTTTTCTTTTCTTAAAATTCTAAAACTTCTTCTCTTCTAAAAATCCTTACTCTGTTTTCTCTTTTTCTTCTTTCTTCTTCTCAAAAGCTTTTTTTCAACCTTCTTTAAAAATAAATAAATAAATTAAATAAATAAATAAAATAAAATAAAATAAAATAAAATAAAATAAAATAAAATAAAATAAACTAAAATAAAATAAAATTAAATTAAATTAAATTTAAAATTTAAAATTATAAAAATAAAATAAAATAAAATAATAAAAATAAAATCTTAAAATTCATTAAAATAAAATCTTAAAAATCAATAAATTCCTTAAAATTTAATTTTTCTCCTTTCAAACTTTTCTTCTTTTCCCTTATTTATTTTTCTATGAACTATCAAATTTTTTTCACAAACTCAATATGACAATCTTTCTCAAACTTCACTTCAACCTTTAAATCTCTCTTTTAAAATTCTTCGAACAAATTACTTCTCTCTTTCAAATTCTTTATTTTCAAAAAACTATTTATTTTTATTCTTTCTTTTCAAATAACTAAAATTCCTCAAAAACTTCAATAAATAAACTTTCACAAATAACAAAATTTTCTCTCATTAAATTTTCATTTCAAAACAAATTGTTTCAATCAACTATTTTTTTTCTTCTTTCTTACTTAAATTTTTATTTTCAAAATTTAAACTAAAATTTCCTCAGTTAAACATTCTTTCTTTTCTTCTTTCAAAATTTAAAAAAAAATTATTCAAATCTTTTCTTTTTTCCTTTTTCTTTTTCTTTCTCAAAATCTCATAAAAAATATATTAAAATTTAAACTAAAACAACAAAATAAAATGATAAAAAAAATACACTAATTGCTTTCTACTGTTCTCCCTTCCTCTTTCTTCATTTTATATCTTTCCATTTTAAATTTTCTCCTGTATTTTATCCCGAACCAACTTCTTCATTTTTTCCAAAACCACCCTTATTTCCTTCCTGCATTTCTCAAATACCTCCTCCTCTCCTACTGGTACCACTTCCCCAATTTCTAGTAATTTTTCACCCATGTAGAAGGAGGAAGCATCAACAATCTTGTCGAACTCCCCACTTAAATCTTCGATGAATCAAGCTTGTCAAGCCTGCCAAGGTTTCTTTGACCATACCTGGTCAAGATTTTCTTTGTTTTCTTCCCTCAAATCAATCAATGGTTGATTTTCCTCAACTTGCAGCAATGGCGTAGCTTCCAAAATTGGAGCTTCCGCGATTACATCTGAATTCTGAAACATACGGTCATCAGTAACAAAATTTTTTGAAATAAAAAGAAAACAGACTTACTTCAAAAAACGGGTCAGCCTCTAAAAATAACTTTGCGGTGACCTCCACCATCACTTCCTTCTCCTCTTCATCATCTTCGATGACCATCCGCCTCTAGATGGGGACTTCATCCTCATCCTCTTCATCCAACTCATCTACCTCCTCTTCCACCCCTTGTTTTTTACCTGTGGCTTGGGTTACCCAGGCTGCCACCGTATCTTCGACCTCCTCCTCAATCTCTTCCACCAACTGATTGTCCCAGACCAATACGTCCCAGAAATCTTCAACAACCTCTTTGGTCTTTGGGATTACCCAGTATATAGTTTTTGTGAACCGTTGTTCGATGTCTCTATTTTTAAATAAGGCATCACACGTCACCCATCTCCAGCGGCCAAAACTCGCATTTCTGGAGAGGCCCTTGTGTAGCCGTGCTTTCTACAAAAAAATATTCCATTGATTTGCAGGCCCTGCAGGCTTGAGAATATTGCCGGTGTGGTGATCCAAACCTGGGTAGGCCTTTGGAGTGCATATTTGGAGGTATTTGGTATGTAGGGTGTTATTGGGGTTATGGTGTTATTAGTGGTTTTTTTTCATCTTTAGGTGATATTTAGTAGTTTTTATGGAGACTTAAGCTAGGGTAACATATTATGTCTCAGCTTAATTTCCTTTCTTTTCTCTTCATTTTGGTATCCCTTATGGGTTGTTACCTTGCTTTATAGGGTAGTTATGGTGTTGTTATTGGTATTTATCGAATGTTTATTGCTTAGTGGTGCTTATGTAGGCTTAAGCTAGGGTCACTTATTATGTCTCAGCTTATTGCCCTTCATTTTATTTTCATTTTGGTATGTCTTATGTGTGTTTATCTTGTTTATTAGTGAAGTTATGGGTTTTTAGGGTTTTTTAGGGTTTTTATGGGTTGTATGGGTGTTTTAGGGCCTAGAAGCGGCCCACCCGCCCCCAAGCGGCTTGGCCACCTGGGCACTGGGGAGGTGCTAAAATGCACTTTTATGCATGAAAAAGGCTGGGAAAGCTGGATTTCGGCTGGGGAATTGGTCAGGGTGGTCTGTGCACTGGCTGTATGATGCGTGTGTGGGAAGATTTTTAGGGAATCATCTTATCTCTTTACTCATTGCCTCTCTGTTCCTCACTGTCTCAGTGGCTTGTGTTTTGTTGGAATATATTACTGTTCATCTCAACTCTTTCTAGTAGTCTGTCTGGGACTATTATCTTCACTTTTAAAGGGGTCAAGTGTGTTTAATTAGAGAGTCTAGCAAACAGATCTCCAATTTGCTGCAACAGGTCAATCTCACTTATTTTTCTAAAGGGACAGGGGTTATTCTTTCTGGTTTTACTCCAACTCCCTTGGTCAAGGCCTATAGCTAGTACTATAGGATTGTCTACACCGGGTAATGATTCCACCATCCGCTTTGGGGTGTGGAGGCATGGGAGTTGGGGTAGGACAAGTCAACATAAATAAATATAAAAATTAAAAGAAGAGATGAGAGAGAGTAGTGTGGGAAGAATATTTCTCTCGTTCAAAGGAGCTTGCGTTTTATACCCAGGCATCTGTTACACGCCACGTGACACTCAAGGCAAAAGCAGCCCATTAAATAAATAATAAAGAGGTCTAAATCCATACTCAAAGCGCAAAAACAATTCTACATAGCAACTGTGACTTTCCTTTGTGTACTCACTATTCAACCGCGCTAGTCTAAACTTTAAATCTAAATTAGTCAATCTCTCAATAGTGTGTGTTAGTCTTTTCCTCAATAAGCGACACATAGCGCAATACTTAATGTAATAGTCGGCTAAAAGGTTTATTAAGTATCTGTGGGTTATTATCAGGGGTAGTGAGCATGGACGGGATGGTTAGTGGAGGATTAAAGTGTTAACAGATGTTAGTAAGGAGGGTCCAGGTGTAACAGGTTTAAGTTTGGTGGTCTGTGGTGTGCGGAATGATGGATGGGTATGAGGTCAATGTGAGGAGGAGTAATGGATATAAAAGAGGTTAGATTGTGGTTTGATATTACTTTAGAATTCAATTATAAAACATATATATAGTTAATAGTGGTAAAGCTACAGGTTAAATCATTATTATTTTACATTTCCTTATTTTTCTCAGTAATCATTTCTAAATCTTAAATCATTGATTATTGAGTTTCCAACCCTTTGTGAGATCTTAAGAATATTAATATTACCTTTAAATTATATTAGAATTCTTCTCCAACATATCTCAAAGCAGTAACTCTTCCTTCGAGTCATCTTCAAATCACTTCCTTGAACATTTCCTCTGTGTTTCGAAGAAGTTTCTAAACTCTCTACATCCCACTTCCAGGAATACCCTCAACCTTGTGTGTAGGTTGTCCGGTGACATGTTCATGTTTTTTGTCATGTATCTATTCTCTCTCAAGATTTTTAATTATTTTTAATTAAAGTTCAAAAAAGAAGATTGGTTATATATCTTCATTGAAAGATATGCAGAAAAGATGTGGAGTGGTGAGATTGGGGTTTAAAAGTAAGTCCTCCCAATTGTGCACCGCTAGTGTTTCTTCTAAACCTTTCAAAAACATTACCTTGGCCATGTCTGTTTGCATTGGGGAATCCCCTGGTTTTTTTTTTAGGATAGAAGGAAACTCAAGAAAAGAAAGTAAAAATTTCAAGATAACTGAAGAAAATCAAGAAGAAAATCTGATGATAATCAAAAAAGAAGAAAAGAATTATTTTTGTGTAGATCAGCAAGATCAATTTTTGGGACTCCAGCATGAGGTTAAACTGCACAAACTTTTGAAGAAAGAAGATCAGTAAAATCAATTTTTGGGCATCCAGCATGGAGATAAACTGCAAAATTTTAGAATATGTGATTCAGAAGATGAATCATGATTTGAAGATTTGGAAGATGGAAGTGAGGATGAAGATGTGGAATTGCAGAAAACTTTTGGAGTGGTTAGATTGGGGTCTAAGAGTAAGTCCTCCAAATTGTGCACCGCTAGGGATTTTTACACCTTTCAAAAACATTAACTTGGACACACATGTAAGCAATGGGGTGAACCTTGGTTTTTGTTCCAGGTCTGGTGGTGAAGACATCCTGAAGATACCCCAAGTTGAAGGCGGAGCTGAAAAATTTAAGGAGGTAGCGCAGAAGATTAGGCCTGTCAATGAGCCTATTCCTGTAGCTTTGAATCCTTCTTTGAAGAGACCTCTGTTGTCAAGAGGTCAGTACTGTACTCATCTGGCGAAGAATCCTCCTGATTTTGTGGAAACAAATAAGGTGACTGTAAAAAGGTTGAAAGTTGTTAATTTTGGTCCTAATGGGTGGTTGTCTGATTTGAAAAGATGTTTTTTTTGCATGTTATTGTGCTCAGAGAGAAAGTGGTAGCATTCACTGAAGAAGAAAGGGGTGTGTTGAGACACTCTTATGGGGAACCTTACTTGATTTCTGTGGTTTGTCACAAAACTTGACAAATCAAACCTATTTCAATTCCAGCAGCCATTAGGGATGATTTTATAGAGATTTTTAAGGAAAGAGTCAGGACTGGTTAATACTAAAAATCAACATTTAGTTACTCAAGTCCAGTTTTCTGTGTAAAGAAGCAGAATAGGAAGATGAGGGTGGTGCATGATCTTAAGGCCTTGAATAGTGTCACTATCAAGGATTTGGGAATGTAGACAAGTGCGGATGACTTGGTGGAAGCTCTTTTTGGAAGGTTTTGTTATGGTTTGGATGATATTAGGGGTGGTTATGATGAAAGGGAACTTCACAACTACTCATGGCAACTTAAAGCGTTTGAGACTCCTCTGGGAAGATTTCAGCTCACTAGGTTGCCTCAAGGAGCAACTAATTCAGTAACAGTATATCAAGCTCAAATGGCTTGGATTTTATAGGATGAAGTTCTGACTCATGCTGGTATTTTTATTCATGACAGTGGAATTAAAGGACCCTCCACTGATTATGGGAATGAGGTGCTGAAAGAAAACCCAGGTATAAGGGGATTTGTTTGAGAATATGCAATTACTCTAGAGAGAGTATTGTTTAGGATTGAAGAGGCTGGTTTGACCATTTCTGGGTCAAAGTTTTGTTGTTGTGTTCCTGCTCTGGAAAATCTGGGTCATGTTGTATGTAAGGAGGGAAGGATTATTGCAAAGAAGAAGGACAATAAAATTCAGTCATGGCCAAGGCCCAAAAATACTACTGAAGTCAGGGGATTTTTGGGGGTTTGTGTGTACGACAGGATTTTTATTAAGTATGTTTCTTTGCTGGTGTCACCGGAAAACCTACGCACAAGGTCAAGGATGTTCCTGCAAGTGAGATAAAAGGTTCAGATACTTCTTCAAAGCACAGAGGGATAGTTTGAGGAAGTGATTCTAAGATGGCTCAAAGGAAGAACTACTGCTTTGAGTTATGTTTGAGAAGCATTCTAATATAATTGAACGGTAATATTAAAATTCTTAAGATCTCACAAAGGGTTGGAAACTCAACAATCAAAGATTTAGGATTTAGATATGATTATTGAGGAAATAATGAAAGATACAATAATAATGATTTTACTTAGAGTTTTATCACTATTAACTATAAATAGGTTTTATAATTTAATTCTAAGGAATGTTGAACCCAAAACCCAGCCCCTTTTATATCCTTTACTCCTCCTCGCATAGACCTCATACTCATCCACTATTCCGCACACCACAAACCATTTAAAATATATCCATTACACCTGGACCCTCCTCACTAACATCTGTTAACCCCTTAATCCTTCACTAACCATTCCGTCCATGCTCACTACCCCTTAATAACCCACAGACATTTCATGAACCTTTTAATGTACTATTATATTAACTATTGCGCTGTGCGTCGCTTATTGGGAAAAAAGACTAAGACACACTATTGAAAGATTGACTAATTTAGATTTAGAGTTTTATGCTAGCGCAATTGAATAGTGAGTACACAAAGGAAAGTCGCTGTTGCTATGGAGAGTTGCTTTCTGCACTTTGAGTATGGATTTGAACCCTTTAGTATTGATTTAATGAGCTACTTTTGCCTTGAGTGTCACGTGGCGCGTGACAGATGCCCTGGTATAAGAACCCGAGCTCCGTTGAGCGTAAAACATATTTCCCACACTAATTTCCCTTCCTCTTTACTTAATTACTATTTTTATTACTTTAATTCATTATGACGGATTTCCCTACACCAACTCCCACGCCTCCACACCCTAAAGCGGATGGGGGTGTTGTCACACAGCAATTTTCGAAGACTTGCACAACTTGCAAGTCAATGGAGTATTTTTGCGTGGAGAGCACGGGGACACAAGGGCCTTGCCAGAAGTGCGAGTCTTGCCAATGGAGAAGAGTGGCATGTGACGCCTTAGCGAAGAATGCCGACATTGAGAGTCGGTTTACTAAGATGAAGTATTGGGTGATCCCTAAAACAAAGGAAGTAGTCGAGGACATCTGGGATGTGTCCATTGGGGACGATCAATTAGTGGGGGGAAATGAGGAAGAAGTTGAGGATGATGTGAACATCTGGGTGACTAGGGCTGCGAACAAGAGGGGGGTCGTCGAGGAGGAAGTTGACAAATTGGTCAAGGAGGAAGAAGAAATTCCCATCTCAAGGAAAACCCCAAAAAAGCGATGGGTGGTCATCGAAGATGACAAAGAGGAAAGGGAGGTGGCAGAGAAGGTCACTCCTAGATTGTTTTTGGAGCCTGACCCAATCTTTGAAGTAAGTTCCCCTTTTAATAATTTATAAAATTAATTACTGATGATTCTGTTTTAGAATTCAGACGTCATCATCGAGGTCCCTATGACGGAAGCTTCAAATATGGAAGCAACCCTTGTGGGACCAACTGCGGTGGAAGTGGCAGTGTCGGGGGAGGATATATTACCAACTGTTACCTCGAGGGAGGAAAACGAAGAAACCCTTGATCAAGTATGGTCCAAGAAACCTTGTCAGGTTTGACGAGCAAAATATATTGAAGGCTTGAGCAGCGAGATTGATAAAATTGTCGATGCCTCTTCCTTTGACGTAGCCGAGGAGTTACTTGAACTTGGGGAATTGATTCTGGTAGGAGAGGGGGAGAACTTTGAGAAATGTAGAAAGGAGATAAGGGAAATTTTGGAGAAGATGAAGGGATTGGTTCGGGAGAAGATAAAAGAGAAAAGGAAAAAAGAATGTAGAAACAATTTGTATTTAATTATTTTACTTTGTTATTTTATTTAGAATTTTATTCTTTTTTATTTTTTTTATTATTATTTTATATAAGATTTTGAGAGAAAGAAGGAAAATACAGAAAAAAGATTTAAATAGAATTTGTTTTAAGATTTTGAAAGAAGAAGTTTAAATGAAAAAAAAGAAAGAATATTTGATTGAAGGAGTTTTAGTTTTAAAGTTCAAAAAGAAAAGAATTAAGTTAGAAGAAAGAAAGAAGAAAGAAAAAATTGATTGAGATAATTTAAGAAAAAAAAATTGTTATTTAAGTTTGTTAATTGAAGATTTGAGGGATTTTAGTTATTTGAAAAAAGAAAAGAAAGAAAAGAAGAGACGAAATAAAAATTCTAAGAGGATTTTGAAGAAAGAAGTAATTTGTTTCGAAGAATTTAAAAAGGTGATTTAGAAGTTAAAGTGAAGTTCGAAAAAGATGGTAGTGTAATGTTCGTGAAGAATTTTTATGGTTCGAGGAAAATAAAATTTTAAAGAAGAATGTATATAGAAAATTGAGAAGAAATATTTTTTATTTTTATTTTTTATTTTTTATTTGTTTTATTTTTATTTTATTTTATTTTATTTTATTTTATTTTATTTTTATTTTTTATTTTATTTAATTATATTTTTTTAAAAGAAGGTTGAAACATTTTAAAAGAGAAAGAATAAAGAAGAAAACAAAAAGATTTTTTAGAAATAAAAATGTTTTAGATTTTAAAAGAAAGAAAAAAAAAGAGAAAATAAAAAGAGAGTTTTAAGGTTTTGGTTTTAAAGGGTATTTAAGATGAAAAGATTTTAGGAGTTCAGGGGCGTTAGAAACATTGATGGCTGGTTCCCAGGATGTTTTGTCTGAGTCATCGAGGAAGCTTTCCCATTCCACGAGGTATTGAAGTTTCCCCTTGCGAATTCTTGAATCAAGGAAATGGCTTACTTCTCACTCTAGATGGTCTTCTACTTCGACCGGTTCCAGAGGAGGTTGGTTCTTGCCCAGGTATGTTTCTCAAGCCAGTTCCAGGAGAGATACGTGAAAAACAGGGTGAATAGCCTTCCATTTAGGAGGTAGCTTGAGTTGAAATGCAGTTTTAGAGACTTCAGAGTCAATTTCAAATGGCCCCAAGCGTTTTTCAGCCAGTTTCTTTGATGGTTGAGTCGTTCTAATGTTCCGTGCGTCGAGCCATACTTTGTCGCCTGGTTTAAAGGAGGAGCAGTTTGTCAATGTTTGTCAGCCTGTTCCTTGTACCTTCGAACCGCTAATTCCAGATTTGATTTAAGTATCTCTTGGAGTCGTGATATGGTTTGAAGATAATGTTCCGCAGGATGATTAGTTCCTACATGGATGGAATTGAATCGAGGATGTCTTCCATAAACAGTTTCAAAAGGAGATTGTTGTGTCGAAGAATGAGTCCAGTTATTATAAGCAAATTCGGCCAATGGTAACGATGTGGTCCAATCGTCTTGTTGGTAACTGACATACATTAAAAGGTATTGTTCAAGGATTTGGTTGACCCTTTCTGTTTTCCTGTCGGTTTCGGGATGATAGGCTGTGGAGAGGCTCCTCATGATATTGAGTTGTCAACACAGTTGAGTCCAGAATGTGGATACAAACAATGAGCCTCTATCTGAAATAATATCATTAGGTTAGCTGTGTCTGGAAAATACATATTCTAGAAACAATTTTGACAAATCTTCTGCTGTAGCAGTAGTAGTGGTTTTAATAAAAATAGACATTTTTGAAAATCTATCTACTATTACTAATATAGCATCAAAATCATTAGAAATAGGAAGTTGAGAAATGAAATCCATCGATAAAGATTCCCAAGGTTTAGAGGGAATAGGAAGTGGTTGAAGCAACCCATGCTTCCGGTGACGGGGAGCCTTATTCCTATTACATTGGTAACAAGCTTTTATATAGGCCTTGATTTCCCTGGTCATACCTGGCCAGAAGAAATCCCTCGCTATTAACTGGTAGGTTTTATCAACCCCAAAATGACCAGCTAATGGAGAATCATGTCGACTGTTGAAAATCCATAATTTTATCTCATTGTTGTCGGGTATGACTACTCTACCTTCGAAGACTAATAGACCTGATTCAATACTAAATCTTTTGGCCCCTTTCTTCGAGAGTATTTTGTCTTTTAACCCTAAACAATAATCGTCCTTCGACTGAGCTTCGAGGATGTTGGATAGTGGATTTTTAAAAGATTGAATTGTCATCGAATTAAGTTGATGAGTCGTTAACATTGATTCATTGAAGATTGATTGCACATTTGCTGGGTTCTTGTCAGCAAATGCGTCCCCCCGCTGTGGGTAAACGTCGTCCCGACGTGACAAGATATCTGGGACAATGCAGTTTTTTCCTGGGCAATAGGAAATAGAAAAGGAAAATTCAGACAGAAATTCAGCCCACCTGGCTTGACGCCTGGTTAGCACTTTGGAAGACATAAAGTATTTCAAAGCATTATTGTCTGTTAAAATTCGAAAAGGACTATCTAAGCTGAGAAGAAAAGAGCACCATTTTTTAAGACAGTGAACAATAGCTAAAAGCTCTTTGTCATGAATTTCATACTTTAACTCTGCTGCAATGAGTTTGTGTGACTCAAAAGAAACAAGATAAAACAGTTTTGTTTCCGGATTCAATTGAGAAATGACCCCTGCGATAGCATAATCGCTCGCATCTGTCTCGACTATTGTCGAAGCAGTAGGATCAAAGTGTCGAAGAATTGGAGCTGTGGTGAACGCCATCTTCAATGCTTCGAATTCCTTTCGTGCTGTAGAAGTAAAAACAAAAGGAATATCTTTTCCAAGATGAGAAGTAAGATTGGAAATAGTTTTAGAGTAATCTTTAATAAATATTCTATAGAAATTTGCAAAACCCAAAAATCCTTGGAGGGATTTAACGAATTTGGGCTCAGGCCATTCCAGGACCTTTTGAACTTTTTTGTCGTCCATGACTAAACCATCAGTGGATAATGTAAAACCCAAAAAATCAAGAGATTTAAGATCGAATTTGCATTTATTATGCTTGGCGTAGAGTCCATGACCTCGAAGTCAATTTAAAACCTGTCAAACATGAAGAATATGTTCATCCAGTGTCTTCAAGAAAATTAAAATGTCATCTAAATAGACGACAACAAATTGTTTGACAACATCTTGAAAGATGTCATTGACAAAAGTTTGAAAAGTAGATGGTGCGTTACACAATCCAAAAGGCATAACTAAATATTCAAAACTACCAAATCTAGTGCACATTGCAGTCAGTGGTTCATGACCTTCCGCAATGCGAATAAGATTTTAAGCACCTCTAAGATCAATTTTAGAAAAGAAATTAGCACCATTAAAAAGGGTAAGAAGCAATGACATATGAGGAACAGGATATGCATTCTTCTTAGTGACTGTTTTGAGATTTCTATAGTCAACACACAACCTAAGACTACCATCCTTTTTTTTACAAAGAGGACAGGGGAGCCGGTTGGAGATTTACTGGCTTTGATGAAACCTTTGGCTACATTCTCTGCAATGTAGTCTCGAAGAACTTGAGATTCGTCCTTCGACAAAGAATAGACATGACCTGCCGGAGGTACTGGACCTATTAACTCTATCTGATAGTCTTAGGGTCGATGAGGTGGTAACTTATCGGCCTTGCGGATTGAAAAAACATCGAGGAAATCATGATAGATTTCTGGTAGAGTCGATTTGGTAGTCCTCATCATCTTCGAGAGAATCTGTTGAGGGAAGACCAGAATTGAGAGAGCATAAATCGATTACTTCGAGGCAATTTAAATCCTCTTTGAGTGAAGTCATTGAGCTAGAAAGGTTAGCCAATTGCTCATTTAAAGAAAGATCAGATGCTTGCAAGTCATCTGGCAGAGATTTGTCCTCTAGCAGGACAATGTCAGGCGGGTTGTTTAATTCCCTATTGACATGCATTGAAGAATCAGAAATATACTTAGTCCGTGGGGTGATCAATCCCCGTGTCCAATCAATTTCAGGATTCCAATGTGTTAAAAAGGTATGGCCAAGAATGGTATCCTCCATCCTTGGGGCGTCCAAGACTGTTAATTCCAACTCAAAGGAGGGAAAATTCGGAAAGTTGAAAACCCATAAAACTTTCTTACTGACCCAATATTTGGCTTCCTCTGATTTGACCAAGTAAATTGGAGTTCGATCAATATCTGTAAATGTCAGCTGTAATTTCTCGGCAAAAGATAAACTGACAAAAGAAATTGAAGCTCCAGAGTCTATAAGACAACTGAAGGGGATATCCTCCTTAAAAAGAATGAATCTCAAGCGGTTTAAGGCAACTCCAGTCCTTAAGACATGGGGGTTCTGTGCACTGGGAGATATAAGATAGTTTGCTTTGCACACAAGAAAACTATCTACTAGTTTTTTGGCTTCAAACTAGTACCTTCTCTTTCCTTCAATTTGACACAATCTTCCAGCTTGTGCTTACCCACACAATACATACATAACCCATTATCTGTTCGCCTCTTCCTCTCAGCTTCTTTAAGTTCCCCTTTAGGATCCAGTACTTTACTGATATCACCTGGGGTCGAGCTTTTTGGTCGAGGTTTGTCCTTTCCCTTAATAGGTTTGGATTGAGCCAAGGAGGATTGAGTTGTTTGTGGGTGTGAAGAAGGCCCCAATTCGAAATTTAAGCCTTGAGATTTGTTGGTGTAACGACGATGTTGAAGTCGTCCTTGGTAAAGGCGGTCAAGTTCAAGGGTTCAATCCATTAAATCTGTTAAAGTAGTCATCTTCTGACCGTGAAGATTTAACTGATCCAGAATCCTTGAAGGAAGTCCTTTTTTGAAATGATACTTAAGAGAAGCATCATTCCAACCTACTCGAGTTTGAAGCGCTCTGAAGTTCGAGATATATTCAGAGGCTTTCCAATTATCACTCATGCGAAGGAAATCAAGTTCAATTTCTGCGTTGTTAGTTTCATTAGGGTCACCAAACAATGTGAAGAGTTGGTCTTCTAACTTTTCCCAGTTATTAATGAGTAAATGGGTTTCTGTTGAAGAAAGCATGAGAATATAAGGTTTGAACCACCTTGCTTCTTTTCTGGCTAGGAATGAAGAAGCGTAAAAACCTTTGATTGGTCATTATTGAAGGTACGAGGGTCATTATGGAACAGGAGCTTGCAGGTTTTCAAGAAAGGTCGCAATCTGTCTGGATGTTCTCCATCAAATTTATCAGGAGATTTGATAGAAGGAGTTTTGAATTTAGATCCCTCTGAAGACGTTGAATTTGAAAGGATCTTCATGAAAAGTCTCATGAAATCTTCCAGAGAATTGGATGGTCCAGGTTCTGAAGGTTGACCAGAAGGATGGTTAGCAGGGGTGGATGGTGCCTCGTGCACTGTATCCTCTCCTTCTTTATCATCACTAGAATCATCAAAATCTTGTGGGATGTCTTCTAACGATTGGACTGAATGTTGCCGTTCCCTAAGGTCGAGTGGCTCCAAGGAGTGAGTGCGGGAAACAGGCCTAGTGGCTGTTGGCCTGCCTCTGGCGCGAGCTCTAGTAGTAGCGCCTGTAGGAGGAGTGCGTTGAACAGGTGCCATTTTTAGAATTTAGTGAAAACACCTGAAAAGGGACGTAGTAGTGCAAAGAATGAGAACTACAGAGAATTAAATTATACTGTCACCGGAAGACCTACGCACAAGGTCAAGGATGTTCCTGCAAGTGAGATAAAAGGTTCAGATACTTCTTCGAAGCACAGAGGGATAGTTCGAGGAAGTGATTCGAAGATGACTTGAAGGAAGAACTACTGCTTCGAGTTATGTTTGAGAAGAATTCTAATATAATTGAACGGTAATATTAAAATTCTTAAGATCTCACAAAGGGTTGGAAACTCAACAATCAAAGATTTAGGATTTAGATATGATTATTGAGGAAATAAAGAAAGATACAATAATAATGATTTTACTTAGAGTTTTATCACTATTAACTATAAATAGGTTTTATAATTTAATTCTAAAGAATGTCAAACCAAAAACCCACCCACTTTTTATATCCTTTACTCCTCCTCGCATTGACCTCATACTCATCCACTATTCCGCACACCACAAACCATTTAAAATATATCTGTTACACCTGGACCCTTCTCACTAAAATCCGTTAACCCCTTAATCCTTCACTAACCATTCCGTCCATGCTCACTACCCTTTAATAACCCATAGACATTTCATGAACCTTTTAATGTACTATTATATTAACTATTGCGCTGTGCGTCGCTTATTGGGAAAAAAGACTAAGACACACTATTGAGAGATTGACTAATTTAGATTTAGAGTTTTAGGCTAGCGCGATTAAATAGAAAGTACACAAAGGAATGTCGCAGTTGCTATGGAGAGTTGCTTTCTGCGCTTCGAGTATGGATTTGAACCTTTAGTATTGATTTAATGAGCTACTTTTGCCTTGAGTGTCACCTGGCACGTGATAGTTGGCTTCATCTTTAAGAAAGTTGGCCAGGAAAGATGTGGAGTGGGAATGGTCTTAAAAGTGTGAAGAGGCCTTTCAGAAGTTGAAGAAGGTAGTAGGTGAATTTATCATTCTTCATAAGTTGGATTATGGAGTTGGTGCTGAAAAACTTTATCTAGAAGTGGACTCAAGTTATATTGATTCTGGTGCTGTGTTGTCTCAGGAAGATAATACTTGGAGGGTCAGGCCAGTAAGGTATGTGACCATGGTGTTCAATGAGGTTTAATCTAGATATTCTCAACCTAATTTGGAACTGTGTGGTGTAGCAAAAATTTTGAAGAAGCTGAAAACTGTTTTGTGGGGGAAGCTTTTAGAGCTGAAGGTGGATGCAAAATCTCTGGTTCAAATGATCAACACACCTAGTCTACCAAACGCTCCAATGACTAGGTGGGTGGAATTTATTGAGCATTTTTCTTTTGACCTGGTACACAAACCTGGAAAAACTTTTACAATGCCAGATCGATTATCAAGGAGACCACCCACGGATGAAGATTCAGACTCTGAAGGATTTGTAAAAGATGTTCCAGTGGTTAGGGCCAGCACAAAGGGTGCTGAAGATCATTCTATTCTCCCCCATGAGGCTAAACTGGAAGATTGTCTTCTCCTCCACCAAGAGGTTAAGCTTGATGGTTCTGATCTTGATTCTGGTGATCAGGATGTTTTTGTTGATGAAGATGGGGCTGTTGTTTGGGATGGCTCAAAATTGGAGAATGGTGTTTTTGTTGGTCAACTGGATTCTCTTATGATATAGTTGAAGAAAATGGAGGTGCCAAATTTAGGGATCGGTGTCATGGATGGGCTGGTTGTGTTGCTCATGTGTACACTGGATTGTACCCTTGGATGTTGTTTTATTGGATTTTGAAGATGAGACCTGGGGTCATACTGTGTTTTATTTTATTATGGTTGAATAGGTTGCAGACTTGCTAGCAAGTCTCACCCTCATATTTTGTGGTGTTATTTTTGAAAAATAAACTTAACATTCACCACAGGAAATCTAGGGGTGAATTGCTAGCAGTCCCCTCTCTTTAAATTTAGAGTGTCCCTTAATTATGCCACGTTTATGAATACTTTATAAACATAAGTAAATTAGAGTTAGATTTACATTTATTCTCAGATTGATTATAGACAGAATATCAACTGATTCCATATTATGCACAAGTTGATCCTCTAGAACTTGATTTTGGTCCTCTGTTGAGCACAAATTGAGCACAAATTGATCTAACGTAAGCTTATGCATATATAATAATTCAGGATACTTGCTCTATTAAATTTTATAATAAAATAAAATATTGATGAATTTATATAAAAAAAATTATTATGTAAGATATTAAATTATAAATTTAGGCATCATAGGAGGGCACTTAATAGAACTTAATTATACTAAAAGACACCTTAATACTATAACACACAGTTTGAAACATTTAAAACAAAATGTGTCATGATGGGCAATGACATTGCTTGGACAGACACTTACAAAATCAATGCTGACCATAATACACAAGTATGAAACCTTGGCATCTATCAAATAAAAGATTTTCCTTCTGATAAATGGATTTTTCTCAGTTACTCCCTGCTAAAAAGTGTCATTCTGAGGTTTGTCTGACCTTCAGGGGGTAATTTGGCCACATCAAACTACTTCTATTTCCATGATTGACCAAAAAATTATCCACATCTCCATCTAAAGAGTTGATCTCATCTGACTGTGGCTGATCAAAGGGGTCCACCACAAGTTTAGCCAAAATTTTGGTGAACACTTTTTTGATGGATAGTGACTAACTGGTGCTATCCAAAATTTTCCACCAGAAGTTAGGCTAAACTTCAGGAGGATAAATTTATTATGAATACCAAATTAACTCACCACGCAATATAGGGGGAGGACTTGCTAGCAAGTCCGCAACTTGAAGTCAGATGGAAATCAGATGGAACTCAGACTGAAGTAATACTGAAATTTCACTTGAAGTATCACACAAATAACAATGGATCTATATTGAAAACATAGTGAAAGTGTGAGGATAACTGAATGGAAGCCAGAAAAAATCATTCCATGAGTCTACTCAATGCAAAGTATTTTTTGAAACAGCTTATTAAAATAATACTTTATTAAATTAATTTGATCAATAAAAATTGATTGACAATATTGCAATTCTTAAATACAATAATTTTATTAAAAAATTTCAGATTACATATAAAAAAAATCAGTGACTTTTTCTATTACTTACAACTGTTTTTACAGAATTGAAAACTATGTTTCAGCTAATATTTTATGGAAGTGAACTCTGTTCTTTGCCCGAAGAACAGAGTTCATCCTCCTATTTTCACACTCTGTTTGCACCAATCTCCATCCCTTTCAATTCTATCAACACATGCTTGTCTTCCCTTCCCATGCCTTTCGCTATCCTCCCAGCCCCATTGTATGCCATCCTCTTTTGATCCCCATTTCACCCCTCTCAACCTCTCCCAGACCCTTTTCTTCATTTAAAATGCCTCGGAACCCTTAATCTTCCCTTCCAACTCTTTCGCAACCTTTTCGCTACCCCATACACCCTTCCTCACCCCTCTCTCCAGCCTTTCCAGCCCTTGTAGCCCCATTTGTGTTCACATGAGCTTCAAGGTGTGTTCAAAGTAAATTCAATACTTCTTCATGATGGTTTCATCACTTCCTCAATGTGTGCTCAAAAAGATATGAATTAGGGTTCAAGGTTGCAGACTTGCTAGCAAGTCCGCCCCCCATATTGCGTGGTGACTGAAGAATACTTTTGCCCTAGCTACTCTGAATCATAAAAGTGTCCAACTGAGGTTTAGCCATAATTCAGGTAGAAACTTTTGGAAAGGCACAGTCTGATGGGTTTAATATCTATATATGGCAATAATTATCAGTTTTTTATCAACATGGAACTAGAATTAATTTAATATGGCCAAAGTGTCCTCCTGGAGTTTGGCGAAAATAAAGGTGAGAATTTTTATGAGGATTACTCAATGAAATGAAGAAGACTTGCAATTACTTTCCATCATAAAATTTCAAACTTAAGTTTATCAAAAATTGTGGTGACACTTTTGCCAGATCCAGTCATATGGGATCAACTCTCTATATGGCAATGAGAATCAATTTTTAGTCAATCATGGCATTAGAAGTAATTTGATATGGACAAACTTTCCACCTGATTTTTGGCCAAAAATAAGTTGGAAATGTTTATGAGGAATACTCGATAAACTAAAGAAGACTTGGACCCTTCTACTGTCCATCATAAAAGTGTCAACCAGAAGAATTATCAAACTTGTGGTTGACACCTTTGGCCTGGTCTAGCCATATGGGATCAATTCTGCATTTGGAAATGAGAATTTAATTTGGTCAATCATGGTACTAGAATTAATTTGATATAGACAAAGTTTCCAACTAAATATTGGAAAAAAATCAGTTGAAAACTTCATTTAGTTTTTCAAAAAATCAAATTAAGTAAAATTTTATTACTGATGATGCCCATTTTATCCAACACCTCTTCTGAGCCTCGAAAGTAGGCATTTAGCTTGAATTTTTAATTTCATATAAAATCCCTTTTATTCAACCTATTTCTTTTTATCCCTTTTTTTCTTTTGGATATCAATTAATTTGATGTAAAACAAATCATTTTCATAATTTTTTACCTGTATTTAATAAAATTTTTATATGTTTAACATCACCCTGTAAGCATTTGGCACATATTTTTTTGCTATACTAATAAAAATAATAATATACTGGTGACAAAAAATTGATCAAATGATAAAATATTAATAAAACAGAAAGATCAAATACCAGTGGATATGTTTTAAAAAAATACCAGTTGCACTGAAGAAGAGCTGCACCCTAGATACTCACCATCAAAAAAGTGTCAAGCACAAGTTCGGCGGAACTTGTGCTAGACACTTTTGGTCAGGTGCAGTCATATGAGATCAATTCTCGCTATGACAACAAAAAAAATTATTTGATAAAAAACTTCACCAGAAGTAGTTTTACATAGCCAAATTTTCTACCTAGAGTTCATCCAAACTACAGGTGCACAATTTTTTATCTTTAAAAAAAAGTCAATTTAGTATAATTTATCCTTGATGGCTCTTATTTGCTTCAACACCTCTACTGGCCTTTGATAGTAGGAATATTACTTGGATTTCTTTTTTCATATTTGATCCCTTTAACTTAATTTTTTATTCTTAAAATTAATTTTGGATATCAATTAATATTTTTTAAAAAAAACTATTTTCAAATTTTTATACATTTATTTAATAATATTATAAATGGTATAACATTACCTGGTATGCATTTGGCACATGAGTTTTTTCTACACTTATAAAATTAATAATATAATGGTGACCAAAAATTAATCAAATTATAGTTATGAGTGAGTAAAAAAGATAAAATACCAATAGACATGTTTGTAAGAAATACTAGATGAACTGAAGAAAAATTCTAACCTAGCTACTCTCCATCATAAAAGTGTCCAGCACAAGTTCGGCCAAACTTGTGCTGGACACTTATGGTCAGGTGCAGTCAGATGGGAGCAATTCTCTCTATGGAAATGAAGATAAATTTTTGATAAAAAATTACACTAAAAGTTGTTTGATATGGAAAAATTTTCGTGCTGAAGTTTTGGTAAAGCTCAAGTAGATTTTTTTTTTATTTTTACAAAAAAGAAAATTTAGTGCAAGTTTAGCCCTGATTTTGCTAATTTGATTCAACATCTCTTTTTTCTGTTTATGGCAGGAATTTAACTTGGATTTTAATTTTCATCTTTGAATTCTTTTATTTTACTTTATTGCTCTCATATTGCTTTTGGATAGAAGTTTATTTATTGTAAAATAAATCATTTTCATCTTTTTTTACCTATATTTAATAATATTATAGAAGGTGTAAAATCACCCAGTATTCATTTGGCACACAAGTTTTTGCTATACTGATAATATTAATAATATAATGGTGACAAAAAATTAATCAATTGATAAATATGAGTGAGGCACAAAGATTTAATAACAGTGGACATGTTTATAAGAAATTCCAGATGATTTAAAATGACTTGCACCCTGGCTACTCTCCATGATAAAAGTGTCCAGCACAAGTTTGGCCAAACTTGTGCTGGACGCTTTTGGTTGCATGCCGTCAGATTCAATCAATTCTTTTTATGGAAATGAGACTGAATTATCACTCCATCATTGCACTGAAAGTAGTTTTATATGGACAAATTGTCCCCCCGAATTTTGTCCAAACCTGAGGTAGACAATTTTTTACTTTGGTAAAAAGTAAATTTGATCCATGTTAATCTATGATGGTGCCTATTTTTTTCTGAAGCCTCTACTGGCTCATGATAGCAGAAATTATACTTAATATCTTCATTTCATTTTTATTTATCCTTTAGCTTTTAAATATCAATTTTATTTTGGTAAAACTGATAACTTTCACATTTTTTTACATTTATTATATAATATTATTAAAGTTGTAAAATCACACACTGTACATTCAGTACACATGTTTTTGCTATACTAAAAACATTATTAATATAATGGTGACTAAAAAATAATCAAATAATAAATATGGATGACACAGAAAGATCAAATACCTATAGAAATTTTTAAAGTGAATATAAGATTAACTGAAGAAGACTTGCACCCTAGATACTCTCCATCATAAAATTGTCCAGCACAAGTTCAGCTGAGCTTGTGCTGGACACTTTTGGATGCATGCAGTCAGATGGAATAAATTTACTCAATGGAAGTTAAAATGAATTTTCGCTCAATCATTGCAAAAGAAGTAGTTTTATACTGCTATACTATCCTCCTGATATTTTTGAAAACATCAGGTGGACACTTTCATTAATTTAAAAAAAATGAAAAGATATTCCAAATCTAGAACTGGTGGTGCAATTTTGGTCTGAAAACTCAAATTTTCTTTGATGGCAGAAATATTTATTTGAATGTTTAATTTTAGATTTAATCACTTTTATTTTACTTTTTTATTCCTCTTTTTGCTTTCAAATAACAATTTATTTATTGTAAAACTAATACTTTTCATATTTTTTTAACTTTTATTTAATAAGATTATTAAAGATGTAGCATCTCCCAGTATGCATTTGGCTTATAATTTTTTCAATACTAATAACATTAATAGTATAATGGTGAAAAACAATGAATCAAATGATAAATATGAATGACACAGAAAGATCATATACAAGTGGATTTGTTTATAAGAAATATCTGATGAACTGAAAAAGACCTGCACCCTAGATACTCACCATCATAAAAGTGTCCAGCATAAGTTGCGCCAAACTTGTGCTGCACACTTTTGGTTGCATGCAGTCAGATGGGATAAATTTACTCTATGGAAATGAAAATAAAATTTTGCTCAATCATTGCACAATAAGTAGTTTGATATTGCCGAAATTTCCTCCTGATGAATTTTCAAAACTCATCAGGACACTTTCTTTGGTTTAACAAAAAAGAAAATATAGTCCAAGTTTAGCCCTGGTGGTGCACATTTGATCTAACACCTCTACTTTTTATTGATAGTGGGAATTTTCCTTAGATTTTTTTTTCTTATTTTATCCCTTTTATTTTACTTTTTCATTGCTCATATTACTTTGGATATCAATTTTGAATTTTTAAAATAAATAATTTTCATACTCTTATACCTTTATTTAATAATATATGATTAAAGGTGGAACACCATCTGGTATGCATTTTTCACACAAGTTATTGCTATAGTAATAACGTTAATAAGAAAATGATGACAAAAAATTAATCAAATGGTAAATTTAAATGACACAGAAAGAGCAAATACCAGTGGAAATATTTATGAGAAATCCCTTTTGAGTTTAAGAAGATTTGCTGTATGCCTACTCTCAATTATAAAATTGTCCAGCACAAGTTTGGCCAAACTTGTGCTGGACACTTTTGGTTGCATGAAGTCATATGATATAAATTCTCTCTATGGCAATGAAAATGATATTTCACTCAATTATTGAAGTAAAGATTGTTTAATATTGTAAAATTGTCCCCTGGAAGTCTGTCCAAACCTCCGCTCAAAATTTGCTAGCTATACATGAAGGTAAGTTTAGACCAAGTCTTGACCTAGGGGTCCCCAACTGTTCCAACACCACTTCTGGCTCTTGATAGTATAGTTTTTCTTGTATTTTTTATTTCTTATTTGATCCCATTTATTTTCATTTTAATTTTCTATTACTCTTTTTAATTTTAAATATCAATTTTATTTTTAAAAAACTAAACATATTCATATTTTTTTAACTTTATATAATAATATTATTAAAGGTGTAACATCACCAATTTTAAATTTGGCATGCAGGTTTTTGCTATACTAGAAACATTAATAATATATATGGTGACAAAAAATTAATTATAAGATAAATATGAGTGATAAAAAAAATTTAAAAAACCAATAGAAATGTGAAAAACAAAAAACTGTTGTACTGAGATACACTTCCACCCTAGCTACTCTCCATCATAAAAGTGTCCAGCACAAGTTTGGCCAAACTTGTGCTGGACACTTTTGTTCAAGTGCAGTCAGATGGGATCAATTCTCTCTGTGGAAATTAAATTAAAAAAAATGTTAAATAATTACATTAGAAGTAGTTTAGTATGGCTGAATTATCCACCTTGAGTTTTTCCAAATCTCAGGTGAAAAATATTTTATCTTTAAAAAAAATTAAATTTTATCAAATTTAGCCCTGATGGCATCCATTTGTTTCAACACCTCTACTGGCTCTTGAAGGCAGGAATTTTCCTTGAATTTTTCTTTTTCATATTTGATCTCTTTTACGTTACTTTTTTATCACTCATGTTACATTTGGATATTATTTTATAACTTTGTAAAAAAAATCATTTTCATATTTTTTTAACATTTTTTAATAATATTATAAAAGGTTTATTATAACATGGCATGCATTTGGCACACAATTTTTTTCTATACTAATAAAATTAATAATATTCTAATGACAAAAAATTAATCAGATAATAAAATATGAATAACACAGAAAGATCAAATACCAGTTGACATCTTTTAAAAAAATAACAGTTGCACTGAAGAAGACCTGCACCTTAGCTACTCTCCATCATAAAAGTGTCCAGCACAAGTTCAGCCAAATTTGTGCTGGACACTTTTGGTCAGGTGCAGTAAGATGGGATCAATTCTCTCTATGGCAATGAAAAAAATTATTTGATATGAAAATTCACTAGATGTAGTTTGATATAGCTGAATTATCCACCTAGAGTTCATCCAAACCACAGGTACACAATTTTTTATCTTTAAAAAATAGTCAATTTAGTATAATTTATCCCTGATGGCTCCCATTTGCTTCAACATCTCTACTGACATTTTATATTAGAAATAATACTTGGATTTCTTTTTTCATATTTGATCCCTTTAACTTAATTTTTTATTCCTCATATTGCTTTTGGATATCAATTAATAATTTTGAAAATAAATTATTTTAATATTTTTATACACTTATTTAATAATATTATAAAAGATGTAACATCACTCAGTCTGCATTTGGCACACGATTTTTTGCTATACTTATATAATTAATATTGTAATTAAGACAAAAAATTAATCAAACAATATGTATGAGTGAGGCACAAAGATAAAATACCAGTAGACATTTTTGTAAGAAATACCAGATGAACTGAAGAAAAATTCTAACCCAGCCACTCTCCATCATAGAAGTGTCCAGCACAAGTTTGGCCGAACTTGTGCTGGACACTTTTGGTCATGTGCAGTCAGATGGGATCAATTCTCTGTATGGCAACAAAAAATTTTTTTATAAAATTTCACTAGAAGTAGTTTGGTTTAGCTGAATCATCCACCTGCTGTTCTTCCCAATAACAGGTGTATAGTTTTTTATCTTTCAAGAAAAGGTCACCTATTACAATTAAGCCCTGATGGCTCCCATTTGCTTTAACATCTCTACTGGCTCTTGATAGCAGGAATTTTACTAGTATTTTTTTCATATTTGAACTGTTTGACTTTTATTTTACTCTTTTATTCCTCTTTTTACTTTTAAATTTCTATTTAATTTTTGTAAAACTAATCCTTTCAATATTTATTTACGTCTATTTTAAAAAATTATTAAAGGTATAACTTCACATGGTATGCATTTGGCACACAAGTTTTTGCTATACTAATAACATTAATAATATAATGGTGATAAAATATTATTTGGATGATAAATATGAAAGATACAGACCAATCAAATAACAGTAGACATGTTTATGAGAAATAAAAGATGAAGGAACTGAAGAAAATTTCCACCCAGGCTACTCTCCATCATAAAAGTGTCCAGCACAAGCTGGGCCGAACTTGTGCTGGACACTTTTGGTCATGTGCAGTCAGATGGGATCAATTCTCTCTATGGCAACAAAAAAACATTTTTTCTTAAACTTCACTACAAGTAGTTTTGTTTAGCTGAATCATCCACCTGTTGTTCTTCCCAACCTCAGGTGTATACTTTTTTATCTTTATATAAAAAGGTGACTTATTAAAATTTAGCCCTGGTGGCTCCCATTTGTTTCAACACTTCTACTGGCTCTTGAGAGCAAGAATTTTACTAGTATATTTTTTTTTTCATAATTGATCTCTTTGAGATTAATTTTACTTTTTTATTTCTCTTTTTTTTAATACCTATGTAAATTCTTGTAAAGCTAATCATTTTCATATTTTTTTACTTTTATTTCATAATATTATAAAAGGCATAACATCACCTGCTATGCATTTGGCACATGAGTTTTTTCTACACTTATAATATTAATAATATAATGGTGACAATAAATTAATCAAATGATATATATGAGTGAGGGACAAAGATCAAGTACCAATGGACATGCTTATAAGAAATACCAGATTAACTGAAAAAAAATTCTACCCTAGCTACTCTCCGTCATAAATGTGTCCAGCACAAGCTCGGCCGAACTTGTGCTGGACACCTTTGGTCACATGCAGTCTGGTGTGATAAATTCTCTCTCAATCATTGCACTAGAAGTTGTTTGATATGGCTAAATGGTTATGCTGAAGTTTTTTTAAACCTCATATTGGCACTTTTTTATTTTTCAAAAAAGCAATTATAGTTCAAGTTTAGTGCCACTGGTGAGCATTTACCCCAACATGTCTACTTGCTCTTGATGGCAGTAATTTTTTTTAATTTTTTATTTCATATTTGCTTTCTTTAATTTTACCTTTTTATCCCTCATATTGCTTTTTTATATCAATTTATTTTTTGTAAAACAAATCATTTTCATATTTTTTTATCTTTATTTAATAATATTATAAAAGGTGTAACATCACCCGGTATGCGTTGGGCACACAAGTTTTTGCTATACTTATAATAGGGGGTATCAAAGTTAGAAATCTTCCATTTAAAAAAAACTCTTTTTTCCACCAAATCAACCATGATTTTTTTTAAGGTATGCCATCTTGTGCCTTGAAAACATCTTTTTACTGAGAATTAATGTCATGCTTGTGGCTTTCTTTTTGTGCTGTGAAATACCTTTTAGATAATTACAAATTTCTAACTTTTATACCCCCTAATATTAATAACATAATGGTGACAAAAAATCAATCAAATTATAAATATGAGTGAGGCAAAAAGATCAAATACCAGTGGACATGTTTATAAGAAATACCAGATAAACTGAAGAAAAATTCCACCTTAGCTACTCTCCATCATAAAAGTGTCTAGCACAAGTTCGGCCCAACTTTAACTGGACACCTTTTGTCACATGCAGTCTAATGTGATCAATTCTCTCTATTGCAATGAAAATGAATTTTTCTTCAATAATTGCACTAGAAGTTGTTTGATATGGAAAAATTGTCATCCTGAAGTTTTGGTAAAGCTTAAATGGATTTTTTTTTTATTTTTACAAAAAAGAAATTTTAGTCCAAGTTTAGTGCCACTGGTGGGCATACGCCCCATCATGTCTACTTGCTCTTGATGGCAGGAATTTTACTTTAATTTTTTATTTCATATTTGATCCCTTTGATTTTACCTTTTTATCCCTCCTATTGCTTTTGGATATCAATTTATTTTTTGTAAAAAAAATCATTTTCATATTTTTTTAACTTTATTTAATAATATTATAAAAGGTGTAACATCACCCGGTATGCGTTGGGCACACGAGTTTTTGCTATACTTATAATATTAATAACATAATGGTGACAAAAAATCAATTAAATGATAAATATGAGTGAGGTACAAAGGTCAAATACCAATTAATCAATAGTTCTTTTTAATATTATAAATTTTTTGATTAAATAAAATGGTAATAATGAATTATATTTTTCATCCACAATTCCACTCTAATGATTCCCACTGCACAAAAATGGTTCACTCAGTCCTTTCTTTACTGCTGGTGCATATATTTTATTGCCCACAGTACTACAATTTTTTGTAGTGATTATCCCACATCTGATTCAGGAATATTTTTGAACAATATAAGTTTTTTTTACAAAAGACCTTATCATATCCAATATCCCACAAAAAATACAACCTGTTTTTGTATTAAAACCCATTAATTAATAAGAAATTGTTAAAATAATTAGATTAGACCCTGGCACAGCTAGATCCATACCAACCAACCCAAAGTCTTTTCAATATTGAAAACAATTAAATAAAATTATGATATCATACTAAATTATGGGCACCAACCATAATTCAGCACTTCTCATTTGCTCTGCTACAAATGAGTGCATGTAGCATTTTTCTAACGTCGGGCTGTTTTTCTTCCTTCCCTCACACCTTTAGTCCAGAATGAAAATTTAGTATGAGTTTTGGTCAAGTTGGTTTGCCAGTGTTATCTGTATGCAATATGAATTCATATTGCATATTTCTATTTATGCATAAAATATACTCGCTAAGCATCATTTTTTTGCATTTTTCAATCATTATGCATAGTTATGGATATGCATATGCATATTCATTATACAGATTTATATTCATATTAATATATTTTATTCATATACAAATATGCACCTTTTTTTTGCATATTCGATATGCATATTTTTAATGCATATTCAATATGCATATTTTTATGCATATTCAACATGCATATTTTTATGCTTATTTTTATGCTTATTTTTTATGCATATTTATTCTTCATAGTCATTATGCATACACTTTAGATAGGCATTTCACATCAATTTTTAACATGCAATAAGTATCCACCATGCAAATTCAAATGCATATGCATCTATATCATACATGCAACATATATTCAAGTTTAATATTTGAATATAAAGGTATGCTAAGTGATGTTGTTCAACCTTTTTCCAAACCTGAGATTAACTGATGTTCAATGTGGTTCCTAAGCTCTGCTCAAGGACGGATTTTTCTGGATTCAATCTGTGACAGTTTATTTTTTCAATGTTTTTTCATCAGGTTTAAAAACATATTTCTGACAGTTTCAGGATGGTTTCCCAACAGTTTCCTGACAAATTCCTGATAGTTTCAAATAGAGGGAACTGCTAGCAGTTCACCCCCAGATTTCCCGTGGTGATTATTTTCAGTATATAAACAAAGTAGGTGTCAAACAATTATGGGATTTAAAAATATGGCTATTAAAAGGTGTGCAGCACTTAAAGGTTTCTTTTTTGTTTTTACACAATTTCACTTTCCATTCCTTATAACTTGGTATATATTTATATTATTTTATTCTTTTTATGATTATTAGGAGGTGTCAAACATAACCATATACATCTGGCAAATTTTGTCTCAAAACCCCATTTCAAGATGCCATCATAAATGGCAGGCTTAAGGTTTGACATGTCAAAAATTTGGTCAAATACATCATCAAATACTTCCTATTCTTGCCATATAACCTCAACCACAATTCATCCCACAAATACACACATTCCCACAATACACTGTACATCAGACCCCTTTTCCCCTAACCCCACATTCTCCTGGACTCTTGCTCAAATTTATATATTCTTCCGTTTCAGAACACATTTCAAAACAAATTTTTGAATGCATTTCATAACACATATCCCAATCATCATTCAATTCTCCTTCCAGATTCCCCCATATCAGCCTGGATAGCCCCAAGACTGACTAAAAAGTACTTATAAGTTAGGCTAAACACATGTACTATACATGGGGAAAATAAAATAAAGTACACAAGTTGTATACATAAGTAAAAATTATGATAAAATAAAATATATGCCTTTATAACACCTTATATACATTCATATATCCACCTTTTATAAGTCTTATGTACTTAATATTAATTTGGAATATGTTAAGGTAATCTTAAAACCTTTAATATAAGGATACATAATTTATAAGTAGACTTAAAGCTGTTGTTTTCATTGTTTTATGTGAAAATCAATTAATGCGCTTTAAATCACTTAAAAGTTGAGTATATGCGCTAAAAATTTAATAATATTAAAAATTTGCTTTGACAACAATTTTTCTTAATTAGAACTTTTGATTTGGAAGCTTAAATGCATAAAAATAACACTTTTAAATTTGGTCTTTTTTAAGCCAGAAATGGCTTCTGTGTACTGGCCACATACTGCCTTCATTTTTCCCATGTGAATAGCTTCATTTTTAGCAAAGTTAGCTTTTTCAAACTATAATTACCCCACATTCTATGCCCACTGTGGGGAAACACACTAAAATAGGCGATAGGTGCTTATTTAGTGTCCTAATTTAATTATAGGTGCATTGACCCTTATTATATGCACTAATTTCATTAATAACCTCAAGCTTGGCACTCTAGCTCACTACCACGCTTAAATTCACCAAAATTAGTCAAGGATTTACCCATGCAAGAGCCTTCTAAAGACTGCATGTAGTTACCCCACATCTCATGCTCTTTTTTGGGTCTTTAAGTGGTTTCACAGTCAATTTTTGTTATTTTTGAATGGGGATTTCACATAGTTTAATGTCATGATTAGTCCCATCATTTCTACTGTTAATCCCCCTTAATATTTCCCATTAATTATTCTTATATTTTCCTTTTTAGTCTTTTCTTTTAATGTATTACACACATATACTCTCTTTTTTGCAAATTTTTTATTTTTGATGGATTATCACTATTACTGCAAGATTTTGGCAGGTTATATCATTCTACTTATGTTACTGGTCACTCTTTATGTTGTTGGACATGCCTATTAGCTGGAATGAGGCTTCATTAACTGTGTATAGTGCTGGTAAAACAAGAGGTTCATTGGGTAAATTATTGTGTATAAAAGGAGGGGGTTTTTGGTCTTGTTTTCTACATTCTTTATCATTACAATCAAACATATAAACAATACAATTACAATACAAATAAATAGTACTTATGTAGTCTTTGAATAGTATCTGAATTATTAAATCTATCTTACTACCAACTATAAGATTGTAGCCATATATAATTAGTGAGATTTAAATTACTCAGACCATTATGTTGAGTTATATTTTAATAATTATTGGATTTTTACTACATTATTCATATAGGACCCTAAAATCTTCTAGAAAACTGACCATTAAAGCTAGTTCACGTCTTTGTACTTGATCTCAGCCTGAAACCCCAACTCTCTTCCTCTTTACATCTTTTTCTGCCCTTTTATCAGGGAGTGTTTTTTTCTTTTTCTTCACAGCTTCACAAGTTCCTCATTTTTATCTTCAATATCCTTTCAACACTTACCAAAGGTTAGTGGTGTCTGATCCTTCTTTTCTTTTTACTGACTTTTTTCTATTTTTTTGTTTCAATTTTTTGGTTTTTTTTTTGCCGAATTGCTTTGGAAACAGTCCAAGAACAATTCTAGACTTTTTCTCAGTTTTTATTAAAAAATTCTTTTCAAATTGATTCAGAAACAGTACCAGAACATTTCTAGACTTTTTCTAAGTGTTTTGGTAAGTTTTTTTTTGCCTCAAAAACATGCTGGAAGCATTCCCGGCACATTTACAAGCATTTTTATTAACATTTATTTTTTATTTTTTATTTACCAAATCAGACAGATATAGAATGGGTCAATCTGGAAGATGATTATATCTTTTCATCTAACATTATTATTACATATGGAGATTCTCACAACAAGATTTATATGGACAAAAACAATTCTAATTTTCTTAAATTTGGGTTTTTCACTTATATGGATCCTATTACTGGTCTTCCAATTCCTTCACCTGCTTAACTGAAAGGTAATTGATTATACTTTCTGATCAAAAATATATTATCAACATTGGATTAGGGAATGGTCTGGTGGAAGCAATTCCGAGCTCTTTATGAGACAACTATCTTACAAGTCAAGATCCTCATGGGTTAGAATCTTATGAAAAGTTTACTCATTTTTGCTGCTCATTTCAGATAAACAAAAATTTGATAAAGAGGGTAATTAAAGTGAGGAAAGAATTTTTGATGAAAATCAATGCTACAGGGAGGGAGGATTAGTATGGTAAGTAAAGGATTTTCAAAGATTCATTTATATTTCTTTAATTTTTAATTAATCATTCATTAAAGATAATCATCAACTTTAGGTAATGGGCCATTGAGCCTTGCTTCTGTATAAAGGTAGTCAATCAAATAATTGATTGATTGGATGAGACCCCAATACAATTCCATTTCAATGTATTTTTTGGGTTTGGTCACATCTGAATGCATCGGGTGGTAGTTATGAGCATGTAATATATAAAAGGTAGTTCCTTCCCCCAAAAAACGCTAGTAGATTTCTAGACAAATTCAATGATTTCATCTTTTTCTTTCCAGCAACATATAAAAATCTTACCTAGTTCTTTATAGCTTCTCAATAAGAAATATCTACAATCATTATCATATACTTCAAAAGAGCATAGTAAAAAAGACTATAAGCTTTCAAGGAGATACTTCATTACTTTAACTCATTGTAAAAGGTCCAATTACTAAAATTTTAAAAAACCACAGTAAAGAGATTCACTTCAACTTTTGAATGTTATCAATTGTGTCATTTACAATGTGATGTCCTTAAGAAAAATCCAGATACTCAAAGCCAATTTACATGGTATAAGAAAAGTCAGTGTATTCAATCCTATAGTACTAGCTATAGGCCTTGACTAAGGGAGTTGGAGAAAACCCAGAGAGAAAAATACATTTCCCTTTAGAAAAATAAAGTGATATTTACCTGCTATAGTAAAACAAGTATTATTTTCTAAAACCCCTTTTTAACACACTTGACTGCTTCATCAGCCAAGAAAGTAGTCACCAGGCAGACTACAAGACCAAGAACTGGAATGTAGACCAATTTCCACACCAGAGAAAGAAATGATACTTGTTGTAGGTTGCAAAGCCACACCACAGACAGAAATAATACTTGATATAGATTGAAAGACTATACCAGAGAAATCAGTGACAAGATTTGAGATCAAGTTAGAACTAAACTTTTCACAACCCAGCTAAAAGATGCCACAAACACACACAAAAGAGTGGAGCACAGAGATTTCAGTTATTTCAGATGGTTGATGATAAACTAAAATGTCCTTAAACTTTCTTAACTATCTCACACACGAACCAACATGGCTTTTCATCCAGCCAAATCCAACCCTATCACATCTCTACATGTATAAAAATGCCTCTAGAGACTTCCACAGGCGTAGGTAGGTGGGCTGCCCAATGTAGAAATGGCCACTTTGAGGAAGGCGGGCCACCTGGCAGCAGGCCTCCCCTTTTAATGCCTTTAAATGCCCGAGAACACACAAAAACGCCCCCTAAGCAACAAAAACAACAATAACTACATGAAGAAACATGCTAATCACATGAAACACATACCAGAATGATGAGAAAAGAAAGGAAATTAAGCTGAGACATAATATGTGACCCTACCTTAATCCTACAAGAGCACAACTAAACATCTAAAAACTAAAAAAACACCAATAGAACCATCATAACCCCAACTGCAGCCTACCAACTAAATACCTTCAAATATGCACTTCAAAGGCCTATCCAGCTTTGGAAAAAAACATCCTCTCTCCAAAAAAGAATGTCCACATTCTTCATACACTAACAACCATGCTCAAATGCCTCTCCAGACCTGCCTTTGACCTGGGCCTTTTCCTGTACTGCATTGAAAAAAACCTTGTCTGCACAATTACAGAATCTCTTCACATATACAGGACCTCTTGTGATGCTTTCAACTCCAGAAAGAAACAATCCCACAGACCTGGCCCATTATCCTCCTCTTCAGTTTCTTCATATACTCATCTTGGACCATCCTTCTTCACCAGAAGTTCCAGACCCTCCTTCATCATCCCAACAATAATCAAAAAACTTCATTCACTCAGAAGAAAACCTTTAACTCCAACATCCTCTTTTACTCTCATTACTCTAATTCACTGGAAGGTAAGATTCCATTACTCCATACCATACTAGTCTGACCATTTTCATCAGCCTCTCTTCACCCCATTCATTGATGATGATGTAAATGTAGGGACCATTGAAACACCACCTCCAAATCCAATACCCATTTTCAAAGAAAAATTCCAACATTATTCCCAAAAACAGAAACAACTTCTCCATTCTTACTTTCAATCAACTCTTGCCAAGGACCAAAAAGACGTTGATAAGAGAAGGAACCTCATCCAACTATTCAAGGCCAATTCAGAACACTTTTAAACCTCTCTTGATACCATTCTGTAATTCCACTAGTGCTTGAGTGTGATTTAGAAAATAAAATATGACCACACCCTCTATAGGATATAGCCACCAAACAATCCTCAGTTTTAAGTCTTGGGGGACCATCCTCATTTAATAGTCTTGGGGGAATCAAAAACCTAAATCATAAACCTAGAAACAGACATCAACCACATTAAGACACAGAGAAAAAAATTAAATTCTGGGGTGATTGTGAATAGAGCTACCAGCTTATCAATTACCCCAAACTTTCCTTTGTTAAATTCAGAGGCTCCCCCTGTGAATACCCTTTTCCACTCTTCAAAACTAACAGGAAAAAACAACACTCATTCCTCAGTTTATAGTCTTGGGGGACTAAAAAATCCTCAGTTTATAGTAATGGGGGACTGAAGAACAAGTTTTCAGGTTAAGCATTGATTGACTGATGCATATTTCAGTTTAGAGTCTTGATGGCATAATGCATATTCACCCACATTCCTCTTGCTGAAATTCAACATGTACTTCATCTTCCAGCCATCACTGATAAAAATTTTCTTCTTATCTCTTTCTCTCTATCATTGTTACTCCACCAAAGATCATTTCAAACTTTAAGTCACCTGCCGATGACCACTCAACCCTTACTTGCTTCACTTCTCCCAAAGACTATTCTTTCAAAAAGTGTATTAACATGTGCAGGCCTTGCACATTCACTCTTCTAACTCCAGAGGCCACAATGTACAGAAGGGCTTGTGACTCTTGCGATTCAAAGAAAAAAAGATGTTATAGAAATACCAATTATTCTTTTCCTGTGCCTTAACCTTCTCACAAATACATCTCCAGGTACCCTACCAGATCTCTAGAACTAGATCCTCCTTCTTCCTTGTCTTCAGCTCCTTCCAGAAGATCCAGGAGATCTGTTCACAGAACTCTTTCTAAGCGGCCACCTCTATGTTCCCAAGAATGTGCTTTTATCTCATCAAATTCCAAATCAAATCACTAAGCAATATAGGGGGTGGACTTGCAAGAAAGTCCCCAACCTGAACTAAGAATGAACTCAGACTGAACTCAGACTGAACTCAGACTGAACTCTACTTGAATACCCACCTAAAAGTGTTCTTCTGAGTGGTGTTCATCCCTGATTGTTTAGTTCCTTTTTCAGTAGCTCAATGTGTGTTAAATCTGAGATGAATTTGAGTCCAAGTTTTCAGACTTGCTAACAAGTCCACCCCCCATATTGCATGGTGAATGCTTCAAACTTAGCACCTAGGCTGCTAGACTGCCTCCAGGGGGACTTCCCATCTTGATGAGAAGCAAAATTTAGGCTCAAAATCTTCAAAAACAATCAGAAAACTGCCAAAATTCTTCAAAAATCAACCAAACTTCTGCACAAGAACTTCCTTGTACTCCTACAGCAATGCAAGCAAAATTTTCAAAGTAAAAAAACACCGAAATTCTCAAACTTCAAGAAAACCTGCCAGAGCTTCAAAACTTCTCAACAGCAAAAATAACCTTCTCCATCCTGGAGAAGAAAATACACCTCCTCTATGTCTTCCAACTACTCATCTTAATACTCCTTCCCTTCCAGTAATTCCTCCAGAAAACAAAATGCAGCCTCCAGATCATCTTCATCTTCCCCATCCTCCAGCAAAATTGGTTCCCCAGTACCAGCAACTAATTCAACAGAGCAGGATAAAGATAAAAACAACTATTCCAACAAAAATTCTCCTTCTCTTACTAGGCCCCAGGAAGAGTTTAATCATAGTTCATCATGTCAACACCCCCTTAAAGAAGACCAAGTTAACCCATATTTTCTTTTGGCTGATTCATCCACCACACCTCTTTCCAAACCTTCAGAAGTACAAATTCCTACATAATATAATTTTGAAGAGATTCATATCTATAGGTATCATAGTTTTTGATCCAATTTCATCAACAAAAAAGAAACTTCTGAAAAAAATTCTTCTTGTTATATGGAACCTCTCCTCCTGAAACTACTATTGGAGTTGGCTTACCCCTTGAAACAACAATTAATCTGTAATATGCTGATATGAAACAGAACCTAAGCTTAATGCATTACAACATCCTAAAGGCCTTTGCCCTTCATGGACCATTGAAGGAGTTTGAATAGACCCTGAGAAAGCAAATTCTTGACAGCCACTAGAAGATATCAAGGATAATTAAGTAAAACTTTCAACATCCCATCCCAGCCTCCTCTGCTTTCTCCCAAAAACTACCTTCCATAAAAGTCCCAGACCATTACAACCCATACTGTAGGCCGGTTTGTCTAGAAGGAAGGAAAGAAGAGGGTAGATGGAAAAGAAGAAAAGGAGAAAAGAAAAAGAATATAGAAGGAAAGGATGATGAGTCAATGAAGAGACTAATTGGATAGACAAAAAAGTGATGAGGATTGAACTGTTTATATTTGTAAGTACTTTTGATATTTCTGTCTGCTCAATTATCAACAAACTAATTATTAAAATTCTTAAACCAACCTTACAATTTTATTTAGTATTTAAAGGGTCTGAAGCGCCACAAGAAATAACAAAATATAATGAAATGTTTAAATTATGATGAGTAAGTAAGTGATGCGTAAAAAAGGGTTTAACAAAGGCTTTTTTATAGGCAATGGGACCTCTGAAGCACTACAAATGAGTATATACAAAATAGTAATAAGATAAAACAAGAAGATAAAAGAAAAGAATTGTAACATAGTAATTGAGAGAAAAATATGAAACAAATAATCAATTCCCAATTAAGAAAATAATTTTCCCACCATAAATCCCCAAATCAGTTAACTAATATAATGAGTAACCAAACAACCCTGTGGCATATAAACTATGAGAAAAAATAATTCAAAACAGGTATTACAATGTGTTTTCAGGCTTTTTAAGTGAAACAAATAAAATGTTTTGACTCAAAAAAGTATATAATCAAATCTTGATCAGTGCAAAGCTAAAATCAATTAAGTGTTTTAACCATGAAATTAAATAACTATTTTAAATGAAAAAATAACTAATTTAATGATATTGCTAATTTAAATTGAGAATTTGAATATTATTTTATTGAATAAGTATTTTAATTTATTTAATATTTCATTGACACAATTAAGGGTCAAAAAAGCGCCACTAATTATGGATAATATTTTATATGAAAAGGTTTAGTTACATATTTAAATTTAATAATTAATGAAATTACAATATAAGATAATTAAAAGGATGTAATTATATTATAAAAATTTAATTATTTATTTATTTATTAAATACATAAAAATGTGTCCCTTTATATGGAATATGATAATTAAATTTATGTATACTTAATTTATATTATAATAAAATTAATATAAAATTTATTTTACTTATAAAATAAAATATTTATATAATATATTATGTAATATAAATTTAATGTAAATACATAAGTTGCAATTATTATGTCCTCTTTTAATTTCAATAAGTTTTTAAATATATTTACTGGGCTCCTGGAACAGCCTGGCTGACACATACAATATCTCCAGCAGACTACACCACAAGGAAAGCAGTGCATCCTCCAATCCAAAAAAGAAACAGAAATGCCAACACATCCCAAACCAAACACCTGAGATAAAATTATAGTTAACCAAAAATAATATAAATTAATAAAAATAGATAAAACAATTAAAGAAAAGAAAGCAATTTATAATTAGCATGTGAAAAAAAATATTTTTATTTTTACTTTTATTTTATATTATCTTATTTTAATTTTAATTTTAATTTTAATTTTAATTTTAATTTTAATTTTAATTTTAATTTTAATTTTAATTTTTATTTTAATTTTAATTTTTATTTTTATTTTTATTTTTATTTTTATTTTTATTTTTATTTTTATTTTTATTTTTATTTTTATTTTTATTTTTATTTTTATTTTTATTTTTATTTTTATTTTTATTTTTATTTTTATTTTTATTTTTATTTTTATTTTTATTTTTATTTTTATTTTTATTTTTATTTTTATTTTTATTTTTATTTTTATTTTTATTTTTATTTTTATTTTTATTTTTATTTTTATTTTTATTTTTATTTTTATTTTTATTTTTATTTTTATTTTTATTTTTATTTTTATTTTTATTTTTATTTTTATTTTTATTTTTATTTTTATTTTTATTTTTATTTTTATTTTTATTTTTATTTTTATTTTTATTTTTATTTTTATTTTTATTTTTATTTTTATTTTTATTTTTATTTTTATTTTTATTTTTATTTTTATTTTTATTTTTATTTTTATTTTTATTTTTATTTTTATTTTTATTTTTATTTTTATTTTTATTTTTATTTTTATTTTTATTTTTATTTTTATTTTTATTTTTATTTTTATTTTTATTTTTATTTTTATTTTTATTTTTATTTTTATTTTTATTTTTATTTTTATTTTTATTTTTATTTTTATTTTTATTTTTATTTTTATTTTTATTTTTATTTTTATTTTTATTTTTATTTTTATTTTTATTTTTATTTTTATTTATTTTTTTTTTTTAATTTTTTTTTAATTTTATTTTTATTTTTATTTTTAATTTTATTTATATTTTTATTTTTATTTTTATTTTTATTTTTATTTTTATTTTTATTTTTATTTTTATTTTTATTTTTATTTTTATTTTTATTTTTATTTTTATTTTTATTTTTATTTTTATTTTTATTTTTATTTTTATTTTTATTTTTATTTTTATTTTTATTTTTATTTTTATTTTTATTTTTATTTTTATTTTTATTTTTATTTTTATTTTTATTTTTATTTTTATTTTTATTTTTATTTTTATTTTTATTTTTATTTTTATTTTTATTTTTATTTTTATTTTTATTTTTATTTTTATTTTTATTTTTATTTTTATTTTTATTTTTATTTTTATTTTTATTTTTATTTTTATTTTTGTTTTTGTTTTTATTTTTATTTTTATTTTTATTTTTATTTTTATTTTTATTTTTATTTTTATTTTTATTTTTATTTTTATTTTTATTTTTATTTTTATTTTTATTTTTATTTTTATTTTTATTTTTATTGTTATTTTTATTTTTATTTTTATTTTTATTTTTATTTTTATTTTTATATTTATTTTTATTTTTATTTTTATTTTTATTTTTATTTTTATTTTTATTCTTATTTTTATTTTTATTTTTATTTTTATTTTTATTTTTATTTTTATTTTTATTTTTATTTTTATTTTTATTTTTATTTTTATTTTTATTTTTATTTTTATTTTTATTTTTATTTTTATTTTTATTTTTATTTTTATTTTTATTTTTATTTTTATTTTTATTTTTATTTTTATTTTTATTTTTATTTTTTAATTTTATTTTTTTATTTATTTAATTTTTTAATTTTTAATTTTTTTATTACTATAAGCACTAACATACTAAAAAAAAACTTGAGAATTAAGAAGAGTCATAATGCCCAAAAAAATGTGAGCTGAGAGAATAAAATTGAGCAATAATAAAATTAAATGAATAATATTTACAAATGGTATCCCCCAGCCAATTGATTAGTTGATCCCTTGATACCTTACCCACATCCAAGTGCACATTGATGTGAATACACCTTTAATAAATTTTCAAGGTTTGAAAAGTAATTTGAACATATAAAGAAAACTTGAAAATAAAAACCATAAAATGAAATAATTAAAGAAAGTTGAAAAGTAATAATAAAAAAGAAAAATAGCATTTTCTGGCCAATTGATGAGCCTTCCCCACCAATGCTTTTTCACATCTAGGTGACCCTGATGTGTTACACCCAACTAATTTTTTATTTAATAAAAAACCCTCACTAACTAAAAAAAAGAAAAAAATGAGAAAAAAAAGAAAACAATCTAAGACCACTACAATTCCCTTTCATCACAACAAATCACAGAAGCATTTCCAGGTCCAAAGAAAATATCACTGGGTGGGCTCCCTCCAATAAGTAAAATTTATGGGAGACCGCCAGTGATCCACCACCAAGAAAGATCCAAGAACAAATAAGCCAGTCCAGTCCACTATAAAGTCAAAGAGGACTAAAAACCTGAATAATAGTAGAGAACTAGGATTCAACTAAATAAAACAAAGGAATTGAAGCAAAAATTCTGGGGTTACTTTTATTCAGAGCAGAAAAATCATCAGCTACCCTCACGCTTGCCAAAAAAAAATCTAGAAGTCCCTCCTGGGTATCTTCAAACAAAAACAAACATCCCACACAAACATCCACACAATGAAAAGACTTGAAGCCCATGAAAATACATCTTAAATTCATAGAGGACTAAAAAACTCTGGGGTAACTGTTGTACAGAGCAAAGTAATAGAGGACTAAAACTTGAATGCAAAAAAATAACTAGAGTTCAACTAGGAAAGACAAAAGACTTGGAACAGACATTGGGGGGTAACTGTTATACAGAGCATCCAGCTCATTAGCTACCATCACACTTGCAAAAATAAAATCTAGAATTCCCCCCATGGGTACCTTCTAAATAGGAAAAACATCCAACACAATAAACAAAAAACAAATAATAAGGAGGAGACCAGAACTTGTAAACAAAAGTTAAAGATAGTTCAAAGTCATAGAGGACTAAAAAACTTTTAAAAGAAGACCAATGCTAGGGTTCAATTAAATTAAGAGAAGGCATTGAAAACAGATAATCTGGGGTAACTGTTATACAGAGCAGACAGCCCATTAGTTACCTTTAAACTTGCCAATATATAATCTAGAAGCCCGACCCATGGGTTACATCTAACAAAAAAGGGTTCTAACACAACAGATGCCCAGCATTGTCTAAAAAAACCCCAATAAAAAGAACGATTCATAGTTTATCCTCATTGCAGAGTTAGTTATCTTCCCTTCTTGTGCCTCTGGGGTAAAATCTCTTCACCTGGTCAGCAGCCACTATCTTCTTCAAGACTGCCCCATCCAATTCTTCTAACTGATATTATCCACCTGAGATTTAAGATCTGACTCTACAAGAACTGTTCCACCTTTCAGAGAACATCTTGCCCCACTTACTCTTTAAGCTCCTATTAAACACCAATACAAAAAACCCAGGCTTTAAAGGATTCCTCAGCCTGTGTTCCAACCTCTTATCCCAATACATAACTGACTTATTTCTGATCTTCATTATCCTTTCTTAGGCTTTTTCATGAAATTCCTCTTGTGCTTCAAGTTGCTTCATTCTGGCACATAATAAGTCTTCAGTTGAAAAAACTTCATCCCAATAAACTCCCAAATAAAATTGCCTTTAGATCTAGTGGTAAAACTACCTTTTGACCAAAAATAAGTTCATAATGTGAACATCCAGTAGTCCTCTTGACAAAAATTCTGTCAGCAAACAATACCAAAGGTAAATAGTGCCTTTATTTTTCAGCACTATCCCCACAAATCTTAACCAAAGCATCTTTCAAAACTTGATGCCCTCTTTCAACTACTCCTTCAGCTTCATGATAATAAGGAGTAGCCACTCTGATCTTGGACCCAAAACTAGTTACAGCTTCTTTGAATTATTCTTCAAACTCTGTTCCACTGTCAACAGTAATTGATTTTATCAGCCCATACCTATAAATCCACTTCTTCTTCAAAAATTCTGCCACATTTTTGGAAGTCAAATTAAGCAGAGGAACCACCTCAACCAAATGAGATAAATCATCCCTGGAAACAATCAAATATTCATACCTGCTCTCTTTAATATACACAGCATTCAGACTGACTCTTACAAACACAGTTGAATATCCAGTAGCATGGACAACCTCTTTTTATTTCAAGTGATATCTTCTCTGACACTCTTCACAAGATTGGACCCAAATCTGTCTTCTATTCTTCTATAAGTCTCCCCAGAGCCTCTATGAGCAAGGAATTCTTGCAAAGACTACAATACAAAATCTTGACCCTTCTTCTGAGCCACCACAACTTGATTATTTGGATGTCTCTTCCTCATCAACCTCCTTCCTGACCCATAGAGCCCAGGACTCTTCTTCTTGATTTCTACCCAAGTATCATCATCACAACTACCTGGCCTCACCAAGGTCAACAGATATTCCACCATAAGAAAATTAAACCTAGGCTGACCCTAGGTCTCTTCTTGAAAATCAAACATGATAACATTCAAAGGCTCATCCCTGTCATCAATATCACCAGAATGCAGTTGAGCCAATTGACCAGCCCATCCAGAGCACCAATCCTAAAACTTTGGAACTTCCTTCTCCTTCCACTGATTTGTGAGAATCCAGTGTACCAACAAAAAAATCATTTTCTAATTTTGAGCCATCCCAAAAAGAAGCCCCTTCTTTATCAACAAAAACATCCTGATCACCAAAATCAAGATTAGATCCAGCCAGTTTATCCTCATTGGGGAGGCCCATATTGTGCAGTTTAATCTCTTGCTGGAGCTAACAAAAATTATCAGAACCTCTTTTGCTTACCCTAACCACAGGAACCTCTTCATCAAGCTCTTCTGACTCAGAATCTTTATCTTTTCATGGTTTTCTTGACAACCCAACTGGAATTGTGAAAGTTTTTCTTGGCTTGTGTACCAAATCAAAGGAGAAGTGCTGAATAAAGGTTGCTGCCCCCACAATACAGTCTTCAGCTTATTCAACATTTTTCCACACCACAGAGATCAAACTTGGACTGAGAGTACCTTGATTCCTCTTCATTGAGCACCGCAGATTGATACCTGACTAGCCTGACCTTCCCATTCTTATCCTCCTGAGACATAACAGCACCAGAAGCAATATAACTGGAATCCACAGATGAATAAATCTTCCCAGCCCCAACACCATAATCCAGCTTATGCAACACAATATCCTTCCTTACCACCTTCTTCAACTTCACAAATGCCTCTTTAAAATCATCATCCTTCCTGGTCAATTTCCTTAAAGGAAAAGCCAAAAAAAGAGAAGTCCTTAATTAAAATTTTCACATAAACACAAACACCCAAGAATCCCCTAACCTTGGTGGTATTTTGAGTTTTATTCACTTTCTTCTTTTCCATAATCCTACCCTCCTTACACACCACATGACCTAAAATTTCCAATGCTGGTACACAAAAAAAAACATTTGACCCAGAAACAGTCAAACCAACCTCCTCTATCCTAAACATAATACTCTCCAGTGTCACAACACACTCCCACACAAAACTCCTAATGCCAGGATTTTCCTTCAATACCTCATTATCATAATAAGATGTTGGCCCATTAATTCCACCATCATCAAAAAAGATACAAGAATATGTTGGTACTTCATCCTGAAATATTCAAGCTATCTGTTCTTGGTATACAGAATCAGAATTAGTAGCTCCTTGAGGTAACATGGTCAATTGAAACCTTCCCAAAGGAGTCTCAAAAGTAGTGAGAGGCCTAGATTCCACATGGAGTTCCCTTTCCTCATAACCACCCATAATATCCCCCAAAACATAACACAGCCTTCCAGAAAAAGCCTCCACAAAATCCCCTGCACTTGGTGGAATTCAAGAATCCTTGATAGGTTCTCTATTCAAGGCCGTGAGATCATGAAAAACCCTAAGCTTACCATTTTTCTTCTTGACACAAAAAATTGAACTAGAAGAACATGAGATTGCTTGTTCATACAACCCTTTCCTGACCCTTTCCCTGACTTTTTCTTCAAAATAATCAATTATAGAAGCAGGAATTGGAATTGGTTTGATTTGCTAAGGCTCATGACAAACCACTGGAATCTGATAAGGTGAACCATAAAAATGATTCAACAAACCTCTTTCCTCTGCTGCAAAATCAATTTACTTTTCCCTCAACACCATCACATTCAACAACAAATTCTTCCCCTCTTCAGATAACCACCCATCAGGACCGAAATTCACCACCTCCAACCTTCCCTCAGTAATCATAGAAGTTTCCACAAATTCAGGTGGATTCTTCACTAAAGGCGTCACATAAGAATCTCTAGAAAAGGGATGCCTCTTCAAATTTGGGTTCAACTCAACTGGCATAGGCTCATTGAGAGGCCTAACCTTCACTGCTACCTTCTTGTATTTAGAAGCATCCACTTTCAGATATTCCTTTTCAACAGGAGCTTCTTCACTCTTCCTACAAAAACCAACAGGGGTTTCTCCAATGCTCACAGGTGTTGCCAAGGTAATGTTTTTGAAAGGTGTAGAAGAAACCCTAGCAGTGCACAAATGAGAGGACTTACTTTTAGACCCCAATCTCACCACCCCAAAGCTTTTCCATTCCACATTATCAAAGTCCCCCTCACTATAAATCTCAATTACGCCACTCTTCACCTCTTCAGAAAAATGATCTTAAAATAAATTTTTCTGATTTTCTTTCTACTTTATATTCAGATTTTTTATATTATCTTAATTTATCCTGAATTTTTTTCCTTTCATTATGGGGTGCCTTTCCTAAAACAGAAACCAGGGTTGCACAATTGCTCACATGTGTGGCAATGATAATGTTTTTGATAGGTGTAGAGGAAACCCTAGTGTTGCACACTTGGGAGGACTTACTTTTAGACCCCAGTCTCACTGCCCCAATGATTTTCCATTCCACAGACATTGACTTCATCTTCCCTTTTGAATTGAAATGAAATTAATTTTGAAACCATTAAATGAACTGAGACTTGCTAAAAAACTTGAAGAGTAATTCCAGAGAAGAGAAACATTATATAAAAAAAGTTGAAAATCCACTTGGAATATCTCCAAATGATTTGACCTACTACAATCTGGTTTTCCACTGACAGGGGAGAGGTTTCAGCACTTTGGTGATAAGCCCCTTCTATTCTAAAAAATAAGGCTCTCCATCAGAGCCTGAGCCACCTTCCAAAAAACCAGAAGTAGCCCTATATTCTCTTCTCCTCTCACAAAAATCAGAAAAGTGACACATGGAGCTAAGCCCAGGCCTAGTCTCCCAACCCTCTTCACCAGGTGAAGATAACCTCATATGCAAGGTCCTTTTATACTTGCCTTTCAACTTCAAGCTAATGCCAACTCCAGGTTGATAACCAATCCTGGCTGCAAAATCCATAAAAAATGGGCCACCAAAAACTACCCTTACAGTGTCTTTTGAAATATAAAAGTGCACTTTTGCAGAAGCTCCACCAACATCCAGCTTCATACACTCTGATCTCCCAACCAACTCAGTAACATGACCACAAATTTATCTCAAGTTCCCACCAATACCAGTTTGTATGGTGAGGCCAAATTGAGTTGCCCCAGGAAAAGAAATGAGATTTATCTGAGAAACAGAACCAACCAAAGTCCTTATGGCCTTTCCATGCAGGGTGACATTGACAAACTCCAAGGGAGCAGATAAATGAGTCTCCAAATTCTCCCTAAACTTCTCAGCAGAATCACAAACAAAATCCACCTCCCCAGAAGAGACACTTCTTTCCAGCCAGGCTACTAGACTTACCCAGTGAATAATTAATTATTTACTAGAGTAGAGATACACCTTTACCTCTCATATTATTAGTTATACTTACTTTATAAATTACTTATAATATTTTTAACTAATTAACAAGTAAAATGAAGTAAATATATAATTCTAATTTTTCCTCATTTTTTTTCCTTGACAGTGTCCTCATGACAGCTGAAAAGTAAACTAAACTACAAAAATACTAAATATTAAATAAAAAATTTTATTTTACTTTGATATTTACAGAAACTTAAATTAAATCAAATAAATTATAATTAATGTTTACATATACAGATAAATACTGTATATGGGTACATTCTTTATAGAACAACTTTAATTACTTGAAAAATCTATTTGTGGAATTTTTCTTTATCTGATACTCATTTATATAGAATTTTAGTTCTGCAGTTTCTCTCCTTTTTGCCTATATAAGGCCTCTCAATCTGGCTAGTTGACCAAGATATTGAAATATTGTTCTTAGTCCTAGAAGTAAGATGATTTAAATTACTTAATTAAACAATTATATTATTTAATTATTTCTGTTGACAAAATTTATTGATAACTATATTATTATATTATTATTTCAGTTGAAAATTAATCCTGGTAATTAAAATAATGAAAATACATAAATTAATTATCTGATTAAAAAAATTTGTATTAATGAATTACTTCAGTTGACATTTAGTCTTGGTAATTAAAAAATTACAATATCTTTATTTTTTATTTGGTTAAGAAATTGTATTGATTATTTCAGTTTATTTTTGGTCCTGATAATTTATATATAATTTTGTTATTTCAGTTGATTTTTTTAAATCCTGGTTATAAATAATATAAATATCTTAGTAAATTATTTGATTAAAAATTTTATAAATTAATTATTTCAGTTGATTTTTGGTCTTGATAATTGATATATATCATTTTTTTAGTTGATTGATAGTCCTGGCAATTGATAGTAAAATTTAAATATTTTATTTTATCTCTTATTTTTTTTTAACAAAAAAGAATAATAACTGAAAAAATATTAATATTTCTTCTTTCTCTCAGATAAAGTTATACAAAAAATTGCTGAATTAAATCTTTCTACTTCCCATGAAGAGGAATTGGATCTTATTGATTATTATATGAATTCTGAAAGGTCTCCATTGACAACAAAATTTTCTCAAATTAATCAATTAGTAAACCAAACAGGATGTCTAAATTCAGGAGGTGGAAATCAAGAAGGAACATCCCCCCCTGTACTCCAAGTCCCATTTACTCCCCCTAGAAGAGCTTCCAAAAGGCTTCAAAATAAAAAAGATTCCCTTACAGAAGCAGGTAAATAGCCTGTCAACTCACATCAAGGAGTTGATGTCAGAGAGCCTCAGGCTAAAAACAAAGGTAGAGTTTCTAGAATAAAAATTAAAAATATTATAGACTTTTCTCCAAGAGAAGAGAAAACTCCACAAGCAGCAAAACCCCCTCCACAGTCGGCTCCTCAACAACAAGAAAAGATGAAAGTATCAAAATGGAAATGGGACTGTCTCAACACTCAGTGGGACTCCCTTCAAGCTCAACAAATGCAACAATCTCCTCAGGTAGGCCCCTTCATACCCCAACAATTCAACCCTACTCCTCCTCACCCTTACCAAGGAGAAAAAATAAAGAGAAACAATCACATCCAAGTTTTTCCAAAACCATGGTTAATCCCTCCCTTGAATCTCAAGTTCCCTTTCTTGTTACTTATTCAATTCCTTCAGCTAATTCTGGAATGGGAGATGATACCTTGAGACCAGTAGAGGCTGGTTATAGTAGGCATATAAACTAATATTCTAATTTAACTACTCCTTTAGTGTTTATTTCAACCTCAAGGATAAACCCTGATATTGCTATTATAGATGAAATAATGGATGCTGAAGTTTATGAGACTCTGGAAAATTACTCTGACTCTCTATTGAGAAATTCTCCTGATGTAGCTACTATTAATAATGAAAATTTGATAGATATTATTTCCAAACTGAATAAAATAATAAAAGACCTACAATTAACTCAAAAATTTAATAGTTTTTTAACTGAACAAGGTTACCAAGAAGTGAGAAGTGAATTGCAGAGGGTTTTTGATGATTTGTATAATGACAAAGTAACTCATTAAAAGAAAGTTTCTTTGTGGAAAAATATAAAGAATAATTTGTCCAAGTTGCAAGAATCTGTTTCTATCTGCTTCCAGGAATAAGAAGTACATAAGTTGAGCATGAAAAGACTGAGTGATCATTTTTCATATCTGCAAAACAAGAATAAATTATCTTTTGCAACTATCAATGAGACATTATCCAGTATTCCAAGAGTGAAGACTAGGCTAAAAAAAATTGAAGAGCAGTTGAACTCATTTTTACTTGACCAAAAATATTCTGCAACTTCTTTAAAAGAACCTTTTGCACAAGCTACTCCAATTGTACCTGAGAACAGTTCATCAAAATTAAAATTATTGCAAGAAATGCCTGTAGATATTCCTGAGTTTCCACCAAAAATTGATGATGCACCCTGTTCATCTACAGAAGAGCTAAACAATGAGATTACTGCTCAGTTAGAGAAATTACAACTACTTCTTACACAGAAACAAGTATTTAACAAGGAAATTTCTTCAAATCAAAAGAATTGGCCCAAACTTCACCAATATCCAACATTTAATGATGATTCTTCCTCTGATTGGAAGCAATTTATTTGCAGAATTGATACCCTTAAGAATTCTTATAAACTACCAGATAAAGAAATTGTGTCTAAGCTGATTTCTTTATTTTCCAATGTTTCCCTGATGTGGTATGAATCTGTCCTTTTAGATAAAAATGACTACTCCTGTATGGATTGGAAGAAATTGATTAAAGCACAGTTTGGTGGTTCAAAGTTTAGGTTAGCCCAACAAAGTCAGTATAAGAAAGATAGATATAGCTCATCTTCTACAGTAAAACCTATCGAATTCCTGATGAAACTAGTAAAGATCTTGAGAGAAAAGGATCCAAAGATGGACTTTGAATTATGGAAGGACAGGATCCTTTATAAATCTCATATGTCTGTGAGAGACTTAATAGTTGATAGGACTAAATTCTAAAGGGAACCTTCATCTTTTATTAATACTTTTAATGAGGTCCTCTTAAATAAAAATTATGATTCTAGAAGGTTCACTCCTAGACCTTCATTGGAGAAGACCTCCAATTAACAACAAAAACTTCCTGAAAAAGTTTGTAAACCTTCTGCCCCTGTTGCACCTAAAATGTATGCAACAAACACTTGCTTTAAATGCAGCAAGCCTTGGAAGAAAGGCCATTTTTGTGAAAAGAAAAAAAACTTGTTAAAAAAACTGAGGAACCTGCTGATGACACAGTTGCACTGGATGATACTTCAAGTGATTGTTCCAGAAAATTTATTATGAATCTCACAAGGAAATCTTGATTCCGGGAGAAGATATTCATAATTTAAATAATATTGAAATTGAGAATAATGACTTATCTACAGTTGAAGATGCTGAAATCATAAGAAACCTTGAAAACAGCTCAATAATTATTACCCATCTCAAGGCACCAGTCTTCATTAATGGAGAGAACATTGAGGTTGTTTTGGATTCTGGAGCTGGAGGAAGTGCTGTATCTGAAAAAGCACTTGCGTCAGTGGATCAGGATTGTAAATAAAAACTTATGCCTATCACTTCTGAGAATTGGAGAGGTTATGGCTCTGTTTTGTCCCCCATTGGTAAATTCAAAGCTACAGTATTTTTCAAATATAACCATGGTTTTGTAAGAGCTATGTGTGACTTTTTAGTTATAAAAAATGATAACATAAGTAATTGGTTCATTGTAGGAAATGATATTTTAACCAAATATTGCAATAAGTTGGATCCCTCAAACCAATGCTTTACAATGGGGTTTAATGGGAAGAGAATATTTATAATTTCTTCCCCAAAAAATTAATTAACACCAGTATTCAACAAATGTATTTCTGTGGTCAAACATAAAGGAAGATCTACAAAAGAGATGTTTGCCCTTTTATCTGAAATTGACACAGCTTCTTTTGGAGAAAAACTTTCTTGTGAGGAAAAAGATTCCATTATTCAGTTGATAAAATTATTACCAATGGCCTTTGCTCATGGGTCACATGAACTAGGATTGGTAAAAGAAGAGATGAAACTTTCATTATCTTTCCCATGGACTGAAATACCCTCTAGTTTAAAGAAAAAGCCTTATCCTGCCTCCCCCACAAAGAGAAAAGATATTGAAGACAATATCTCTACCCTTTTGAAAAAAAATATTATTGAAAAGTTAGTTGAAGCACTTAAATATTTTGTTATCTCACCTGTCTTAATTTCTTATGAGAAAGACAAAGCCAGGGTATGTGGTGATTGTAAAGCATTAAATACTTATACTGTCAGTATATCTAGTATATAAATATGATATAATATTATTTATTTATGGTCCTACTACTAATTGATTAATGATTTAGTGATTAAATCTCAGGGGAAGACTAATAAAATATTTATACTCAAATAAAACTCACAATACTTGGATTTAAATGTGTGCTAGTGGTGGAAAATAGATAAATAGAATATAGTTATAGCTTATATAATGATAATATCAACTTAAAAAAGGCTTTATAAAATATTTCTAAATGTTAATAATTGTATTGAAGTGTTTTATTGAATTGTAGTAAGAATTGATGATAAATAACCGTCAAAATCCCTTCTTACTTATACCCTAATCCCCTGGAGTGCACAGACCTTCAATCCAGATGATGTCACTGCTATCCCCAGAAATTACAGCACTGTGAGGGCCCATCACCTTCCCATGGCGTCCACTTTAAGAAGATTCAACACCCAGACCTCTAGTAAGGACTCTCCATCACATTTAATGACAACACAGATCTATACCACAAATAAAAAATCCAGATAAAAGCTGATACCATAAAGAAACAGGTAAAATAAGCAATCAAAAAGAGATTTAATGAAACCCAAAGCATATAAAGGAAAAAATTGAAATGTCCAAGCCCCCAATAATATACCCAAGCATCCATATTAACCAAGCAATGACCTCCCAACCCATAAATCCATGAATATCCATCAAAGGAAGCAGATTAAGTTGTCCAGACTGAGTGTATGCGCCTGAAATAGATGTTTATGCTTCTGTAGGCGTTGTGAGTCCACTGGATACGTTCATATGACCTAAAATAAGCAGAAAAACAAAGGTTATTGGCTATTAAGGAGCTAAAACCCACTTATATACCTAAATATACATAATATACTGCATATTTCACTGAATATGAGATTTATGTATACATATAAGCTTATGTATGTCAATAACTACTTCATATCACTTAAGATAAGTATATTATGACTCCATTAACACCTTAATAAGTATTATTAGGCTATGGATAAGCTATTTAAACTACTATAATTTGTATAATAGAGTAATAATTTTATATATATGTAATATAATCATATATATTATTATTTTAACCTTATTTTTAAGATCCAAGCTTAATTTACTTATATTTATCTTATAATAAGTATAAGAAATACTCAGTCCTAGGGATATCTAGGCTGACACTCCCTCACCCAAAAAAAATGATAAAAAAATGTTAAGACATTTTAATTAAAAGTAAGGAGTGAATAGAAAATTTTTTAAATTTCTATAATGCATATACTGAATAAACAGTATTATTTTGATTTAAATTTTTTCCAGAGATTTTTAAGATCAGAGATTTCATTTTCTAGAATCCACTGGTCATATTCACTTGATTTATTTTTAAATCTCAATAGATACTCAACTCCCTTTTCTTTTGTAAGGTGTCTATTTTTAAGTATCTTTTCAATTTCTGCCTTTTCAACTATTTCTTCAGGTTGCTGTTTATGCCTTCCTGATCTTCTTGGAAATAGAGCATTATCATTAGAATGGTATGGTTTTATAAGAGAAATAGGATATACTGGATGTATTCTATCATAGGGTGCATATAGAATAACCTCAACAGCATTATTACCAACCATCTTTTTAACTACAAATGTTCCAATGAATGGATCCTTCAATTTAACATTACTATTTAAACTGAAATGTAGTGTTGAAATAAGGACTTCATCACCCTCTTTGAACATTTGTTCTTTATGGGCTTTATCCCATCTTTTCTTTTCATACTCAAACGCCTTATTTATACATTCTTGAGCATGTTTTCTGCATAATTCTTGCATGTGAAGATAAGATTTAGTACCTGGATAGATATCTAATCTAGGTAATTTATTAAGAGTTTTAGCAGGGGTATTAGGTACATAACCCAACCATAACTCAAATGGCTTTTTGCCAGTGACATTATGTACTGTACTATTGTATGCAAATTCTAAACCTGGGATAAGGATTACCCAATCATGCGTGAATTTGTCATTGTCTTGAAAATTAAGACCAAAAGCACAATATCTTCTTATCATATCTTCTAAAGTTTGTATCATTCTTTCTGCTAGCCCATCAGTTTGTGGATGTTGTGCTGTAGAAAGTTTTAATTGACACCCTGAAACATCCATAAGTGATGTCCAGAACTCAAAAGTAAATTTAGGATCTCTTTCAGAAACTTTTTCTTTGGGGAAACCTGCTATATTTAACATTTGTGTCCACAATAAAAAAGCTAAGTCCTTTGCAGAAACCTCTTTGTGGGTAGGAATAAATTTACACATCTTTGTAAATCTATCTACAATTACCCAGCAGGAGTTATAACTCTTATGCCCTACTATTGGCAAACCTGTTACAAAGTCCATGTTAATTATTTCCCATGGAGCTTTTGGCTGCTCAATTTTTTGTAATAAACCAGCACTTTTCCTGTTAATCTTTTAGATTTTTGACAAAAATCACATGTCTCAACATATTTCTGAACATCTTCAGACATATTAATCCACCAAGCTGTGTTTTTTACTCTGTTTAATGTTTTATGGTAGTCAAAATGACCTGCTAATATATCATCATGACATATTCTTAACATTAACTCCTTCATTGAAGGGGGAATTACAATGACATTACTTAATTTTTTTTGGTAATATATAAAACCATCCTCAATGGAAAATTTTCCTTTTTCTAATGCCTCTTTATACTTATTTGGTAATGTTTTTATCAAAACATTCATTGAAGCATTAGATGGATCATTTAATATTGTAGTGAGTTTACTCAAGTCAGGATCTGAAGCATACATATCAAGAATTGATTGCATAAATTCATCCTCAAGATCTTCAATATAAATGCCATAAATGTTAATAATCTCTGATTCAGGAACATAAGCAGGATTATCATCATTATTAGGCAGAGGTACTCTAGAAAACAGATCTACATTAGAGTGTAAGGTTCCTGCTCTATGTATAATAGTCATCCGTCCTCTGTATTCTTGTACAGCTAATTGCCATCTAAACATGTGTCTATTAGGAGTTTTCATGTTAAAGAGTGACTTAACTGCACTACAGTCAGTTATTAACTCAAATTTTTGGTCTTCAAGGTAATAATGTAGCTTCTCAAGATCCCATACTACTTCCAAAAATTCATGTTGAGTAGCACCATATTTCAATTCACTACTTCTTAGAGTACGTGAAATATATCAAATTACTACTTCTGACATTTTTCTTCAATAAGTTGTTTTTGATGCAAAGCAGCACCCAGACCAATAAAACTTGCATCTGTATATAATACAAAAGGCAATTGGAAATCTGGTAATCCCAAGATAGGAGCTGTCATCAAACATTCTTTCATCTTATCAAAAGCCTTTTTTCTTTCATTATTCCAAATGAAAGCTTCTGATTTCTTTATCAGTGTGGCCAATGGTGCAGCAATTAATTGGTAGTTCTTTATATATTGTCTATAATAACCACACATACCAAGAAAAGATTGTACATACTTTAAATTTTGAGGAATTCCAATATTCTTTATTGCAGCCACTTTATTTTGGTCTACACATATTTGTAAGCCAGATACAATATGACCAAGCACTTTTAAAGATTCAAACCAAAATTTACATTTTTTTAATGCAAGGGTCATTTTTATTTCATCCATTTTTTGAAATACCTTCTTAAAATGGATTAAGTGTTCATCATAAGTTTTAAAGAACACTATGATGTCATCAATGTATACCATTAACCATCATTCAATCTTTTCATTATGGAATTTTATATCCATTAACTTCTGAAATACTGATGGAGCATTTCTTGGTCCAAATGGCATTCTGAAACTTTTATAAATTCCCATATGTGTTGTTATCAACAAAAAGTTCTGTGAATTCTTTTCAACAGGAATTTTATGATACCCTTTATTTCCATCTAAGAAACTTATATACTTAGCATCTTTGAGGGTAGCATGTATAGAGGCAATCCTTGGCAAGGGATAAATATCATCTACTGTAAATGTATTTAATGCTCTATAATCACGGCACAGTCTTGCTTTATCTTGTTCATAAGAAATTAGCACTGGTGATATTACACAATATTTTGGTGTATTTTCAACCCTCTCAAGAATGTTCATTTTTAATAACATCATAATATTATCCTCTATGTCTTTCCACTTCATTGGTGAAGCAGGGTATGGTTTCTTTTTAAGACTAGCAGGAATATTATCCATATCACAGGTTAAACTAATCTTCATTTCATGATCTTTTACAAGGCCAAGTTCATTTGTACCATGTGCAAAATCCATTTGAAATGCTTTAATTAAGTCAAAAATATTATTTTTCTCAGCTTTACTTATCTGAGTGCCAAATGATGCTTTTGAAATTTCTGTTTCCAGAAGTTCCATCTCATTGAATTCTCTTCCTTTACACAGAGAATTTTTTACTGACTCAATTTGTAAGACTGTGTTAAAAGAATTTATTTTAAATTTCCTTTTACCATTTATGCCAATTGTAAAATTGTTATTAGAAAGGTCTACATTCACACCAAACTTAGTCAGAATATCATTTCCAATGATAAAACAGTTACTACAGTTAGTATTGTCCATTACTATAAAGTCACAAGTTACTCTTATATAACCATGTTGATGTTTAAAGAAAAAAGCAGCTTTGTATCTACCAATGGGATGTATTACTGATGCAAAACCTCTCCAATTTTTACTCTGAAGTGGTTCAAGCTTAGACTTATATTCACTATCAATTTTCTGTAATGTATTAGTAGAAACAACAGAACCAGCAGCTCCTGTGTCCAATACTATATTAACATTTTCACCAGAAATGATAGCTATAACCATGATAGGTGTCATTCTAAATTTATCAGCTTGTATATCTTTAATGATTTCAGCATCCTCAAAATTCATTAAAGATTCATTTGATTCCATATTTAATATTGGATTTTCAAAGATGGACAAATCATCTTCAAACATACCGACTTCATTTTCATCACTATATGAGATATTGCTGTCATAATCACTTGATTATTTACTTTTTTAAGTTTCAGTTTCAGATTCACATTGATTTTCAACAATATTTATATTTTTCTAACATTTGTGACCTTTAACCCAAGGTTTGTTACACTTATAAAAAGTATTTGTTTCATACTTTTTAGGTACTACAGGTGCAGCAGGTTTTTTCTGCTTCTCCTGAAGTGTTTTTGAATTCTGATTTTTTACTGGTTCAACATTTTGTTTATAAGTGGAATACCTTGATTCATACTTATAGTTTAATAATATTTCATTGCAAATATTAATAAAGTCAGAATATTCAGTAAAATTTAATGTTCTAGCTACAACAATGTCTCTGACAGATATAGGTAATTTATATATTATCTTATCTTTCCATAAGTTAAAATCCATATTAGACTCAATGGCTTTTAATATTTAATTTAAATTCATTAAAAATACCATAGATTTGTCACCATTCAACAGATTATGCCTAGTTTTCTCACAAAGTCTCTGCTGAGTGAGTCTGAATTTAGAACCTCCAAATTGTTTTTCAATTAGTTGTTTCCATTCAGCCCAAGAGTAGTCTTTACCCTCATTCAAAACAGCTTCAAACCATAATAAAGCAACATCCTTAAATAAAGAGATCAATTTTTATGTTATTTCTTCATCTGGTAACTTATATGAGAATTTTAAGTTGTCAATTCTTTGAATAAAATGTTTCCAATCAGAGCTGGCTTCCCCATCATAAGTTGGGTACTGATCTATCTTAGGCCAGTTCTTCTGATTGAATTTTATTTCACTAATCTTAGGTAAATTCAACAACTCATTCACTCTTGATAAATGGTCTTGTATCTCCTCTTGTACATATTTGTGACTTACATTTTCAGATTTGACACTACCACCAGATGGTTTCAGTTGTGGTGGTATAGGGAAGGAATGAGATTCACTTTTACCAATGAAAGGATTATTATTATATTGATTATACTTATGATTATCCTGGTTCATTAGTAGATTGGCATTTTCAATCTCAACTTTAGTTAATCTTTGTAGCAACTCAGAGACACTTTGATTTGTCTGGGCAAAAGATAACTTAGTTCTTGATTCTGTTTTCAATAAATGTGTTTCATACAATTTCTCTAACTCACAGAATTTGTTTGAAAGTTCATTATATTTGTTACTCAATGAATCATATTTAAGAGTTAGAGACAAACGTTCATTCTCTAATTCTTTATTACATGTTGCCAGCTGAGAAATATTTAATGTTAAGGATGAAATTGTATCACTAGTGAGCTTAACTGTCTGTTCCTCACAATCAGTCATTCTATTCCACAACGCTGAAACAATTCTATGGACAGTTGGATTATTGTTAAAGTATTCCATGTCTTCCTTTTCAATTCTCTCACTCTCTTGTGAAATTCTCATCTCACTAGTAGGTGGTGGAAACTGAGGATCAACTGTATTACCATTATAAATAGTACTGTTATTGCGGACAAAAGACAAGTCAGGTGTATCTACTCTAAAACCTAAATTTCTTAAATCCTCCTCTATTTTCTGCACAGATTTAACATCAATAGGATTACCTATATTGTAATTATCAGTATTGTGTTCAATCTGAGAGGGTAATCTACTTACCATGGGATAGATGCCAGTCCTGATTTTTGGCGCTTTTTTCCTTTGTAAGGGTGAACTGAGGAAGTCAGATGAGGTGGTGGATCCCTGTTGCAGCTGTGGCTGGTCCACTGTTGAGGGAACCAGTCCCACTTCCATTTGTCTACCAGGATTTTCTCCTGGGAGTGAGTTGACCCACCTGGGATAGGGGGTTACTGAATTTGTTGACTTGGCTGGCCTCCCTTTAGCTCTGCCAGTGTCTGATTCATTTGTTGAAACCCTACCTTTCAATTGTTCTTTAATTGATCTACCTCTTTGAACATGAGTGCCTTGGATTCTTCCAACTTCAAAACGTGTTTGGCCAAGTGGGATATTTGATCCTGAAGAGGAGGAGACGTCTTTTTTATGTTTATCTTTTTTAAAAGGGCATCTTTTTCCTCTATGCTCATGTTCTCTGCCTGGGGGTATTGCTGACCCTCCATGGTTATGTCCTGGATAGTTTTTGTTAGCTTTAGACCTGGTATTATAAGCAGGCTTGTCACTTACACTGTCCTGAGGAGCACTCATATTGTTAATAATTACAATATATCACATATACAGAAAGGAAAAACTCTATGTAATTAGTAGACAAAAGTTATTAGCATTGTTATTACTAATAAAAAAGCAAGGGAGCTTACCCTGAAATTATATCTTTATTTATTTAAATAAAATATAAGAAAAATTTGAAAAAATCTGTTAAAAATAAAACAATAAGTTTAAATAGACCTTTATAAGGGTGAATAAATAGCTTACCAAGCTTTAACCAAATACCAGTTTAATTGGGTTTTATATTGGTGACCAAATACCAAGTGAATTTCGGTTTATATTGGGTACAGTTACTACTGTAAATACCTAATTTTAATTATAAAAAATTAGTAAAATTATTATAAGGGTTCTTTTCCGCAATCACTGAGTTATGATGACCCAGTAATATGCAGCAGACCAGAATATTTGGTTATTTTGAGCTATACTAAAGTAAAAATCACGTCCCAAGGCTTATACTAAATAATAAGTAAAAAATAAGGAAAGACCCCCAATTGTCAGTATATCTAGTATATAAGTATGATATAATAGTATTTATTTATGGTACTACTATTTATTGATTAATTATTTAGTGATTAAACCTCAGGGGAAGACTAATAAAATAGTTATACTCAAATAAAACTCACAATACTTGAATTTAAATGTGTGCTAGTGGTGGAAAATAGATAAATAGAATATAGCTATAGCTTATATAATGATAATATGAACTAATAAAAGGCTTTATAATATATTTCTAAATGTTAATATTTGTATTGAAGTGTTTTATTGAATTTTAGTAAGTAATTGATGATAAGTAACCATCAAAATCCCTCCTTACTTATACCCAAATCCCTTGGAGTGCACAGACCTTCAATCCAGATGATGTCACTGCTATCCCCCGCAATTACAGCACTGTGAGGGCCCATAACCTCCCCATAGCGTTCACTTCAAGCAGATTCAACACCCAGACCTTTAGTAAGGACCCTCCATCACAATTAATGATAACACAGATCTATACCACAAATAGAAAATCCAGATAAAAGCCGATGCCATAAAGAAACAGGTAAAATAATCAATCAAAAAGATATTTAATGAAAACCATAGCATATAAAGGAAACAATTGAAATTTCCAAGCCCTCAATAACATCCCCAAGCATCCATATTAACCAAGCAATGACCTCCCAACCCATAAATCTGTGAATATCCATCCAAGGAAGCAGATTAAGTTGTCCAGACTGAGTGTATGCGCCTGAAATAGATGTTTATGCTTCTGTAGGCGTTGTGAGTCCATTGGATACGTTCATATGACCTAAAATAAGCAGAAAAACAAAGGTTATTGGCTATTAAGGGGCTAAAACCCACTTATATACCTAAATATACATAATATATTGCATATTTCACTGAATATGAGATTTATGTATACATATAAGCTTATGTATGTCAATAATTACATCATATCACTTAAGATAAGTATATTATGACTCCATTAACACCTAAATAAGTATTATTATGCTATGGATAAGCTATTTAAACTACTATAATTTGTATAATAGAGTAATAATTTTATATATATGTAATATAATCATATATATTATTATTTTAACCTTATTTTTAAGATATAAGCTTAATTTACTTAAGTTTATCTTATAATAAGTATAAGAAATACCCAGTCCTAGGGATATCTAGGCTGAAATATACTGTAGATGATATCTATCCTTTACCAAGAATTAGCTCTATCCATGCTACCTTACAGGGTGCTATATATATCAGCTGTCTAGATGGTAATAAAGGATATCACCAGGTACCTGTTGAAAAACTTTCCCTGAATCTTCTGACAATTCACTATTCCATATAGGTTGTGGAATTGCTAGAAAGTCCTCAACCTGAACTCAGATGGAACTCAGATAGAACTCAGACTGAACTCATACTGAACCTATACTGAACTCTACTTGAACACCCACCTACAACTGTTCTTGGGAGTGGTTTTCATCCCTGATTGTATGGCTCCTTTATCAATAGCTCAATGTGTGTTCAATCTGTGGTGAGTTAGGGTTTAAGTTTGCAGACTTGCTAGCAAGTCTGCCCCCCATAGTGTGTGGTGATTGCTACTCATATGGGTATTTATAAGTATTTTAAGATGCCATTTGGTCCCAAAAATTCCCCTTGAGTTTTTCAAAAAGCTAGGCATAACACATTCCATCAAGAAATAATTGAGGAATGTCTGATGGTTTATATTGATGATATCATCATATTCTCCAAAATATTTGAAGACCACCTTAACAACCTATGTAAAGTGTTCCATAAAATGGATGAGATAAATATGACCCTTTCCTTGAAAAAATGTAAATTTGGCTTTCATTCCTTGAGAGTACTTGGTCATGTTGTCTCAGGGTTACATGTATGTGTTGACTAGAACAAAGTGGCAGCCATACAAGAGGTAAAAGCTCCTAATATAGTTAGAGAGCTCCAAAGTTTCTTGGGGATGTGTGAATACTATAGACAATATATTAAAAACTATCAGGTCATAGCATTACCCCTAACCCAATTAACTAGGAAAGATGTTACTTTTTTCTGGGACAGTGAAAGACAAAGATCTCTTGAAACTATGAAACATTGTATGATGTCAGCACCAATTCTTGCTTTGCCTGACTTTAATCAAACATTTTTTTATACACTGATGCCAGTTTTATTGGCCTTATTGCTGCTCTGCACCAAAAACAAGTTACGAATGACAAAGTATCAGAAGTAGTAATTTGTTATATTTTGAGAACCTTGAGAATTATTGAATTGAGATATGTTGCCACTCAACTGGAGTGTTTAGCAGTGGTGTGGGCTCTAGAGAAGCTACATTATTTTCTGGTTGACCAGAAATTTGAACTTTTCAATTACTTCAGTGCAGTGAAATTCCTCTTGAACCTGAAAACACCTAACAAACATATGTTTAGATGGCAGTTAGCTGTTCAAGAATACATAGGAAGGATGAAAATTACTCATAGCACTGGTATTTTTCACTCGAATGTGAATATGTTATCAAAACTACCTTTTCCAAATGAGGACTCTAATCCTAAATATGATCCTGAGGATGAAATAGCTCACATACATGGGATATATGTGTTGATATGGAGGAAAAGCTATTACAGCTTATTCTGGGTTCATATGATTAGGACACTGACTTATAAAAGTTATGTACTATATTATATGATCCAATGAATGCTTCAATACAAGCATTAATTAAACCCCTCCCACGAAAGTACCAGAAGGCTTTGGAAAAAGGTAAATTTTCAATAGATGAAGGCTACCTATATTATAGAAGAAAGTTGAGTAATTTTATTGTTCTTCCTCCTTCTATGAAATAAATCATCTTGAAAATTTGTCATTATGACATATTGGCAGGACATTTTGATCTTCAAAAAGCAATTATTAGAATTAAAAACACTGCTTGGTGGGCTAATATGTCTGAAGACACCAAATAATATGTTGAATCCTGTGATTCTTGCCAGAAATTAAAACAATTAATTGGAAATAGAGCTGGATTGATGCAACATATTGAATCTCCTGATGCACCTTGGAAGATTATAAACATGGAATTCGTAACAGGATTGCCCATTTCTTAGAAAGACAGTTATAACTCTTGCTGGGTTATTGTGAACAGATTTACAAAAATGTATCAATTTATCCCTACTCACAAGGATGTTTCCACTAAATAATTAGCCTTCTTGTGGTGGTCTCATATGTTTAATACTGCTAGTTTCCCAAAGACCATAATCTCTGACAGAGGCCCTAAATTTACTTCTGAATTTTGGATGTCTGTGATGGATGTGTGTGGTTGTGATCTGAAGCTTTCTACTTCCCATCTCCTCCAGACTGATAGATTAGCTCAATGAATGATTTGGACTTTAGAGGAAATGATAAGAAGGTATTGTGCCTTTGGCCTTGAATACAAAGAAAATGACAGGCTCACTCATGATTGGGTCACCTTACTTCCTGGTTTGGAATTTGCTTATAATAGCACTGTTCATTTTGTTACTCAGAGAAAGCCTTTTGAGCTCTGGCTTGGATATGTTCCAAAAACCACTGTCCAAATTCTCAATAAATAAATACCTGAATTAGATTTACATCATGGTGTAAAATAATTTCTTCAAATGCAACAACTTTGCAGAAGTCATGCTCAAATTTTTTTTGAAAAATCTTTTGAATATGAGAAGAAGAGGTGGGGCAAATCCCATAAAGAATAAACTTTTAAGAAGGGTGATGAAGTACTGATTTTTACAGTCCACTTCAATTTACAAGGTAAAAACAAATTAAAAGACACATTTGTATGTCCATTTGTTGTCAGAAGAATGGTTGGTGATATTGCAGTTGAACTTATCCTGTATTCTCCATATGACAGGAAACATCCTCTGTTTCCAATATCTCTTTTGAAACCTTACACATACAATAGTGATTTATTTCAAAAAGGAGGGGAAGACCAAAGAAGACCCCTAATGAAATCACTGAAACAGCAGAAATCAATAAGATTCTAAATGACAGAATATTCTCAGCTGAAAAAGGTACTGAATACTTATTGAGATTCAAGAATAAATCTTCTGAATATGATTCTTGGATTCCTGGGAAAGAGATATCTAGCCTTCCTGCTCTACTAAAGAAATATAAAAAGAAAAAATCATAGCATTTTTTTATTATTTTTTTTAGAGTGAGGGAGTGTCAGCCAGGCTACTAAACCTACCTAGTAAATAATTAATTATTTACTAGAGTAGAGATACACCTTTACCTCTCATTTAATGAATTATACTTACTTTATAAATTACTTATACAATTTTGACTAATTAATTGGTAAAAATAAGTAAAGATATAGTTATATTGTTTCCTCATATATTTTCTTATACGACAGTGCCCTCATGACAGCTGAAGAGAAAAATAAAAATATTAGGGGGTATCAATGTTGAACGATCCGCAAATAAATTAATTGCGTAAAATAATCTGCATACCCCAATTATCTTCCGCAATTATTTTTGCTAATAATTGGGTTATTAGACACTTTATGTGTCAATGTTCACCTCTTATCTGACGTTTTTATCCTCAATATTTCATAACCACATCTTGGACAGCTTTCTGGATATCCCAGCCTTCCCACCTTGCTGCCCACTCCTACCCTCATCCCATCCTGTCATTCACCCTGAAAATTTCTTCATTGAAATTTCCAATCCTCTTTACCATAGACAATCTCTCTCACCAACATCTTGAATTCTGGGCCAGAACCTCCACTATGTAGTAAGAAAGAAAATATTTTCAATCTATGAATCAAAACATTTAGCATTGTATGATTTCATAGCATATTTTTGAACAGAAATGGTATGATCTTTCTCAACCTCCAGACTTGAGAGGAAGTGTTAGACCTATCTTATGGGAAGTAGATGGTAAATAGATTTTTTATTTTATGTGACGAGCTACTGCTTTTAACCAGGATACTGCTGTTTTATTTTTATTTTTTCCTCCTCCAAAAGAGACTCCACCTCACTGCTTCACCTCTACTTGATTCCCCACCCTGCAAATCCACCTCGCTTGCCTCCCATTTACCTCCAAAAGAAACCCCACTCCTCAAACTTACCTCGCTCTCCATCTCTTCATCTCCACTAGACACCCCAGAAAACCCTTTCAACTTTAATTGATGCCCCACCCCTTTAATTAATCCATGTTTCTTTACTCCCATTTGCCTCCAATAGAAACCCCACTCCTCAAACTTACCTCGCTCTCCATCCCTTCATCTCCACTAGACACCCCAGCACACCCTTAAAACTTCAATTGATGCCCCACCCCTTAAATCCACCTCGCTTTACTCCCATTTTCCTCCAATAGACACTCCACTCCTAAAACTTACCTCGCTCTCCATCTCTTCATATCCACTAGACACCCCGGCACACCCTTTCAACTTTAATTGATGCCTCACCTTTCAAATCCACCTCGCTTTACTCCCTTTTACCTCCAATAGAAACCCCAACACACCTTTTTAGCCAAACTTGATGCCCCAAGCATCAAATCCATCTTGCTCCCTTCCTCATCATGCAAAAATTAACTCGCCACCCTCTCCATAGCCTCCAACCAAAAACCCTCCACCTTTACATCCAATATTCTCTTCTTCACTTCATCTCCACAAAAAAATGATAATCTTAAAGTATGTAATATTAAATTTATAGAGATGAATAAAGAAAAGTAATACAAATATATTAAAATAAGTTCATGATACAGACAACTATTTTGCAATATCTGAAGTAGTATATGGGACAAGATATATGATTTAATAGCCCAATATAATAAAAATGAACATTATTTGAAGAAAATAGCTAATAAATAAATAAATTATGAACCAATGAATAAAAAAATTATTATATTTTAAACCATTAAACATCTCCAAAAAGTAACTAAAAGTCTGACAAACAGTCACTTTAATTTTTACAATTATATATTCGGCAAAACCATAAATGCTTTGCCTTTTTTCCAAAAATTATTTAATACTTTTTTTGCCTGTATCAGCACTTTTCCGGCCCTAATTAGGGGTTTTTAGGCTTTTTTGGGTGATGCATCCAACATAAAAGATGCCACAACAGTATAAAACGTCCACAAAAAAATGTCAAAAGGGCCAAGAGTTATCATTCATGCCATAAATAAGTAAAAAAGTAAATTTTTTCCCAAAAAATATTAGAAAATTATTGACCTGAATCTTTTGTAAGTTTCCTGAATACAAAAATTACAGTCCTGTTACATTCAAAATTTTTGAAATATATATTTTTTCTCTATTATGATGTCTATAAGTAAAGGTTAATGTGATATTTTGTATTAATATTAACTTTTTTTTATAAATCTTGATTAATGTGGACAAATTAAATATATGTTCAAGGTACTAAAGAAGCACATAAGAGGGTGGCGAGCTAATTTTTGGGTGATGAGGTGTCAATTAGAGGTGAAGAGGAAGGGAGAGATGTATATTTGATGCTTGGGGAATCAAGTTTGGTTAAAAAGGTGTGTTGGGGTTTCTATTGGAGGAAAAAGGGAGTAAAGCAAGGTGGATTTGAAAGGTGAGGCATCAATTAAAGTTGAAAGGATGTTCTGGGGTGTCTAGTGGATATGAAGAGATGGAGAGCGAGGTAAGTTTGAGAAGTGGGGTTTCAAGTGAAGGTGGAAGGGAAGGGAGAAAGGAAGATTTGAGGTGTAGTGGAATTGGTGTGAACACGAGGGAAGGATAGGATCAGAAACTTATGTTAATTTGCAAAGGAAATATTTACAAAAAAAGAATAAACCATGAATGTAAAAAAGACATGAGGGTGTGTAGATAGAAAAAAAGGTTAAGTGTTTGCCACCAAAATTAAGTAGCATAGAGTGAGGAAAGACTTAAGGATGGCATCAGGAATTATAAGTCATGTGACTTTCTTGCAAATCCATCATGGATGAGATGAGTTTGGGATCAGGAATTAGGAACGGAAATTGGGGTATAAGAGGCGGGATAATGTATTATCGTGCATTCCTTATCCACTAGCCCTGGGGCTAGCGGATAAGAATCTTCCGCAATTAATAATGTTGGATCCGGGCAAAAAAAATTCCTGATCCCTAATTGTGGATCCCTGAACATTGATACCCCCTATTAAATATTAAATCAAATATTATTATTTTTATTTTTACGTTGACATTTACAGAAAATTAAAATAAATAAAATAAAATGGACACATACAGATAAATGAAGTATATGGGTACATTCTTTATAGAACAACTTCAATATTTGAAATGTCTAATTGTTGAATTTCTCTTTCTATGATACTCATGTATATAGAATTTTAGATTCTGTAGTTTCTCTCCTTTTTGCCTGTATAAGGCCTCTCAATCTGGTTGTTTTCATTCAATTCTTACTTACTTTTATTATATTATATACAATCCAATCAGTCTATTACTACTATTACTACCTTAGTACTTATCTTTGGTGTAATTCTAAGCTCATGAAGTAATAATAACACTATAGCTTACCTTTTAATTGAGTAATCATTTATAAAGAGAAATATACATACACTATCTGAAATCTTGAGTCATGTTTGCACCTATCACCACAGTTGGACCATTAAAACTTCTTCTAGACCAAAGGGACCTTCTGACAGCTTCTCCCGGAGTGAATTAAATATATCATTACTTACCTATGGTGGCAATGTGAGCGCTTCTTCCGGAGTGAGCCGGAGTTGCACGCTTCCGCTGCACCATAGGATATACTATTTACACTTTGCATATAATCACTAAGCTTATGACATACTATCCACAACAATTTTTCTGACCTTATGTCCCTCCCTAAAATATCCCCAACTTGCGCTGGATATCCCCATCAGGGATATCTTACTTGGTGCGTAGTGTTGGTGCGTAGTGATTGGGGGCCATTGAGAGGGCAACACTTGCATAGCTTCACTTTTTGCATTAAAGTTGCCACCTCCACATGGGACACGCTCATTTTATGCACTAAAGTGAAGTGGTGAGAATGTCGAGAAACCATGGTTGTATATTTTGCAGCGGGTGCAATTTAGATATCACTTGGTGTTATGTAACATATATGTTCTGCTGTAGTGATCAAGATTAATGAACAAAAACGTTGAGTTGCTTCCGATACGGTCTCCGACACGGTTTATTTGATTGACTAGACACAACTTTGCCGATGTAAAAGAGGAGTAAGTCAAGGAAGGCCTCAATCCGCGATTCTTTGACTTGAAGTACTTTAACACCTTTCTTCAACTTTCTTCTGCTTAAACTCAGCTTATTTTTTAAGAATTAAATATATTCTTTCAACATCTTTACACTGCGTTCTGAATGACTAATTTCGAATTTCCCGAGCATCTTTCCTCTACACGTTTTTTCATCTATGCTTCAATGACTGCTAAGTCTGGTAGATTTGATGAAATGAAAAAAGCTATCTCCAACATACAAGCAAAGGCATCTGCCGAAGAACCTCTCACTCTTAAGTAAGGCAAAATCACGTTTAAGTTATCTTGTCCATTTGAACTATATGTTTATGCTTTTTCCAAAAAAATTATTGCTAATTTGCAGCTATCGAGCTGGTGCAGACCTACATAAGCCTGATACCCTTTGGGTTTTTGAAGAGTGGGTGTACATCTTTCTTCAATTTTTTGACAAGCTATTCTTTTCATCTGAATTAATCGAAGGGACCTAAACATGTATATCGGTTTTATTAAAAGATATGAGGGGAAAGCTGGTTTTGAGGCTCATATGAAGTCCGAAGATATCAAGGCATTGCAGGAAGGAAATATTATTGAAAAAATTTCTTTTCAGGTAAATGCGGCTCTAATTTTCATTCTCCCTCTCACTTTTCTCGCTTCATCGAGTTACCAATGCGAAAAATGGAAAAAAGACTTAGATCTACTTGCTGACGCGCCTTATTCTAATGTTTTTACAAGTTTGCTACTCCCCTTGAGTTATAGAAATTTTTGTTTTCGTGAAGGTTCCGAGACGTAATTTAGGAAAAAGCGAGGTTAAAAATTTCGCTTACATATAAAGGAGGGTTACTCTTTAAGAAACTGAATACTCAAAAAAAAAAAAAAAAAAAAAAATAAGCCTTCAAGAACTGCGATTAAGGGTTTTTAAATTAGGAAAGGTTTAAGTTTCATGGATAGTGATATGGGGGAAAGTTTGAGAATGCAGTAATCAGTCAATATTGAAAATTATCAAAATTGAAACAACTCTGAGTCGTCACTTGGAAAAAGAACAAAGAAAAAAAAATAGAATTAAGAGCATCCACACTCGCGCGTGCAATTAACTTCACTATCCATGTTTTAATGAAAATAGCGGCTAATATTCAACACTCATCATGTTTTAGTCTTTTGCACTCCGCACCAAGTAAGGTATCCCTGGTGTGGATATCCAGTGTGAGTTAGGGATATTTTAGGGAGGGACATAAGGTCAGAAAAATAAATGTAAGAAAAGTAAGTGCAAGAAAAGTAAATAGGGGGTGTCAGTTCTGGCAAATCCGCACTTAAATTAAGTGCGGATTTCAAACCAAATCAGCACTTACAAATCAGCACTTAAATTTTGCAAAAAAGTCACTTATTTCAAAAAAGGGTGTCAGTTATGACCTCAAATCAGCACTTTTTTCCCGTTTTTTTTCACAACCACATTTTGGCCACAAAACATCCCTTCATTTCTTACCCCATCCCTGTCACATGTGACACACTGACCTTCCTTGCTACCTACCCATCAATCCTCGGCACACACCCCTTCCTGACATTTTCAATATTTTGACCAGGCATGTTTACATTCTTTTTTACTTATTTCTTCTACTTTTTAATCTTTTTTCTTGTTATGTGCCAGTTTCATAATGCCTCCCAGACATTCCAAATCTCAAAAGGTAACTCAAAAATCTGCTTCGTCACAAAAGTCTCCTCGTAAAGCAAGGATTACATAGAAAAAAAATCAGTGACTTTTTCTATTACTTACAACTGTTTTTACAGAATTGAAAACTATGTTTCAGCTAATATTTTATGGAAGTGAACTCTGTTCTTCGCCCGAAGAACAGAGTTCATCCTCCTATTTTCACACTCTGTTTGCACCAATCTCCATCCCTTTCAATTCTATCAACACATGCTTGTCTTCCCTCCCCATGCCTTTCGCTATCCTCCCAGCCCCATTGTATGCCATCCTCTTTTGATCCCCATTTCACCCCTCTCAACCTCTCCCAGACCCTTTTCTTCATTTAAAATGCCTCGGAACCCTTAATCTTCCCTTCCAACTCTTTCCCAACCTTTGAGTGACTGAAAAAATATGCGTTTGCTGAAAATATGCGATTTCATGTTGAGTTGATGAAAGAAAACACAGAGAGAAAAAAAAATAAGACTTTAACAGCAAATTCAAAAACCAAAAAAATATGCAAAAAAATTTACCATTCTCAGTGAATAATACATGCAAATTGATAATTTGAAGAGAAAGAGAAAAAAATTAAAATTGCGTTGAAAAATGTTGGAGTGTTATTGGAAGGATTTTCGCCCTTATACTAGTTGATTGAGAAATAGAAGTGTTGGATATAGTCGGAGGTGAATCAACTTGTTCATCTTCATACAGCTCTAACCATTGATCTTTGAGGTCAGCAAGTAGGTTATGAAGTATAGTGCAACACAGAATCCAGTTGATCACCGCCTCCATTTCAGATTTATTTCTAAGAGGACTTCTTAATTCCCTTAAACTAGAAAAACGGCCTTTCAAGATTCCAATAGAATGTTCAATACGGACTCTTGACTTTGCCAAATGATTGTTGAATTTGGCATTTTGACTGTCTTCTGAAGCTGCTCCCCGAAAAGCAGGAAGTACATACTTTCCATTCTCATAAGCAGAATCTGCAAGAAGATACTGATTTTCATCAAAGAATTTTTCAGGTTCATTTGAAATATGCATTCTTTGGAAGACGTAGGAGTCATGACATGAGCCAGGATAGCCAGCAAAGAATGATATAAATTTTTTGTTTACGTCACATATAAGCTGAACGTTAATTGAATATCTATAAAGAAGATATATTTGTTTGTGTTAGTTTCAAGGAGGATGAAAGGAGTTAAAAATAATCTACCTCTTTTTACGGTCAAAGTAATTGTTTCCACCTTGAGCAGGTTTCTGGCTCAAAGGAATAGTAGTACCATCAACAAAACCAATACATCCTGGAAAGCCCTCTGCTTGCATAACCTGAGATGATTCAAGTCGCTCTTCTTTTGTTGGCCAGGTGAGAAGTTGAGATTCCAAGGAGTTGATGGCAGTGATACATCGTTTGGTATAAGTGTTAACTGAACCATACCCTAAATCAAAGACATTTTCTAAACGTTTCAAAGCGGCTCCATTACCATTTGAACCCAAACAACATAGTGTGATGGCCAATTGAATTGAAGGATGTTGTTGTTCTTTTTGAGAATTATTGTGAAATATGGGATGATCCTGAATAAGCTCAAGCAATTTAAGGAAACATTCCTGAGAAGTCCTGAACAGCCATCTAAAACTGGGTGTAGATAGTTTAAGAAGTGTTTGGATGGTGTACTTGGGGGTATGAAGTACTTGAGGCTTTCTGGGAAGAAGGTAACGTTTCCTGGCCATTTTTGATAAAACGACAAAATCTTCTTCTAGATCAGAATCGGAATCAGAGTCCAAGAGCAGTTCAAGCGCCATGAAAGTCATTGCTTTATGTAATTTATCACGATTTGAAAGTGAGGAAGGCATGACTCTTATATGATATGATATGAAGATGTAAATGATGTATGATGTTTTGGGTTATGAAGTGTTATGCTGTGGAGTGCTGCGTATGAATGGGATGATGCTGACAAATCAGTGAAATGGGACTTGATGGTGAAATCAGCACTTTTGGTTGAGAAAGTGCGGATTTGAGTGAAATAAGTGACTTATTTCATTTTGAAATCCACCAGTATTGGGGCTAGTGTGTTTTGGAAATCCGCACTTATTTAAGTGCGGATTTGGTCAAATTTAAGTGCGGATTTGTAAGTGCGGATTTGCCAGAACTGACACCCCCTAATATGTGAAAAGTAAGTGTAAGAAAAATCATTTGCAACCATGTGAATTTATTATTTATTTTTTTTCAAAAAAAAATTGTAAAAAATCAGAAAAAAATATGAAATCATAAAAAAATAAAAAATCATTTTTTGTGAGAAAAAAAAATTGTTAAAAAATAAAAATTTCCCATGGTTGCAAGATATTTTTCATACACTTATTTTTCTCACATATTTTTTTTTGTACATATTTTCCTTACACATATTTTTCTTGCACATATTTTTCTTACACATATTTTTCTGACCATATGTCCCTCCTTACAATATCTTCAACTCACACTTGATATCCCCATCAGTTTTATCTTACTTGATGCATAGTGTTGGTAAATGGGCAAAACACAAATTTTTCAGTTAATCAAGGATTGTTCCACAATTTATTGAACCTTTTGTGTAACTCATTTTCTGCCCCAACATTTTTTCAGTAATTCAACTCACTTCCTCAACCTCACAACACCTCAAAACCTCCAAATCATTAGGACTTCACTCTTACTGAACACTACTTCTCTCACTTCTCATCATCTCATAACACCCCAAAGCAGCTCTATATTATTTTACTGCAGGTTTTTTGACATTTGAACACCTCTATACAGTTCTATCACCACACAAAATAAAAAAACATGGTGCCCTAATTAGTGTCCACTTGTAACGGTAGCTAGCAAGTAAGTAAAGATAAATTCTTCCTCATCTAAATTAAGTAATTCTGGAGACAGTTAAATGGCCAAAGAAAAAAATGGTGCATAAAATGATTCTGTAAAAAAATGATGAATAGATTGAGTTAATGCATAGACATATGAAAAAATAAATTAGAAATTACTGAATTCAAAAAAAAACATGAGTGTTGATTATTTTGTGCAAGTCATACTGATGCCATATGAATAATGAATGGCATCATCAATAGGGAATATCAATGTTCATGGATCTGCAATTAGGGATCAGGATTTTTTTTCCTGGGATCAGACATTATTAATTGTGGAAGATTTTTATTCACTTGCCCCAGGGCTAGTGGATAAGGAATCCACGATAATGCATTATCCTGCCTCTTATACCCCAATTTTGGTTCCTAATTCCTGATCTCAAACTCATCACATCCATGATGGATATTTAAGAAAGTCACATGACTTATAATTGCTGATGCCATACTTAAGTCTTTCCTCACTCTATGATACTTAATTTTGGTGGCAAAAACATAACATTTTTTCCTATCTACACACCCCACCTGCTCATTTGGTTGAAAATTCCCACTTCCAACTTCCCACTCATCACCTAAACCTTCTACTGACAATAATAAAGCACCTCTCTAATAAGAAGAAACTTCACTCAGCTATGAATCGTATCAATTCAGTTTTATTCACTGACTCTGATTCTGACTCTGGTTTGGAAGAAGCTTTAGCTTATATGTCTTATCTTTCCAAAAAGTGTTACATCATCCCAAGGGGGCCGAATCTTTATCATGATCCCAGATATGATCTCCCCTCCATTCTCAACATTCCTCAACAAAGCTTCACTCAACTATTTTGAACTTCTCCTGATTCTTTTTTAAAACTTTCTCAACTCATCTCCAATCATCCTATCTTCCATAATAATTCCCATAACAAACAGCATGATAGTGCCTTTAAACTTACTGTTGCACTATGTTTCTTTGGTTCAAATGGAAATGATGCTTCTGTAAGACATTTAGATAATCTCATTACTGTAGGATATGGTACCATCATATTATACATCAAGTGCTGCATGATTCCTATACTTTCTTTCAAGTTTCAAACACTTGCTTGGCCAACTCCACAACAGCAACTTAAGTCCTCTCAAGTAATGCAAGCCGAAGGTTTCCCTGGATGTGTAGGTTTTGTTGATGGTACAACTTTACCTTTGAGTCAAAAGCCTGCTCATGATGGCAACCATTATTTTGATTGCAAAAAAAATTTTCTTCAAAATGTTCTCCAATTTCTCATCTTTCATAAACTAACTTTTTAACTTCTTTGTAGATACTCTATTGCTGTTCCAGTTGACTTTGATGTCAACAAAAAATTTATTGCTTTTCATAGTGGCTGCCCCAGCTCATTTCATGAATCTTTTGTCATCCAAAGAATGAGGATTTCTCAAATTCCTGACTCATATTTGAAAAATCTAAGTACCTCCTTTCAGACTCAGTATATTCAAGTGGAAAGTACATTATACCTGCTTTGCATGGTGCAACCTTAGAGAATGACCTCAAAACCACCTTTAATTATCACCTTTCCCAATAAAGAGTACAGATTGAACATGCTATTTGGATTTTAAAGAGAAGATTTTCAAGTCTCCAGGAACTCAGAATCCAATTTCAAAAAAAAGTTGAAATAAAAACTGCAAATCATTAGATAATGGCTTGTGCTATACTCCACAATATCCTAGCTGATTTAAAAGATGAGTGGAATGATCTTCATCAAGAAGAGGATCCTGAACTAGCTCCGGCTCTTCCGTCCCTTTAATCACAAAACATTCATTCAACCAGCATATGCTCTGTCATTATTCCAATCACCCTACAACATTTTGGCACACAAGCCTTTTAATTTTTTGTTTTCATACTCTCCAAATTTTCAATTTGTATACTTTATTCACATGGCTTGGTACTTTTGTTTTTTCCATATTCTTTTTTTTTGGAATTTATGGTGAATATCTCTTTTTTGGACAGCTCATTGGTTTTCTTTCACCAGCTCAAAATGACATGGCATATTTTCTGAAATTGCGTAATTTATCACTGTTTCATTTATCATTCATCCCTCATATCATTTTCCTTTTCTCCTCCAACATCCCTCAAACAATTTTGTTTCATTTATTTTCTCATCTCATCTCCCCAGGTAAGTCATTTTATTCTTTTTTTTGATTTTTTGATTACTAATTATAAATTTTGTTTGTTTTTTTTCTGTTTTTTTATTTTTTGTATCTTAACTTTTTTTAAGTGGTTATTTTTGATTTCAATGGTAAAATTAAAGTGTTTTTTTCTCTCCCTCTTTACTCTCTTTTTTAGCTCCATCATCCTACTCTTCATCCCTCCTTGGCATGTTCATTATCCCCCCTTTCTCTATTTTTCTTTTTTTTGGCTCCATGTCATCAAAACACATACATTGAACATTTGTTATGCATTTCACTTACTCCATATTCAATTTCCCCACAATTCCAACATCAATCTTTCTCACTCTATTTTTCCTATTTTTCAATCATGGTAAGTTTCATCTCTTTTGTCATACCTAAATGATATCTTATTACTTTTATGAAAATTTGATACTTAAATTTATGTATGACTCTTATCTGGATAATAGTGAACTTATTGAACTCCTTTTGTTCTCATATCCATTACCACTTTTCAAATTTTCTTAAAATTTTGAAAATTAGCCTTGGAATTAGGGTTAGGTTTATTCAAATATAATTTTCTTTTTTTGAAAATTCTCCTGAAGGCTAAATTTCATTTCCCACAAACATTTTTGAATTTGGTTCAGTGGTTGCTGAGATATTAGGGGGTGTCAGTTTTGGCAAATCCGCACTTAAAAATCCGCACTTAAATTTGACCGAATACACACTTAAATAAGTGCGGATTTCCAAAACACACTAGCCCCAATACTGGTGGATTTCAAAATGAAATAAGTCACTTATTTCACTCAAATCCGCACTTTCTCAACCAAAAGTGCTGATTTCACCATCAAGTCCCATTTCACTGATTTTTCAGCATCATCCTATTCATACGCAGCACTTCACAGCATAACACTTCATAACTCAAAACATCGTACATCATTTACATTTTCATATCATATCATATAAGAGTCATGCCTTCCTCACTTTCAAATCGTGATAAATTACATAAAGCAATGACTTTCATGGCTCTTGAACTGCTCTTGGACTCTGATTGCGATTCTGATTCTGATCTAGAAGAAGATATTGTCTTTTTATCAAAAATGGCCACGAAAAGTTACCTTCTTCCCAGAAAGCCTCAAGTACTTCATACCCCCAAGTACACCATCCAAACACTTCTTAAACTATCTACACCCAGTTTTAAACAGCTGTTCAGGACTTCTCAGGAATGTTTCCTTAAATTGCTTGAGCTTATTCAGGATCATCCCATATCTCACAATAATTCTTAAAAAGAACAACAACATCCTTCAATTCAATTGGCCATCACACTATGTCATTTGGGTTCAAATGGTAATGGAGCCGCTTTGAAACGTTTAGAAAATGTCTTTGATTTAGGGTATGGTTCAGTTAACACTTATACCAAACAATGTATCACTGCCATCAACTCCTTGTAATCTCAACTTCTCACCTGGCCAACAAAAGAAGAGCAACTTGAATCATCTCAGGTTATGCAAGCAGAGGGCTTCCCAGGATGTATTGGTTTTGTTGATGGTACTGCTATTCCTTTGAGCCAGAAACCTGCTCAAGGTGGAAACAATTACTTTCACATTCTTGTCAAAAATTTTCACCAAAATATTTACAAGTCAAAAAAATTCAATATCTGTTTTAAAAAATTGGCAATACTCTCCCCTGCATTTTATTGAAGCAAGGGGTGGATATCACCAAAATTTTTCTAAGTCATCAATTTCACATTTCAGATTTGAAAATTTGGCAATACCCCCCCCCTGCATTTTATTGAAGTAAGTGGTGGAAGTCATCTAAATTTAATAGAATTACGTAAATTATTAAATAAATATCTAATATATATCAATTTCCCTAGTTTAAAGTAATGACAATCCCTCGAACAAAAATGCAGACCAAGTCTAGAAACAAAAGTTTGGGACTTTCCACAGGTATAGGCTAGAGGAAACCCATGAAACAAATAAATGTTATCATGATTACCATTTATACAACACAAGGTTGTTGGCCCATGTCTTTTGTTGAGGAAATTGATACATAAAAAATATTTATTAAAAATTTACAAAAAAATATAAAATTTTCTATGACAACTCTAATCCCCATACTTTTTGGATCTAAAAAAAGTTTTTTTAAATCGATTTACTTTACCCTCTTTCATTACCTTATTGATTCTTTGAATCAACTTATGACTGATTTGAAATGAGCAACAAAAATGTGTTAAATCTTGACAGGATTCCAAACCAGGAGGAGCTTTGGTTGTTTGATGATTATCCTTAGAAGAATTCCAAATAGTTTCGATGATACCATTTCCCAAACCAAAATCAATGATTCACCGGTGGACTGGAAAATATAAACCATGTCATTTGATTTTAGCTGGAGATGGTATTGGTTGGCCAGTAATCGGTTTGATATATGAGAATATACCAAAAGTAAGAAAATTGGTGTCATTGGTATTAGTGTGAATTTTATTGTGAAATCCAGAATGAGTGATAATAACATTAGAAAATAAAAGATATTCGTGGCTGATATCTTCCCATTCGGAGTCACACCAATTCGGTATTCCAACTTTGGTTTCAAGTTCATGATTTTTTTCAAATGCTTTATTACAGTGCTTTTTGAGTCAAAGAGCAAGAAAAGAGTTAAAGGAAGGTAGAGTGTCCCATAAGCAAAAATCTTCATCTTTTTGAGCTTTATTGACATTCTTGAGCAACGAATATATGCCTATATAATTGAAATGCTGAGATAATAATCATATAAGAGTTTCAGAATCCTTATCCTCTAAATATGCAATATAAAAATGTGAAATAAGACAAGTGAAATTTGGAAAAAAGGATCAACTTCAAAGGTCAAAATCTCAGCAACCACTAAACCTAATTCAAACCTGTTTGAGGGAAATGAAATATATGCTTTAGTAGAATCTTCAGTTAAAGGACATGTGATTTAAATAAACCTAACCCTAATTTGTTACATAAAAAAATGAAATAAAAATTTAAATTGGGATAAAAAAGGCTCAACTTTAACGGGCAATATCTCAGCAACCACTGAATCAAATTCAAATCTGTTTGTGGGAAATGAAAGGTAGCCTTCAGAAGAATCTTCAGTAAAAAGAACATTAGATTTGAATAAACCTAACCCTAATTCCGAGTCTGATTTTCAAAATTTTACAAAAACTTGAAAAGTGGTAATGAAGATGAGATCAAAAGGAGTTTTATAAGTTCCCTGTTATCCAGATAAGAGTCATACATATATTTAAGTATGAACTTTTCATAAAAGGAATGAGATATCATATAGGCATGAAAAAAAGGAGATGAAACTTACCTTGATTGAAAAGTAGGAAAAATAGAGTGAGAAAGATTGATGTTGGGATTGTGAGGAAATAGAATATGGAGTAAGTGAAATGCATAAAGAATGTGCAATGTATGTGTTTCAATGAAATGGAGCCAAAAAAAAGTGAAATAAGGGAAAGGGGGGATAATGACCATGACAAGGAGGGATGAAGAGTAGGGTGATGGAGCTAAAAAAGAAAGTAAAGAGGGAGAGAAAAAAAAGGTTAATTATACCATTGAAATCCAAAATAACCACTTACAAAAAAAATTTAGATAAAAAAAATAAAATAAACAGAAAAAAACAAAAAAAATTATAATTAGTAATCAAAAAATCAAAAAAAAGAATAAAGTGACTTACCTGGAGAGATGAGATGACAAAATGAATGAAATCAAATTGTTTGAGGGATGTTGGAGGAGAATAGGAAAAGGATATGAGGGATGAATGAAAAAAAAAATCAATGACAAAACATGCGATTTCAGAAAATATGCAATTTCATGTTGAGCTGGTGAAAGAAAACCAATGAGCCATCCAAAAAAAAAAATTTTCACTGTAAATTCCAAAAAAAAATGAATATGCAACAAACCAAAATACCAACCCAAGTGAATGAAGTACACAAAGAGACATTTGGAGAGTACAAAATGGTATGGGAAAGAAAGGGATGATGTGGCCAACATGTGGTTTTGAAAAAAAAATCACAAAAAAAGTGCTGATTTGAGGTCAGAACTGACACCCATTTTTGAAATAAGTGACTTTTTTGCAAAATTTAAGTGCTGATTTGTAAGTGCTGATTTGGTTTAAAATCTGCACTTAAGTTAAGTGCGGATTTGCCAGAACTGACACCCCCTATTGAGTGTTAAAGTTGATCCTTTTTTTACAATTAAAATTTTTATTTCATTTTTTATGTAACAAATTAGGGTTAGGTTTACTTATTTCACATGTCCTTTAACTGAAGACTCTACTTTAGTATACCTCTCATTTCCTACAAAAAGGTTTGAATTAGGTTCAGTGGTTGCTGAGATTTTGACCTTTGAAGTTGAGCCTTTTTTTTCCAAATTTCACTAATATTATTTCACATTTTAATATTCCATAATAAGAGGAGAAGGATTCTAAAACTCTTTTCTAATAATTATCTAGGCTTTTATCTCCCTCTTTTTGGACTTTTCATCATCACTGTTCAAGTTTTTGTGCAATCTTGAAAAGTAGAGTCAGAATTAGGGTTAGGTTTATTTGAATCAACAGTCCTTTTAGCTGAAGATACTTTAAGGTTAAATAAACAAACTAAATTTTGTGAGTTTTATTTTTTTGCCAATTTATTTTTTGGGTTTTTGACACAAATTTTTTTTTGTTCAGAGAAAAAATACATTTTTTTTTTGGTTTAATTTTTTGATTATAATTTTTTTTATCATTTTTTCAAGGACTTTGGAAACCTTTTGGCACTTTCCTGGAAATTTTTGGGAAGCTTTTAGGGGAATTTCAGGAAACTTTTTTTGAAACTTTTGGAAAACTTTTTGGGCACTTTTGGGGCTATTTTTTGGCAACATTTGGGGCTCTTTTGTTGAATTTTTGGGACTCCTTTTTGGAAATTTTTGAGACTGTTTCTTTCAGGTAGCTTGAGGAGAGCTTTTTAAGTAAGTTTCATCCAATTTTGTTTAATTTTTTTTTAGATTGATGTTTTAACTTTTTTTAGAAAAAAATGACTGAGAATCTATACTCATCTAAAAATAAAGAAGTGTCTTCCTCAAACTCATCCCTTTTGTCACTTACCTCAATATCTTCATCTTCTCTTTCTTGACTTTATTCAATATTATCTCTTTCAAAAACTGGTCACAGTTGAAATTACATAAGAGAAAAACAATTTAGTTCCAAATTTATTGGCAGTTCAAGTGGCTTCAGTTACTTTAAAACAAAATTCTTAACAAAAAAAACTTAACCAAAAAAACTACTCAAATTTTATCAGATCTTATATCAACTTTGTATCAAATGGCCTTAGTTTGTCAACCTTTATCAAACAAAAATATTCTTCGAGTTTTTCATGTATGGTGCTGGTTGGAGACAAGGATATGAGAAAGTTTTTTCACTTGGTAAGCTTATTTATAAATGAATGAATATAAAGAAATTTATTATTCTTTCTACAGGTATATATTTTTTAGTCCCAGATCTTACTTCCCAAGAAATGAAAGAAGATTTAAAAAAATGGGACTCCTTGTCAGCATTCAACCATCTTTTTGCTCATCAATTAAAGAATATATGTAAATATGCTTTTGAATATAATCATCAATTGGAAAAACGGTTTAGAATCCAAAATTGAACAGATGCAGAATGGCTAAGATTTGCTGATGATGATATTTTTGCTTCTAATGTCACGGTAACCTTTGGTGTTTTTATAACTGAATTCACATGGATAAAAATGATCTCAACTCACTCACATGTGGAATATTTTCATACATTAATCCAAGAACTGGTCTTATTATTCCCTCACCCTCCTCATCTACAAAAGGCCATGGTCTATACTATCCAGACAATCAATCCATCGTTGACTTTGGAACAGGAAATAAAATAATTGCAGCAATTTGGTATTCAAATCTCCACAATCGCCAGTCAACTAAAGCACCAACTGGCTTAGAATCCTCTTAAGAATTCACAAATTTTTGATTTTCATTTCAAATCAATAGGAAGCTGGTCAATAGTATTGATAAGGTAATAGAAAAAGGTGAGGTAAAAGAACATTAGGTAGAAAGAAAAAGTATGGGGTGTAATATAGGTTGTCAACTTTTATTTTTAATTTAAAAAATTAACATTTTACAAGTCATATATAATAATCCACTTACCTAAATTAATGAGCCATTGGAAGTTTGTTGTATAATGGTAATCATTAGGAAATATGTTTTTCTTATGGGGCTCATGTATACATTTGTGTTTGATTTCATTGACTTTGGTCACAGACAATTTCCACTCACATTTTTACTTGAATTGTCATTAATTTAGGCTTTTTAATTATCTTATAAGACTTGTTTTCATGTTAATTTATGCAATGAACATAAAATTTGGAAATCTATCCCCCTACTTCAATAAAACACAGGGGAGGGTATTGCCATTTTTTTATCATAAATTTTTTCTGACTTAAAAAAAATGGTGATCCCCACCCCCTGTTATGGTAAAGCACAGGGGAGAGTATCTCCATTTTGTTTGTCATAAATTTTTTTCCGACTTAGAAAAAAAATGGGGATCCCCACCTCCTGTTATGTTAAATAGCAGAGGAGGGTATTGTCAAAAAAATTAGGGACATTCTAAAGTTCAGGAGAGGGGATCGCTAGCACTTCACACTGTGGTGAATCTTTCAAATCTCAGTTATGAGTGTGTGCCAAGGATTGATTATTAGCTTTAATACATTCTATCAAGAAAATTTTGTAAACAAAATAAAAAAAAATATTTATAAAACATTTTTATTAAGCTTTCAATTTCCTCAATAGATTTTTTAGCTTTAACACAATCTCTCAAGAAATTGTTCTTTTTTGAACCTTCTTCAAGTTGATACTTGAGTTTCATTTGATCCAATAGGATATTGTACTCAAGAGCCTTCTCCTCTTTCTTTATCTTTATTTTCTTCTCCTCCAAGTCATGTGCCCTCTCATCCCTCTTTTAAGTAAGCTCAAATTTCTTCTCCTGCATGTCTTGCACCCTCCCATCCCTCTGTAAAGAAAGCTCAAATTTGATGTCCTACAAGTCTTGTGCCCTATCATCCCTTTGTAAAGAGAGCTCATATTGCATCTTTTGAAAGTTGAGAGTATCTCTTGAAACTTCAACTTTACCTAGAGTGAAAAGGAATATTAACAAAGAAAAGAAAGGCTCACTTAATTATTAAGAGGTATGCTATCACTTACCAGAGTCACGTTGTAGACAATCCTATAGTACTAGCTATAGGCCTTAACCAAGGGAGTTGGAGAAAACCCAGAGATAAAATCCCTTGTAATTTTAGAAAAATAAAGTGAGATTTACCTGCTACCGTAAATTGGTTCCTGTTGCTAGAGCCTCTTTTCCAGCACACTTGACTGCCTGATCAGCCAATAAAGTAGTCTTGTCAGCCTGTATATCCTCAGGAAGGAGTAAAACGTGCTTATAAGTTATGTTAAACACATGAACTATACATGGGAACAATAAATAAGAGTACACAAACAGTATGCATAAGTAAAATTATGATAATACACAAAAAATGCCATTATAACACCTTATATACACGCATAAATCCACCTTTTATAAGTCTTATTTACTTAATATTAAGTTGGAATATGTTAGAGTAACCTTAAGAACCTTAATTATAAGGTTACATAATTTTTAAGTATACTTAAAGCTGTTATTTTCATTGTTTAATGCAAAAAATAAGAAATGCGCTTTATTTCACTTAAAAGTTGATTATATGCGCTAAAAATTTAAGAATATTAAAAATGCACTTTGACAGTTCAATTTTTCTCATTTAGGACTGTTGATTTGACTACTTAAATGCATAAAAATAACACTTTTCAAATTTGGTGCTTTTGATGCCAGAAATGGCTTCTGTGTACTGGCCACATACTGCCTGAATTTTTCCCGTGTGAATAGCTTCATTTTTAGCAAAGTTAGCTTTTTCAAACTATAATTCCCCACATTCTACTCCCACTGTGGGGAAACACACTAAAATAGGTTACATGCGCTTATTTAGGTGTCCTAGCTTAATTAATAATGCATTGACCCTCTTTATATGCACTAATTTCATTAATAACCTCACTCTTGGCGCCTTATTTCACTACCATGCTTAAATTTGCCTAAAATTAGTCAAGGATTTACCCGTTCAAGCGCCTTCCAAGGACTGCATGTAGTTACCCCACATCTCACACCCCTTTTTGGGTTTCTAGGTGGTTTCTCAGTCAAATTTGGTCATTTTTGAGTGGGAATTTCACGCAGTATAATTTCAGGATTATCCCCATCATTTCTACAGTGAATAACCCTTATTATTAAGCTCTTATTTAACTTAATTTTCCCTCTTTAGTCTTTTATATTGATGTATAATAAGCATATACTCTCTTTTTTACTTATTCTTTAATTTTGATGGATTTTCCCTATTATTTCAGCATTTTGGCGGTAATTACTCTTCTAATTATGTTATGGTTCACTAGGGATGTTGATGGACATGTCTATTAGCTGGATGGAGGCGTAATTAACTGTGTATTGGACTGGTAAATCAAGGGATTCATTGGGGAACTCAATGTGTATAAAAGGAGGGGGTTTTGGGTCTTGTTTTCTACATTCTTTATCATTACAATTCTAACATATAACCAATACAAATTACAATACATACCAATAGTACTTATAAAGTCTTTGAATAGTATCTGAATTTATTAAATCTATTTTTCTAACAACTATAAAGATTGTAAGCCATATATAATTAGTGAGATTAGAATTACTGAGACCCTTATTTGAGTTATATTTTAATACTTATTGGATTTTTACTACAGTATTCATATAGAACCATTAAAATCTTCTAGATAACTGACCATTCAAGCTAGTTCACGTCTCTGTACTTGACCTCAGCCTGACAAGTCTCCAGAAAGACTACCAACCCGAAGAACTGAAATGTAGACCAATGTCCACACCAGAGAAAGCAATGATACTTGATGTAGGTTTCAAATCCACACTTGAGACAGCAATAATACTTGATATGGCTTGCTAGACTACACCAGAGAAAACAGTTGCCAAAGTTTAGTTAAATGAAGAACTAACCTTGCAACAAACACAGCCAATTGTGGCCAAAAACAGTGAAAACTGAGTGAGGAACAAGGATATCACCTCTGGATGGTTGTATGATAATTAAAGTTGCCCCAAACTGTCTTCTTCACTATATACACACAGAACACTATCTAAGAGCCCATAAACACCAATGAATTTGGTGTTTCTGAGTGCAAAATTGCATAAAACCCCACTAGGATTGCTTCCCAGCCTTCTAGCACTGAGGCAGGTGGTCTGCCAAAAATTGGGAGGCCTGCATGAGGCGGTCAGACCACCCTGAAGCCAGGAAGCCACCAAAAACCTCCAAAAACACCCAAAAATACTTAGAAAAATAAACTGCGACTACTAAAACCTTTAAAACACATAATTAGGCTATAACAACATTGTGACATGAAATGTAGAGAAAAATTAGCCCATTCTAATGGTACTAAGCACTTAAACTTAAGGCTTATAGTTAGCCCGTAAAACGCAAAAAACAAAAGTAAAAAGCAATATTTTAAAATGAAAAATGAGAAATAATCCCTTAAATACTTAGAATATGAAAAATTTCAAAAAGACATAAAATATAGAGAAACACAGGGGCTATCCAATGGCGATACCCACATCCCTGAAATCCCAATATTAGCCAAATAATTCCAGAAAACCCCCAATTATTAAACAATTCCATTTAAGACATATCAAAGCAATGCCAAATAGACCAACAAAGGGCTCTGCCAATGCTGGAAGACCACAAGGTTTCTCCAAAAAATCATCAATGGAAGAACAAGGGGTTTGGGAAAAACTATCTCTGTTTTGAATTTTATGACTGTTGAAATTCAAAGTAGTTGATGGTCTTTGCCTTTTTTTGGAGGTAAAACTTTCCTCTTCATCATTGATGCTAGCTTCAGACTCACTCGCTTGAGGATCCTGGGTTTGTTCATTAGCCTTTTTAGAAATAATAAAAAAAAACTTACTGGAGTGGGATCATGCTGTGGTCTTCCAACATTGGAAGAGGCCTTTGTTGGTCTGTTTGGCACTGTTTTGGTATGTCTTAGTTGACATTGGTTGAATAATTAGGTGTTTTTCTGGTTTTATTCAGTGAATATTGGGACTATGTGTATGTGTGTACTACCATTGGATAGCCCCAGTTTTTCTCTATATTCTATGTCTTGATGACATTTTTCATATTTAAAGTTTTAAGGGGTCATTTGCTCTAATTTCATTTCCAAAAGATAGCTGTTTAATTTTGTTTTTTGTGTTTTACGGGCTAACCTTATATCTTAGGGTTAAGTGCTTAGTATCATTAAGGAGAGCTAATTTGGCTCTATATTTAATGTCACAACGTTGTCATAGCTTAATTTAGTGTTTTAAGGGTTATAGTAGTCGTGGTGGATTTTTCTAAGTATTTTGGGCTTTTTTGGAGGTTTTGGTGGTTTTCAGACTTCAGGGAGGTCTGGCCGCTTCTAGGCAGGCCACCTGCCTTGCTTATAGAAGGCTGGGAAGCGCTTCTACAGGGTTTTTATTCAATTTGTCTTCCAAAAGTACCAAATTTGTTGCTTTGCATGGATTTTTTAGAAGGTGGTCTGTGTGTGAATACTAAATAAGACAGTTTGGGTAAAATTTAATTATCATACAACCATCCGGAGGTGATCTCATTGTTCTCACTCATTTTTCGCTGTTTTTTGGCCACAATTAGCTGTGTTAGTTGCAAGGTTAGTTCTTCATCTAACTCAACTTTGACAACTAGTTTCTATGGTGTAGCTTTGAAACATGCATCAAGTATTATTGCTTTTTTCTGTGCAACAAGTGCACAGTGTTTTGTTTTTCTGGTGTGGATCTTTCTGCATTTTAGGTCTCTGGTTCTTTGGTTCTCAGTGGTCTGCTGTTGGCTACTGTCTTGACTTGTTAAGCAGTCAAGAAGTGTGTTGGAAGGGGTATAGTAACAGTCTCTAATTTTCTGTAGCAAATAAATCTCACCTGTTATTTTCTCAAAGAGAAAGGGGGTTTTCTCTCCAGTTTTACCCCACACTCCCTTGGTCAAGGCCTATAGCTAGTAATATAGGATTGTCTACAACCTTGTTTTATATCCCCATAAGGTGGTATTGGTAAGCTATCTAGATTTGTTTAATTTAGAACAGGGGAGGCTTGAGTGGAGGAAGAGGATTGGAAAAGATTTCTTTTGACATCATGTTCAGAGACGGCATCTTCACCATCCAACATGTTGGCAGGATTAACATCAGCTTTCTCTCCAAAAATAGCATCCATCTCTTTAAAGTATGGACATAGCAAATCAAGTTTATCATCTATGGATTTTATGCTCTTACTGATATTTATGTGAGTAATACCAAATCAGTAGAGAATGAAAGAGTTTTTACCTTCTTGTATTTGGCTTGGTAATTCTAGAAACATTCACGCATCTGTTAAGGAAAAAGATCAACCCTTCCCTCTGTCTTATTTTGTAATTCATTGGCCATTAGAAGATAGCCATTGACTTTTGATGCAGGGGGCCGTCCTACTTTAGCTTCATTCTCAGTACCAAAACATGAATCATAATTAGTTTTTATTTTTAGCCAGTTGATAAGTATGAGATTATCATCTTATTTAAGTTAAACAGTCTTCAATTTCTCAACTGAGTGGGGGAAGAGGGAGTAATAAGATTTGAAGAACAACTGGGTGAAGGCTGCCTTTTAGAAGATCTATGATGACAGGGAATTTTAAGATATTTGAAGATGAAAAAGAGAAGAAACAAACAGATGATATGGGGAGGGGTTTTTAACGGAAATGATTAGACAGGATGGAAGTGTGCAGCAAGTTAGAGAGGCCGACACATCTAGAAAGTTGTCCAAGATGTGGTTATGAAAAATTGAGGATAAAAATTTCAGATAGAGGTGAACATTGACATGTTGTAGACAATCCTATACACTATGCAATATAGAGGGTAGACCTGCTAGCAAGTCCTCAACCTGAACTCAGATGGAACTCAGATGGAACTCAGACTGAACTCATACTGAACCCATACTGAACTCTACTTGAACACCCACCTAAAACTTTTCTGCTGAGTGGTGTTCATCCCTGATTGTATGGTTCCTTTATCAATAGCTCAATGTGTGTTCAATCTGTGGTGAGTTTGGGTCCAAAGTTGCTGAATCACTAGCATGTCTGCCCCCCATATTGTGTGGTGATAGTTCTAGCTATAGGCTTGACCAAGGGAGTTGGAGCAAAACTGGAGAGAAAAAACCCTGCCCCTTTGAGAAATACCAGGTGAGATTTATTTGCTACAAAAAATTAAAGACTGTTACTATACCCCTTCAAACACACTTCTTGACTGCTTAACAATTCAAGACAGTGGCCTATAGCAGACCACTGAGAACCAAAGAACCAGAAACCTGAAATGCAGAAAGATACACACCAGAAAAAAAAACACTGTGCACTTGTTGCACAGAAAAAAGCAATAATACTTAATGCAGGTTGCAAAGCTACACCAGAGATACCAGTTGCCAAAGTTGAGTTAAATGAAGAACTAACCTTGCAAAAAACGCAACCAATTGTGGCCAAAAAAAATTAAAAACTGAGTGAGAAACAATGATATAAACTCCGGATGGTTGTATGATAATTAAAGTTCCCCCAAACTGTCTTATTCAGTATGTACACACAGAACCCCTCTAAAAAATCCATGCACAGTAATGAATTTGACAATTTTGGAAGCCAAATAGAATAAAAAACCTCTTGAAGTGCTCCCCAGCCTTCTATAACTAAGGCGGGAGGGCCGCCCAACATTGGGCAGCCCCTCCTAGAAGCGGCCAGACCTCCCTGAAGCCATAAAACCATCAAAAACCTCCAATAAAGCCTAAAATACTTAAAAAATCCACCATGACTACTAAAATCCTAAAAACACAAAATTAAGCTATGACAACATTGGGACATAAAATATAGAGACAAATTAGCTCTACTTGATGGTACTAAGCACTTAACCCTAAGACTTAAGGTTAGCCTGTTGTAGAGAGTTCTAAAGTACTAAGAAGTAGAAACAATGTGTCAGCCTAGATATCCCTAGGACTGGGTATTTCTTATACTTAAAATAAGATAAACTTAAGTAAATTAAGCTTTTATCTTAAAAATAAGGTTAAAATAATAATATATATGATTATATTACATATATATGTAATTATTATTCTATTATATAAATTACAGTAGTTTAAATAGCTTATCCATAGCCTAATAATACTTATTAAGGTGTTAATGGAGACATAACATACTTATCTTAAGTGATATGAAGTAATTATTGACATACATAAGCTTATATGTATACATAAATATCATATTCAGTGAAATATGCAGTATATTATGTATATTTAGGTATATAAGCAGGTTTTAGCCCCTTAATAGCCTATAACCTTTATTTTTCTGCTTATTTTAGGTCATAAGGACGTATCCAGTGGACTCACAACGCCTACAGAAGCATAAACACCTATTTCAGGCGCATACACTCAGTCTAGACAACTTAATCTGCTTCCTTGGATGGATATTCACAGATTTATGGGTTGGGAGGTCGTTGCTGGGTTAATATGGATGCTTGGGGATGTTATTGAGGGCTTGGACATCTCAATTTTTTCCTTTATATTCTTTGGGTCTTATTAAATCTCTTTTTGATTTCTTATTTTACCTGTTTCTATATGGTATCCGCTTTTATCTGGATTTTCTATTTGTGGTATAGATCTGTGTTATCATTAATTGTGATGGAGGGTCCTTACTGGAGGTCTGAGTGTTAAATATTCTTGAAGTGGAAGCCATGGGGAGGTGATGGGCCCTCACAGTGCTGTAATTGCTGGGGATAACAGTGACATCATCTGGATTGAAGGTCTGTGCACTCCAGGGGATTTGGGTATAAGTAAGGAGGGATTTTGACAGTTATTTATCATCAATTACTTACTAAAATTCAATAAAACACTTCAATACAATTATTTACATTTAGAAATATATTATAGAGCCTTTTATAAGTTGATATTATCATTATATAAGCTATAACTATATTCAATTTATCTATTTTCCACCACTAGCACACATTCAAATCCAAGTATTGTGAGTTTTATTTGAGTATAGCTATTTTATTAGTCTTCTCCTGAGATTTAATCACTAAATCATTTATCAATAAGTAGTAGGACCATAAATAAATACTATTATATTATACTTATATACTAGACTATACTGACAATCGGGGGTCTTTCCATATTTTTTACTTATTATTTAGTATAAGCCTTGGGACGTGATTTTTACTTTAGTATAGCTCAAAATAACCAAATATTTGGGTCTGATGCATATTAGTGGGTCATCATAACTCAGTGATTTCTTAAAAGAACCCTTATAATAATTGTACTAGTTTTTTAAAATAAAAATTAGGTATTTACAGTAGTAACTGTACCCAATATAAACCCAATTTCACTTGGTATTTGGTCACCAATATAAAACCCAATTAAACTGGTATATGTTTAAAGCTTGGTAAGCTATTTATTCACCCTTATAAAGGTCTAGTTAAACTTATTGTATTATTTTTAACAGATTTTTTTGAAGTTTTCTTATATTTTATTTAAATAAATAAAGATATAAATTCAGGGTAAGCTCCAGTGCTTTTTTATTAGTAATAACAATGCTAATAACTTTTATCTACTAATTCCATAGAGTTTTTCCTTTCTGTAGATGTGATATATTTTCATTATTAACAATATGAGTGCTCCTCAGGACAGTGTAAGTGAGAAGCCTGCTTATAATACCAGGTCTAAAGCTGACAAAAACTATACAGGACATAACCATGGAAGGTCAGCAATACCCCCAGGCAGAGAACATGAGCATAGAGGAAAAAGACGCCCTTTTAAAAAAGATAACCATAAAAAAGATGTCTCCTCCTCTTCAGGAACAACTATCCCACTTGGCCAAACAGGTTTTGAAGTTGGAAGAATCCAAGGCACTCATGTTCAAAGAGGTAGAGCAATTACAGAACAATTGCAAGGTAGAGTTTCAACAAATGAATCAGACACTGGCAGAGCTAAAGGGAGGCCAGCCAAGTCAACCAAGTCAGCAACCCCCTATCCCAGGCGGGTCAACTCACTCCCAGGAGAAAATCCTGGTAGACAAATGGAAGTGGGACTGGTTCCATCAACAATGGACCAGCCACAGCTGCAACAGGGATCCACCACCTCATCTGACTTCCTCAGTTCACCCTTACAAAGGGAAAAAGCTCCAAAAATCAGGACTGGCATCTATCCTGTGATAAGTAGATTACAATCTCAGATTGAACACAATACTGATAATTACAATATAGGTAATCCTATTGATGTTAAATCTGTGCAGAAAATAGAGGAGGATTTAAGAAATTTAGGTTTTAGAGTAGATACACCTGACTTGTCTTTTGTCCACAATAAAAAGTACTATTTATAATGATAATAAAGTTGATCCTCAGTTGCCACCACCTACTAGTGAGATGAGAAGTTCACAGTAGAGTGATAGAATTGAAAAGGAAGACATGGAATATTTTAACAATAATCCAACTGTCCATAGAATTGTTTCAGCATTGTGGAATAGAATGACTGATTGTGAGGAACAGACAGTTAAGCTCACTAGTGATACAATTTCATCCTTAACATTAAATATTTGTCAGCTGGAAACACGTAATAAAGGATTAGAGAATGAACATTTGTCTCTAACTCTAAAATATGATTCATTGAATAGTAAATATAATGAACTTTCAAACAAATTTTGCAAGTTAGAAAAATTGTATGAAACACATTTATTGAAAACAGAATCAAGAACTAAGTTATCTTTTGCCCAGACAAATCAAAGTGTCTCTGAATTGCTACAAAGATTAACTAAAGTTGAGATTGAAACTTCCAATCAACTAATGAACCAGGATAATCATAAGTATAATCAATATAATAATAATCCTTTCATTGGCAAAAGTCAATCTCATTCCTTCCCTATACCACCACAATTAAAACCATCTGGAGGTAGTGTCGAATCTGAAAATGTAAGTCACAAATCTGTACAGGAGAAAACACAAGACCATTTATCAAGAGTGAATGAGTTGTTGAATTTATCTAAGATTAGTGAAATAAAATCCAATCTGAAGAACTGGCCTAAGATAGATCAGTACCCAACTTATGATGGGGAAGCCAGTTCTGATTGGCAACATTTTATTCAAAGAATTGACAACTTGAAATTCTCATATAAATTACCAGATGAAGAGATAACATCAAAATTAATTTCTTTATTTAAGGATGTTGCTTTATTATGGTTTGAAGCTGTCTTAAGTGAGGGTAGAGACTACTCTTGGGCTGAATGGAAACAACTTATTGAAAAACAATTTGGAGGTTCTAAATTCAGGCTTACTCAGCAGAGACTGTATGAGAAGACTAGGTATAATCCGTTGAATGGTGACAAACCTATGGTATTTTTAATGAATTTAAACAAAATATTAAAAGCCATTGAGCCTCATATGGATTTTAACTTATGGAAAGATAAGATAATATATAAATTACCTATATCTGTCAGAGACATTGTTGTAGCTAGAACAATTAATGTTACTGAATATTCTGACTTTATCAATATTTGCAATAAAATATTACTAAACCATAAGTATGAAGCAAGGTATTCCACTTATAAACAAAATGTTGAACCTGTAAAAAATCAGAATTCAAAAACACTTCAGGAGAAGCAGAAAAAAACCTACTGCACCTTTAGTACCTAAAAAGTATTAAACAAATACATGTTATAAGTGTAAAAAACCTTGTGTTAAAGGTCACAAATGTTAGAAAAATATAAATATTGTTGAAAATCAACGTGAATCTGAAACTGAAACTTAAAAAAGTAAAAAATCAAGTGATTATGACAGCAATATCTCATATAGTGATGAAAATGAAGTATTTATGTTTGAAGATGATTTGTCCATCTTTGAAAAACCAATATTAAATATGGACTCAAATGAATCTTTAGTGAATTTTGAGGATGCTGAAATCATTAAAGACATACAAGCTGATAACTTTAAAATGACACCTATTACGGTTCCATCTATCGTTTCTGGTGAAAATGTTAATATAGTATTGGACACAGGAGCTGCTGGCTCTGTTTTTTCTACTAATACATCACAGAAAATTGCTAGTGAATATAAGTCTAAGCTTGAACCACTTCAAAGTAAATATTGGAGAGGTTTTGCATCAGTACTACATCCCATTGGTAGATACAAAGCTGCTGTTTTTTTAAACAGCAACATGGTTATGTAAGAATAACTTGTGACTTTGTAGTAATGGATAATACTAACTGTAGTAACTGTTTTATCATTGGAAATGATATTCTGACTAAGTTTGGTGTGAAATTAGACACTGATAATAACAATTTTACAATTGGAATGAATGGTAAAAGGAAATTTAAAATTAATTTTTTTAACACAGTCTTACACATTGAGTCAGTAACAAATATTCTGTGCAAAGGAAGAGAATCCAATGAGATGGAACTTCTGGAAACAGAAATTTCAAAAGCATCATTTGGCACTCAGATAAGTAAAGCTGAGAAAAATAATATTTTGGACTTAATTAAAGCATTTCCAATGGCTTTTGCACATGGTACAAATGAACTTGGCCTTGTAAAAAATCATGAAATGAAGATTAGTTTAACCTGTGATATGGATAATATTCCTGCTAGTCTTAAAAAGAAACCATACCCTACTTCACCAATGATGAGGAAAGACATAGAGGATAATATTAAGATGTTATTGAATACGGACATTCTTGAGAAGGTTGAAACTACACCAAAATATTGTGTAATATCACCAGTGCTTCTTTCTTATGAACAAGATAAAGCAAGACTGTGTGGTGATTATAGAGCATTAAATACCTTTACAGTAGATGATATTTATCCTTTGCCAATGATTGCCTCTATACATGCTACCCTCAAAGGTGCTAATTATATAAGTTGCTTAAATGGAAATATAGGGTACCATCAAATTCCTGTTGAAAAGAATTCACAGAACTTTTTGTTGATAACAACACGTATGGGAATTTATAAATATGTCAGAATGCCATTTGGACCAAAAAATGCTCCCTCAGTATTTCAGAAGTTAATGGATATAACATTCCATAATGAAATGATTGAAGGATGGTTAATGGTATACATTTATGACATCATAGTGTTCTCAAAAATTTATGATGAACACTTAATCCATTTAAAGAAGGTATATCAAAAAATGGATGAAATAAAAATGACCCTTGCGTTGAAAAAATGTAAATATGGGTTTGAATCTTTGAAAGTCCTTGGTCATATTGTATCTGGCTTACAAATATGTGTAGACCAAAATAAAGTGGCTTCAATAAAGAATATTGGCATTCCTCAAAATGTAAAGGATGTACAATCTTTTCTTGGTATGTGTGGTTATTATAGACAATATATAAAAAAATACCAATTAATTGCTGCACCATTGACCACACTGATAAAGAAATCAGAAGCTTTTATTTGGAATAATGAAAGACAACAGGCTTTTGATAAGTTGAAAGAATGTTTAATGACAGCTCCTATCTTGGGATTACCAGATTTCTAATTTCCTTTTGCACTATATACAGATGCAAGTTTTATTGGTCTGGGTGCATCTTTGCATCAAAAACAATTTATTGAAGGAAAAATGTCAGAAGTAGTAATTTGCTATATTTCACGTACTCTAAGAAGTAGTGAATTGAAATATGGTGCTACTCAACTTGAATGTTTGGCAGAAGTATGGGCTTTTGAGAAGCTACATTATTACCTTGAAGACCAAAAATTTGAGTTAATAACTGACTGTAGTGCAGTTAAGTCACTCTTAAACATGAAAACTCCTAATAGACACATGTTTAGATGGCAATTAGCTGTACAAGAATCCAGAGGACGGATGACTATTACACATAGAGCAGGAACCTTACACTCTAATGTAGATCTGTTATCTTGAGTACCTCTGCTCAATAATGATGATAATCCTGCTTATGTTCCTGAATAAGAGATTATTAACATTTATGGAATTTATATTGTAGATCTTGAGGATGAATTTATGCAATCAATTCTTGATATGTATGCTTCAGATCCTGACTTGAGTAAACTCACTACAATATTAAATGATCCATCTAATGCTTCAATGAATGTTTTAATAAAAAAGTTACCAAATAAGTATAAAGAGGCATTAGAAAAAGGAAAACTTTCCATTGAGGATGGTTTTATATATTACAGAAAAAAATTAAGTAATGTAATAGTAATTCCCCCTTCAATGAAGGAGTTAATGTTAAGTATATGTCATGATGATATATTAGCAGGTCATTTTGAATACCATAAAACATTAACCAGAGTAAAAAACACAGCTTGGTGGATTAATATGTCTGAAGATGTTCAGAAATATGTTGAGACATGTGATTCTTGTCAAAAATCTAAAATATTAACAGGCAAAAGAGCTGGCTTATTACAACAAATTGAGCAACCAAAAGCTCCATGGAAAATAATTAACATGGACTTTGTAACAGGTTTTCCAATAGCAGGGCATAAGAGTTATAACTCCTACTAAGTAGTTGTAGATGGATTTACAAAGATGTGTAAATTTCTCCTACCCACAAAGAGGTTTCTGAAAAGGACTTAGCTTTTTTATGGTGGACACAAATGTTAAATATAGCAGGTTTCCCCAAAGCAATAGTTTCTGACAGAGATCCTAAATTTACTTCTGAGTTCTGGACATCACTTATGGATGTTTCAGGGTGTCAATTAAAACTTTCTACAGCACACCATCCACAAACTGATGGGCTAGCACAAAAAATGATTCAAACTTTAGAGGATATGATAAGAAGATATTGTGCTTTTGGTCTTAACTTTAAAGACAATGACAAATTCACGCATGATTGGGTAACCCTTATCCCAGGTTTAGAATTTGCATACAATAGTACAGTACATAATGTCACTGGCAAAAAGCCATTTGAGTTATGGTTGGGTTATGTACCTAATACCCCTGCTAAAATTCTTAATAGATTACCTAGATTGGATATCCATCCAGGTACTAAGTCTTTTCTTCAGATGCAAGACTTATGCAGAAAACATGCTCAAGAATGTATAAATAAGGCATTTGAGTATGAAAAGAAAAGATGGGATAAAGCCCATAAAGAACAAATGTTCAAAGAGGGTGATGAAGTCCTTATTTCAACACTACATTTCAATTTAAATGGTAATGTTAAATTGAAGGATCCATTCATTGGACAATTTGTAGTTAAAAAGATGGTTGGTAACATTGCTGTTGAGGTTATTCTATATGCACCTTATGATAGAAAACATCTAGTATTTCCTATTTCTCTTATAAAACCAAACCATTCTAATGATACTGCCCTATTTCCAAGAAGATCAGGAAGGCATAAACAGCAACCTAAAGAAATAGTAGAAGTGGCAGAAATTGAAAAGATACTTAAAAAGAGACACCTTGCCAAAGAAAAGGGAGTTGAGTATCTATTAAGATTTAAAAATAAATCAAGTGAATATGACCAGTGGATTCCAGAAAATAAAATCTCTGATCTTAAAACTCTCTTGCAAAAATTTAAATCAAAATAATACTGTTTATTCAGTATATGTATTATAGAAAATTTAAAAAAATTATTTTTCTATTTCACTCCTTACTTTTAATTAAAATGTCTTAAATTTTTTTATTGTTTTTTTGGGTGAGAGAGTGTCAGCCTAGATATCCCTAGGACTGAGTATTTCTTATGCTTAAAATAAGATAAGCTTAAGTCAATTAAGCTTATATCTTAAAAATAAGATTAAAACAATTATATATATGATTATAATGCATATATATATAATTATTACACTATTATATAACTTATAGTAGTTTGAATAGCTTATCCATGGGCTAATAATACTTATTAAGGTGTTAATGGAGTCATAATATACTTATCCTAAGTGATATTAAGTAATTATTGATGTACATAAGCTTAAATGTATACATAAATCTCATATTCAGTGAAATATGCGGTATATTATGTATATTTAGGTCTATAAGTGGGTGTTAGCCTCTTAATAGCCTATAACTTTTGTTTTTCTGCTTATTTTAGGTTATATGGACGAAATCAGTGGATTCACAATGCCTATAGAAGCATAGATGTCAGCCTAAATATCCTTAGGACTGAGTATTTCTTATGCTTAAAATAAGATAACCTTAACTAGATTAAGCTTATATCTTAAAAATAAGGTTAAAATAATAATATATATTATTTTATTATATATATATATAATTATTATTCTATTATATAATTTATAATAGTTTAAATAGCTTATCCATGGCCTAATAATACTTATTAAGGTGTTAATGGAGTCATAATATACTTATCTTAAGTGATATGAAGTAATTATTGACATACATAAGCTTATATGTATACATAAATCTCATATTCAGTGAAATATGCAGTATATTATGTATATTTAGGTATATAAGTGGGTTTTAGCCCCTTAATAGCCTATAACCTTTGTTTTTCTGCTTATTTTAGGTCATATGGACGAAATCAGTGGACTCACAACGCCTACAGAAGCATAGACACCTATATCAGGCGCATACACCCAGTTTGGACAACTAAAATTATTTCCTTGGATGGTTATTCACGGATTTATGGGTTGGAAATATGTTTTTGGGTTAATGTGGATGCTTGGGGATGTTATTGGGGGCTTGGACATTTTATTTGTTTCCTTTATATGCTTTTAGTTTCATTAAATCTCTTTTTGATCATTTATTTTACCTGTTTCTTTATGGTATCCGCTTTTATCTGGGATTTCTATTTATGGTATGACTCTGTGTTATTATTAATAGTGATGGAGGGTCCTTACTGGAGGTCTGGGTGTTGAAACTTCTTGAAGTGGACGCCATGGGGAGGTGATGGGCTTTCACAGTGCTGTAATTGCCAGGGATAGCAGTGACATCATCTGGATTGAAGGTCTGTGCACTCCAGTGGATTTGGGTATAAGTAAGGAGGGATTTTGACGGTTTATTATCATCATTCAATTACTACACTTCAAACAAACACTATAATAAAATTATTAACATTCAGAAATATATTATAAAGCCCTTATAAATTGATATTATCTTTATAAAAGCTATAACTATATTTTATTCTTCTATTTTCCACCACTAGCACGCATTTAAATCCAAGTATTGTGAGTTTAATTTGAGTATAACTATTCTATTGATCTTCCCCTGAGGTTTAATCACTAAATCATTTATTAATAAGTAGTAGGACCATAAAATAACACTATTATATCATACTTATATACTAGACTGTACTGACAATTGGGGGTCTTTCCTTATATTTTACTTATTATTTAGTATAAGCCTTGGGACGTGATTTTTACCTTAGTACAACTCAAAACTAACCAAATATTTGGGTCTGCTGCATATTAGTGGGTCATCATAACTCATTTTTTGCGGAAAAGAACCCTTATAATAATTGTACTAATTTTTTATCATAAAAATTAGATATTTACAGTAGTAACTGTACCCAATATAAACCCAATTTCACTTGGTATTTGGACACCAATATAACACCCATTAAAATTGGTATTTGGCTAAAGCTTGGTAAGCTAATTATTCACCCTTATAGAGGTCTAGTTAAACTTTTTATTATATTTTTAACAGATTTTTTCGAATTTTTCTTATATTTTATTTAAATAAATAAAGATATAAATTCAGGGTAAGCTCCATTGCTTTTTTATTAGTAATATAATTGCTAATATTATTTGTCTACTAATTCCACAGAGTTTTTTCCTTTTGTAGACGTAAAATATTGTTATTCTGAACAATATGAGTGCTCCCCAGGATAGTGTAAGTGAACAGCCTGCTTATAATACCAGGTCTAAAGCTAATATAAACTTTCCAGGACACCACCATGGAGGGACAACAGTACCCCCAGCCAGAAAGCATGAGTATAGAGGAAAAGGACGCCCTCTTAAAAAAGATAACTATCAAAAAGACGTCTCCTCCTCTTCAGGATCAACTGTCCCACCTGGCCAAACAGGTTCTGAAGCTAGAGGAATCAAAATCTCTCATGTTCAAAGAGGTAGAGCAGTTGCAAAACAATTGCAAGGTAGGATTTCAGCAGATGAATCAGGCAATGGCAGAATTAAAGGGAGGCCAGCCCAGTCAATCAAATCAGCAACCCCCTATCCAAGGAGGGTCCATTCACTCCCAGGAGAAAATCCTGGTAGACAAATGGAAATGGGACTGGTTTCACCAACAGTGGACAAGCCACAGTTGCAACAGGGATCCACCCCCTCATCTGACTTCCTCAGCTCACCCTTACAAGGGAGAAAAGTGCCAAAAATCAGGACTGGCAACCATCCCTTGGTAAGTAACTTACCCTCTCAGATTAGACATAATACTGATAATTACAATATAGGTAATTCTATTGATGTTAAATCTGTACAAAAAATAGAGGAGGATTTAAGAAATTAAGGTTTTAGAGTAGATACACCTGACTTGTCTTTTGTCCATAATAACAGTACTATATACAATGATAATACAGTTAATCCTCAGTTGCAACCACCTACTAGTGAGATGAGAAGTTCACAGGAGAGTGAGAGAATTGAAAAGGAGGACATGGAATATTTTAACAATAATCCAACTGTCCATAGAATTGTTTCAGCATTGTGGAATAGAATGACTGATTGTGAGGAACAGACAGTTAAACTCACTAGTGATACAATTTCATCCTTAACATTGAACATTTCTCAATTAGCAACACGTAATAAAGAATTAGAGAAAGAACATTTGTCTCTAACTCTTAAATATGATTCATTGAGTAATAAATATAATGACCTTTCAAACAAATTTTGTGAGTTAGAAAAATTATATGAAACACACTTATTAAAGACTGAATCAAGAACAAAGTTATCTTTTGCCCAGACAAATCAAAGTGTCTCTGAGTTGCTACAAAGATTAACTAAAGTTGAGATTGAAACTGCCAATCTACTAATGAACCAGGATAATCATAAGTATAATCAATATAATAATAATCCTTTCATTGGCAAAAGTGAATCTCATTCCTTCCCTGTACCACCACAATTAAAACCATCTGGTGGTAGTGTCAAATCTGAAAATGTAAGTCACAAATCTGTGCAGGAAGAAATACAAGACCATTTATCAAAAGTGAATGAGTTGTTGAATTTACCTAAGATTAGTGAGATAAAATCCAATCAGAAGAACTGGCCTAAGATAGATCAGTACCCAACTTATGATGGGGAAGCCAGCTCTGATTGGCAACATTTTATTCAAAGAATTGACAACTTGAAATTCTCATATAAGTTACCAGATGAAGAGATAACATCAAAATTAATTTCTTTATTTAAGTATGTTGCCTTATTATGGTTTGAAGCTGTCTTAATTGAGGGTAGAGACTACTCTTGGGCTGAATGGAAACAACTTATTGAAAAACAATTTGGAGGTTCTAAATTCAGGCTTACTCAGCAGAGACTGTATGAGAAGACTAGGTATAATCCGTTGAATGGTGACAAACCTATGGTATTTTTAATGAATTTAAACAAAATATTAAAAGCCATTGAGCCTCATATGGATTTTAACTTATGGAAAGATAAGATAATATACAAATTACCTATATCTGTCAGAGACATTGTTGTAGCTAGAACATTAAATGTTACTGAATATTCTGACTTTATTAATATTTGCAATGAAATATTATTAAACCATAAGTATGAATCAAGGTATTCCACTTATAAGCAAAATGTTGAACCTGTAAAAACTCAGAATTCAAAAACACTTCAGGAGAAGCAGAAAAAACCTACTGCACCTGTAGTACCTAAAAAGTATGAAACAAATACTTGTTATAAGTGTAACAAACCTTGGGTCAAAGGTCACAAATGTGAGAAAAACATAAATATTGTTGAAAATCAACGTGAATCTGAAACTGAAACTGAAAAAAGTAAAGAATCAAGTGATTATGACAGCAATATCTCATATAGTGATGAAAATGAAGTCTGTATGTTGGAAGATGATTTGTCCATCTTTGAAAATCCAATATTAAATATGGACTCAAATAAATCTTTAATGAATTTTGAGGATGCTGAAATCATTAAGGATATACAAGCTGATAACTTTAGAATGACACCTATCACGGTTCCAGCTATCATTTCTGGTGAAAATGTTAATATAATATTGGACACAGGAGCTGCTGGTTCAGTTGTTTCCACTAATACATTACAGAAAATTGATAGTGAATATAAGTTTAAGCTTGAACCACTTCAGAATAAAAATTGGAGAGGTTTTGGATCAGTACTACACCCCATTGGTAAATACAAAGCTGCTGTTTTCTTTAAACACCAACATGGTTATGTAAGGGTAACTTGTGACTTTGTAGTAATGGATAATACAAATTGTAGTAACTGTTTTATCATTGGAAATGATATTCTGACTAAATTTGGTGTAAAATTAGACCCTGCTAATAACAATTTTACAATTGGCATGAATGGTAAAAGGAAATTTAAAATAAATTCTTTTAAGACAGTCTTACACATTGAGTCAGTAAAAAATTCCCCGTCTAAAGGAAGAGAATCCAATGAGATGGAACTTCTGGAAACAGAAATTTCAAAAGCATCATTTGGCACTCAGATAATTGAAACTGAGAAAGATAATATTTTGGAATTAATTAAAGCTTTTCCAATGGCTTTTGCACATGGTACAAATGAACTTGGCCTTGTAAAAGATCATGAAATGAAAATTAGTTTAACCTGTGATATGGATAATATTCCTGCTAGTCTTAAAAAGAAACCATACCCTGCTTCACCAATGAAGAGGAAAGACATAGAGGATAATATTAAGATGTTATTAAAAATGAACATTCTTGAGAAGGTTGAAACTACACCAAAATATTGTGTAATATCACCAGTGCTGATTTCTTATGAACAAGATAAAGCAAGACTGTGCGGTGATTATAGAGCATTAAATACATTTACAATAGATGATATTTATCCCTTGCCAAGGATTGCCTCTATACATGCTACCCTTAAAGGTGCTAAATATATAAGTTGCCTAGATGGAAATAAAGGGTACCATCAAATTCCTGTTGAAAAGAATTCACAGAACTTTTTGTTGATAACAACACACATGGGAATTTATAAGTATGTCAGAATGCCATTTGGACCAAAGAATGCTCCATCAGTATTTCAAAAGTTAATGGATATAACATTCCATAATGAAATGATTGAGGGATGGTTAATGGTATACATTGATGACATCATAGTGTTCTCTAAAACTTTTGATGAACACTTAATCCATTTAAGGAAAGTATTTCAGAAAATGGATGAAATAAAAATGACCCTTGCATTGAAAAAATGTAAATTTGGGTTTGAATCTTTAAAAGTGCTTGTTCATATTGTATCTGGCTTACAAATATGTGTAGACCAAAATAAAGTGGCTGCAATAAAGAATATTGGCATTCCTCAAAATGTGAAGGATGTACAATCTTTTCTTGGAATGTGTGGTTATTATATACAATATATAAAAAACTACCAATCAATTGCTGCACCACTGACCACACTGATAAAGAAATCAGAAGCTTTCATTTGGAATAATGAAAGACAAAAAGCTTTTAATAAGTTGAAAGAATGTTTGATGACAGCTCCTATCTTGGGATTACCAGATTTCCAATTACCTTTTGTATTATATACAGATGCAAGTTTTATTGGTCTGGGTGCTGCTTTGCATCAAAAACAACTTATTGAAGGTAAAATGTCAGAAGTAGTAATCTGCTATATTTCACGTACTCTGAGAAGTGGTGAATTGAACTATGGTGCTACTCAACTTGAATGTTTGGCAGTAGTATGGGCTCTTGAAAAGCTACATTATTACCTGGAAGACCAAAAATTTGAGTTAATAACTGACTGTAGTGCAGTTAAGTCACTCTTAAACATGAAAACTCCTAATAGACACATGTTTAGATGGCAATTAGCTGTACAAGAATACAGAGGACGGATGACTATTACACATAGAGCAGGAACCTTGCACTCTAATGTAGATCTGTTATCTAGAGTACCTCTGCCTAATAATGATGATAATCCTGCTTATGTTCCTGAGTCAGAGATTATTAACATTTATGGCATTTATATTGTAGATCTTGAGGATGAATTTATGCAATCAATTCTTGATAATTATAATTCAGATCCTGACTTAAGTAAATTAACTACAATATTAAATGATCCATCTAATGCTTCAATGAATGTTTTAATAAAAACATTACCAATTAAGTATAAAGAGGCATTTGAAAAAGGAAAATTTTCCATTGAGGATGGTTTTATATATTACAGGAAAAAATTAAGTAATGTGATTGTAATTCCCCCTTCAATGAAGGAGTTAATGTTAAGTATATGTCATGATGATATATTAGCAGGTCATTTTGACTACCATAAAACATTAACCAGAGTAAAAAACACAGCTTGGTGGATTAACATGTCTGAGGATGTTCAGAAATATGTTGAAACATGTGATTCTTGTCAAAAATCTAAAAGATTAACAGGAAAAAGAGCTGGTTTATTACAAAAAATTGAGCAACCAAAAGCTCCATGGGAAATCATTAACATGGACTTTGTAACAGGTTTGCCAATAGCAGGGCATAAGAGTTATAACTCCTTCTGGGTAATTGTAGATAGATTTACAAAGATGTGTAAATTTATTCCTACCCACAAAGAGGTTTCTGCAAAGGACTTAGCTTTTATATGGTGGACACAAATGTTAAATACAGCAGGTTTCCCCAAATCAATAGTTTCTGACAGAGATCCTAAATTTACTTCTGAGTTCTGGACGTCACTTATGGATGTTTCAGGGTGTCAATTAAAACTTTCTACAGCACACCATCCACAAACTGATGGGCTAGCAGAAAGAATGATACAAACCTTAGAAGATATGATAAGAAGATACTGTGCTTTTGGTCTTAATTTTAAAGACAATGACAAATTCACGTTTGATTGGGTAACCCTTATCCCAGGTTTAGAATTTGCATATAATAGTACAGTACATTCTGTCACTGGCAAAAAGCCATTTGAGTTATGGTTGGGTTATGTACCTAATACCCCTGCTAAAACTCTTAATAAGTTACCTAGATTGGATATTCATCCAGGTACTAAATCTTTTCTTCAAATGCAGGAATTATGCAGAAAACATGCTCAAGAATGTATAAATAAGGCTTTTGAGTATGAAAAGAAAAGATGGGATAAAGCCCATAAAGAACAAATGTTCAAAGAGGGTGATGAAGTCCTTATTTCAATGCTACATTTCAATTTAAATGGTAATGTTAAATTGAAGGATCCATTCATTGGACCATTTGTAGTTAAAAAGATGGTTGGTAATAATGCTGTTGAGGTTATTCTATATGCACCTTATGATAGAAAACATCCAGTATTTCCTATTTCTCTTATAAAACCATACCATTCTAATGATACTGCTCTCTTTCCAAGAAGATCAGGAAGGCATAAACAGAAACCTGAAGAAATAGTGGAAAAAGCAGAAATTGAAAAGATACTTAAAAAGAGACACCTTACTAAAGAAAAGGGAGTTGAGTATCTATTAAGATTTAAAAATAAATCAAGTGAATATGACCAGTGGATTCCAGAAAATGAAATCTCTGATCTTAAAAATCTCTTGAAAAAATTTTAAATCTAAATAATACTGTTAATTCAGTGTATGTATTATAAAAAATTTTTTTTATTTTATTATTTCATTCCTTAAGATTAATTAAAATGTCTTAACATTTTTTTTATTGTTTTTTTTGGGGTGAGGGAGTGTCAGCCTAAATATCCTTAGGACTGAGTATTTCTTATGCTTAAAATAAGATAACCTTAACTAGATTAAGCTTATATCTTAAAAATAAGGTTAAAATAATAATATATATTATTTTATTATATATATATATAATTATTATTCTATTATATAATTTATAATAGTTTAAATAGCTTATCCATGGCCTAATAATACTTATTAAGGTGTTAATGGAGTCATAATATACTTATCTTAAGTGATATGAAGTAATTATTGACATACATAAGCTTATATGTATACATAAATCTCATATTCAGTGAAATATGCAGTATATTATGTATATTTAGGTATATAAGTGGGTTTTAGCCCCTTAATAGCCTATAACCTTTGTTTTTCTGCTTATTTTAGGTCATATAGACGAAATCAGTGGACTCACAACGCCTACAGAAGCATAGACACCTATATCAGGCGCATACACCCAGTTTGGATAACTAAAATTATTTCCTTGGATGGTTATTCACGGATTTATGGGTTGGAAGTATGTTTTTGGGTTAATGTGGATGCTTGGGGATGTTATTGGGGGCTTGGAAATTTTATTTGTTTCCTTTATATGCTTTTAGTTTCATTAAATCTCTTTTTGATCATTTATTTTACCTGTTTCTTTATGGTATCCGCTTTTATCTGGGATTTCTATTTATGGTATGACTCTGTGTTATTATTAATAGTGATGGAGGGTCCTTACTGGAGGTCTGGGTGTTGAAACTTCTTGAAGTGGACGCCATGGGGAGGTGATGGGCCCTCACAGTGCTGTAATTGCCGGGGATAGCAGTGACATCATCTGGATTGAAGGTCTGTGCACTCCAGTGGATTTGGGTATAAGTAAGGAGGGATTTTGACGGTTTATTATCATCATTCAATTACTACACTTCAAACAAACACTATAATACAATTATTAACATTCAGAAATATATTATAAAGCCCTTATAAATTGATATTATCTTTATAAAAGCTATAACTATATTTTATTCTTCTATTTTCCACCACTAGCACGCATTTAAATCCAAGTATTGTGAGTTTAATTTGAGTATAACTATTCTATTGATCTTCCCCTGAGGTTTAATCACTAAATCATTTATTAATAAGTAGTAGGACCATAAAATAACACTATTATATCATACTTATATACTAGACTGTACTGACAATAGACATCTATATCAGGTGCATACACTCAGTTTGGACAACTTAATCTGCTTCCCTAGATGGATATTTACGGATTTATGAGTTGGGAGGTCATTTCTGGCTTAATGTGGATGCTTGGGGATGTTATTGGGGGCTTGGACATTTCATTTGTTTCCTTTATATGCTTTGTGTTTCATTAAATCTCTTTTGGATTGCTTATTTTACCTGTTTCTTTATGGTATCCACTTTTATCTGGATTTTCTAATTATGTTTTGGGTGTGTGTTATCATTAATTATGATGGAGGGTCCTTACTGGAGGTCTCGGTGTTGGATATGCTTGAAGTGGACACCATGGGGAGGTTATGGGCCCTCAGAGTTCTGTAATTGCCGGGGATAGCAGTGACATCATCTGGATTGAAGGTCTGTTCACTCCAGGGGATTTGGGTATAAGTAAGAAGGAATTTTGACAGTTATTTATCATCAATTACTTACTAAAATTCAATAAAACACTTCAATACAATTATTAACATTTAGAAATATATTTTAAAGCCTCTTATAAGTTGATATTATCATTATATAAGCTATAAATATATTCTATTTATCTATTTTCCACCAGTAGCATGCATTTAAATCCAAGTATTGTGAGTTTTATTTGAGTATAATTATTTCATTAGTCTTCCCCTGAGGTTTAATCACTAAATCATTTATCAATAAGTAGTAGGACCATAAATAAATACTATTATATCATATTTATATACTAGACTATACTGACATTTATTTTCAAGTTTTTTTAGTATGTTAGTAGTTTATAATAAATAAAAATAATAATAATAATAATAATAAAATAAAATAAAGTAAAAATAAAATAAAATAAAATAAAATAAAAATAAAACATATTTATATATATATATATTCTGTTAATTATTATTGTTCTCTCTATTTAGTGACTTATTCATTTCTTTCTTGTTTATTTTAATGTCTGGAAGAAGAAGCCTCCAGAGGTTGGTCCAAATTATGGTGGCTTTTTTGCTTTTTGTTAGGATTGGTGGAAGAACTGTGTTATTTTTGATGTAGGTGGCTGGAAAGCGTATATGGGTTGTAATGGTCAGGGGCCAGAGTAGAAGGTAAATTTTGGGAAGAAGTTGAAGAAGCGGGAATAGAGTGTTGGAAGGTGTGCTTGATTATTCTAGACATCTTCTAGTGGTCATCAAGGAGCTTTTTTCTCAGATTCCTTTCAAACTCATTCAATGGACCGTGGAGAGAAAAGGCTTTAAGCATGTTTGAAAACATCATGCTTAGGTGTTGTTTCATGTTGGTCTAATTTAGCATTAAGTTAGTTTCTAGAGGTTTTCCAATCCCAATTGTAGTTTCAGGAGGGGGTTTCCAACTACACAGAAGAATAGGATCAGTAATTGTTCTCTGTTAAACAAATTGGATTTATTAATTTGGTACTTACAGATTGGGAGCTCATAAAATTTATTAGCGGCCTTGATTTGAGCTGTTGAAGAAAGTTGAATGGATGTTGAAGAAGGATCAACCAGATAGAGATATGGATTCTCATGATCATTCTCTAAATGGTGTTTAGAAGATAAAGGAGAAGAAGGGTGTTCCTGTGGCCTGGTTGGAGCAGCAGGGCTGCTGTTTTTGTTGTGGATATTATTATTGCTTGGCCCAGTTTGTTTGGACACTGGTGGTGGAGTACCAGGGTTGTTGAAGTAAGGATCAGGAGAAGGTGACCTTGAAGCTTATTGTGATTTGCTAGATGAAGATCTAGAAGAAAGGGACCCATCAGAGGAATAATTGGCAGCCAGAGGAGAGGTGTAGGTAGTTCTTCTTGAAGTAACAGGAAATTTTTTTTTGGTAGCAGTGTTGCGTGCTCTGGTGTTTTCAGAAGGTCCTCTGCCAGGCCTTCTAGAGATGTTGGAACTTTTGGGGTTATCTGAGGAAGAAATTTTGTGTGTACGCATTGCTCTGGGAGCACTAGGAGGTGGTTGTGTAGAGTTGTTGGTGTTTAATGGTGTATTTTGGCTATTATCTGGCTGAATTTGAAAGTTTTGAGCCTGATTTTTGCTTTCTGGCAAGGCGGGTGGGCCATTAAAGGTTGGGATGGCCTCCTAGATGCAGTCTAGCAGCCTGCAAGATAATTTTGAAGAGGATTTGGCTAAATTTTCTGAGATTAAAGCAGATTCTTGAGAAGATAAATCAGGTCTTTTATAGAGTGATTTGGGAATAGAGCAGCGCGATCTTCTGGAAGGAGCAGAAGATAAAGAAGAGGAAGCAGGTCCAAGTTCTGGTGACCTGGTAGGATATCTGGAAATGTATTTGTGTGAAGGTGAAGGCGGAGGTATTGGATAGTTGAATTCTCTGCCACATCTTTTCTTTTTAGAGTTACAAGATTCACAGGCTCTGTTATAGAATTTGGCTTGAGTAGGAAGAGTGAAGGTACAAGGCCTGCACATGTGGATGCACTGTTTACAAGCATAGTCCTTTGGAGCAGTGAAGCAGGAAATGTCCAATGGGTCAAAATCTGAGGATCCAGCCATGATCTGTGAAGGAAAATTAATGAAGAGAAAAGAGATGAATTAAAAAATTTTCAGTGATGTGTAGATAATGAAGAAAGAGTGGAAGTTCAGCAGGTTGGCTGTGGAGCACTGTGCATGGAGGTGGCTCCGCCTTAATATGCAAAATGTCTATAGTCAGTCAAGACTTTAAACTGAACACTAAAATTCCTCCAAGACTTAAAACTGGCTAGTTATTTAAAGATTTCTTCATGATTTTATTTTTTATTACTACTGTGGATCTGTTAGTCCGTCAAAACTTTAAACTGAAAACTGGTCAGTCCATAAGGACTTTAAACTGAGAAATGGTACATTCCCCAAAGACTATAAACTGAGGATGGTTGTTGGTTGAGTCCTTTAGGACTATAAACTGATAATGTGGAGTTGGTGTGATTCTGGCAGAGGGCATCCAAGGGGAAGTCTCTGAATTTTGTTAAGGCAAGTGTGGGGGTAACTTGTGAGCTGGCTTCTCTGTAGAACAGTTACCCCAGAATGTTAGTTTGTTTCGTTGGTCTTTAATGTTTTTATCTCTGGCTCTGTCTTTTGATTTAGGTTTTTGAGTCCCCCAAGACTATTAAATGAGGGCTGTTAGTCCCGCAATACTTAAAACTGAGGATTAGTCCCCCAAGACTTTAAAATGAGGAGTTTTTTTATTTTTTTATTTCTAAATCCGGATTTTTGGGAAAGAAGCAATTACAGAAAAGAATCAAGAGATGTAAAAAATGTTCAGCATTGGATTTGAGCTGGTGAATGAGCTTCTTCCTTTTCTCAAGGTCCTGTGGGTTCCTGGCAGGAGTGGATTTGAAGTAATTTAGGATGAGATGCTTATGCTGAGAAGAATGCTGTTGGAAGTTGTCTTTGATGGTGGGCAATGGATTAGGTGGGGGTTCTTCAATGGTTCCCACATTGTCATTATCACTGTCTTAATGGAAATGAACTGGAAATTTGTCAGATTGAATTTCAGTATGAAGAAGTATTGGGCTTACCATCAGAAGGACCATGGATGGTAGAGCAGTTTTTGTAGCCGGGTTGGCACTCTTTTTTGAAGGGTGTAATGTGTTGATCAGTCTGGGGATCAGGATAGATGATCTGGATCTTTTGGTGCTAGTGGAAGGTGGATCAGGTTGTGGAGGAGGAGAAGATTTTGAAGAGGACAATGGACCAGGTCTAAAAAAATTCTTCTTCCTATAGTGACAGGTATCACAGGAGGTTCTGTAGGAATGAGCTGGAGGTGCAATGGTACAGATGAGATTGTTTTCAATGCAGTATTGGAAAGGACCCATGTCAGTAGCAGATTTGGAGAGGAAGCTTAATATGGTGGTTGTGAGGAAGGAGAATGTGGAAATTCTCTATTGGAGGGAGGATCTGGTCTTCCAACATTGACGGAGCCCTTTGTTGGTCTGTTTGGAGCTGTTTTAATAAGTCTTGAATGGCATTGTTTAATAATTGGGTGTTTTTCTGGAATTATTTGGAAAATATTGGGACTTCAGGGATATGGGTACTACCATTAGATAGCCCCGTTTTTTCTCTATATTTTATGTCGTGATGATATTTTTCATATTCTAAGTATTTAAGGGATTATTTCTCTTTTTTTCAATTTAAAAGATAGCTGTTTAATTTTATTTTTTGGATTTTACAGGCTAACCTTAAGTCTTAGGGTTAAGTTCTTAGTGCCATTAGAATGAGCTAATTTTTCTCCACATTTCATGTCTCAATGTTGTTATAGCCCAATTATGTGTTTTAAAGGTTTTAGTAGTTGTAGCTTATTTTTCTAAGTATTTTGGGTATTTTTGGAGGTTTTTGGTGGTTTTCTGGCTTCAGGGAGGTCCGGCTGCCTCAGGGGGGCCAACCCCCTGCCTCTGTGCTAGAAGGCTGGGAAGCGTTTCTAGAGGATTTTTATGCAATTTGGCACTCAGAAAGGCCAAATTTGTTGGTGTGCATGGGCTTAGAGATAGTGGTCTGTGTGTATATAGTGAATAAGACAGTTTGGGGCAATCTTAATCATCATACAACCATCCAGAGGTGATATCCTTGTTCCTCACTCAGTCTTCACTGTTTTTTGGCCACAATTGGCTGTGTTTGTTGCAAGGTTAGTTCTTCATTTAACTCAACTTTGGCAACTGTTTTCTCTGGTGTAGTCTTGCAAGCTATATCAAGTATTATTTCTGTCTCTGGTGTGTATTTGCAACCTACATCAAGTATCATTGCTTTCTCTGGTGTGGAAATTGGTCTACATTTCAGTTCTTTGGTTTGGTAGTCTGTCTGAAGACTAATTTCTTGGCTGATCAGGCAGTCAAGTGTATTGGAAAAGGAGCTTTAAACAACAGGAACCAATTTATTGTAGCAGGTAAATCTCACTTAAATTTCTCTAAAGGGACAGAGGATATTCTCTCTGGGTTTTTTCCAACTCCCTTGGTCAAGGCCTATAGCTAGTACTATAAGATTGTCTGCAGCGCTTGCTCTGAAATTCCAGAAATTGATGGAATTTGTAATTGTATGTTTTGTTTGTCGTGGTGTTTGCAAGTTTGAATGGAACAAAAAGAAAAGGCCATGGTGACATTCCCATTGGGAATTTCAGTAAAATTTTGGTAGCGTTAATGGTACTAAGCTCTTAAGCCTAATACTTGAGGTTAGCCCATTAAACACAAAAAATAAAATGAACAGCTGTCTTTTAGAAATGAAAAATGAGGAAATGACCCCTTAAAACTTGGAATATGAAAATTTTTAACAAGACATAAATTATAGAAAAGAAACAGGGAAATTCAATTGTAGTAACCAAATAAACATAGTCCAAATATTCACTGAATAAAATCAAAAAAACACCTAATCCATTAATCAATGTTAATTAAGACATACACAAACAGCACCAAACAACCCAAAAAAGGTCTCAGCCAATGTTGAAAGATCACATCCTCCCTCCAATTGAGAATGTTCACATTTTCCTTCATCAGATCCACCATGTTAAACTTTCTTTCTAAATCTTCTTCTGACATGGTCCCTTGCCAATACTGCATTGAAAACAATCTGGTATGACCTATCAAACCACCAACTCATCCATACAAAACTTCCTGTTACATCTATGTAATTTATTACACCACAGCTCAATTCAGAATATACTGAACAGATAAAAAGAAATAAAATAAGAATGCACATAGCATTTCCCTAAGAGAGGTATAGGGGTGTGATATAACTATAAGTTAGTTATAATCCCAAACATGAACAAAAGGGGGGTATAAAAAATATACTCCTTTTATCTTATATCTATTAGTGTATTTTTGATGACAGCTGTGATAGGAACTATCACCAGGAATCATGCAAAGTAAAGGCCTGTTGAACTTTTTCCTACTATAATGTAAGGAGCCTCTACATGCTGTGATCCCAGATAGGTTAGCACTAGAAAATTAGATACTAGAATTCAGAAATAATCAGTAAAGAAAAAACTCTCTGAGATCTCTTAATTTCTAAAAATCTTTAATTGCAATAAATACATATAATTTTTTAAAATTAAATATATCTTAGCTTTGAAAGAACTTAGATTGAACTCTCAATGACAACCTATGCATGACTGAGGTTAAAACTTAGTTAAACTGTGAGAAGTTCCTTAAATTTCTTAAAATGTAAAAAAAAGTTATTATAATGTAAGTCTAAGTATATTTTTTTTAAAAAAATACTTTTTCTACATGATAATAATTTATGTGAATAAATAAATAAAAATTAAATTTAAAAAAAAATTATTTCAAATAGCTGTCATTTTATCTTCAATAATTATAGCATGATTTTGATTTCAATTGATAGACTGAAAAAAAATTCTACAGCTATGTTTATATTCCTATAATATCTATAAATAGTTTCCAGAGCTCCTATTAATACTCAATATACTTTAACAAAAGAAAAAAAATCTCTTTTAAATAAAAACATTGCAGGTACTTCCTAGTAACACATTATTTAGTATAGATCTTTATGTTTAAGTTTAAATCAGTTTCAATGCATAAAAATAATAGTTTTTAATATATAAACATAAAATCTTTTTCAAAAATTTAAATTCCAAGAAAAGTCAACTTATTCACCACACAATATGGGGGGCGGACTTGCTAGCAAGTCCGCAACCTTGGACCCAAACTCACCATAGATTGAACACACATTGAGCTATTGATAAAGGAATCATACAATCAGGGATGAACACCACTCAGCAGAACAGTTTTAGGTGGGTGTTCAAGTAGAGTTCAGTATGGGTTCAGTCTGAGTTCAGTCTGAGTTCCATCTGAGTTCCATCTGAGTTCAGGTTGAGGACTTGCTAGCAAGTCCACCCCCTATATTGCGTAGTGATTGACTGTCACTGGATGACCTACGCACAAGGTCAAGGATGTTCCTGAAAGTGAGATGAGGGATTTTAGAAACTTCTTCGAAGCACAGAGGAATGATTCGAGGAAATGATTCGAAGATCACTCGAAGTAATAGCTATAGGTTCAAGGTTTGTTCGAGAAGAATTATAAACTAGTTTCAAAGGTAATAGTAACTCTTAAAATCTCACGAAGGGTTGGAAAACTCAATAATCAAAGATTTAGGATTTAAAAATGAATATTGAGAAAATAAAAGAAAGATACAATAACAATGATTTTAACTTTTAAGGATTTACCACTATTAATGTAAATACGATTTTATAATTTAATTCTAAGGAATATCGAACCAAATACCCAACTCCTTTTATCCTTTTTTCCTCCTCGCATTGAACTCTCTTCCATCTCACCATTCCCATTCCATTGACCATTACTAAGAAACACTTAGACCCTCTTCACTAAATATCGGTCCATGCTCAATTTACCCCTTTTTAATTAATTAGCAAAACTTTAATGAAAAACTACTACTGTACTATTTCGTTGAACCTAGCGCTGTGCGTCGCTTATTGAAAAGGACTAAGGTACCCCATTGGGAGATTGACTAATTTAGATTTAGAGTTTAGGCTGGCGCAGTTAAATAGTAAGTACACAAAGGAAAATCGCAGTTGCTATGGAGAATTGCTTTCTGCGCTTTGAGTATAGATTTACGACTCGATATTATTGATTTAATGAGTTGATTTCGCCTCGAGTGTCACGTGGCGTGTGACATTGACATGTTTTTCTGCTTAAATCTTCAGTGTAAATTCATAATACTCTCAGTCGAAATTAATTTAAGTAAAAAATTAATTATTCATGTATTGAATTTAGATAATTAAAATATTTAAGAGGATCTATATGGTATTTTTTTCTAGAAATTATCAAATATATTGACTCATTAAATGTAAAAGATAATTTATTTTTACCTATAGGTTTTATTATCTTATTTCAAATAAATAATTGAAAAAAAAATTAACCTATATTTCTAACATGAAGAGAAGGTGCAATTTTAGAGCTGTAAAATTATCTTGTAAACTTATCTATCTCACCAACCAAGAGTATGATCCTCTACAATTTTAATTAAGAAAATTTGGATAAAAAAGCTGAATTATTTTTGCATATATTTTAAAGTATTTTAATAAATTTATACCAATCATAACTTAATTTTATAATGGTAGCATTTATATTGTCATGGTTCAAGTTATCTACTGTATCTTTCTTACAAAAAATTTTATATAGATTTCTTTCTACAAGTAAAATTATGGAATGATGAATAATATCAGTTCTGCATCTTTGGCAGAGTATTTGAATTTTACAAAAGACTGAAATTTGATTTTGTGCACCTCTTCTTACATAGAAACACTGTAAAATTTTTGAGGTAAATCTCCAGATGAACAGTATTTTTATCTCAAATATCAGAATTAAAGTACACTATACTATTCAGCTGAAATATTTAAGAAATATTCCTCTATTTACTTAAAAATTATTTTTATAACTTTAGGCACATTTAATCTGTATTTTTTATGAAAAGAATTCACTGAGTGGTATTTTTTTTGAGTTCTCTAGATCAATTCACCAACTAAAATTATGCCAAAAAAAAGTTTTTATGAAATCAATAAAAAAGATATTCTAAAATCTAGATAGAAATTTCTTTTACCCATGATATAATATATATATTGTCTTAGTGGCTGAAGAATTGGTAGAATTTTAAAAAGAGAAAAGTATTTTGGTGATTTTTTTTCCTTTTCTTGAATTTTCTATGCCCCCAAATTGAATTGGAGTCCAAATCCTAAAGGTATATGCTAATTCTAAGTTACATAATCAACAATTTTTCATTTAAAAGTGATTAGTGTAAATAATTTTTGAGAGTTTTTCATCTAGTCAAAAAGCTTCAAAAATAATTACCATACTTTATATTTTGGTTTTCCATGTTTTTAATTGTAATCTATAATAAATAATTTAAGTTTTCTGTTCATTCTATTTTTAAATAAAATTAAATAGATTAAATATACCATTGCTAAATCTTGAAATTCAAAAAATACATCAAGGAGAAATTCTGCTTATATTGTGTTAATAATAAAATTACATTTTTTCAATTCTGGAAAAACAGTTGTAGGTAATATAAAAAGTCACTTTTATATATGTAAACTGTAAGTTTTAAACAACATTATTGTATTTAATAATTGTGATATTATTGATAGATTTTCATTGATCAACCTAAATTTGTAAAGTATTATTTAAATAAGTTGCATCAAAAAATACTGTGCATTAAGTAGACTCATGGAATAATTTTTTCTGGCTTCCATTCAGTTATCCTTACACTTTCACTATGTTTTAATTATAGATCCATTATTTTTTGTGTGATACTTCAAGTTAAATTTCAGTTTTACTTCAGTCTAAGTTCCATCTTATTTCGATCTGACTTAAAGTTGAGGACCTGCTAGCAAGTCCCCCCAAATATTGCATGGTGTTAGGAATATAAACTGATAGTTTGGTATGATAATTGGGAGGAGGGCATCCAAAGGAGGAGTCTCCAAATTTGGTTAAGGCAAATGTGGTGCTAAGTGATGATCTGTCTGCTCTGTAGAAAAGTCTTAAACTTACTTGAGAAATATACCCACTCAAGAAACAGCCCCCTCCAGAGCCGGTTGAAGTAGAAGGTCATCTAAAGTGGGATGCAAGTCAGATTCTTGATTAAATAAGGTGCAAGGGGAAGCTTTAATACCTTGTAGAATGGGAAGAATACCTCTATGACTTGAATAAAACATCTTGGGAACCAGAGGTTTATGTTTCAAGTACTCCTAAACTTTTAAAATATTCTCATATAAAATATTATAAAAATCCTAAACCTTAAACTCAATTTTCTTTCATTAAACTTTAAAAATTCTTATTTTAATTCACATTTAGAATTTTATATGTTTTTTCTTTTTCTTTCATTTCTTTTTTCCTCATAAAAAACCCTAGATAATTGAAACAAAATAAAATTAAAATCTATATGAATTAAAATTAAATTAAAATAAAAAAATAATATAAAATAATATAAATATTAAATAAATAAATCAAAAAATCAATTAAATAAAAGAAAAATTAAAATATCTTTCTTTGAATGTTATGACACTAAATTAAGTTTTTATTTATTTTAAAAAATATGCAAGACAAAACTATATACAACTTTCATTTTCAATTTCCTATATTTGTACTTTTATATTCTTTCTTCTATTTTTCTTTTAATCAAATCCTTTATTGTTTCAACCAACTTTCAAATCTCTTTTCTACAATTTTCAAATAATTCTTCTTCTCCAGCTGGAACCACTTCTCCAAATTCTAGAAACACTTTGGCTGCATCATAAGAAGCCACCTCAACAATACCATCAATTTACTTGCAAAGTTTTTTGTCAAAAGAGGTTTGGCTAGCCTGACCAGGCTTCTTCAAACATAACTGATCTACTTGGCCTCCCAAGTCAAATCCTTTACAATAATTGATTTGGGATCTTTAATCCTTGAAGAACAAGCTGTCAAGTGCCACATGACACTCATAGAAAAATTAAATCATTTAATCCATAAATCAGTACACAAATCCATTATTGAAGTTCAGAAATCAACATCTACCTATTAAATTCTTTTTCTCTTTGTTGACCTAATTCAAAAATGCTAGAAACTGTGCTATCTAAAACTTAAAGTTAAATTAGTGATTTATCTGCTTATACTTTTTACTTTAAGTAAATGAGCAATGTATTAGTTCTAGGATCAATGGTATATTTTCAATGTTGGTTTATTGTGTGTCTAAGGGTAATTAAAGGTCTTTGAGTAGGAATAGGGGTAAGGTTAAAGATTCTGTGGGTTATATTTAAAGTTTGGTGATAAATTAAGGGTGGTTTTCAAAGGGGTCAATTTGAGATGGAGTTTTCTATATAATGGGGTGGATTTGGTTTGACATTCTTTTGAATTAAATTATAATATCATTGTGATAGTAGTTAAATTTATATAAATCTATTATTTTTTCCTACCTTTCTTAATAATTAATTTCTTTTTAAACTATTAAAACTCAAAAATCCCTTTTGATTATTAATTTCCAACCTTTGTGAGATTATAAAGAATATTTAGTGTTACTATAAATTAAATTATTAGTCACCTCAAATTTATATTGAAGCACTATAAATTAATCCTTGACTTACCTTCAAATCAATACCTCAAAATAGTCTTCAATCATCTTTTCCAATATCTCCTACCCAGGAACACCCTCTACCTTGTGCATAGGCCATCTGGTGACAGTATAATTTAATTCTATTTAGTTCTCATTTTTTTTTTGTACTACTAAATATTCAGGGGCTAAGTCTAAATGGTATCCATTCAATTCACTCCTCTTATGGGCACTACTACTAGAGCTTGTTCCAGAGATTGGACACCAGCTTTTCAACCTATTTCCCATACTCAATCTCTTGAACCTCTTGAATTAAGGGAAATGGAATATTCAATTCAATCTGTATAGGAAATTTCTCAGGATTTAAAAGATTCTAGTGAGGAGGAAGAAGGAAAGGATACAATTCACAAAGCACCATCAGCCCTCATTAGAAAAACTTTAGGATAAACCTCTGAACCTGGTCCAGCCCTTTCCTTGGAAGATTTCATGAAATTATTTGTGAAGTCAATTTCTAATTATTCTCCTTTGAAAACTCTAAATTTAAAGCTTCCTCAATGAAATCCCTGGATAAATTTGATGGAGAACATTCTGACAGATTACAACCTTTTTGAAAACCTGAAAATTATTATTCCAAAATGACCCTTGAAACCTCAATACAGAATCCTCCAAGGTAATATATTCCTCATCATTCTTATCTGGGAAAGCATCACAATGGTTTGAGACATATTTTCCCATGCTTTCCTTGATGGAAACCCATTTGTTAATCAACAACTAAGAGAAATTCAAGGATGAATTCTTTACATTGTTTGGAGCCTCTAATGAAACTGATAATGTTGAAATTGAATTAGATTTCCTTTTCATTAACAATAATGGTAAACTTCTGAATATATCTCATTATTAAGGGCTCTAAAAAATTGAGTAAGTTGGAATGAGGTAGCCATAAAGCATCATTTCAAAAAGTTAATTCCTTTGTGGATACTTGACCAAATAAATCTTCATGGTCAAAAAATGGCAAATTTAACAGATCTAATGGATAGGACCCTTAAAATATATTGTGTTCACTAAGGCTGTCTTCAAAAAAGGCATCATTCCAATAAATCTCAGGGTTAAAACTTCAAATCTGGAACATTTTCAAATCATTCTTGACTCACTCAATCTTCATCTCAAACCAAAACCAATCAAAATGTTAAAGAAAAGTCTCTTATCCAAATTCCCAATCCTAGGAAATATCAGTAATTTATGGGATCTAAAAGGGGAATTAAGGGGAGCTGAAAAGAAAAGAAGAGCAGATAATTGGTTGTGCATGTATTGTGGAGGTAAAAAAAGGTTGGATGAAAGTGCTAAAGTAAAGGATAGTGAAGGTAACAGTTACAAGTCAAAAAACTAGTGAACAGATTACTTGTGTGCAAAGAAAACTATTTTATATCTCCCAGTGCACAGAACCTCCATACCCTAAGGACTGGAATTGCCCTTAACTGTTTGAACTAGTTCTTTTCAAGGATGATATTCCCTTCAGTTGTCTTATTGACTCTGCAGCTTCAATTTCATTTACCAGATTATCTTTTGCCAAAAAACTTAAACTGAAATTTGTAGACATCAACCAAATTCCAACTTATCTGGTAAAATAAGAGGAATCCAAATACAAGGATAGTAAGAAAGTCTTATGGGTTTTTAACTCTCTGAATTTTCTCTCCTTCAAATGGGAATTAACAGTCTTGGATTCCCCAAGGATGGACAGTACTATTCTTGGTCATGACTTCTTACAGAATTTAAACCCCAAATTGATTGGGAACAGGTATTGATCACCCCTTGTTCTAATTATATTTCTGATTCAATAATTCAGGTCAATAGGAAATTAAAAAAACTGCCTGACATAGTACTGCTAGAGGACACTTCTCTTTCAGATGTATTGAAAGCATCTGATCTTTCTTTAAATGAGCTCTTTTCTAGCCATTCTAGCTTGACTAATTTACTTGAAAAGGATCTAAATTGCCTCAAAGTAATTGATTTTTTCTCTTTAAAACTTTTCTACCTTCTTCAGACTTCTTCAAAGATTAAGAGGATGACTGAGTCAACATTGAAGCCATTAAATCAACTCTACCTGAATTTTATCATAACCTCTTCAATGTTTTTCTTTCAATACTTGAGGCCAACAAACTGCCACCTCATTGACCCTATGAACATCAAATATAGTTGATAGGTCTTGTCAATTTTTTGTGGAAGGAAGAATCCTAAGTTCTTTAAGACTACTTTCAGAGAGTGTAGAAAAAGGTCTCATTTGAGCCATTAAATCTCCAACTGGCTCTTAAGTTCTTTTTGTTAAGAAAAAAAATGGAAGTCTTATGTTATGTGTTGATTATACAAAACTCAATTCAGTGTCTAAGAAGAATGCATATCTAGCTCCTCCCATGTCATTACTTCTTACCTTTTTAATGGTGCTAATTTATTTTATAAAATGTATCTCAGAGGTTCTTAAAATCTTATACATATTTCAAAAGGTGAAGAAACTTTAACTGAAATGTGTACCAGATTTGGTAGTTTCAAATATTTAGTAACTCCCTTTAGATTGTGTAAAGCAATATAAACTTTTCAAACTTTTGTCAGTGATATCTTCCAAACTATTGTTGAATATTTTGTTCTTGTCTACCTATATGACATTTTAATCTTCTCAAAGTCCCTAAAAAAATATCTAACATTTCAAAATGGTTCTCATTTGACTTTGAGAACAAGGACTCTACACCAAGCACACTAAATGCAAATTCCACCTAAAATATATTGACTTTTCAATTTTTACATTGTCTACTGATGGCTTAGTCATAAATGATAAAAAGTTTCAAAAAGTTTTCGAATGGCCAGAGTCAACAACATTAAAATTCTTACAAGGATTTTTGGGTTTCGTGAATTTCAAAAGAAAATTTTATAATTATTACTCTAAAACTATTACAGATCTTACTTCTATTCTTAAAAAAGATACCCCCTTGTGTCTTCATAAAAATAGCACAAAAAGAATTTGAAGAATTAAAAACTTCTTTCATCACAGCTCCAATTCTTTGACACTTTAATCCTACAGCCTTGATAATAGTTGAGACAGATGCCAGAAATTACACTATAGCAGGGTTAGTATCCCAATTGAATCCTGAAAAAAAGTTGTTTCATCCTTTTGTATTTAAATCACAAAATTTGATTGCAGCAGAATTAAACTATGATGTTCATGATAAAGAGTTATTATTAATTATTAATTGTCTTAAAAAATGGAATTCTTCTCTTCTCAGTCTAAATAGTTCTTTTCAAATTCTAACTGATCATAATGCTTTGAAATATTTTATGTCTTCCAAAGTACTAACTAGACATCAGGCTAGGTGGGTTGAGTTCTTATCTGAATTTTATTTTCTTTAACCTACTTCCCAAGAAAAAATTGTGTAGTTTCAGATATTTTATCACTTTGAGACAACATTTATCTGTAGCAGGGGGAGGAATTGGCTGACAAGAATCCAGAAAATGTAAAATAATTTTTTGACAAATAAATGTTAACAACTCATCAACTGAATTTGATGAAAACTCAAAATCAACTATCCAACATTCAAGAAGATCAGTTGAAAGATGATTATTGTTTGGGGATTAAAGACAAAACATTCTCAAAGAAAGGGGCCAAAAGTTTCAGTAAATTATCATGTCTGTTAGTCTTCAAAGTTAGAGTAGTCATACTCAAAAATTAGGATATAAAGTTACAAATTTTTAATAGTAGACTTTATTCTCCATTAGCTGGTCATTTTAGTGTTGATAAAACTTACTTTTTAATAGAAAGGGATTTTTCTGGCCAGAAATAACCAGGGAAATTAAGGCCTATATTAAAGTCTGTTATGGATTTAATGTGAAGAAGATACATTGAAAAAAGAATTATGGGTTAGTTCAACCACATCTGATTCCCTCTAAACAATGGGAATCAATTTTGATCGATTTCATTTCTCAATCACCTCCATCAGACAATATTATTGCTATAATAGTCATAGTTGATAGATTTTCTAAAATTTCTATTTCTATTTAAACTAATAATAGTGCAACTGCAGAATAGTTAGCTAAAGTTTTTCTAGTATTTGTATTTTTTAAACATGGCTTACCCACTTGAATAATTTCAGATAGAGGATTCCTATTTTTTTCTACTTTCTGGACTCAAATTTTTTAACAACTAACTTTAACAAGGAATCTTATTACAGCCTATCATCCTGAAACTGACAAACAAACTCAATGAATTAAAAAAATTTAATAACAATATCTTTTAATTTATGTCAATTATCAACATGATGATTAGAACACATGGTTACCATTTGCATAATTCTCTTGTAACCACTTGAAATATTCTTTGAATAAAAAATTTCCATTCAAAACAATATATAGACAAAATCCTCAATTCAATCCAATTAATGTAGGAGTTACTCATCCTTCTGAAAACTATCTTTGAAAAACTTAAACTACAAGGAAAACTCCAATCTAGCCTTGAGGCAGAAAATTAAAGATATAAGAAACAGGCCAACAAGCATCAAAAATCTGCTCCACCTTTTAAACCAGGAAATAAAGTATGGCTCAACTCTAGAAATATTTGTTTAACTCCACCATCAAGGAAAATATCTGGAAATTGCTTGGGTTTATTTGATATCAACATAGAAGTCTTTAAAAATGAATTTCAACTCAAGTTAGTCTTAAAGTAAAAATCAATTCATCCTGTTTTTCATGTATCTCTTCTGAAACTTTCTTGAGAAATATACCCAAGAATGAACCAACCCCCTCTCACCGCAAAAAAATAAGTGGCACCTGTTAGCAGGTGCCTATCACTATAGTTAGTTTCAATTAAAGAGTAGATTTGATTTGATTTTGCACAAGCTAGTTTGCTCATTGTTCAGAGCACAGTCTTTCCAGAAGAGTTACAGCTGAGCTGAAATTGAGTTAAAGCAAAATATGGATTGGCACCTGCTATCAGGTGCCCATGTTTATTTTTCTGATGTCTGGAACCGGTTAAAGTAGAAGATTATCTAGATTGGGAAGTAATTTGGATTCTTGATTCACAAAGGCACAAGGGGAAGCTTCGATAACTCATGGAATGGAAAGACTACCTCAATTACTCAAATAAAACATCTTGGGAACCAGCCATCAATCTTTCAAACACACTTGAACTTTTAAAATCAAACAATATTAAATATCCTAAAAACCTAAACCTTAAAACTCAATTTTATTTTTTTTTAATTTTTTGAAAATTTTCTTTCTTTTCTTTTATTTTCCTGTCTAAATCAAAATTCAAATTTCATATATTTTTCTTTTCATTTCTCTTCATTTCAAAAATTTCCAAGTAATTAAAATAAATCAAAATCAAATTAAAATAAAATCAATAAAATAAAAATAAATCTAAAAATCAATAAAAAAAATTGAAGAAATATAAAATGAGATCAAATCAAAATAACTTAAATCAAAACTAAATCAAAATTTCTGTTTCTCTAAATCTTATTACACCAAATCATGTGTTTTCTTTCTTTTTAATTTTTCTTTATATGTTCTACAAACTTCAATTCAATCTTAATTCAATTTTTTCTTTATTCTGCCAAACTCAATTTTTTTTTCTTTTTTCTCTCCTACCTAAAAAATTCTCAAACATCAACATCTTCATGACACAACTCAAAGCCATCTTATTTTTCTATTATCTTCAAATCTGAATTTTATTATTTAAATCAATTTTTCTTATTCCATAAAATATTATTTTTAAAATGCTTCTTCTTTCCTTTTAATTTTTCCTTAAATTTTTCTTTTTCTCTTTTTATTTTTGAACTACTAAAATTAAATTAAATTTTAAAAAATAGAATAGATTAAAATAAACTAAAATTATCTAAAATTAACTTGAAAAAATTAAAATTTTGTTTTCTTTTCTCTCAATTTCAATTTTCTCTTCTTTCTTAAATAAATATCTTTCAACAAAAATAAAACAACAAATTAATCAACATTAAAGATAAAACTATATACAATTTCCTTATTCTTTTTCTTTTTTTCCCTTCTATTTTCATCCAAATCAATTCCTTTATTTTCTTCACTACTTTTTGAATTTCCTTTCTACCATTCTCAATAACCACTTCCTCCTTGATTGGAACAAATTTTCCAATTTCTATTAATTCTTCAGCTACATCATATAAAGCCGCATCAACAATCCCATCAATTTTTTTTCATAATTTTTTAAAAAATTTGGTTCAAAAAGTCTTTTCAGGCTTCTTTGACCACACCTGGTTCAACTCAACCTCCACATGTGAAGCATTGGCGATGGGTTCAGTAAGAGTTACCCTTGAGGGACTAGCTATGACTGGTGATTCATCTGTAATTCAAGGCTTGATAACCACTACTTTTGGTTCAATAGGAAATTCTTCATTGATTTTATTCTCCTACAAAAAGAATCAGTTTGGTACTAAGGCAAAAGAAAGTTTTAAACATTTAAAACTTTTACTTAAAACTCACACTACGCAATATAGGGGGTGGACTTGCTAGCAAGTCCTCAACCTGAACTCAGATGGAACTCAGATGGAACTCCGACTGAACTCAGACTGAACCCATACTGAACTCTACTTGAACACCCACCTAAAACTGTTCTGCTGAGTGGTGTTCATCCCTGATTGTATGGTTCCTTTATCAATAGCTCAATGTGTGTTCAATCTATGGTGAGTTTGGGTCCAAGGTTGCGGACTTGCTAGCAAGTCCGCCCCCCATATTGTGTGGTGTCAGGATCTGCTTCAAAGAACAATTTTGGCCTCGTAGGTTGGACTACTTCCACCACCCCATCCTCTTAGTCCTCAACAATCAGTTGACATTGCTTCATAGTAGAAGCAAGATCCACTACCTGATCTGACCCATCCTTGACCAATTTTTTACCTCCTTTTCTGGAGCCATTGGTCTTTTCCCCTGATTCAGACTGGCTGCCCGACCCAATATCTCTTTCCTCTCCTCCTTAATTATTACCTCTTTGGTACCATCCAAAACTGAATCATTTTTGATGGGAACCTCCCATATATCTTCAAAAATGGTTTATCTTTAGAAATTGACCAAAACCTTGTCAAAGAAAACCATTACTTGATGATTGAATTCTTTTCTAAAGCATCACATACTACTCGGCACTATTAACAAAACTTGCACTTCTTGCCAGGACCTTGGGATGAAGTTCTTTCCACGCAAAATAGATCTGTAGCTATTCATGAGGTGCATGCTACCATAAATTGGTGTGTGGTTATCCTGCCATCAGCACAGAGGTGAGGGGGAGTGGGAGTGGGATTTTTATGTTTGAATATATTATATACATCAAGTTTATTCTATTTACAAAAATCTATTAAAAAAACTCTCAAGAAGGGGAAATGATGAGATAAGGTTAATGAAGAGTTCTCACAATCAAAAGATCTTGCATTTTATACCTGGGCATCTTTCATGTGCCATGTGACATTTAAAGCAAAAGTCATTATTTTAATCCATAAATCAGTATAAAAATACATACTCAAAGTGCAGAAAGAAACATCTACCTAGTAACATATTTTTTCTTTTGTTTCCTTAATTCAAACATTCTAGTGACTGTCCTATCTAAACCTTGAAGCTAAATTAGTCAAGCATCTGCTTATACTATTCAACTTTAAGCAAATGAGAAATGTATTAGTGCTAAGATCAATAGTATATTTTCAATGTTGGGTTATTATGTGTCTAAGGGTAATTAAATGTCTGTGAGTAGGAATAGGAGTAATTTTAAAGGACCTGTTGGCTATATTGAAGATTCAGTGATAAATTAAAGGGGGCTTATTAAAGGGTTCAGTGCAAGATGGAGTTGCCTATATAATGGGGTGGATTTGGTTTGACATTCATTAGAATTTAATTATAATATAATTGTGAGAGTAGTTAAATTTATATAAAGCTATTATTCTTTCCTACCTTTCTTAATAATCAATTTCTCTTTAAACTATTAAAACTCATAAATCCATTTTGATTGTTAAGTTTTAAACCTTTTTTTATTAACCTTAATATTTAGTGTTACTATAAATTAAATAATTATTCACCTCAAACTTATCTCAAAGCAATATTAATTTATCTTTGACATATCTTAAAATCACTCCCTTGAAGTATTCCTCTGTGTTTTAAAGTTGTCTTTAATCATCTTTTCCAATCTCACTTACCCAGGAACACCCTAAACCTTGTGTGTAGGCCATCCAGTGACAGAAGCATCAGTTGGATGCTTTACTACTGGTTGAGGTTTGACAATGGGTCTGAGTACTGGTTAAATAGGAAATTCTTCAATTATTTCCACCTTCTAAAAAACTAAGAATCAGTTAGCTATAAAATGAAAATAACTTAAAATAAAAACCCTTACTTTATACTCAGGATCTACTTCAATTTATAAAGCAGGCTTGGTGGCTTCAAATAATCTCACTACCTCATCATTTTCATCTTTTACAATCATTTGGCATTGTATTGTGGCTGGATTTACCTCAACTACCAGATGAAACCCATCCTTGACAAGTTTGTAAACCTCATCTTCTGGGGCCATTGGCTGCTTCCCAACATTAATGGCAGCCATTAACCCTGAAATATCTTTTCTTTCCTCCTGATTAAGTTCCTCCTCAGAACCATCCACCACCAATTAACTTTCAAAGGGAGCCTCCCAAATTTTAATTAGGATGGCCTGATCATTAACAATTGACCAAAATTAAGTTGAAATAAAACATTCTTTGGTGACTTAATTCTTCTCCAATACATCACAAGCCACCTGATTCCACTGAAAAAACTTGCACTTTTTGCAAGGACCCCGAGAAGCTGTGCTCTCAATGCAAAAAAGTCTATAGCTACAAAATCTGTAAAAGCTATCTTGAGCTGCTGTGTAGGTATAGTGTCATCAGCACAGGAATGAGGAAGAGTTGGAATCAGATATTGATGTTCAGGCATTAAAATATACATTAAATTATTTTATTTTTAATCTAAAAGACTTTGTTAAAAATTTCAAGAACAAAACAAAGGAGATAAGGTTTATAAAGAGTTCACAGGCTCAATGGAGCTTGTATTTTATACCCAGAAATCTTTCACATTTTAGAAAATCCTATAGTGCAAGCTATATGCTTTGACCAAGGGAGTTGGAGTAAGACTGGAGAGAAAAACCACTGTCCCTTTGAGAAATACCAGGTGATATTTATTTGCTACAGGAAATTAGAGACTGTTAAAATACCCCTTCCAACACACTTCTTGACTGCTTTACAAGTCAAGACAGTAGCCAATAGCAAACCACTGAGAGCCAGAGATCCAGAAAACCTGAAATGCAGAAAAATCCATACCAGAAACTAAAGACACAGTGCAATTGTTGCACAAAAACAGCAAAAATACTTGATACAGGTTGAAAAGCTTCACCAGAGAAACCAGTTGCAAAAGTTGAGTTAAATGAAGAACTAACCTTCCAACCAACACAGCCAATTATGGCATAAAAACAGTGAAAACTGAGTGAGAAACAATGATATAATTACCAGATGGTTGTATGATAATTAAGGTTGCCCCAAACTGGCTTATACAGTATGTACACACAGACCACCCATCTAAAAATCCATGCGCAGAAACTAATTTGGCACTTTTGACAGCCAAAATGAATAAAAACCCTCTATAAAAATCGCCAGCCTTATATAACCAAGGCAGGTGGACCTCCCTGAAGCCAAAAAACCACCAAAATCATCTAATAAAGCCCAAAATACTTAGAAAAATTCACCCCAACTACTAAAACCCTTATAACACAAAATTCAGCTATAACAACCTTGAGAAATAAAATATATAGCCAAATTGGCTCTAATTAATGTTACTAAGCACTTAACCCTAGGACTTAAGGTTAGCTTTTAAAACACAAAAAACAATTAAACAGCTATCTTTTAGAAATGAAAAATGAGGAAATTATTGAAGGAGACGGGTAGTTAGGATGACATGTTCCTTGGTATTCTATATGGGCTTAACACATTGATCAGTGTATATGGTTTAATGACTTACGATGTGATCAATCAATCAGGGTGAATGTTGATAATATAAGATTATATACAGTAGATGATACCTTTCTTGTATCCTTATCCAACCTTATACTTTTCCATTACCAAAAGCTGATTGATCACTTCGCATTATTTCTCTTTATTCTTTTATTTATTATCAATATTTGTTACTATCCCGTGTTGCGCATCAACCACTGGGGACAGGTACATGTATTACATTACTACTGTGTTCAACTGGTACTAACATTAGTATACCTGTCAGGTGATTGAATATTTTAGCTTCAACGGGGTATTTATTATTTGACTAACAAATAACTTATATTAAATAAAAGGTTTGTATGATTATTATTATGAATATTTTTCAACACTCTGCAATCCATTCTTATACTTTTCCATTACCAAAAGCTGATTGATTGCTTCACATTATTTCTCTTTATTCTTTTATTTATTATCAATATTTGTTACTATCCCGTGTTGCACATCAACCACTGGGGACAGGTGAGTGAATATGTTTGCTTCAACAGGGTATTTATTATTTGACTAACAAATAACTTATATTAAATAAAAGGATTTGAGACCTTTGATAGAAATGACCCCTTAAAACTTGTAATATGAAAAATATCAACAATACATCAAATATAGATAAATACCAAGGCTATTCAATGGTAATACCCACATACCCATAGTCCCAATTTTCACTTAATAAAACTAAAAAAACACCTAATCCTTCAACCAATGTCAATTAAGACATACACAAACAGCGCTAAACAACCCAAAAAGGCCTCTACCAATGTTGGAAGACCACTACATGCCACATGAAACTCAAAGTAAAATTAGATCTTTTAAATCCATAAATCAGTACACAGATACCTATGCAAAGCACAGAAGCAACATCTGTATAGAAACTTCATTTTTCTTTTGTGTCTTGATTCAACTGTTCTAGCAACCATGCTATCTAAACCTTAAATCTGAATTAGTCAATAATATGACTATAATTTTCAATCTCAAGCAAATTGACAATGTAATAATGCTATGATCAATGGTATCTTGTCAATTTTGGGGGTTGTTTTGTATCTGAGAACAATTAAAGGTCTGTGAGTATGAATAGGTGTATGGTTAAAGAATTTGTGGGTTACATTTGAGGGCCATTGATAAAGTAAGGGTTGCTTATTAAAGAGGTCAATGTAAGGTGGAGTTATCTATATACTTAAGTGGATTTGGTTTGACATTCTTTAGAATTAAATTATAATATTGTTTTGATAGTAGTTGAATTTATATAAAGCTATTATTGTTTCCTGCCTTTCTTAATAATCAATTCCATTCAATCATAAATTTTCTGAATCTCTCTTCAGTTTTTAAGTTCCAACCCTTTGTGAGATTAAACTGAATATTTAGTGTCACTTTAAAATTACATTTTTGTTCACCTCAAATCAAACTTATCTTGAAGCAGTATTAATTTATCTTCCACTTATCTTTGAACCACTTCCTTGAAGTATTCCTCTGTTATTTAAAAGAGCTCTCAATCATCTTTTCCAGTCTCACATACTCAGGAAAACCTTCAAACTCGTGCATAGGATTTAGAGTGACACTTTCATATATTTATAAACCTCATATTCAGTGAAATATGCACTTATACTATGTATATATAGGTCTATATGCAGGCTTAACCCCCTAAATAGCATATAAGATTTATTTTTCTGTTTATTTTAGGTCATATGGATGTATTCGATGGAGTCATAATACCTACACAAGCATGCGCTCCTTTAAAATATGCATATATCCAGTTTGGACATCTTAATCTTCTTCCTTCAATGGATTTTCACAGATTTATGATTTGAAATATGATTACTGGGTCAATTTGAAGGTTGGAGATGTTTTTGGAGGCTTGGAAACTTAATTTTTTTCCTTTTTATATTTTTAGTTTCATTATATTCTCTTTGAATGTGTTTTTTTACTTGTTTCCTTATGGTACCCACTTTCATCCGTTTTATCTTTTTATGGTATGGGTGTATGATATCATTAATGGTGATGGAGGGCCCTTAATGTAGGTATGTGTGTTGAATATACTTAAAGTGCACGCCATGTTGAGGTGATGAGCCCTGAAAGTGCTGTAATTGCTGGGGATAGCAGTCACATTATCTAGAATAAAGGACTGTGCACTTCAGTGGATTATGGTATAAATAAAGGATGATTTTGCTGGTTATTGGATATCACTTACTTACTACACATCAATTAAACAATATTAAAATATTAATAGCATATTCAAATATATTTTAAAAGCCCTTATAGATTGATTTTATCTTTATATTAGCTATACCTATATTTTATTAGCCCATTTTTCACTATTAGCACATGCCAATCCAGATATTTTGAGTTAAAAATTGAGTATAACAGTTTTATTTGTGTTTTTCTGAGTTTTAATCCATAAAGCATTTATAATTAAGTTTATGGATCATTAATATTTACTATTCAATCATACTTAAGTACTAGGGTACACTGACACTAACTTCCTTAGTGGGTCAAATGAAAAATTGTGATTGAACAGAAAAGATAGCTTTAATGGCTCACTTGGTGTGTAGATCTACAGTTTCATGAATTGAACAGTAAAGGTTCTTGAGATAATTTATGGAAGCATCATTCCCATTTGAGGCTAAATTGATAAAGTTCCACAGAGATTTGTATTGCTGGATCTTGCTGTTGGAAAAGAGAGATGTTGTGTAAAATGGAATGAACACAGATCAGATCATAAATGAATTTTAAAACTTGATATGTAGTTTGGAGAATTTTTCAAACACTAGACTTAGGAATTTAAAGAAGTTTTTGGAGTGGATATTGTTCTTGATGCTGAATCAAAAGTGTTCAGGAAGTAAGGTAGTGGTTCTCCAACAGGTGTCTCATGTAAAACAAATTTTTTTTGGCATTTGAATCTGTATTCGACTCAACAAGAGATTAAGAGCCAGAAAATTAGAAGTTTTTTGAAGCTTTTGATATAGTGAAGCACTCATGTTAGTTTTTTGGAGATAAAATAAGGGCATAAGTAATCAAGGGTGGGATGAATTGGGTTATAGTATGATGTTTGGGGGCCATAAGACTTGATGCACAGCGTACTTTGTGTGTAAATATAAAGCCCTGATGATTACATGAAGATATATTTTAAGGTATGAGCATGTGTGTGCCTAATTATGATTAATTAATTTAATTGAAGGAAGTCCTTGAAAGGCTTGGATGCACCCAACAGATTTCATGTTAAAGGAAAAAAGGCAGTTAAAGTATACCATTTATTCACAGGTTTACTTTGAAATAAAATGACTTACTTGGTACCTTTTTTTGGACATTCTTGAATGGCATATATTGTAATGTTTGACTCTCCTTATTATATTTTGCAGAAAAACTCTTACAGTTGCCTTTCTGTAAGCAGAATACAAAGGAGTTGGAGAAGTGAGAGAAACCCCTATCCCTTTAAGCAAAACAAGATTGCTCAATAATATAAGCTATAATTTCTACATGATAAAGAAAAAAATTATTGACTATTTTTATTTATGCTTTTAAGATGTTTTGAATCTGTTTTTTTATAAAATTTAGTGAAACAAAATGAAAAGTTACACCAACAAAAAGATATTTAAATGATTGTATTCATACATTTTTTTGATAAAAAAAGATTCTGGTTCTGGTTTAGAATAATTAAGTCAAATAATAATAAGTTTAGAGTTCAAATAGGGAAGCCTCCACAAATCATAAAATACCACTACGCAATATAGGGGGTGGACTTTCTAGCAAGTCCTCAACCTGAACTCATACTGAATTCTACTTGAAAACCCACCTAAAACTTTTCTTCTGAGTGGTGTTCATCCCTGATTGTATGGTTCCTTTATCAATAGCTCAATGTGTGTTCAATCTGTGGTGAGTTTGGGTCCAAGGTTGCGGACTTGCTAGCAAGTCTTCCCCCCCATAGTTTGTAGTATAAGTACCTGGTTTAGAAGAATTAAGTCAATTAAAAATAAGTTTGGAGTTCAAATAAAGAAGCCACCACAAACTAATAAGAGAAAGAAAGTATAGATAAGTCAAATGAGTGAAAGACTGTCCAAAGGACAGAATTAAGAAAAGGAGAAACAAGAGAGATAAAAGTAAGCAATCTGAGGGATCTCTCTTTTATAGAGGAGATTGGCAGCTACAAATAAAGGAACACAGGTACAGAAGTAAATTTTTAGATTATGAACCTATTAACATAATTTTCATGCTAAGCTGACTAACTCATTAACAATAATGAAACAGAATCTAATATAATTCTAATACCCCCATAAGCTCAATACTGCAGTCAAGTAACCCAATAAGACTACAAAATTTGATATTTTTTAGGAAAGGAAGGTACTTTTTCAAGAGATCAGTGATCATGTCATTTTCAGGTACATATTCAATGTTCATCTTATCAGAATTGACAAGTTCATTAAGTCAATGAAGTCAAAGGTGGATGTGTCAATTCCTATTTTGATATAAAGGATTCTTTACAAGAGCAATTGCTCTTTGATTTTTGTTAAAAATAACAGGAGTATCGCTTGAGATATTTAAGCCATGAAATAATTGAATAAACCATACAGTATCTTGACCCACTTCAGACATATCTCAATATTCTGCTTCAGTTTTTAACAGCGCAATGACCTATTTTTTGCTTGAACGCAAACCAATAAGTCCATTGTGAAACACCATTGATCCAGAGGTGGATTTACAACCAATGGAAGAACCCCAATTGGCATCTGCAAAACTAGAAAGATGTGAGTCATTCTTGATACCTCCCAATTTTAGTGCAAAATTAATGGTTTTTTGTTGATATTGTAGCACATGTTTAAAATGTTGAACATTTTTTTAGATGGAGAATTGAGGAACTGCAACAAGGTACTTGCTGCATATTCAAGGTCTGAGTGTGAGTAAGAGACTAAATAGTTCAGTAAGCCAATTTCTCTATGGCAATCATAGGTGCATGTTGGTTTGTCAGCATCTTTAGGAGTAAGTTTTTCATTGGGTACCAATGCAGTTGAGGCCGTCCAACAATCAAGCATATTGTATTTGGTCAACATGTTAGAAATTTAGAAAGGTTGAGATACATAAATTTCCTTTTTATCCCTATTTCTGAATATTTCTATACTGAGTATCCATGATATCTTGCCTTGATTTTCCATTTCAAACTGATTCATAAGGGCCTGCTTAATGGGGAGAACATTCTTACCACATATGAACCAGGTCATATACATGAATGAAGATGTTACACTGGTTATCTGAAAGATTGTTTGAGAATACGCATGGATCATTGGGATTAGGATGAAACTGGAGTGAAGTAAAAAACTCTTTAAGTTTCTTATACCAGCAACAAGGGCTTTGTTTAAGGCCATAGAGAGATTTTTCAAGCTTGAGACAGGATTCAGGTGGGTAAGGGCCAGAGTAGCTTTCTGGGAAGCAGATGTGAATGTCCTCTTTGGGAACCCCATGAAGGCTGTTTTGACATCCATTTAATGAAATTCAAAATTCTTGCAATCCAATAGACTTAAAAGTGTACAAAGAGACGATAAACAAATCAGGGAAAATGTGTCATTATATTCAATACCTTAAGTTTGAGAATATCCCTGAACACAAAGACAGGTTTTTTATTTAGACAAGTTTCCATTGCTATCTTATTTCAATTTAAACACCCATGCTGTTCCCAAGAGATTTCTTTCTTTGGGTTTCGGGAAAGTTTTCAAAACCTTATGAATTTCAATGCTAGTTAATTCAGAGCTAAAAGTGGCAAACCAATTAGAGAGTTCGGGACCCAAGATAGCCTGAGAATACCTTCTAGGAACATTGTCTTGTTGGACAACCAGGTTACAGCCATTTTTGTTACATCTTGAAGGAGTTAGAATGTTTGAGGAATCTATGTTGCTAGAGATGTTATGAAGGGCAGATGTGTTTTAATTAATCCAAGTAAATTTTTTTCCTGAAGCTGGTGGCAAGCTAGAAGGGAGAGATGGTGTAGAAAATCCTATAGTACTAGCAATAGGTCTTGACCAAGGGAGTTGGAGTAAAACTGGAGAGAAAAATCCTTGTCCCTTTGAGAAATACCAGGTGAGATTTATTTGCTACAGCAAATTAGAGACTGGTACTATACCCCTTCCAACACACTTCTTGACTGATTAACAAGTCAAGACAGTAAACAATAGCATACCACTGAGAACCAAACAACCAGAAACCAGAAATGCAGAAAGATCCACACCAGAAAAACAAAACACTGTGCACTTGTTGCACAGAAAACAGCAATAATACTTGATGCAGGTTGCAAAGCTACACCAGAGAAACTAGTTGCAAAATTTAAGTTAAATGAAGAACTAAAATTGCAACAAACACAGCAAATTGTGGCCAAAAAACAGTTGAAACTGAGTGAGAACAATGATATCACCTCCAGATGGTTGTATGATAATTAAAGTTGCCCCAAACTGTCTTCTTCAGTATTTACACACAGACCACCATCCAAAAAATCCATTCACAGCAACAAATTTGGCGCTTTTGGAAGCCAAATGGAATAAAACCCCTCTAGAAGCTCTTCCCAGCCTTCTATATCCAAAGCAGGAAGCCAGAACTCCCTGAAGTCAGAAAACCACCAAAAATCTCCAAAAAAGCCCAAAATACTTAGAAAAATTCACCACGACTACTTAAACCCTTAAAACACAAAATTAAGCTATGACAACATTGGGACATAAAATATAGAGCCAAATTATCTCTACTTAATGGTACTAAGCACTTAACCCTAAGACTTAAGGTTAGCCCGTAAAAGTCAAAAACAAAATTAACCGCTATATTTTAAAAATGAAAAATGAGCAAATGACCCCTTAAAACTTTGAATATGAAAAATAACAAGAACACATAAAATATAGAGAAAAACCGGGGCTATCCAATAGTATTACCCACAAACCCAAAGTCCCAATATTCACTGAATAAAACCAGAAAAACACCTAATTATTCAACCAATGTCAATTAAGACATACCAAAACAGCGCCAAACAGACCAACAAAGGCCTATGCCTAATTTGGAAGACCACAACAGTTCAGTGTTAGCGTGCATATGATCAATTTCAGAGATAAGTTCAGAAATTTGAGGAGTTGTTGTTACACTCAGAAAGAAGGGAAAGTCAGGGAAAGGAGTATAAATTGGTATGGAATCTGAAATGCATTTTTCCAGAGAGAAAGAGTTGTTAAAGAATTGGATGTCATGAGTGACAAAAAATTTATCTAATTTGGGTAAGTAGATTTTAAAATTGTGATATCCTTTGGTGTATCCAAAAAAAATACCATGTTCACCAATGGGATCAAATATAGATACTTTACTTTGATTAGTGATATCATATATTACATTGCATCCAAATTGGTGGAGCTTACCATAAGAAATTTTGGCTTTTGGGTCCCATATCTCTAATGAATATTTCCCATGTAAGTCTTTTAAAGGAGTGCCATTAAGAAGATAATTAGAAGTATTTACTGTTTCTCCCCACCATGATCCATCCAGTCCACAGGTGGCTAGTAAAGCATGAGCTTTCTTGACCAGAGTGTGATTACCACTCTCTGCTAACAGATTTTGTTGGGGTGTATAGGGAGCAGTTGTCAATAAAGAGATTCCCTTGTTGATAAAAAGTTTATCAAAAGAACTGTTAATGAATTCACCCCCATTGTCATTTACTACCTTTTTTGCTCCTTTTTCAGTCTTTTTTTCAGCCAAATTTATAAATGTTTTGAAGAAGTTGAAGTTATCTGATTTGAATGAGAGAAAGTAAGTGAAAAAGTACCTAGAGTGTTCATCAGCAATATGCAAGAAGTATTTGCTGCCTCCTTACAAAATTGGAGTGATGGGCCCACACAGATCCATGTGGATCACATTTAGGACTTCATCCAAGATTGGAAATTTTCTAGGAAAAGGAAGGTGGTGAGACTTTGTGATAAGACATGGGATGCATTCAAGTTTTGAGAAATCAATGTTAGGATACATAATACTAGTGGTTTCATTATTGGGATGCCCGCAAGAATTATGTAAATTGATGAGGGATTTAGTCAAGATTACATAATTTACTTCCCCAGATAATTTAAGTGGAAGTGAAAGTATGTTTTCTTCTATGGAGAATTTGATGATTAAATTATTATTCTCATCAAATAATTTCACAGTGCTCCTACATCTTTTTATAATGATCTTTGGATGTAGGAACCAGGCATAAGAGATGAGTTTTGACTGAACACTGGGGACATGCAAAGAATTGGAGATGGGAAAAGGCCTTTGGCTTATTGGAAGATCAACTGTACTCAAACCTTGAGCCTTGATATTTTGTTCATTGGAAGTGAGGAGAGACTTTGAAGAAGGAGTGAGGTGAAGAATCTTCTATTGTTAAAGAGGGAAAAGGAAGCTCCACTATCAAGGATAGCTGTGTTTCTTATTGAGTTAAGGATAGCTAAGGCCTTTCCTTCTTTTTAATCTTGTTCCTTTTTCCCTCTGTGATATTCATCCCCTTTTTCAGGATGTAATTGAAAGCAGGTGGCCTTGGAGTGAAGAGCCAATGGGTTGTGCTTTCCATTGGAACATAGGTATTTATTCCTGACATTGAAGGCCATACTTGTTTTTGATGGTTCAGATTTTCATTGCCTCCATTCCTTCACAAGCTTGGTAAAGACTTCATCAATCAATGGGGTATTCTTAGTTAATTTTAAGTTGGTAGAAATAATATGAAACACATTGGGGTATGATTCCATTAAGAGATGGAGAATTTAGAAGGCTATGATAGCAGATACGACTTCTCCAGTGAAGAGTGAGGGAGAAACTTCATTAAGGAGTTTGAGAGTGGAAAAAAATACCATGATGGAGAGAGAGATGTATAACTTGTCAAAGTGAATGTTGAAGAGGTTGGCAGTTACATTAGCACAATTTTTGGTGGAAGTAGATGTGTAGTGTTCTCTAATCTGTTTCCACAGGGTTGCTGGGTCAAAGACTGCTTTTTCATGGATAAATTGATTATGGCTTTTGGAACCAATGAACATTTGTAGGATGAGGGCGGTTTTCTTCTTTGGGAAGTTTAATACCCTGAGGGTGGAAGCATAAGTAGGAGAAATGGTAGTTTTAAGATGAAATTTATCTAGGTTCCAAATTCCTAAAGAATAAAACATCTGGTTTTTCCAGGATGCATAATTTTTGCTGGTGAAAGTTTTGACCCCTTTTATTTCTGCCAAAGATGTGGTCTCCATGTTGTTCCAGTTTTTGGTGTTAAACTGAGTGGACATGGTAAAATGATGTGAGATAGTGTTAGAGGACAATTCAGAGAATGAGGATTCTGAATTGGTTGGAGAGGACGCCACTTTGAGAAAAAGTTAGAGGAGCGCTTGGCCCATAACCTGATAAAGGAAGATGCTGGTTCTGGTATAGAAGAGTTAAGTCAAATAATAATAAGTTTAGAGTTCAAATAAGGAAGCCTCCACAAAACATAAACTAAGTACCTGGTTTAGAAGAATTAAGTCAAATTATAATAAGTTTAGTTTTAAAATAAAGAAGCCACCACAAACTAATAAGAGAAAGAAAGTAAAGATAAGTTAAATAAGTAAAAGACTGTGTGAAGGACAGAATTAAGAAAAGGAGAAAAAAGAGAGATACATTGCAGCAAGAAGAGAATACTAACACATAAACTAAGTACCTGGTTTAGAAGAATTAAGTCAAATAAAAATAAGTATAGAGTTCAAATAAAGAAGCCTCCACAAACTTATAAGAGAAATAAAGTAAAGATAAGTCAAATTAGTAAAAGACTGTCTAAAGAACAGAATTAAGAAAAGGAGAAACAAGAGAGATACTTAAAAGAAATCCGAGGGAACTCTCTTTTATAGAGGGGACTGGCAGCTACAAACAAAGGAACACAGGTACGTGTCACCGGAAGACCTACGCACAAGGTCAAGGATGTTCCTGTAAGTGAGATGAGGAGTTTAGAAACTTCTTTGATTCACAGAGGAAATGTTCGAGGAAGTGATTCAAAGATGACTCGAAGGAAGAACTACTGCTTTGAGATATGTTCAAGAAGAATTCTTATATAGTTTAAAGGTAATATTAAAATTCTTAAGATCTCACAAAGGGTTAGAAACTCAATAATCAAAGATTTAGGATTTAGAAATGAGTATTGAGAAAATAAGGAAAGATACAATAATAATGATTTAACCTAAAGCTTTACCACTATTAACTATATATACGTTTTTATAAATTAATTCTGAAGAATGTCGAACCAAAAACCCAACCCCTTTTATATCCCTTTACTCCTCCTTGCATTGACCTCATACCCATCCACTATTCCGCACACCACAGACCATTAAAAAATACACCCGTTACACCTGGACCCTCCTCACTAACATCCGTTAACCCTTTAATCCTCTACTAACCATTCCATCCATGCTCACTACCCCTTTTAATAATTCACAGACATTTAATAAACCTTTCAGCGGACTATTACATTGACTATTGCGCTGTGTGTTGCTTATTGAGGAAAAAACTGAGACACACTATTGAGAGATTGACTAGTTTAGACTAGCGCGGTTGAATAGTGAGTACACAAAAGAAAGTTTCAGTTGCTATGTAGAATTGCTTTCTGCGCTTCGAGTATGGATTTAGACCTCTGTATTATTGATTTAATGAGCTGCTTTTGCCTCGAGTGTCACGTGGTGCGTGACAGTACGGAAGTAAATTTTTAGATAATGAAACTATTAACATAATGTTCATGCTAAGCTGACTAAATCGTTAAAAATAATGAAACAGAATCTAATATAATTCTAATATTTATAAGTTTTTTATGTTATGAAAAAGATTTTTTTTGAGTCCCATAGGCTGACTACTTTCTATTGGTACCCTAAAAGTATATATTTATTTGTTGTTGTGTAAAATAATTGTTATTAGTGTTAAAATGTTAGTATTATAAGGGTACCAATAATTCTTTAATAATTTGTTAAAATTTTTGTAAATATAAGTTATTGGTTGTTATTTTTTAACCTTTCTATTCCTGTCTATCTATAAAGTCATTTTTCCAGAAAAATCTATGCACAAACTAGTCACATGTCTCAATTTTTCCCTCCAGACATGTTCAAGAGCTCTTAAGAATCTCCACAGATCTCCACAGAGCTTGTCCAGACTTCTGGACTCTATTGAAAACATATAACTACTCTAAAAACTCTAGAAAAACTAGGTATGATAGCAACTAATCAGAATTTTTTTTGGTAATTCTTGTAGCCTGCACAGCCATATTCATTGAACTAAAAATCATTAAATTTAAGTAATTTAATAAAAATCATAAATTTCTAAACTTTTAAAAGAATTTATTAAAAGTATTAGAAAAATTAGGGAAAATTCCAGAAGGTTCTTTGTCACCTGGGTTTCTTTTCCTTACACTTTCAACTCTTTGAAAAATATTTTTGACAATGGAATTATTGTTCAAATCTATGCTTTTAAATAACCAATTTTCTCCAAAATAAACCCTTCATAAACATAAATTAAACTCAGGAAATTACTAAATGAATTCCCCTTGATTTTTTCCATACCATTTGAGTGCCATAATTAACTTTTGACTTCCACAACATATTTTTATCATTCAAGATTTAATACAAAGTATACTCTAATTACACAAACTGTGTGGTTTGCTCAGAATCAAAATCACGGGGTCTCAAACATTACCAAACATTCCCAGCAGATTTTATTTGAAAAACACCACCCAAACACTCCATGAAACTTGCCTGACTTAATACTTTGGGTCTCAAACATAAAACCTAAGATGATGCCCTGTTTGATCCTGGTGCTGACCAATCATGATAAAGATGTGAAGATTTTTGATAATTTTTTTGATTTAAAAGAAGGTGTGTTTGGGGGAAAGCATGCTGTCAAAATACACCTATCCAGGGCAGGTTTGTTTCATTTTTAATGGAAGATTTGGTATCTTTTTTCTGGAAAGTTTATGCAGAATATTTGGTAATGAACTAGACACCCTATTGTTGGACAGCATATTTGGAAAATTCTTACAGCATGTTTGTCAAAGGGTCTTTAAGGTCTAGAAGGTTTTTAACGGAGGTCAAATGGTGGTATTGGGGAGCTTTTGGGATTTCAAGGTGAGATTACATATAGTTATCTTTTTATTTGGGTTACTCAAGTTTAAGAGGTAAAATAGTATATAATTATAACTACTATTAATGGAGTAGTACTATGTTAATGTAAATACTAGAAAAATTAAGTAATAGTAATAAATATTTTAGTATGGTAAATTGGTTTAAAAAATAAGTAAGTAAATTGAGTGATCAAAAATAACCAGAAAGGGAGGCCTTATATAGGCAAAGGAGAGACAAAGCACGGTGTTCAAATTCTAAATAAAGTAGTATGAGGGAAGAAAAGTATTGGCAGAACATCTAGAAGAAGGAGAAAAAGGAGAATAAAATGAAGAGGAAGAAAAGGAAGAACTAAAGGTAAGGTGCAAAAGACAGTAAGAGAAATGAAAATAGTATAGTTTACAAAATAAAAGAAGAGAAATGCAACAAGTACTGAGAACTGATACAACAGTGGGCTTTGATTTGTTTATAAATAATTAATTGAGTAACTAATTCTTCTCTGCACAGCTAACAATAATTATTATTAATAGACTTAAAGAAACCATAATTTATTTATTTAATATTTATACTAAATTGGTTGTAATACTAATAGAGATAAAAATAGTTTAAAGAAGTAGTTAAATTAATTGTAATGTAAGTGATGATTACTAGAGAGGATTCCAAGGCTCTTTTATAGGCAAGAAGACTATATCAAGTATCTCAATTGTATTTACAAAGAATATAGTAATGTGAAACAAACAGGTATTTTAATTTAATTGAAACATACAAAACAAGAGGAAAATTGATCCAATAAATTAAACCTGTGAATAAGAAATAACTTTTCCCACCATACAGTCCCAAAACAAATATGTAATATAATAAATAACTACATAAGTATGAAGCCTGAGAACTGTGAGAAAAAAAATCTGAAACAAGTAATACATATAGCTGAAAAAGGTTTAATTAAAACTGTCACGTGGCACGTGACACTCAAGGCAAAAGTAGCTCATTAAGTCAATAATAAGAGGCTCAAATCCATACTCGAAGCGCAGAAAGCAATTCTCCATAGCAACTGCGACTTTCCTTTGTGTACTCGCTATTCAACCGCGCTAGCCTAAACTCTAAATCTAAATTAGTCAATCTCTCAATAGTGTGTCTTAGTCTTTTTCTCAATAAGTGACGCACAGCGAAATAGTTAATATAATAGTACATTAAAAGGTTTATGAAATGTCTGTGGGTTATTAAGGGGTAGTGAGCATGGACGGAATGGTTAGTGGAGGATTGAGGGGTTAAAAGATGTTAGTGAGGAGGGTCCAGGTATAACAGATGTATTGTTAATGATCTTTGGTGTGCGGAATAGTGGATGGGTATGAGGTCAATGCGAGGAGGAGTAAAGGATATAAAAAGGGGTTGGGATTTTTGGTTCGATATTCTTTAGAATTAAATTATAAAACGTATTTATAGTTAATAGTGGTAAAATCTTTTAAGTTAAATCATTGTTATTGTATCTTTCTTTATTTTCTCAATAATCATTTCTAAATCCTAAATTCTTGATTGTTGTCTTTCCAACCCTTTGTGAGATCTTAAGAATTTTAATATTACCTTTCAATTATATTAGAATCCTTCTCAAACATAACTCGAAGCAAAAGTTCTTCCTTCGAGTCATCTTTGAATAACTTCCTCGAATCATTCCTCTGTGCTTCGAAGAAGTCTCTAAACTCCTCATCTCACTTACAGGAACATCCTCAACCTTGTGCATAGGACGTCCGGTGACAGTATAATTTAATTCTCCATAGTTCTCATTCTTTGCACTACTACGTCCTTTTCAGGTGTTTCTCTAAATTCTTAGAATGGCACCTGTTCAACGCACTCCTCCTACGGGCGCTACTACTAGAGCTTGCGCCAGAGGCAGGCCAATAGCCACTCGGCCTGTTTCCTGCACTCACTCCTTGGAGCCACTCGACCTTAGGGAATGGAAACATTCAGACCAATCTGTAGAGGACATCCCACAAGATTTTGATGATTCTAGTGATTATGAAGAAGGAGAGGCTACAATGCACGAGGCACCATCCGCCCCTGCTAATCACCCTTCTGGTAAACCTTCAGAACCTGGACCATCTAATTCTCTGATAGATTTCATGAGACTTTTCATGAAGACCCTTTCAAATTCAACGTCTTCAGAGGGATCTAAATTCAAAACTCCTTCTATGAAATCTCCTGGTAAATTTGATGGAGAACATCCAGACAGATTGCGACCCTTCTTGAAAACCTGAAAGCTCCTGTTCCATAATGACCCTCAAACCTTCAATAACCACCGATCAAAGGTTGTTTACGCTTCTTCATTCCTAGCCGGAAAAGCAGCAAGATGGTTCGAACCTTATCTTCTCATGCTCTTTTCAACCGAAACCCACTTACTTATTAATAACTGGGAAAAGTTCGAAGACCAACTCTTCACGTTGTTCGGTGACCCTAATGAAACTGACAACACAAAAATTGAACTTGATTTTCTTCGCATGAGTGATAATGGAAAAGCCTCTGAATATATCTTGAACTTCAGAGCGCTTCAAACTCAAGTAGGTTGGAATGATGCTGCCCTCAAGTATTATTTCAAAAAGGGACTTCCTTCGAGGATTCTGGATCAGTTAAATCTTCACGGTCAGAAGATGACTACTTTAACGGATTTAATGGATTGAAGCCTCAAACTCGACGGTGTTTACCAAGGACGACTTCAACATTGTTGATACGCCAACAAATCTCAAGGCCTAAATTTAAAATTAGGACCTTCTTCACACCTGCGGAAAACTCAATCCTCCTTGATTCAATCCAAACCCAATAAGGGAAAGGAAAAACCTCGACCCCAGGCGATATCAGTAAAGTACTGGATCCTAAAGGGGAACTTAAAGAAGCTGAGAGGATGAGGCGAGAAGATAATGGGTTATGTATGTATTGTGGGGGTAAGCAAAAGCTGGAAGATTGTGTAAAATTGAAGGAAAGAGAAGGTACTAGTTAAAAGTCAAAAAACTAGTAGATAGTTTACTTGTGTGCAAAGCAAACTATCTTATCTCTCCCAGTGCACAGAACCCCCATGTCTTAAGGACTGGAGTTTTCTTAAATCGCTTGAGATTCATTCTTTTTAAGGAGGATACCCCCTTCAGTTGGTTTATAGACTCTGGAGCCTCAATTTCTTTTGTCAGTTTATCTTTTGCCGAGATGTTTCAGCTGACATTTACAGATATCAATCGAACTCCAATTTATTTGGTCAAATCAGAGGAACCCAAATATTGGGTAAGTAAGAAAGTTTTATGGGTTTTCAACTTTCCAAACTTTCCCCCCTTCAAGTGGGAATTATCAGTCTTGGACGCCCCAAGGATGGACGATACCATTCTTGGCCATGACTTTTTAACGCATTGGAATCCTGAAATTGATTGGACACGGGGATTGATCACCCCACGCACTAAGTATATTTCTAATTCTTCAATGCAGGTCAATAGGGAGTTAAACAACCCGCCTGACAATGTCCTGATAGAGGACAAATCTCTGCCAGATGACTTTCAAGAATCTGACCCTTCTTTAAATGAGCAATTGGCTAACCCTTCGAGCTGGATGACTTCACTCAAAGAGGATTTAAATTGCCTCAAAGCAATCTAATTATTCTCTCTCAATTCTGGTCTTCCCTCGACAGATTCCCTTGAAGATGATGAGGATGACCAAATTGACGTTGAAGCCGTTAACTCAACTCTACCAGAAATCTATCATGATTTCTTCGATGTTTTTTCAATCCGCAAGGCCAATAAGTTATCACCTCATCGACCCTACGACCATCAGATAGAGTTAATAGGTCCAGTACCTCCGGCAGGTCCTGTCTATTCTTTATCAAAGGACAAATCTCAAGTTCTTTGAGACTACATTGCAGAGAATGTAGCCAAAGGTTTCATCAGAGCCAGTAAATCTCCAACCGGCTCCCCTGTTCTCTTTGTACAAAAGAAGGATGGAAGTCTTAGGTTGTGTGTTGACTATAGAAAGCTCAACACAGTCACTAAGAAGAATGCATATCCTGTTCCTCCTATGTCATTACTTCTTACCCTTTTCAATGGTGCTAATTTCTTTTCTAAAATTGATCTTAGAGGTGCTTACAATCTTATTTGCATTGCAGAAGGTCATGAACCACTGACTGCAATGCGCACTAGATTTGGTAGTTTTGAATATTTAGTTATGCCTTTTGGATTGTGTAACGTTCAAACTTTTGTCAATGACATCTTTCAAGATGTTTTCAAACAATTTGTTGTCGCTTATTTAGATGATATTTTAATTTTCTTGAAGACACTAAATGAACATATTCATCATGTTTGACAGGTTCTAAATCGACTTCGAGATCACGGTCTCTATGCCAAGCATAATAAATGTGAATTCCACCTTAAATCGATTTATTTTTTGGGTTTTAAGTTATCCACTGATGGTTTAGTCATGGATGACAAAAAAGTCCAAAAGGTCCTGGAATGGCCTGAGCCCCAATCCATCAAATCCCACCAGGGATTTTTGGGTTTTGAAAATTTCTATTAAAGATTTATTAAAGATTACTCTAAAACTATTTCCAATCTAACTTCTCTTCTTAGAAAATACATTCCTTTTGTTTTTACTTCAACAGCACGAAAGGAATTTGAAGCATTGAAGACAGCGTTCACCACAGCTCCAATTCTTTGACACTTTGATCCTTCTGCTTCGACAATAGTCGAGACATATGCAAGCGATTATGCTATCGCAGGGGTCATTTCCCAATTAAATCCTGAAACAAAATTGTTTCATTCTGTTGCTTTTGAGTCACGCAAACTCATTGCAGCAGAATTAAATTATGAAATTCATGACAAAGAGCTTTTAGCTATTATTCATTGTCTTAAAAAATGGTGCTCTTTTCTTCTCAGCCTAGATAGTCCTTTTCAAATTCTAACTGACCATAATGCTTTTAAAATACTTTATGTCTTCCAAAGTGTTAGCCAGGCGTCAAGCCAGATGGGCTGAATTTCATTTTTCTATTTCCTATTGCTCAGGTAAGAACTGCATTGTCCCAGATATCTTGTCACATCAGTACAACGTTTACCCACAGCGGGGGACGCATTTGCTGACAAGAACCCAGCAAATGTGAAATCAATCTTCAACAAATCAATGTTAACGACTCATCAACTTAATTCGATGTCAATTCAATCTTTTCAAAATCCACTATCCAACATCCTCGAAGCTCAATCAAAGGACAATCATTGTTTAGGGTTAAAATACAAAGTACTCTCAAAGCAAGGGGCCAAAAGATTTAGTATTGAATCAGGTCTATTAGTTCTCGAAGGTAGAGTGGTCATACCCGACAACAATGAAATAAAATTATGGATTTTCAATAGTCGTCATGATTCTCCATTAGCTGGTCATTTTGGGGTTGATAAAACCTACCAGTTAATAGCAAGGAATTTCTTCTGGCCAGGTATGACCAGAGAAATCAAGGCCTATATAAAAGCTTGTTACAAATGTAATAGGAATAAGGCTCCCCATCACCGGAAGTATGGGTTGCTTCAAACACTTCCTATTCCCTCTAAACCTTGGGAATCTTTATCAATGGATTTTATTTCTCAACTTCCTCTTTCTAATAATTTTGATGCTATATTAGTAATAGTAGATAGATTTTCAAAAATGTCTATTTTTATTAAAACCACTACTACTGCTACAGCAGAAGATTTGTCAAAATTGTTTCTAGAATATGTATTTTCCAAACACAGATAACCTAATGATATTATTTCAGATAGAGGCTCATTTTTTGTATCCACATTCTGGACTCAACTGTGTCGACAACTCAATATCAAGAGGAACCTCTCCACAGCCTATCATCCTGAAACTGATGGGCAAACAGATAGGGTCAACCAAATCCTTGAAAAATACCTTCAAATGTATGTCAGTTACCAACAAGACGATTGGACCACATGGTTACCATTGGCCAAATTTGCTTATAATAACTTGACTCATTCTTTGACACAACAATCTCCTTTCAAAACTGTTTATGGAAGACATCCTCGATTCAACTCAATTCACGTAGGAACCAATCATCCTGCGGAACATTATCTTTGAACCATATCACGACTCCAAGAAGAACTTAAATCAAATTTGGAATTAGCGGTTCGAAGGTACAAGGAACAGGCTGACAAACATTGACAAACTGCTCCTTCTTTGAAACCAGGCAACAAAGTATGGCTTGACGCACTAAACATTCGAATGACTCAACCATCAAAGAAACTGGCTGAAAAATGCTTGGGACCATTCAAAATCGACTCTGAAGTCTCTAAAACTGCATTTCGACTTAAGCTACCTCCTAAATGGCAGGCTATTCACCCTGTTTTCCATGTATCTCTCCTGGAACTGGCTCAAGAAACATATCCGGGCAAGAACCAACCTCCACTGGAACCGGTCAAAGTGGAAGACCATATAGAGTGGGAAGTAAGCTGTATCCTTGATTCAAGAATGCCCAAGGGGAAACTTCAATACCTCGTGGAATGGGAAGGCTTCCTCGATGACTCAGACAAAACATCATGGGAACCAGCCATCAATGTTTCTAACGCCCCTGAACTCCTAAAATCTTTTCATCTTAAATATCCTTTAAAACCAAAACCTTAAAACTCTCCTTTATTTTTCCTTTCTCTTTTTTTTATTTCTTTCTTCTCTTTTCTTTTCTTCTTTTTAAAATCTAAAACATCTTTACTTCTAAAAAAATCTTTAATTTTGTTTTCTTCTTTATTCTTTTCTTTTCAAAATTTTTCAACCTTCTTTAAAATAAATAAAAATAAAATAAAATGAAATGAAATGAAACAAAATTCAAATAAAAATAAATAAATAAAAAATCAAATTAAATAAAATAAAATAAAATAATAATAAATTAAAATTAAAATTAAATTAAATTAAAATAAAATAAAATAAAAAAAACAAATAAAAATAAAATATTTTTCTTTAAATTTACTTCTTTTCTTTTTTTTCTTTCTCAATTTTCTATATACATTCTTTTTTTAAAAAATTTTCTTTTCCTCAAACTATCAAAAATCTTCTCAAACGTCACTTCAACCTCTAAATCTCTTTTTTAAAACCTTTGAACAAATTACTTCTTTTCTTTCAAAACTCTTTTAAAAATTTATTTCTTCTCTTCTTTCCTTTCTTTTCTTTTTTCAAATAACTAAATTCCTCAAATCTTCAATTAACAAACCTTCATAAATAACAAATTGTTTCTTCCATTAAATTTTATTTACAACAAAATTATTTCAATCAATTATTTCTTTCTTCTTTCTTTCTTCTTTTTTAATTCTTTTCTTTTCAAACTTTAAAAATAAAACTCCTTCAATCAAATATTCTTTCATTTCCTCTCTCATTTAAACTTCTTCTTTCAAAATTTTAAAACAAACTTCTATTTAAATCTTTTTTCTGTCTTTTCCTATTTTCTCTCAAAATCTTATAAAAAAAAATAATAAAATATCAAAATTTTTTAAAATAAAACAACAAAATAAAAATAACTAAATACAAATTATTTCTACTTTCTTTTCTTTATTTTTTTTTCCTTCCATTTTAAATTATCTCCCTTATTTTCTCATGAACCAATCCCTTCATCTTCTCCAAAATTTCCCTTATTTCCTTCCTACATTTCTCAAAGACTTCCCCCTCTCCTACTGGAATCACTTCTCCAATTTCCAATAGCTCCTTGGCCATGTCAAAGGAGGTGGCATCGACAATCTTATTGATTTCGCCGCTTAAATATTCAATAAGTCTAATTTGTTGAACCAGGAAAGGCTTCTTAGACCATACCTGATCAAGGGTTTCTTCATTCTCCTCCCTTGAGGTAACCACCGGTAATCTATCTTCGATCGACATTGCCACTTCCACAGAAGTGGGTTCCACAATGGTTGCTTCTGCATTCGAAGATTCTGCCATCGGGACTTCTGTGATGACGTCTGAATTCTAAAAACAAGATCATCAGTCACTAGATTTCTAAAATATCAAGGAATGGACTTACTTCAAAAATAGGGTCTACTTCGAAAAATAATTTTGGAGTAACCTCCACCGCCACTTCCTTCTCCTCTTCGTCATCCTCGATGACCACCTGTCGCTTCTTCGGGGTCCGTCTCGAGATGGAGACTTCCTCCTCCTCCTCAACTAACTTTTCGACTTCATCTTTGACCACTTGCTTCTTGCTCATAGCCTGAGTCACCCATGTTGCTACATCGGCTTCAGCTTCTTCCTCATTTTTCCCACCGATTGATCATCCCCAATTGATACATCCCAAATGTCTTCGACTACTTCCTTTTTCTTGGGAATCACCCAATATTTTGTCTTAGTGAACCGACTCTCAATGTCGGCATTCTTCGACAAGGCGTCACACGCCACCCTTCTCCATCGGCAAAATTCGCACTTCTGGCGAGGACCTCGTGTTGCCGTGCTTTCTACGCAAAAGTTTTCCATTGACTCGCAGGCCGTGCAAGTCTGGGAATATTGTCATGTAACGATGCCCCCATATGCTTTAGGGTGTGGAGGCGTGGGAGTTGGAGTAGGGAAATCAGTCATAATAAATTAAAGAATAATTAAAATAAGGAGGGAAGAGAAATTAGTGTGGGAAGTATGTTATACGCTCAACGGAGCTGGCGTTCTTATACCCGGGCATCTGTCACGCGCCACGTGACACTCGAGGCAAAAGTAGCTCATTAAGTCAATAATAAGAGGCTCAAATCCATACTCAAAGCGCAGAAAGCAATACTCCATAGCAACTGCAACTTTCCTTTGTGTACTCGCTATTCAACCGCGCTAGCCTAAACTCTAAATCTAAATTAGTCAATCTCTCAATAGTGTGTCTTAGTCTTTTTCTCAATAAGCGACGCACAGCGCAATAGTTAATATAATAGTACATTAAAAGGTTTATGAAATGTCTGTGGGTTATTAAGGGGTAGTGAGCATGGACGGAATGGTTAGTGGAGGATTGAGGGGTTAACAGATGTTAGTGAGGAGGGTCCAGGTATAACGGATGTATTTTAAATGGTCTGTGGTGTGTGGAATAGTGGATGGGTATGAGGTCAATGCGAGGAGGAGTAAAGGATATAAAAAGGAGTTGGGTTTTTTGGTTCGATATTCTTTAGAAGTGAATTATAAAATGTATTTATAGTTAATAGTGGTAAAATCTTTTAAGTTAAATCATTGTTATTGTATCTTTCTTTATTTTCTCAATAATCATTTCTAAATCCTAAATCCTTGATTGTTGAGTTTCCAACCCTTCTTGAGATCTTAAGAATTTTAATATTACCTTTCAATTATATTAGAATCCTTCTTGAACATAACTCGAAGCAAAAGTTCTTCCTTCGAGTCATCTTTGAATCACTTCCTCAAATCATTCCTCTGTGCTTCAAAGAAGTCTCTAAACTCCTCATCTCACTTACAGGAACATCCTTGACCTTGTGCGTAGGTCTTCCGGTGACAAAAACAAAAGAAATTATTTTCATGCTTTAATGTATATAATAAATCTTAATTCAGTATAAAGAAAATTAAACTAATTATTTTAACTATTTCAAGTAATTTAATTATTAATTTAATTGAAACAACTAATTAATTTAATAAAATAACTTATTACGAATGAGAATTTGAATTTATCATATTAAATAAGTATTTTAATTAATTTAGTAATTTTAGTGACACAATTAAGGGTCAAGAAAGCGCCCAATTTTTATGGATGGTATTATGTGATAAGGTATATTTAGTTTATATAAATTTTATTATTTAAATTGTAATTACATCATAAGTTAAATTTACACTTATAATATAATTTTAAATAATTAATTTATTGATTTAGAAATATTAAATACATACAAAATGCACCGTGATGTTATAGAATATAATATCTTTTTAAGTAATAAAAATTTTCTTAATAATGAATATAATAATTATTTTACTTATAAAATATTTATATAATTTTATTCAATAAGATTTTTTATTGTAACTACATAAAATGTATAGCATTATTCCCTTAAATGATTCCAGTAATTTATTATATATTTACTGGGCTCCTGAGATAGCCTGGCTGACAAAAAGAATATTCCAGAAAGAAAGTCTGTAAATAATAAGTTTGTTCCAAAAAGAAGGTGTCAAAAAAGTGTATTTACAGAATATGACAGGAATAAATTAATTTATTTAAAATTTACTGTTAAGGTCAATTCTAAATAAGAAATTTGAATTTTTTGTATATATTTCTTTTTATTTGAATATTAAATTTTTATTTTTATTTAAAATTTATTTTAATATTAATTTTTTATTTTTTTGACCTGTCATTGAGCATGGTGTTAGAAAATAAAAATATAAGGGACAATTTAATATTAATTTTTATTATTCACTAACTTTACCCTTTTGTTATTAGTTAATTTATTATAGGTAAATTTAATGTAAATAAATTATAATTGATAAAATTAAAATAATAAGGCGTGGCTTCATCCCAGTAAATAATTAATTATTTTACTGGGTAAGTCTAGCAGACTGGCTGACAATGTTTATGTGGCATATTTGGTAATGTTTGAGACTCCCTATTATTTTTTTGATTGTGAATAATTATCTTGCACTAACAACCCTTCCTTTTTTATAATTAAGGCTGCTTTTGTAAATGGAAAGAATTACCTTTTAATTAGTGGCAGGTACTTGATACACCTCCTATTGTTAGTTTGTACTGTGTTATTCCTCATCTTTTCTTTCTTCTCCACATCTTTAGGATTTTGAGCATAGCTTGTTGAAATAAAAAAATTAATATCATTTAGTGACGTAATCATTTCCTTGTATATATATGCTAACCACACATCCTAGTGTTTCCTCATGGAATTGAATTTGGTTTATGATAAAGAATGTAAGAGTTACAAATGAATTGTTGCAAAACAAGACCACCGGTCTGGATTTAACCTAATACTGCCCTTGTTTACCGTCACGTGCACTTTTTCCATGAGTAATTTTCGTCATTGAAGAGGGCCTTGAAGAACAATCTTTCCTTAAGTACTTGTTAGTAATTATTGTACTACATACTTAACAGAAAGTGTTAGTATTCCCCTTGAATCTTTCTCCTTCCGTGTAAAGTTAATTCCGGCCTATTATGGGTTTATAATATTAACAACTTTGATTGTTACAAGATGGTCGATCACTTGGCGCGATCTTGTATTGCAATGAGTTTTTTCAGGAAAGATCAGGAAGTGCCTATCAAAAAGTTTTTCTCCAAGCTTTTGTTATTTGTTGGTCATGCAATATGCTAAGTCGAGTTTGGTATCTCTGGCCGGCAATTTTTAACTTTTTGGAGGAGGACAGACCAGCCGAAGGATTTTTGAGGATCACATTCTCACCAAGCAGTATGTATGTACATATATTGACACAGCTAATCCAGACTCACTATGGCTTCCATACAGCTTTTCAGTGTGAGAATTAATGATGGCTTTTAATCTATGTTTTCAATGACGGAGAAGATAAACGAACAGGAAATGTTAAAGGATGAGCCGAAGATGAAATGAATGCCTGATTGTGTAAGGAAAAAGCTTGATTTAATAAGAAACCTGAAAGTTACTTCGATATAGTCCAAGCCAAATTTAGGTGTGAGGCGTGACTTGGCAGATGATAGGAGGTTCCCAGCCTCTGCAACAATTGGTTACCTCAAACTTCTGTCAATCTCCTGGAGATTTTCGCTATATGCAAATTAGAATATTCATTTTAGTATCAGTGCAGTGGAATCGTATTATAAGCCCATTTTCTTTATCAGATTTCTTTATTCCAAGACAAGATAATCATTATATAAATTGATAGAATAGAAAGATGCCTTTTGATCACTCTTACGATTATCCTCGTCGCCATGCGGTCCCAACGATTCTTCGATCCATTCGACCACCATCATTCCCTCCATCTCATGAACGATTTGATCAGAGTCCCTTGGCCTACAGTCCATTTCACCTTGCTGGACTTGTTGATAATCATGGAGGGGAATTTAAAAGATATCGAGTATCAGAAAAAGAATTAAATGGAATGGTCAGTGTGGTTGTAACCAACGCCTATCTATTCTATTTTAATTCCAATTTGTTTTGCATCACTTTTTCCATTTAATTTATTTGGATTCCGCTTCATCTAATAATAAGAATGTACATCTTATAGAAAGATTTCATACTGATTGAATAATGTATCTTGTAGAGCAAGAAAGTCAAAAATTTTTACCGGAAACAGAATCAAGTGCTTGATTATTTTGATGAGGTGGATGACATTTTAGACCGATCAAATGCTAATGGCTGGGATCGTGAAGACGGACTGGACTTACTCCCGGGACCAATAAGATTGTCAGGGACTAGAATGGAAAAAGAAGAGGAGGAAGACCGAAAAGTAAGGCGGACAATTAACATAAATATTGCAGTAAGTGATGAATCCATTGACAAACAGATAAATAGATGCCTAAATTGATCAATTTCATCCATTCATTTTCTCACTTGCCTAACAATTTATGCCGCTACCTACATCTATACATTTCTCATTCTTCAACTCACTTTTAACCTTTGAAATTTCACTGGTTTGCTGGCAACTTCAAGATTAACATCATTCTTTTGGCCGGTAAAATCATAGTCTGTAATGCCTTTTAGTACTATAATCATTATGCTCTCAACTTAAAGAAACAAACTACTTTCCATTTGCGACTGTGAATTGGATTTTTGTTTCATGTAAACAAGGTGGCTTGTCTTACCAACTCAATTTCGCTCATTGCTTCTTTGGTCGATAGCGCAATGGATCTTCTTTCCACTTTGATCATTTGGTGGGCTAGTGAGTGAGGGTAGATAAATTGATTGGTTATAACCATTTTAACTGATATTTATTTATTTGTCTTATTTTATTTTTTAGACCGTAATATGCTTAACAAAAGCTGGCAATCAGTCTGGCATTATCCCACAGGAAAACGGTGTGCTGCTTGATTTAAATAACTGATCAAGTGAAACTATCTAATAATAATCTTAAGGAGTTTTAATGCTAATCATCATGTGCATTCTATGATACGGTCATGATGTTTTATTCAAATTTACTAATATTCTCGTAGTCGAATGGAGCCTATGGGAGTTGTCATTTTTTCAGTTTGCATGATTTCGTCTTTTGTGCAAGTTTTGGTCGAATCTCTTCAAAGATTGCATTCCCTCTCTATTGTTCCATCAATTCCATTAACAAGCATGATCGTGATGATTACCACAATTGTTGTTAAAGGCTTCGTTTGGCTTGCATGTCGGCGGGAAAAGAACACTTCTGTCAAAGCGTTGGCTCAAGATGCTGAAAATGATTGGTTAGTCCTTGTCCTAGTTTTAGTCCCAATTTTTGTTTCTGTGTGTTATATATTTGTTGTTCATGTTATTATATTATTTTATACAACCTAGTGTCCTCAATATTTTTTCTCTGCTGTTTCCTTACTTCGGACAATTATTAAATTTGACGTGGCTCGATGCTTTGGGTGGCTTGTTCTTATCCATATACAGTGACTTTTATACGTTTTTTAAATATTTTTCTCTCTCTCTTGTTTTAACCCAACTGAAATACTGGTCCTCTTTCTCCTTTGTAGTTATTCTGGAATGGTCAGATACACTTTTTGACAATGTGCGCAATCTCACGGGAAGAAGAGCAGATCCAATTCAGCATCAACGCGTGGCATATCTCGTGACACGGTTTTCTCCACTTGTCCGTGCGCTTCAACACTGTCATGTTTACCAAGCAGGCGATGAATTTATTGTAGAAGTGTATATATACTGTTTTTATCAATTCCACTATTTATCCCTTAGCTTCCTACTTGAAAAAATTTCAATAGACTCTGACAGCATCTTTCTTGGTTTTTGACTTTGCAAAGTGATGTGATCTTATGCCCCAATACTCCATTGGTAACGCATTTTTTAATATCTTTGTCCCACTTGAAATCTTAATGATTGTAGAACTTACTAATATAAGCTGATATCTCATGTGTGTATTTCATTAGCCGCAGGCACATGATGTTGGTGAAACGGTCCAATATGCTTTAGAATCTCTGGAAGGCGTTTGCCGCGCGTGTAAGTGCTACTCAGGTCGTCAATTTTAGATTGAAAAATCATTGAGCTTTGGTTAATCTTACAATAGATTGTCATGTGGACTATCATAGTAATCCCATGTCGGGCCACATTCAACGTTAGAGAACAACAAGACTGCCTTTTATAATTCTTTGCGTCTGCAAATCCAGTACTTACCTAGACTGTAAATTTAATTTTTAACCGGTGCAAAACTCGATTTTTTACCTTGACCATTTTTTTCATTACTCATATAATATGCCAAAAATGTGTAGAAAGATGAGTGAGGCAGGGGGGAGGAGAGGCTAGAAGGAGATCGGTGATTTAAGCCAATATTTTTTTACCAAGATTGAAACAATGAACATATCTGCTTACTTGAAACTTAATAGTCACATAACTCACCACATGAAAAAACATGTTCAATCCTGAGGGAAAATATTAGCCCCACAAGGAGGTGATGTAAAAGGTCTCTAGCTTTCTTAATAGAAGGAATCAGCTAGTGGTGCTGCGACTTTTGTGTGAACCATTACAACCCCAATGAGATATTGATTGCTCAAAAATGTTGGAACGTACATGTAGTGGGCAGATGGTTTTTTTTTTCGTGATAGGTGATCTATTTAGCCCTTTGTCAGCACAAACCAAATTATAGAATATAATAAACTCCTCAGTAATACAAACTTTTTAATCACTTTAATTAAATTAAGTTGCCATACTTTTGTTAAAAAATATGGTCACCAACTCATAGTGCACGAAATTGGGGGTTCTATCGGTTACTTTATTTTTTATTTTTTATTTTTTCTAATTTTTGGAGACAAGGTGAAATAAAAGGATATCATATTTTGTCATCAGTGCTAATAAGTTTGTACGACTATTGATTAGACGTCTTATTAGTCAAAGGTAGAGTCACAACTATCAAAGCAATGATATATTTTTGCCAGATAGATGTTAAAGGCTGATGTATGTATGTACTCAATAGTTCCAGGATTCTAAGTGGCCGAGTGAGAAATATCAAAGCAACGAAATATTTTTGCCAGATTGAGGCTAGAGACGACGTATTTATGTACTCTTACAGCGTGCAAAAAGCTGTGGATTACCTTAATTCTACTTTAAGTAGATCGAACTGAGCAGTAATGAGCTACAGCTAAAACACAATTGCCAATTGAAGAACAACAGATGACAAATTGATAACCACAACATCCTTATTACACTCCACATTTCGAACATTGTATTCTTTTATATCTGTTGTGTAAACTACATATGTTAGCTCACAATTCTAGGGCTGATCATGAAGTGTACCCAAAAGGGGAGATAGGATGAAAGGAGGAAGGTGTTGACATTAATTATTTGATTGAGGGGTGAGATTGTCCACATTTATTATTTATTTATTTCATAGCATCATAAGCCCTTAAGGGCATGAAACTACTGATACTATGGCTCTATATAGAGGGTGATAGGGGGACCAGTGTTATCAGTGTACATAGGCTGTGAAATAAGAGCAGATGAGTAGAGATGTTTTAGACATAGGAGAGGAGTGCGACAGCCAACACAGCACAACTAGTGTCAGGATAAGGTCATGTACAGAGACGTAAATAGCTTGATGAGTCAGTTTTCCAGAATATTTTAATGGTCCAGTATGAATTGGAGTTATCCAAGTCCAATAAAGTATTAAAAAAAATTCAATATTTAAATCTCAGTCATTTAATCTCACTTATTTAAATTGTCTACAGCTTACAGTTAGTAGAAAAATAGAAACATAAAAAAATCTTGAATCTTAAACCATGAATTCAAATGAGTCTAAGCATTTTAACAATTAACTTTTCTAGTTTATAGTCTTAGAGGACCACCTATATGAAAAGAAAAAAGCCAGGACTCAACTAGAAACAGAAAAACTACTGAAAAGAAATTTATGGGGTAATTGTAAATAGAGCAGCCATCACATCAATTACCTCCAAACACCACACAATATGGGGGGCGGACTTGCTAGTGAGTTTGCAACCATGGACCCAAACTTACCACAGATTGAACACACATTGAGCTATCAATAAAGGAACCATACAATCAGGGATGAACACCACTCAGCAGAACAGTTTTAGATGGGTGTTCAAGTAGAGTTAAGTAGGGGTTCAGTATGATTTAAGTCTGAGTTCCATCTGAGTTCAGGTTGGGGACTTGCTAGCAAGTCCACCCCCTATATTGCGTAGTGAAGCTTTCAAATGTTAAATTTAGAAGGTTTCCCTGTGAACACTTCTAACCAAAAATAAAATTACTCTAAAGAAATTCCTAACCACACCATACACCATGCAATATGGGGGGCCGACTTGCTAGAAAGTCTGCAACCTTCAATCCTAATTTATATCTAATTGAGCACACATTGAGGCAGTGATGAGACAATCATGAAGAAATATTGAATTTACTTTGAAAACACCTTGAAACTAATTTGAACCTTTATTGAGCCACAGTTGATTAATAGTTCAAAAAATATTTATACTTGAATTAGAGGATTTGTTGAAGGGATAAAAATATGAATGAGCCCCACTATCAATCTAGCATAGGGGCTTTCACAAAAATTTATAGGGTATTCACCCTATGAATATATAGATAAAACATCCAATATTCTAAGAAATTATTCATTAAGAAATATTTATTGAATATCTATATTTCATTAAAGTTTTATCAGTAAAAAAATGAGAAATAGACACCTTTTCTAATTATCAATCAATATTATTATTTATTTATCCATTTTCAAAACATTTGTGGAAGTTGAAACACTCTTTAAAATAATTTAACATTAAATTTAGTCAATAGAACAATTTGTAAGATTGATTTACATCCCATATTTATATAAGTTAAAACAGGAAATGGGCCCAATTCTATTAAACATATAACTTATCATGATGTTCATTATATCAAAATAATAAAAAATCCAATTTTTATGAGAATAAAATCTATGGTTAATAAATATTGAAAAATATTTTTGAGTTTTTTTTTAGGATGTTTCATGACATTATGATTTCGAAGTCTAAACATATATTATATAATTTTTGTGCTTATATTGTTTAAAAATGTTCTTTACAAGTACTTTCCTCCCCCAAACTTTAAATCTCACTCTTCTCCCATTTAAAATTTTCTCCCTCTTAAATTTTATTAAAGTCTACCAAGAACTGTCCCATCACAAACCCTTATTCCCCCTTTTCCACCCCTAATCATCCCATTACACCCATCCTTCCTTATTTTTCTCCCCTTAACACCCTATTTGTTCCCCTCTTCACCACTTTCCACCCCAAATTTCTTGATATCACTCCTTTTGCTCCTCTTCTAACCCCTTTTACTCCATAGGGAGAAAAGGGGGTGATTTGGAAAGCCAAAGGGGTTGGATGAAATTTGAAAGGGTGGATTGGGATGGGGTGGGGAAAGTCTGGGGTTAAATGTGAAAAAATGGGGGTTGAAAGCAAAAGAATTTTAATTAGTTATAAAAGGAGTGGGGTGGAGTTGAGGCAAAAATTGATAGGGTAAGGTTGAAAGGGGTGGGGTAGGGCAGAAAAAGGTAAGAAAGGAGTGGTGAGGGATGGAGTTGTGTTAAAAGTTAAAATAGAGTGGAGGGGTTAAACTTGGATTTTGAAGCTTAGAGGGTGTTGCAAATGTATTAGGAGGGCAATAAAAGGGTGGGGGGTGGTAATAGAATTTACATAAATAACAAGGTAGAAAAATTTGTGTGGAGAGATTGAGAGGTTGTCAATTGAGGTAGAAAAAAATGGAGAGTGTACTCTATTCTTTGGACAAACATCAGAGTCTACTCCCTCAATCTACAGCTCTATTCTGCCAATATGAAAAATAATTGATAACTATCTTTTATTGATATTTTTGAACTTAAACCTATAGTTTATACATCTTTATTTAATATTTTTGATTTACAATGCACTTTAAGACTAAGAAAGTAACATAATAAAATAATTGGTAATAAAATACTATTTTTCTTTTTTACACAAGAATTGACAGTATGCTTCTGATAAGTATACATGATATAAATAAATAATATAATAGGAAAATAGTAGCAAAAAGTTGAAAAATAAAACAGAACATTTAAAGAAATTTCAAACAATTGAACTTATGTATTTTATGAGCTTATTGTATTTAATTTTAAAAGTAATAGTAAAATATGTTGTTTGGAATAAGAATTTCTTTGAATTAAATTTAATAATTCAAGTAATGTTTTTAGAAAATATCTATCTACATATATAACCATTTAGTTTCATTTCCTGTTTTGTGATTACTAGATATAACTGGATAATTGACTGTACACAGGAGAAAAAAACAGTGAAATAGACATTGTAGACAATCCTATAGTACTAGCTATAGGCCTTGACCAAGGGAGTTGGAGTAAAACCAGAAAGAAAAACCACTGTCCCTTTAGAAAAACAAGTGAGATTTACCTGTTACCGAAAGCCCCTTTTCCAAATACACTTGACTGCTTGATCAGTCAAGAAATTAGTCTCCAGAAAGACTACCAAGCCAAAGAACTGAATTGTAGACTAATTTCCACACCAGAGAAAGCAATGATACTTTATGTAGATTGCAAATCCACACCAGAGACAGCAATAATACTTGCTATTGCATGCAAGACTATAACAGAGAAAACAGTTTCTAAGTAGAGTTAAATGAAGAGTTCACTTGCAACAAACACAGCCAAATTGTGGCCAGAAAACAGTGAAAACTGAGTGAGGAACAAGGATATCACCTCTGGATGGTTGTATGATAATCAAAGTTTCCCCAACCTGTCTTAATCACTATATACACACAGACTACTAATCAAGAGCCCATGCACACATGCAAATCCAGTGTTCCTGACCACCAAATTGCATAAAACCTCTCTAGAAGCGCTTCCCAGCCCTCTAGCACTGAGGCGGGCGGTCTTCCCAACACCGGGAAGCCTGCGTGAAGCAGCCTGACCACCCTGAAGCCAGAAAACCACCAAAAACACCCAAACTACTTAGAAAATTCACCTACAACTACTAAAACCCTTAAAACAAATAATTACGCTATAAAAACATTGTGACATGAAATTTAGGGAAATTTCTGCTCTTTCCAATGGTACTAATCACTCAACTTTAAGACTTAGGGCTAGCCCATAAAAAACGAAAAACAAAATTCAACAGCAATCTTTTAAAATGAAAAATGAGAAATTATCCCCCAGATACTTATGCTATGAAAAATGTGCTCAATACATAAATTATAGAGAAAAACCAGGGCTATTTAATGGTAGTATTCAGATCCCTGTAGTCCCAATATTTGCTTCTTAATTCCAAAAAAAATACCTAATTATATAAACAATGCCATTTAAGGCATACCAAATCAACACCAAATAAACCAACAAAGGGCTCCTCCAATGTTGGAAGACCACAACATCTAGCTTTTTTTTGGTTTCTGGTTGTGACCCTGTGTGTGATTCTGGTAATGACCCTGTCTGAGCCCAATTCCATTTATTTTTACCCTTTACACCTCACAATTTTTTTTTAGTTCTGTTCATGACTTTCCCCTTATTTCTACCATTCAGTGTTGTATTTCATAACTTCCCCTTTATATTGTTCCATATCCCATTCCACTTTTCTGTTTTCTATCAATATCTCCAGCATGATTGTGAGCTGATTGTTGTCTAGCACTTTTTTGCCAAATTTTATCATCAGAATCTAATTTGTGACCATCTTCCTCAAATTTTTGTTGCTCAAGAGTTTTTATAGTTGAGCTAGATTTTGATTTATTATCAGAAGGTAGAATGGCTGTCTTTAATATTTTAGTTGATTTACTCTTAGATTGTTATTAAAAGAGAATTTAGTAGCAAAAAAAATTAACTAGCACAGATGGCTTGTGCCCTCAAGTTGTGTTAATTTCTATGATTGTTAATTTTAACTTGCTGAGAAAAAATGAGGATTCACAGAAACTTTAACACATGGTTTGGATAGTGTGTGGTTTGACCAGGGGTGAAAACAGCTTATTTTGAGTGAGGATAGAAGAATGTTAAGTTAATTAGTAAAACAAGTTAAATGGAGGTTAAGATTTCTGGAAGGTAATCCATGTAAGTTACTTAATCAGTACCCTGTAAAGAAGTGGATATAAGTAAAGAATGATGCAGGAGGAATAAATAGCAGGGTTACTTTATAGACAAATAGTGTAAAGAAACATTCATACCAGGTTCACAGGAGGAAAAATAATAACCTTATATTTTGACATCCAGGACACACTCATCACTTGCTCCTCTCTCACTGATCAACCATGCATAGCCATCACCTGCTTGTCCCTCCTCAATTAACCATGACTCAATCCAATTTCGCTCCTGAACCACTAACTATAGCCATTTTGTTTTGTAACTTTCCCATACTTTTTTGTTGGTAAGTTTTTTTTAATCTTTTTATTATCATTTTTGTTTTCCTTATCCCTTTTTTTTTACATATCCTTCTTCCTTGCTCTATATTTGGCTCTCCTCTTCCCATCTCTCACAGTGTATCACCAGTTCCCCTGCCATCCTTACGTCCACCTGAAGCAACTGATTGATCAACTCCTTCCACCCTGCAGTTGGGCTGCACTTCCCATTTTGACTTGTGTTGCATCATTTGTGGCTTGTGTGGCCCATTCCTCACTTACATCCCTCTCCTTCCAATCTCCAAATCCTTTTCTTTCTTCTCTTTTACTTCTTTTTTCTTTTTCTTTTCATAATCTATAATCTATTCCCCTATTATGTTTTTCATATAGTATGCCTGGAAAAAAGCTCCTGAATCTGTACATCTTAGTTTTCCCTTCCTTTTCTTCATCAACAATAACTTCCTAATCTCCCCTTCTTCTTCTCTTTTTCTTTCACCCATTCTTCAGAATCTCTGTGTCGTAAAACTTACCCAACAGTTTATTGACCTTCCCAATCATGATCTTACTGGCATTCTGGAACAAGTTAATTGTGTGGGTTGGAAATGGCGTTGGTCAGATTTGGTTTTTTGGATTCCTGTCCTCAATTTATTTGATGAAATCCTCAAATCTATTTTCAAAAGCTACAATTTACATGGTCCCGGTAGTAAGAAAGATAAAGACACCAATGGAAAAGAAAGTAAATAAGATCCTGCCATTGAGGAACAGAAAATTGGTATTCAAATGAATGACTTTACTCCTCTCACTAAACAAATGGCCCTTTTGGTTTTGGGATTCATCAAAATTTTACTTAAAAATTTCACAAATTGCCAGTTGATTTCCTCCTATGATGTACGTGCTTTTTTTTTGTTTGAGTTCCATTTTTCATTTTTTTATTATATACCTGTATTATTTTTGCTCATGGTCTTTTGGTTTTTTTATTTTTCTCAACCCTCAACCCTCATCACACACTCACATTTCTCTTCCCATTTTTTCCTCACCTCTCAGCGGCTTAATGATTTTCTTTTGACCACTGAAACTGATGTTCTCCTTGCCACTCTTTGTTTGGTTTTATGCTCTGCTCAACAATGGAGTTTTCAGAATCAATATATCAGAAGTGGTTTTGGTATATCTCACACTAGCTTCCTGGATCTTATTCAGAGTTGGTCTTCCATCATCACAAATTAGAAATAATGTCTCAATTTAGTTGAGGGGGTCAAAGCTCAACGTCAAGAGCCTTCAACAAGTAATCTCCAAGATGTTTTGGGTAGTAATAAAACTTGTGAAGTTGATTTTCAATTTTATTGCAAGGCAGAGTTGAAAACTCTTTAAAAAACAACAGACCCAAAGTCATCCTCTCAAGATGGCAAAGTCAAAGGAAATGAGACCACTACTTCATGCCTCCCATTATGCCATCCTCTTTCCACTCCCAACTCTAAATACCAGTAAAAAGAAAAACTGTCCACCAATCTATAATCCCCAGGCAATCTTTCTGTGCTAGAAGGTTTAGCTGCTATCCACATTGGTGCTTCTCAAATAACATCAGCTACAAGGCCACATGACTTATTGGCCAACTTGGTTGAGGAGTTTTCTTTGGCCATTGAGTCTTGATTCAAGTTATTTCACCAAATACGAATTGCTAAAGCATACCGTGATTCAGCTAGTATTTGGAAAATGGCTGTTGTTCATCTTTTAGCATTGGCAATTTATACCCACACTACTGATGAAAGTGCTGACTCTTTCTCTATGAGCCTGGGTTAATAGCTCAGTTGAGCAAACTGGTTGAGTCTGATGTGACCCCCAATCATATTTCTGGGGAGATTCAAGCAGGTGCATTTTGTTCTTTGGAAGGAATTTCCCAATATTGTGGCAAAATTGCTGAAGTAGCCAGTACTATCAGTGTATCAGTCAGACATGGTGTCTTGATTCAAGTCATCAGAAAGATTATCAAGGAACTCAAACAGGAGAACGCTTGTTGCACAGATGGATTGATTGATTCTGTTTTTTTCTTCCTGAGTAGCTTACAACTAAGTGCTTATGCTGGCTCACTCCTGGTTGGCACTAGTATTATCCCGGTTTTTATGGAATTGTGTAAGAATGCCCATTAGAGTCAAATAAGCACATTTAGCTGTGCTGTTACCCATCTTGACCGCCTAACGTATGGTTTCATAGTGGCCTTTGCTTTGTTCAACAAAGCAGAAAATCTCAGGATATTTGTGAATTGAATAAAAGATCAAGTTGATAGTGACACTGCCAATAATAAGACTGAGCCATCATCTCAAATGAAACCATCTGAGTTATTCACAGGAATGTTATCACATCCCTCAGCTGGATTGCTTAAGGCTATTTTTCGCTCTATTCAACAGCTTCTTAGATTGGCTGGTACTATGGAAAGTGTCAAGAATTCGACAGAAACTCAATTACCAATGTTGATCAAGCTAATCATCCAAAATAATGATGTTTTTGGATTACAAATTTATTCTCTAGCCATTAACATGATGTCAACTCTCATTCATGGTGAGTCTACTTCATTGGCTATCCTTCAAGAAGGTCATTTACCAGAAGCCTTGTATAATGCTATCAAAAGTAAAATTGAACCTGATTTTGATATCATCCCAGCCATACCTTCTGCTTTAGGGGCACTCCTTAAATGAAGTTATTCTACAGAAACTGAACAAATGTAATGCCATCAAGTCCATCTTTTCTGTCTTTACCCAAGAGAAACATGTGAAAATTTTAAAAGAATGTGATCATGCCTTAATCTTTGGTGGAGCAATTGATGCATTAATTTGTGACCAGCCTTCTCTCAAGCAGCCTATTCTTGAAGAAATGATGGACTTGTTTAAGCAGATTAAAGCCATCAGATTAGCTTGGCAACCACCTCCAAATAAAGCCCAGTTTTATAAAATTAAAGTAAAAACATCTAAAGAAACCAAAAATCCCATTGCTGATCATACAGATAGACAAGGTGAGGTCACTATGAATTTAGTCAGTATGTAATCACAAGGTGGAATCCCTACTGCAACTATTCATGTAGCAACTCCTTATAAAGATAAAGACACAAGCAAGAAAGATAATGATGGGCATACAGGAAATGAGGTTCTGTTATTGATTGATGTTTCCTTCCAATTAAGCAGATAACAAAAATGTTCAGTTTATGCTCCTCTTTCTTATAAGTTTTGTCATCATAACTTTTTTTGTTTACAGCTATCATTTGATATTATAATATTCTAGTATTCTCATTTCAATTATTATTATTATTGTCTTACAAAAACAAACAAAAAAATGAGCATCAATTTTGATGATATTGATAATAAAAGCTGAAACCTTGATGAAGATAATTCTAACTTCCAGAAATCAATTGTGGTCCAAGGTTATGTCACTTTATTATGTGAAATTATTTCTTCTTCTGGATGTGTTAATGGGCAAACGGCTATCAGTGTTTTGGGCGTTTTAAACCATTTAAATAAGGCAGAAATATCACACAATCTAGGAAAGCTACACCAAACTATGATCAGGGAAAATATTTTATTAAAATCATTTGTCCCTAAAAGTTGGTCCAAATCACTAAAACCTGTGTCCAAAGAGGGAAAGGCTACTGGATCTAACTCTACCGTGTGAAAAGTCAGACATGATGTGTCTGTTGATTATCATCTTCCTGGTGCTACTTTGGAAGCTGAGGTATACATATATGCTGGTAGTTGTGATCTTAACTTGACTGATGGGTCTAGCATTTCTGCCAACATTGTAGAGGCTACTAATTTGGCTTTAGATAAGGCAACTTGTGTTGCTTTGGAAGCTAGTGTAACTGATTCCGCTTCATAAAACCTTAAAGCTTTAAATTATTTTGCAACTTCCCTGTCTTCATCATAGAAACCCTTTTTTCAAAGTCTGTACTTCTTTCTATATAATATTAAAAATACATTTTCTCATTGGAATTAATGATTTTCAGTTTCATGAATTTCTTTTTAAAAAAAACAAAAAAACAAAGATGTTGTCAAGTTGCTTACTATGCAAAGAAATCACAATCCTAGTATTTCCAAACAAGTTCAGGTGACATCAAAAACTTTCCCTACGCAATATAGGGGGTAGACTTTCTAGAAAGTCCCCAACCTGAACTCAGACAGAACTCAGATGGAACTCAGACTGAACTCATACTGAACTCTACTTGAAGAACTACCTAAAACTGTTCTGCTGAGTGGTTTTCATCCCTGATTGTATGGTTCCTTTTTCAATAGCTCAATGTTTGTTCAATCTGTGGTGAATTTGAGTACAAGGTTGCGGACTTGCTAACAAGTCCGCCCCCCATATTGTGCGGTGTTTGGCTCTTATTATGTAAGAGCATCTTATCTGGAAATTCACTGGTAAAAGCATTTTTCATTACATTTATATTATGAGCTTAAACTCAATTTTATCTCCTCATTCTTTTATATTTTCAGAAGATATTTCAAACAATTTTGCCTATGCTACTGTATGCTTTGGGAAAATTACTAACCTTCTCACCAGTCTTTGTGGTACCCGTAACGCCATCAATACAATGGTATTAGTCACTTTTGAAAAATATACAGGCATTGAATCAATTTTGAGTTGGTTTGAGCATTATCTGGATCATGCAGACATGTTAACTGGAATTAAACAGCGAGCAGCAGCTCAAAATTTTTTGTTGGTTTCACATAGGCATTGCATAGATTTTGTTTATTTCATATTTCCTACCAGATGATCATTTTTTTGTAATTAGATGACAATGCTGTGGAAAATGTTTTCAACCCATGTTTCTCAGATTTAGAAAAACACCCATTTCTCTTGAAAATTAATTTATTAATCAAGTCTTATTAAATAAGATTGAATGTTTTTGATCAATATTGTCAGCCTAGATATCCCTAGGACTGAGTATTTCTTATGCTTAAAATAAAATAACCTTAAGTAAATTAAGCTTATATCTTAGAAATAAGGTTATAATAATAATATATATTATTTTATTATATATATATATAATTATTATTCTATTATATAACTTACAGTAGTTTAAATAGCTTATCCATAGCCTAATAATATTTATTAAGGTGTTAAAGGAGTCATAATATAATTATCTTAAGTGATATTAAGTAATTATTGACATACATAAGCTTATATGTATACATAAATCTCATATTCAGTGAAATATGCAGTATATTATGTATATTTAGGTATATAAGTGGGTTTTAGCCCCTTAATAGCCTATAAACTTTCTTTTCTGCTAATTTTAGGTCATATGGACGAAATCAGTGGACTCACAACACCCACAGAAGCATAGACACCTATATCAGGCGCATACACCCAGTTTGGACAACTTAATTTACTTCCTTGGATGGTTATTCACGGATTTATGGGTTGGAAGGACATTTCTGGGTTAATGTGGATGCTTGGGGATGTTATTGGGGGCTTGGACATTATATTTGTTTCCTTTATATGCTTTTGGTTTCATTAAATCTCTTTTTGATTATTTATTTTACCTGTTTCTTTATGGTATCTGCTTTCATCTGGATTTTTTATTTATGGTATAGATCTGTGTTTTTATTAATAGTGATGGAGGGTCCTTACTGGAGGTCTGGGTGTTGAAACTGCTTGAAGTGGAAGCCATGGGGAGGTGATGGGCCCTCACAGTGCTGTAATTTCCGGGGATAGCAGTGACATCATCTGGATTGAAGGTCTGTGCACTCCAGTGGATTTGGGTATAAGTAAGAAGGGATTTTGACAGTTATTTATCATCATTCAATTACTACAATTTAAAAAAACACTACAATACAATTATTAGAATTCAGAAATATATTATAATGCCATTATAAATTTATATTATCTTTATATAAGCTATAACTATATTTTATACATCTATTTTCCACCACTAGCACACATTTAAATCCAAGTATTGTGAGTTTTATTTGAGTATAACTATTTTATTAGTCTTCCCCTGAGGTTTAATCACTAAATAATTTATCAATAAGTAGTAGGACCGTAAATAAACACTATTATATCATACTTATATACTAGACTATACTGACAATTGGGGGTCTTTCCTTATATTTTACTTATTATTTAGTATAAGCCTTGGGACGTGATTTTTACTTTAGTACAGCTCAAAATAACCAAATATTTGGGTCTGCTGCATATTAGTGGGTCATAATAACTCAGTGATTGCGGAAAAGAACCCTTAAAATAATTGTACTAATTTTTTATCATAAAAATTAGGTATTTACAGTAGTAACTGTATCCAATATAAACCCAATTTCACTTGGTATTTGGACGCCAATATAACACCCAATTAAATTCATATTTGTTTAAAGCTTGGTAAGCTACTTATTCACCCTTATTATGGTCTAGTTAAACTTATTATTAGGGGGTGTCAGTTCTGGCAAATCCGCACTTAAATTTGACCAAATCCGCACTTAAATAAGTGCGGATTTCCAAAACACACTAGCCCCAATGCTGGTGGATTTCAAAATGAAATAAGTCACTTATTTCACTCAAATCCGCACTTTCTCAACCAAAAGTGCTGATTTCACCATCAAGTCCCATTTCACTGATTTGTCAGCATCATCCCATTCATACGCAGCACTCCGCAGCATAACACTTCATAACTCAAAACATCGTACATCACTTACATCTTCATATCAGATCATATAAGAGTCATGCCTTCCTCACTTTCAAATCGTGATAAATTACATAAAGCAAAGACTTTCATGGCGCTTGAACTGCTCTTGGACTCTGATTCCGATTCTGATCTAGAAGAAGATTTTGTCGTTTTATCAAAAATGGCCAGGAAACGTTACCTTCTTCCCAAAAAGCCTCAAGTACTTCATACCCCCAAGTACACCATCCAAACACTTCTTAGCCTATCTACACCCAGTTTTAGACAGCTGTTCAGGACTTCTCAGGAATGTTTCCTTAAATTGCTTGAGCTTATTCAGGATCATCCCATATTTCACAATAATTCTCAAAAAGAACAACGACATCCTTCAATTCAATTGGCCATCACACTATGTCGTTTGGGTTCAAATGGTAATGGAGCCGCTTTGAAACGTTTAGAAAATGTCTTTGATTTAGGGTATGGTTCAGTTAACACTTATACCAAACGATGTATCACTGCCATCAACTCCTTGGAATCTCAACTTCTCACCTGGCCAACAAAAGAAGAGCGACTTGAATCATCTCAGGTTATGCAAGCAGAGGGCTTTCCAGGATGTATTGGTTTTGTTGATGGTACTACTATTCCTTTGAGCCAGAAACCTGGTCAAGGTGGAAACAATTACTTTGACCGTAAAAAGAGGTAGATTATTTTTAACTCCTTTCATCCTCCTTGAAACTAACACAAACAAATATATCTTCTTTATAGATATTCAATTAACGTTCAGCTTATATGTGACGTAAACAAAAAATTTATATCATTCTTCGCTGGCTATCCTGGCTCATGTCATGACTCCTACGTCTTCCAAAGAATGCATATTTCAAATGAACCTGAAAAATTCTTTGATGAAAATCAGTATCTTCTTGCAGATTCTGCTTATGTGAATGGAAAGTATGTACTTCCTGCTTTTCGGGGAGCAGCTTCATAAGACAGTCAAAATGCCAAATTCAACAATCATTTGGCAAAGTCAAGAGTCCGTATTGAACATTCTATTGGAATCTTGAAAGGCCGTTTTTCTAGTTTAAGGGAATTAAGAAGTCCTCTTAGAAATAAATCTGAAATGGAGGCGGTGATCAACTGGATTCTGTGTTGCACTATACTTCATAACCTACTTGCTGACCTCAAAGATCAATGGTTAGAGCTGTATGAAGATGAACAAGTTGATTCACCTCCGACTATATCCAACACTTCTATTTCTCAATCAACTAGTATAAGGGCGAAAATCCTTCCAATAACACTCCAACATTTTTCAACGCAATTTTAATTTTTTTCTCTTTCTCTTCAAATTATCAATTTGCATGTATTATTCACTGAGAATGGTAAATTTTTTTGCATATTTTTTTGGTTTTTGAATTTGCTGTTAAAGTCTTATTTTTTTTTCTCTCTGTGTTTTCTTTCATCAACTCAACATGAAATCGCATATTTTCAGCAAACGCATATTTTTTCAGTCACTCAAAGGTTGGGAAAGAGTTGGAAGGGAAGAATTTTAAATGAAGAAAAGGGTCTGGGAGAGGTTGAGAGGGGTGAAATGGGGATCAAAAGAGGATGGCATACAATGGGGCTGGGAGGATAGCGAAAGGCATGGGGAGGGAAGACAAGCATGTGTTGATAGAATTGAAAGGGATGGAGATTGGTGCAAACAGAGTGTGAAAATAGGAGGATGAACTCTGTTCTTCGGGTGAAGAACAGAGTTCACTTCCATAAAATATTAGCTGAAACATAGTTTTCAATTCTGTAAAAACAGTTGTAAGTAATAGAAAAAGTCACTGATTTTTTTTATATGTAATCCTTGCTTTACGAGGAGACTTTTGTGACGAAGCAGATTTTTGAGTTACCTTTAAAAGAGGATGGCATACAATGGGGCTGGGAGGATAGCGAAAGGCATGGGGAGGGAAGACAAGCATGTGTTGATAGAATTGAAAGGGATGGAGATTGGTGCAAACAGAGTGTGAAAATAGGAGGATGAACTCTGTTCTTCGGGCGAAGAACAGAGCTCACTTCCATAAAATATTAGCTGAAACATAGTTTTCAATTCTGTAAAAACAGTTGTAAGTAATAGAAAAAGTCACTGATTTTTTTTATATGTAATCCTTGCTTTACGAGGAGACTTTTGTGACAAAGCAGATTTTTGAGTTACCTTTTGAGATTTGGAATGTCTGGGAGGCATTATGAAACTGGCACATAACAAGAAAAAAGATTAAAAAGTAGAAGAAATAAGTAAAAAAGAATGTAAACATGCCTGGTCAAAATATTGAAAATGTCAGGAAGGGGTGTGTGCCGAGGATTGATGGGTAGGTAGCGAGGAAGGTCAGTGTGTCACATGTGACAGGGATGGGGTAAGAAAGGAAGGGATGTTTTGTGGCCAAAATGTGGTTGTGAAAAAAAACGGGAAAAAAGTGCTGATTTGAGGTCATAACTGACACCCTTTTTTGAAATAAGTGACTTTTTTGCAAAATTTAAGTGCTGATTTGTAAGTGCTGATTTGGTTTGAAATCCGCACTTAATTTAAGTGCGGATTTGCCAGAACTGACACCCCCTATTATATTTTTAACAGATTTTTTCGAATTTTTCTTACATTTTATTTAAATAAACAAAGATATAAATTCAGGGTAAGCTCCATTGCTTTTTTATTAGTAATATAATTGCTAATATCTTTTGTCTACTAATTCCATAGAGTTTTTTCCTTTTGTAGACGTAAAATATTGTTATTCTGAACAATATGAGTGCTCCCCAGGATAGTGTAAGTGAACAGCCTGCTTATAATACCTGGTCTAAAGCTAACAAAAACTTTCCAGGACATCACCATGGAGGGACAACAGTACCCCCAGCCAGAAAGCATGAGTATAGAGGAAAAGGACACCCTCTTAAAAAAGATAACTATAAAAAAGACGTCTCCTCCTCTTCAGGATCAAGTGTCCCACCTGGCCAAACAGGTTCTGAAGTTGGAGGAATCAAAATCTCTCATGTTCAAAGAAGTAGAGCAGTTGCAAAACAATTGCAAGGTAGGGTTTCAGCAGATGAATCAGGCAATGGCAGAATTAAAGGGATGCCAGCCCAGTAAATCAAATCAGCAACCCCCTATCCAAGGAGGGTCCACTCACTCCCAGGAGAAAATCCTGGTAGAAAAATGGAAATGGGACTGGTTTCACCAAGAGTGGACAAGCCACAGTTGCAACAGGGATCCACCCCCTCATCTGACTTCCTCAGCTCACCCTTACAAGGGAAAAAAGCACCAAAAATCAGGACTGGCAACCATCCCTTGGTAAGTAACTTACCCTATCAGATTAGACATAATACTGATAATTACAATATAGGTAATTCTCTTGATGTTAAATCTGTACAAAAAATAGAGGAGGATTTAAGAAATTTAGGTTTTAGAGTAGATACACCTGACTTGTCTTTTGTCCATAATAACAGTACTATATACAATGATAATACAATTAATCCTCAGTTGCAACCACCTACTAGTGAGATGAGAAGTTCACAGGAGAGTGAGAGAATTGAAAAGGAGGACATGGAATACTTTAACAATAATCCAACTGTCCATAGAATTGTTTCAGCATTAATAGAATGACTGATTGTGAGGAACAGACAGTTAAGCTCACTAGTGATAGAATTTCAACCTTGACATTAAACATTTCTCAATTAGCAACACGCAACAAAGAATTAGAGAAATAACATTTGTCTCTAACTCTTAAATATGATTCATTAAGTAATAAATATAATGACCTTTCAAACAAATTTTGTGAGTTAGAAAAATTATATGAAACACATTTATTAAAAACTGAATCAAGAACAAAGTTATCTTTTGCCCAGACAAATCAAAGTGTCTCTGAATTGCTACAAAGATTAACTAAGGTTGAGATTGAAACAGCCAATCTACTAATGAACCAGGATAATCATAAGTATAATCAATATAATAATAATCCTTTCATTGGCAAAAGTGAATCTCATTCCTTCCCTGTACCACCACAATTAAAACCATCTGGTGGTAGTTTCAAATCTGAAAATGTAAGTCACAAATCCGTGAAGGAAGAAATACAAGACCATTTATCAAAAGTGAATGAGTTGTTGAATTTACCTAAGATTAGTGAGATAAAATCCAATCAGAAGAACTGGCCTAAGATAGATCAGTACCCAACTTATGATGGGGAAGCCAGCTCTGATTGGCAGCATTTTATTCAAAGAATTGACAACTTGAAATCCTCATATAAATTACCAGATGAAGAGATAACATCAAAATTAATTTCTTTATTTAAGGATGTTGCTTTATTATGGTTTGAAGCTGTCTTAAGTGAGGGTAGAGACTACTCTTGGGCTGAATGGAAACAACTTATTGAAAAACAATTTGGAGGTTCTAAATTCAGGCTTACTCAGCAGAGACTGTATGAGAAGACTAGGTATAATCCGTTGAATGGTGACAAACCTATGGTATTTTTAATGAATTTAAACAAAATATTAAAAGCCATTGAGCCTCATATGGATTTTAACTTATGGAAAGATAAGATAATATACAAATTACCTATATCTGTCAGAGACATTGTTGTAGCTAGAACATTAAATGTTACTGAATATTCTGACTTTATTAATATTTGCAATGAAATATTATTAAACCATAAGTATGAATCAAGGTATTCCACTTATAAGCAAAATGTTGAACCTGTAAAAACTCAGAATTCAAAAACACTTCAGGAGAAGCAGAAAAAACCTACTGCACCTGTAGTACCTAAAAAGTATGAAACAAATACTTGTTATAAGTGTAACAAACCTTGGGTCAAAGGTCACAAATGTGAGAAAAACATAAATATTGTTGAAAATCAACATGAATCTGAAACTGAAACAGAAAAAAGTAAAGAATCAAGTGATTACGACAGCAATATCTCATATAGTGATGAAAATGAAGTCTGTATGTTGGAAGATGATTTGTCCATCTTTGAAAATCCAATATTAAATATGGACTCAAATGGATCTTTAATGAATTTTGAGGATGCTGAAATCATTAAGGATATACAAGCTGATAACTTTAGAATGACACCTATCACGGTTCCAGCTATCATTTCTGGTGAAAATGTTAATATAGTATTGGACACAGGAGCTGCTGGTTCAGTTGTTTCCACTAATACATTACAGAAAATTGATAGTGAATATAAGTTTAAGCTTGAACCACTCCAGAATAAAAATTGGAGAGGTTTTGGATTAGTACTACACCCCATTGGTAAATACAAAGCTGCTGTTTTCTTTAAACACCAACATGGTTATGTAAGGGTAACTTGTGACTTTGTAGTAATGGATAATACTAATTGTAGTAACTGTTTTATCATTGGAAATGATATTCTGACTAAATTTGGTGTAAAATTATACCCTGCTAATAACAATTTTACAAATGGCATGAATGGTAAAATGAAATTTAAAATAAATTCTTTTAACACAGTATTACACATTGAGTCAGTAACAAATTCCCCATCTAAAGGAAGAGAATCCAATGAGATGGAACTTCTGGAAACAGAAATTTCAAAAGCATCATTTGGCACTCAGATAAGTGAAACTGAGAAAGATAATATTTTGGAATTAATTAAAGCTTTTCCAATGGCTTTTGCACATGGTACAAATGAACTTGGCCTTGTAAAAGATCATGAAATGAAAATTAGTTTAACCTGTGATATGGATAATATTCCTGCTAGTCTTAAAAAGAAACCATACCCTGCTTCACCAATGAAGAGGAAAGACATAGAGGATAATATTAAGATGTTATTAAAAATGAACATTCTTGAGAAGGTTGAAACTACACCAAAATATTGTGTAATATCACCAGTGCTGATTTCTTATGAACAAGATAAAGCAAGACTGTGCGGTGATTATAGAGCATTAAATACATTTACAGTAGATGATATTTATCCCTTGCCAAGGATTGCCTCTATACATGCTACCCTTAAAGGTGCTAAATATATAAGTTGCCTAGATGGAAATAAAGGGTACCATCAAATTCCTGTTAAAAAGAATTCACAGAACTTTTTGTTGATAACAACACACATGGGAATTTATAAGTATGTCAGAATGCCATTTGGACCAAAAAATCCTCCATCAGTATTTCAGAAGTTAATGGATATAACATTCCATAATGAAATGATTGAGGGATGGTTAATGGTATACATTGATGACATCATAGTGTTCTCTAAAACTTTTGATGAACACTTAATCCATTTAAGGAAAGTTTTCCAGAAAATGGATGAAATAAAAATGACCCTTGCATTGAAAAAATGTAAATTTGGGTTTGAATCTTTAAAAGTGCTTGGTCATATTGTATCTGGCTTACAAATATGTGTAGACCAAAATAAAGTGGCTTCAATAAAAAATATTGGCATTCCTCAAAATGTGAAGGATGTACAATCTTTTCTTGGAATGTGTGGTTATTATAGACAATATATAAAAAACTACCAATCTATTGCTGCACCACTGACCACACTGATAAAGAAATCAGAAGCTTTTATTTGGAATAATGAAAGACAACAAGCTTTTAATAAGTTGAAAGAATGTTTAATGACAGCTCCTATCATAGGATTACCAGATTTCCAATTACCTTTTGTATTATATACAGATGCAAGTTTTATTGGACTGGGTGCTGCTTTACATCAAAAACAACTTATTGAAGGTAAAATGTCAGAAGTAGTAATCTGCTATATTTCACGTACTCTGAGAAGTGGTGAATTGAAATATGGTGCTACTCAACTTGAATGTTTGGCAGTAGTATGGGCTCTTGAAAAGCTACATTACTACCTTGAGGACCAAAAATTTGAGTTAATCACTGACTGTAGTGCAGTTAAGTCACTCTTAAACATGAAAACTCCTAATAGACACATGTTTAGATGGCAATTAGCTGTACAAGAATACAGAGGACGGATGACTATTACACATAGAGCAGGAACCTTGCACTCTAATTTAGATCTGTTATCTAGAGTACCTCTGCCTAATAATGATGATAATCCTGCTTATGTTCCTGAGTCAGAGATTATTAACATTTATGGCATTTATATTGTAGATCTTGAGGATGAATTTATGCAATCAATTCTTGATAATTATAATTCAGATCCTGACTTGAGTAAACTCACTACAATATTAAATGATCCATCTAATGCTTCAATGAATGTTTTAATAAAAACATTACCAATTAAGTATAAAGAGGCATTAGAAAAAGGAAAATTTTCCATTGAGGATGGTTTTATATATTACAGGAAAAAATTAAGTAATGTAATTGTAATTCCCCCTTCAATGAAGGAGTTAATGTTAAGTATATGTCATGATGATATATTAGCAGGTCATTTTGACTACCATAAAACATTAACCAGAGTAAAAAACACAGCTTGGTGGATTAACATGTCTGAGGATGTTCAGAAATATGTTGAAACATGTGATTCTTGTCAAAAATCTAAAAGATTAACAGGAAAAAGAGCTGGTTTATTACAACAAATTGAGCAACCAAAAGCTCCATGGGAAATTATTAACATGGACTTTGTAACAGGTTTGCCAATAGCAGGGTATAAGAGTTATAACTCCTGCTGGGTAATTGTAGATAGATTTACAAAGATGTGTAAATTTATTCCTACCCACAAAGAGGTTTCTGCAAAGGACTTAGCTTTTTTATGGTGGACACAAATGTTAAATACAGCAGGTTTCCCCAAAGCAATAGTTTCTGACAGAGATCCTAAATTTACTTCTGAGTTCTGGACGTCACTTATGGATGTTTCAGGGTGTCAATTAAAACTTTCTACAGCACACCATCCACAAACTGATGGGCTAGCAGAAAGAATGATACAAACCTTAGAAGATATGATAAGAAGATACTGTGCTTTTGGTCTTAATTTTAAAGACAATGACAAATTCACGCATGATTGGGTAACCCTTATCCCAGGTTTAGAATTTGCATATAATAGTACAGTACATTCTGTCACTGGCAAAAAGCCATTTGAGTTATGGTTGGGTTATGTACCTAATACCCCTGCTAAAACTCTTAATAAGTTACCTAGATTGGATATTCATCCAGGTACTAACTCTTTTCTTCAGATGCAGGAACTATGCAGAAAACATGCTCAAGAATGTATAAATAAGGCTTTTGAGTATGAAAAGAAAAGATGGGATAAAGCCCATAAAGAACAAATGTTCAAAGAGGGTGATGAAGTCCTTATTTCAACACTACATTTCAATTTAAATGGTAATGTTAAATTGAAGGATCCATTCATTGGACCATTTGTAGTTAAAAAGATGGTTGGTAATAATGCTGTTGAGGTTATTCTATATGCACCTTATGATAGAAAACATCCAGTATTTCCTATTTCTCTTATAAAACCATACCATTCTAATGATACTGCTCTATTTCCAAGAAGATCAGGAAGGCATAAACAGCAACCTGAAGAAATAGTGGAAAAGGTAGAAATTGAAAAGATACTTAAAAAGAGACACCTTACTAAAGAAAAGGAAGTTGAGTATCTATTAAGATTTAAAAATAAATCAAGTGAATATGACCAGTGGATTCCAGAAAATGAAATCTCTGATCTTAAAAATCTCTTGAAAAAATTTAAATCTAAATAATACTGATCATTCAGTATATGTATTATAAAAATTGTTTTTATTTTATATTTCACTCCTTACTTTTAATTAAAGTGTCTTAACATTTTTTTATTGTTTTTTTTGGGTAAGGGAGTGTCATCCTAGATATCCCTAGGACTGAGTATTTCTTATGATTAAAATAAGATAACCTTAAGTAAATTAAGCTAATATCTTAAAAATAAGGTTAAAATAATAATATATATTATTTTATTATATATATATATAATAATTATTCCATTATATAACTTATAGTAGTTTAAATAGCTTATCCATAGCCTAATAATATTTATTAAGTTGTTAAAGGAGTCATAATATACTTATCTTAAGTGATATGAAGTAATTATTGACATACATAAGCTTATATGTATACATAAATCTCATATTCAGTGAAATATGCAGTATATTATGTATATTTAGGTATATAAGTGGGTTTTAGCCCCTTAATAGCCTATAACCTTTATTTTCTGCTTATTTTAGGTCATATGGACTAAATCAGTGGACTCACAACACCTACAGAAGCATAGACACCTATATCAGGCGCATACACCCAGTTTGGACAACTTAATTTACTTCCTTGGATGTTTATTCACGGATTTATGGGTTGGAAGGACATTTCTGGGTTAATGTGGATGCTTGGGGATGTTATTGGGGGCTTGGATATTTTATTTGTTTCTTTTATATGCTTTTGGTTTCATTAAATCTCTTTTTGATTGTTTATTTTACCTGTTTCTTTATGATATCTGCTTTCATCTAGATTTTTTATTTATGGTATAGATCTGTGTTTCTATTAATAGTGATGGAGGGTCCTTACTGGAGGTCTGGGTGTTGAACCTGCTTGAAGTGGAAGCCATGGGGAGGTGATGGGCACTCAAAGTGATGTAATTTCTGGGGATAGCAGTGACATCATCTGGATTGAAGGTCTGTGCACTCCAGTGGATTTGGGTATAAGTAAGAAGGGATTTTGACGGTTGTTTATCATCATTCAATTACTACAATTTAAACAAACACTACAATAAAATTATTAGCATTCAGAAATATATTATAAAGCCATTATAAATTGATATTATCTTTATATAAGCTATAACTATATTTTATACATCTATTTTCCACCACTAGCACACATTTAAATCCAAGTATTGTGAGTTTTATTTGAGTATAAATATTTTATTAGTCTTCCCCTGAGGTATAATCATTAAATAATTTATCAATAAGTAGTAGGACCATAAATAAACACTATTATATCATACTTATATACTAGAATATACTTAAAAATATTCTCTCAATTACTAGCAAAATTTAGAATGCATAAAAATAAATATAGATCATTGTCAAAGTTGGCAGTAATAGTTTTTTGAATGGCAGAAAAAATCTGTGAGATAAAAAGGAAATAAACCAACCTGGAAACAACTATGGTGCTTAAAACTGATGACTTAATGAACTATACAATTTATGTGATGGTTTCACTGAGGAAGTGCACAGTTTTTTCCAACTGTGCATTCTGTTCAGCTTAAAACCCAAAGGAAATTTGGTTTAATAAGCACAAAAAATGTTGAACGATTAAAAAGTAAAGGTAAAAAATTCAGTCAAAAGCTTCAGTAGAAAGGAAATTACTTATTCAAAATTTCTCTGAAAAAAAAGATTTGTTTCCAGTTATATATTAAGGTTAAAATAAAGTCTAAATAGAAAGAATGTGAAAAAAGGAAATAGGAATGAAATAAACAAAACATAAAAAGAAGTTTTAAGCAGAAAGAAGTGAGGGAGAGGGAGAGAGTAGATAAGAAAAGCAGAGAAAGAGGGAATGTAAGCAGAAGAGTGAGGGAGGTTTCTGATGTGTAAAAGAGAGACAGAGGAAGAAGACCGAAAAAAAGGAAAAGATGGAGCAAAAAATTACAAGCAAAAGGAGGAAAGAAAAAGAGGAGTGAACAAGAAAAAAGGGAGAATGGAAAGAAGGAAGTGAGTGCATGAAGGAATGCTTATGGGAAAGTGAAAGGGAATGAGCTCAATCATAGTCACTACAGGGTATTGGGCAGAGTTACAACCAGGACTTGAACAAGGACCAAAAAAAAAACTAGACGTCTAGTTCACTGATTTTTTATTCTGTAGTAAGAACTGCAAATTTAAGAAAGTTTAATAATTTATCTGCCTCAATATATTTACAATAATCTATTCAGTAACAGAAAAAAATATCTGAGCCCTTTCTTTTACTAGTTTTATTCATTGCAATGACTATATACATTTTCAAAAAAATATTTATTATGTTTTTGGTGAAACTTAGATTGAACTCTCAACGCAATCCTGTTTCCAAGTGTGGCTCAAGCTAAGTTAAGCCATGAAAAAATTTATACTTTTATAGAATTTTTTTTAAGTATTTTTAGGTATAAAAATAATTATATTTTTATATCAAAATGTTTTTATTAAATACTTTGAATTTGTAAAAATAAGTACAAATTAAGAATCATTTTGATAAAATATCATATTAAAAAAAGTTTTAAGTTGCTCATATTTTATTATGATATGAGTTCTTTTAATATGGCAGCTTAAGAAAATAACTTAAAATTTATTTTATACAACTATATTATATAAAAAGGTATAAGCTATTTTACTTATATTTGAAGTACTAAAAAAAAATTTTTTTTGCTGTAGGTACACATCATATAGAGTCTTCAGAGAATCATATTAATTTTTTAGAAATTTATTTTTAAATTGAAGGGAGGCCTCACAGGATAAAATTAGTGGTTTTGTAAAAATAAATAAATAAATATGTTCTAAATCAAAATATATTTCTATAAAATGTCAAATTTTAATATTTATTTTCTGTTTTAGATGTGTAATGAAGATTTGAAATAATGCTATTTAAATTAGTTTTTATAAAAATATACTCATTTTAGTATTACTTGGTGATAAGGCCAATTTCAAGAAGATTTTTAAGTTCTTCTGTTTAAATACAATATCAAAGGGATTGTTTTTCATACACTTAGAAATTTAATAGAATCATCATATAAGATCTACCAATCCACATGAATATCATTATTGCAATAAATCATTGATAGATCCTGAACCCATATATTTAATTTTAGAATTGTGTGTAAGTTTTCAGTTGTGAATTACTCATATCAAAACTTTTATTCTAAAGACTAAAAAAGTGTACCTGAAAAATTTCACTAAATTTGTTTTTCAGAACCATAGAATTGAAATATTTTTTCTATTCATTTTAAATATGAAATAATATTATTTTTAATCCAAATATGATTGCCTTTACAGCTGCTTTGCTACATGGGCAAAATCTAAAGTTTCTATTGTGTCTTTTTTACAACATAAATATCATATGTTAGCTTTTTCTATTTGAAACTGATAGAATTATGAAGAAGTACCACTTCTACTTATTTAATTAAGCTCCATAAGAATAATAAAATCAAAATTTTTATCTGAAGCACATTTTTTAACATGATAACACTTTGTGAAATATATGGTGCTTATTCCCAACTTGACACTCAAATTATCCCACAATACAGCATTTAAGGAAAATCAAGCACTAAAATTGAAGCTTAGATAAATTTATACTACTTTGTTTTTATTATATTTAAAGTTATACATCTAGCTTTAATTTCAGTTTTTCATATGAAAAATTTACTGAGTAGTGATTTATTATTTCAACTCATGAGATTACTCTACTAATCATATTTACATGAAATTTTTATGAAAACAATCATGAAAAGTTCCAGCATATCATATATGTATTACATTGAATAGATGTATAGTGTGAAAATTCTTAGTATTTGAATATTCAATAGAACAAAAAAAAGTGCAAAAATATATTTTCTTTTAATTTTAATCATCTTCTTGCATATAAAAATGTAAAAAAATTGATTAAAATCCACTAGTATAAGAATCATACATCTTTCTAAACTTATAATAAAACAATTTATTAATTATTAGTGCTTAGTGTGAAGAAGCTTTGAGAGGATTTCATTGAAACAGAAATTAGGAAAACATATTGCTGTCTATTATTTTTTTAATCATGAGTCTTTTAACAGTAATATAGAACAAAATACTTGAGAATTTTGATGGTTTAATATGTTTTTTAAGTAAATCCATTGAAGTGAAAATATTTATATTGCATAATCAGAAATAAAAAAATACAAAAAAAATCAGGCAATATGGTTTAAATTAAAAAATGAAAGCTTCAAATTCTTGGTGAAAAGGAGTTATTTATAAAAAGAAACACTGATCTTATTATATATTTTTCAAAAAAAAAAACAAATAAAATCATCAGAGAGGTTAAAAGTGATGCTTTCTAAAAAATAGTATAATTTTCAGTCTTTTTAATGACCAAGTGAAACTCAAAATGAAAACTAAATTGTGTTTTTTGAAAAAAATGCTGTGAATGTATAAGATTCTTAATCTTCCCTTGTCATTATTTCTATAAATTATTCATTAAACTTTCACTATTATTCCAGCACAGACTCATCTATTATTGGTTAAGAGCTCAATATGAGTTCAAAGTAAAGTTCAGTATCAGTTCATTATAAATTTAGTCTGAGTTCTATCTGTGTTCCATCAAAGTTTAAGTTGTGGAATAGCTAGCAAGTCCTCTAAAATATTATGTGGTGTAGATATTCACCATACAAACTAGTTTTTGGACAACAAGTGGTCCTACCAGTTGATTTAGAGGCTGAATCATATCTTTGAGTAGATTGGGACATGGTCAAAACTACTAAAGAATTATTATGTGCAAGAATGGTTCAAGTAGAAAAGAAAGAATAAACTCTAGAAAAGGAATATTTGAAAATGATGAATATTAGGAATCAGTCAGTTACACAGAGTAAAATATAAGATGACTTGTAGGCAAGTTGTTTTTTTGCCCCTCATACTACCCCCAGAGTAACATCAGTAGTAAATCTTGTGGCCCTAATTTTTTTGTAAGAATGGTTCAAACATGAATCAGATATCAAAATTTTGATGGTCAATTTATTTAATCCTCTTGTAAAAAAGTAAGAATTAAATTTTAGTCAAGTAATTTTCAGTGAAGAGGATAAAATTTTAGCAAAGTTCATATGAAAAAAGAATTCAGTATTTTTTTGACTTTTTTTTGAATCTCTTTTGAAATTTGCTGAACTTTGAAGAGCTTTTAAAAAATTTAATTGAAGTTTGCAATTTTTAAAACTTGAAAGAATTTTTCTTAATTTATTTATTTTTAATTGATTTACTGTGATCATTTTACTTATTTCTTAATTTTTTAGATATTTTTTCACTTTTCTGACATTTTTGGGCTTTCTTACAATTTTTTAGGAATTTTTTTAAATTATTATGAATTTTCTAAGTATGTTTTTACCATAATTGATGACAAAAAATTAGGGGTTTTTTAATATAATGATTGCCTTACAAAATTAAGTCTCTGTAAAACTTTTTTTTCTCCTCCAATGAAGCCTGTATCTGTGCTGGTTTTTTTATTCATTATAATAAATAAATTATTCTTAGTTTTACTCTAGTTGGTATCTGGTGAGCAATTTGAGAATTTGAGGTTTATGCATAATGATTCTGAGTGAAAAAGGTTACTCAGAGGTTACTTTTCATGTAACTCACATAGTACCTGAAAAGCCACTTGCAGTCATGTGGTACTTTTTCCACCCTGTGTATGTAGAAAGGGTAAGATTATGTTGAAGAAGAAAGTAAATAAAATTCAGTAAAGGCCATAACCCAAGAATATGACTGAAGTCAGAGGATTTTTAGGCATATGCGTTTATGTTAAAATGCTCATCAAGTACTTTTCTTCATTGGCTGCTCCTTTGAGATGGTTAACTTAGAAGGATGCTAACTATGAGTGGGATGAAGAGTGTGAAGAGGCTTTTTTTAGATTAAATAAGGGGGTAGGAGAAGATATTATCCTGCACAAGTTAGATTGTGGGAAAGATGCAGGTCAGATTTATTTAGCATTGGATTCAAGTCAGCTTGCTGCTGGGGCCGTTCTGTCTCAAATGGATAGATGAATGGCCTTAGATCAGATTTCACAGGAGAAAAATTGGTTGTGGCACTCTGATGTACAGCCCTTGATCAGAGTACCACATGCATGAAATTGGGGTGTTACCTCTTATCTACAGCTTTACATTAGAGTTCAACAACCATTTTTATGCATGTGTACTCTGATCTATGGCCATACATCATAGTACCACATCTAATTTTTCACCTGTGAGCTCTGATCTAAGGCCATACATCAGAGTTCACCAGCCAATTTTAATTAACTTAATGCTTCTACATGGCTATACAACAGCATCCATTAAATGTAATAAAATGAATAAAATGACATTAAGACTTATTATAATGTAATTGAATATTAAAATAAAGATAGATGAGTCTAATAGCTGGAATGAAAAAAAGATAAATGCAAATGGCATAAAATGAGTTAAAACAAAATAAATTGTTATTATATATTTTGAAAGGAATGTAATAAAGTGCAATAAAATAAAATAAAATTTTAATAAAATAAAATAAAATTATATAAAACATAACCAAATACAACTCAATATAATAAAATACAACACAATACAATTTAATTTAATTTGATTTAATTTGAGGTAATGAATTAAATAAAATGATTGTAGTAAAATATAATAAAATAAAATTAATTTAAAAAATTACACAATATAACATAAAATCAATTTATACTGATTTTTTTTTAATATTTTATTCATTATATATTTTAATATTTTTACGCAATTTAATTTTTTGTATGCATATTCATTATTTTATTGCATATAAATATTCAATATGAATTTCATATATTCATATTCAATATGATATTGAATATTAATATGCAATATTTTTTACATATTCATATTCAATATGAATTTCCATATGCATATGAAATACAAATTTTTTATACATATTATTTTGGATGAATATTTAAAATTATTTTCATTATACATATGAATTATCATTTACAATTACATACTGAATACCACACAGCGAGTGAATATTCTATTTCACTTTTTGTGACTCAAAATAATGTTACATGAATAAAAATTATCAAAAACTAAATCAAAAAAAATTCAATTTATAATGGTTTTCTGTAATGTGTAGTTTTGAAAATTCTGGTAATTTTTTTCAAACAATGTTAAATATTTAAATATAACTTTTAATATGTTTCAATATATTTTAAAAAGGTAATAAATTAGAGTAAAATTATCACTTGAAAAATTGAAAGTTTTAAATGAGTTTTCAGCTCCATCTTGAACTATAATTTAAAATACTGAGTAAAAATTATGTGCTTAAGGTGAACAGTGTTTGGAAAGATTACTGAAACTTTTTTCATTCAAAATTTAAGATGAGTTCATTTAACTTTCATTCACCACAGGAAATCTGGGGGTGAACTGCTAGAAGTTCCCTCTATTTGAAACTATCAGGAATTTTTCAGGAAACTGTTGGAAAAACATCCTGAAACTGTCAGAAATATGTTTTTAAATCAGATGAAAAAACATTGAAAAAATAAACTGTCACAGATTGAACCCAGAACAATCCCTCCTTGAGCAGAGCTAAGGAACCACATTGAACATCAGTTAATCTCAGGTTTGGCAAAAGTTTGAACAACATCACTTAGCATACCTTAATATTCAAATATTAAACTTGAATATATGTTGTGTGTTTGATATAGATGCATATGCATTTGAATTTGCATGGTGGATACTTATTGCATGTTAAAAATTGATGTGAAATGCCTATCCAAAGTGTATGCATAATGAATATGAAGAATAAATATGCATAAAAAATATGCATACTGAATATGCATAAAAATATGAAAATTGAATATGGATTAAAAATATGCAAAAAAGGTGCATATATGTATACAAATAAAATATATTAATATGCATATACATCTGTATAATAAATATGCATAATGATTGAAAAATGCAAAAAAATGATTCTTAACAAGTATATTTTATGCATAAATAGAAATATGCAATATGAATTTATATTGCATACAGATAACACTGGCAAACCAACTTGACCAAAACTCATACTATATTTTCATTCTGCACTAAAGGTGCGAGGGAAGGAAGAAAAACAGTCTGACATTAGAAAAATGCTACATGCACTCATTTTTAGTGGAGCAAATGAGAAGTGCTGAATTATGGTTAGTGCCCATAATTTAGTATGATATCATAATTTTATTTAATTGTTTTCAATATTGAAAAGACTTTAGGTTGTTTGGTATGGATCTAGCTGTGCCAGGGTCTGATCTAATTATTTTAACAATTTCTTAATAATTAATGGGTTTTAATACAAAAACAGGTTGTATTTTTTGTGGGATATTGGACATGATAAGGTCTTTTGTAAAAAAAACTTATATTGTTTAAAGATATTCCTGAATCAGATGTGGGATAATCACTACAAAATATTGTAGTACTGTGGGCAATAAAATATATGCACAAGCAATAAAGAAAGGACTGAGTGCACCTTTTTGTGCAGTGGGAATCATTAGAGTGGAATTGTGGATGAAAAATATAATTCATTATTACTATTTTATTTAATCAAAAAATTTATAATATTAAAAAGAACTATTGATTCATTGGTATTTGACCTTTGTTCCTCACTCATATTTATCATTTGATTGATTTTTTGTCACCATTATGTTATTAATATTATAAGTATAGAAAAAACTTGTGTGCAGAATTCATACCGGGTGATGTTACACCTTATATAATATTATTAAATAAAGGTAAAAAAATATGAAAATTATTTTTTTTACAAAAAAAAATTGATATCCAAAAGCAATAGGAGAGATAAAAAGGTAAAATTAAAGGGATCAAATATGAAATAAAAAATTAAAGTAAAATTCCTGCCATCAAGAGCAAGTAGACATGATGGGGTGAACACCCACCAGTGGCACTAAACTTGGACAATAATTTCTTTTTTGTAAAAATAAAAAAAAATCCACTTGAGCTTTACCAAAACTTCAGGATGAAAATTTTTCCATATCAAACAACTTCTAGTGCAAATATTGAAGGAAAATTCATTTTCATTGCAATAGAGAGAATTGATTACATCAGACTGCATGTGACAAAAAGCGTCCAGCACAAGTTTGGCCAAACTTGTGCTGGACACTTTTATGATGGAGAGTAGCTAGGGTGGAATTTTTCTTTAGTTCATCTGGTATTTCTTATAACCATGTCCACTGGTATTTGATCTTTGTGCCTCACTCATATTTATCATTTGATTGATTTTTTGTCACCATTATGTTATTAATATTATAAGTATAGCAAAAACTCATGTGCCCAATGCATACCAGGTGATGTTATACCTTTTATAATATTATTAAATAAAGGTAAAAAAATAAGAAAATGATTTGTTTTACAAAAGCAATATGAGGGATAAAAAGGTAAAATTAAAGGGATCAAATATGAAATAAAAAATTAAAATAAAATTACTGCAATCAAGAGCAAGTAGACATGTTGGGGCAAATGCCCAACAGTGAGGCTAAACTTGGACTATAATTTCTTTTTTGTTTTTCAAAAAAGTGCCAACCTGAGGTTTAACAAAACTTCAGCAGAACCATTTGGCCATATCAAACAACTTCTAGTGCAATTATTGAGAGAGAATTGATCATACTAGACTGCATGTGACTAAAAGTGTCCAGCACAAGCTCATCTGAACTTGTGCTGGACACTTTTATGATGGAGAGTAGCTAGGGTAGAATTTTTATTCAGTTAATATGGTATTTCTTATAAACATGTCCATTGGTATTTGATCTTTGTGCCTCACTCATATATATCATTTGATTAATTTATTGTCACCATTATATTATTATTATTATAAGTATAGAAAAAACTCATGTGCCAAATGCATACCAGGTGATGTTACACCTTTTATAATATTATGAAATAAAAGTAAAAAAATATGAAAATGATAATCTTTACAATAATTTAAATAGATGTTAAAAAAAAGAAATAAAAAAGTAAAATTAATCTCAAAGAGATCAATTATGAAAAAAAAAATACTAGTAAAATTCTTGCTCTCAAGAGCCAGTAGAAGTGTTGAAACAAATGGGAGCCATCAGGGCTAAATTGTAATAAGTGACCTTTTTTTTAAAGATAAAAAAATTATACACCTGAGGTCCGGAAGAACAGCAGATTGATGATTCAGCTAAACAAAACTACTTTTAGTGAAGTTTGATAAAGAAATGTTTTTTGTTGCCATAGAGAAAATTGATCCCATCTGACTGCACATGACCAAAAGTGTCCAGCACAAGTTTGGCTGAATTTGTGCTGGACACTTTTATGATGGAGAGTAGCTTGGGTGGAATTTTTCTTCAATTCCTTCATCTTGTATTTCTCATAAACATGTCTACTGGTATTTGATCAGTCTGTATCATTCATATTTATCATCCAATTAATATTTTATCACCATTATATTATTAATTTTATTAGTGTAGCAAAAACCTGTGTGCCAAATGCATACCAGGTGAAGTTTTACCTTCAATAATTTTTTAAAATAGACGTAAATAAATATGGAAATTATTATTTTTACAAAAATTAAATAGAGATTTAAAAGTAAAAAGAGGAATAAAAGAGTAAAATAAAAGTTAAAGAGTTCAAATATGAAAAAATTACTAGTAAAGCTCCTGCTATCAAGAGCAAGTAGAGGTGTTAAAGAAAATGGGAGCCATCAGGGCTAAATTGTAATAAGTGACCTTTTCTTTAAAGATATAAAATTATACACCTGATATTTGGCAGAACAGCAGGTGGATGATTCAGCTAAACTAAACTACTTCTAGTGAAATTTGATAAAAATTTTTTTTTGTTTCCATACTACTTTTAGTGAAGTTTGATAAAAAAATCTTTTTTAGTTGCCATAGAGAGAATTGATCCCATCTGACTGCACATGACCAAAAGTGCCCAGCACAAGTTTGGCCAAACTTGTGCTGGAGACTTCTATGATGGAGAGTAGCTGAGGTAGAATCTTTCTTCAGTTCATCTGGTATTTCTTACAAACATGTCTACTGGTATTTTATCTTTGTGCCTCACTCATATATATTTTTTGATCAATTTTTTGTCTTAACTATATTATTAATTTTTTAAGTATAGCAAAAAATTGTGTGCCAAATGCATACTGAGTGAAACTACACCTTTTATAATATTATAAAATAAATGTTTAAAAATATTAAAATAATTTATTTTCAAAATTATTAATTGATATCTAAAAGTAATATGAGGAATAAAAAATTAAGTTAAAGGGATCAAAGATGAAAAAAGAAATCCAAGTATTATTCCTAATATCAAAGGCCAGTAGAGATGTTGAAGAAAATGAGAGCCATAAGGGATAAATTGTACTAAATTGACAGTTTTTTAAAAATAAAAAATTGTGTACCTGTACTTTGGATGAACTCTAGGTGGAAAATTCAGCTATTTCAAACTACATCTAGAGAAGTTTCTTATCTAAAATTTTTTTTCATTTCCATAGAGAGAATTGATCCCATCTGACTGCACCTAACCGAAAGTGTCCAGAACAAGTTCAGCCGAACTTGTGCTGGACACTTTTATGATGGAGAATAGCTAGGTTGCAGGTCTTCTTCAGTGCAACAGTTATTTTTTTAAAACATGTCAACTGGTATTTTACTTTTCTGTGTTATTCATATTTTATTATCTGATTAATTTTATGTCATTAGAATATTATTAATATTATTAGTATAGAAAAAAATTGTGCGCCAAATGCATGCCATGTTATATTACACCTTTTATAATATTATTAAAAAGTGTTAAAAAAATATGAAAATGATTTTTTTTCCAAATTTATAAATTAATATCCAAATGTAACATGAGTGATAAAAAAGTAAAGTAAAAGAGATCAAATATGAAAAAGAAAAATTCAAGGAAAATTCCTGCCTTCAAGAGCCAGTAGAGTTGTTGAAACAAACGGGTGCCATCAGGGCTAAATTTAATAAAATTTAATTTTTTTTAAAGATAAAAAATTTTTCACCTGAGGTTTGGAAAAACTCAAGGTGGATAATTCAGCCCTACCAAACTACTTCTAATGTAATTATTTAGCATTTTTTTAATTTAATCTCCACAGAGAGAATTGATCCCATCTGACTGCACCTGAACAAAAGTGTCCAGCACAAGTTTGGCTGAACTTGTGCTGGACACTTTTATGATGGAGAGTAGCTAGGTTGGAAGGGTTGCTCAGTACATCAGTTCTTTGTTTTTCACATTTCTATTGGTTTTTTAACTTTTTTTTATCATTCATATTTATCTTATAATTAATTTTTTGTCACCATATATATTATTAATGTTTCTAGTATAGCAAAAACCTGCATGCCAAATGCAAAATTGGTGATGTTACACCTTTAATAATATTATTATATAAAGTTAAAAAAATATGAATATGTTTAGTTTTTAAAAAAATGATTTGATATTTAAAATTAAAAAGAGTAATAGAAAAGTAAAATGAAAATAAATGGGATCAAATACGAAATAAAAAATACAAGTAAAATTTTACTATCAAGAACCAGAAGTGGTGTTGGGACAGTTGGGGACCCCTAGGTCAAGACTTGGTCTAAACTTACTTTTCTGTATAGCTAACAAATTTTGAGCTGAGGTTTGGACAGACTTCCAGGGGACAATTTTACAATATTAACCATTCTTTACTTCAATTATTGAGTGAAATATCATTTTCATTTCCATAGAGAGAATTTATCTCATATGACTTCATGCAACCAAAAGTGTCCAGCACAAGTTCAGCCAAACTTGCGCTGGACACTTTTATAATTGAGAGTAGGCATACAGAAAATTTTCTTAAACTCAAAAGTGATTTCTTATAAACATTTCCACTGGTATTTGATCTTTCTGTGTCATATAAATTTACCATTTGATTAATTTTTTGTCATCATTATATTATTAATGTTATTACTATAGTAATAACTTGTGTGAAAAATGCATACTAGGTGGTGTTCCACCTTTAATCATATATTATTAAATAAAGGTATAAGAGTATGAAAATTATTTATTTTAAAAATTAAAAGTTGATATCCAAGGCAATATGAGCAATAAAAAAGAAAAAGAAAAGTGATAAAATAAGAAAAAAAAATCTAAGGAAAATTTCCACTATCAATAACAAGTAAAGGTGTTAGATCAAATGTGCACCACCAGGGCTAAACTTGGACTAAATTTTCTTTTTTGTTAAATCAAAGAGAGTGTCCTGATGAGTTTTGAAAAATCATCAGGAGGATATTCTGGCAATATCAAACTACTTATTGCGCAATGATTGAGAAAAATATCATTTTCATTTCCATAGAGTAAATTTATCCCATCTGACTGCATGCAACCAAAAGTGTCCAGAACAAGTTTGGCTGAACTTATGCTGGACACTTTTATGATGGTGAGTATCTAGGGTTCAGGTCTTCTTCAGTTCATCAGGTATTCCTTATAAACAAATCCACTTGTATATGATCTTTCTGTGTCATTCATATTTATCATTTGATTCATTTTTTTTTCACCATTATACTATAAATGTTATTAGTATTGAAAAAAATTATAAGCCAAATGCATACTGGGAGATGCTACATCTTTAATAATCTTATTAAAAAAATTAAAAAAAATATGAAAAGTATTAGTTTTACAATAAATAAATTGATATTTTATAGAAAAAAGAGGAATAAAAAAGTAAAATAAAAGTGATTAAATATGAAATTAAACATTCAAATAAAATTTCTGCCATCAAAGATAATTTGAGTTTTCAGACCAAATTTGCACCACCAGTTCTAGATTTGGAATATATTTTCATTTTTTTTAAATTAATAAAAGTGTACACCTGAGGTTTTCCAAAAAATCAGGAGGATAGTATAGCAGTATAAAACTACTTTTTGTGCAATGATTAAGCAAAAATTCATTTTAACTTCCATTGAGTAAATTTATCCCATCTGACTGCATGCAACCAAAAGTGTCCAACACAAGCTCAGCTGAACTTGTGCTGGACACTTTTATGATGGAGAGTAGCTAGGGTGCAAGTCTTCTTCAGTTAATCTTATACTCATTTTAAAAATGTCTATGGGTATTTGATCTTTCTGTGTCATCCATATTTGTTATTTGATTATTTTTAAGTCACCATTATATTATTAATGTTTTTAGTATAGAAAAAACATGTGTACTGAATGTACACTGTGTGATTTTACAAATTTAATAATATTATATAATAAATGTAAAGAAATGTGAAAGTTATCAGTTTTACCTAAATAAAATTGATATTTAAAAGCTAAAGGATAAATAAAAGGGTAAAATAAAAATTAAAGAGATCAAACATGAAATAAAGATATTAAGTATAATTTCTGCTATCATGAGCCAGTAGAGGCTTCAGAAAAAATGGGCACAATCATAGATTAACATGGATCAAATTTACTTTTTACCAAAGTAAAAAATTGTCTACCTTAGGTTTGAACAAACTTCCGGGGGAAAGTTTGTCCATATAAAACTACTTTCAGTGCAATGATGGAGTGATCATTCAGTCTCATTTCCATAAAAAGAATTGATTGCATCTGACGGCATGCAACCAAAAGTGTCCAGCACAAGTTTGGCCAAACTTGTGCTGCACACTTTTATCATGGAGAGTAGCCAGGGTGCAAGTCATTTTAAATCATCTGGAATTTCTTATAAACATGTCCCTTGTTATTAAATATTTGTGCCTCACTCATATTTATCAATTGATTAATTTTTTGTCACCATTATATTATTAATATTATCAGTATAGCAAAAACCTGTGTGCCAAATGAATACTGGGTGATGTAACACCTTTTATAATATTATTAAATAAAGGTAAAAAAATATGAAAATTATTTATTTTACAAAAAATAAACTTCTATCCAAAAGCAATATGAGAGGAATAAAGTAAAATAAAAGAAATCAAAGATGAAAATTAAAATCCAAGTTAAATTCCTGCCATAAACAGAAAAAGGAGATGTTGAATCAAATTAGCACAATCAGGGCTAAACTTGCACTCAATTTTCTTTTATTTAAAAATAAAAAAAAATCCACTTGAGATTTACCAAAACTTCAGCATGAAAATTTTTCCATATCAAACTACTTCTAGTGTAATTTTTTATCAAAAATTTATCTTCATTTCCATAGAGAGAATTGCTCCCATCTGACTGCACCTGACCATAAGTGTCCAGCACAAGGCCGGCCAAACTTGTGCTGGACACTTTTATGATGGAGAGTAGCTTAGGTAGAATTTTTCTTCAGTTCATCTAGTATCTCTTATAGCCATGTCTACTGGTATTTTATCTTTTTTCCTCACTCATAAATATCATTTGATTAATTTTCGGTCACCATTATATTATTAATTTTATAAGTATAGAAAAAACTCATGTGCCAAATGCATACCAGGTGATGTTATGCCATTTATAATATTATTAAATAAATGAATAAAAATATGAAAATAGTTTATTTTAAAAATTATTAATTGATACCCAAAAACAATATTAGGAATAAAAAATTAAGTTAAAGGGATCAAACATGAAAAAAGAAATCCAAGTAATATTCCTACTATCAAAGGCCAGTAGAGGTGTTGAAGCAAATGAGAGCCATCAGGGATAAATTGTACTTAATTGACTTTTTTTAAAGATAAAAAATTGTGCACCTGTGGTTTGGATGAACTATAGGTAGAAAATTTGACTATGTAAAACTACTTCTAGTAAAGTTTTTTATCAAATAACTTTTTTCATTGCCATAAAGAGAATTGATCTCATATGACTGCACCTAACCAAAAGTTTCCAGCACAAGTTTGGCTGAACTTGTGCTGGACAATTTTTTGATGGTGAGTATCTAGGGTGCAGCTCTTCTTCAGTGCAACTGGTATTTTTTTAAAACATATCCACTGGTATTTGATCTTTCTGTTTTATTAATATTTTATCATTTGATAAATTTTTTGTCACCAGTATATTATTATTTTTATTAGTATAGCAAAAAAACATGTGTCAAATGCTTACAGGGTGATGTTGAACATTTAATAATTTTATTAAATACAGGTAAAAATTTATGAAAATGATTTATTTTACTTAAAATTAGTTGATATATAAAAGAAAAAAAGGGATAAAAAGAAATAGGTTGAATAAAAGGGATAAAAAGAAATAGGTTGAATAAAAGGGATTTTATATGAAATTAAAAATTCAAGCTAAATGCCTACTTTCAAGGCTCAGAAGAGGTGTTGGATAAAATGGGCATCATCAGGAATAAAATTTTACTTAATTTGATTTTTTGAAAAACTAAATGAAGTTTTCAACTGATTTTTTTACATTATTTAGTTGGACACTTTGTCTATATCAAATTACTTCTAGTACCATGATTGACAAAATTAAATCCTCATTTCCATATGCAGAATTGATCCCATATGGCTGGACCAGGCCAAAGGTGTCAACCACAAGTTTGAGAATTCTTCAGGTGGACACTTTTATGATGGACAGTAGTAGGGTGCAAGTCTTCTTTAGTTAATCTAGTATTCCTCATAAACATTTACAACTTATTTTTGGCAAAAAATCAGGTGGAAAGTTTGTCCATATCAAATTACTTCTAATGCCATGATTGACTAAAAATAGATTCTCATTTCCATATAGAGAGTTGATCCCATATGACTGGATCTGGCAAAAGTGTCACCACAATTTTTGATAAACTTAAGTTTGAAAATTTTATGATGGAAAGTAATTGCAAGTCTTCTTCATTTCATCAAGTAATCCTCATAAAAATTTCCACCTGTATTTTGGCCAAACTTCAGGTGGACACTTTGGCCACATTAAATTAATTCTAGTTCCATGTTGATAAAAAACTCATACTTATTGCCATATATAGATATTAAACCCATCAGAATGTGCCTTTCCAAAGGTTTCTACCTGATTTATGGCTAAACCTCAGTTGGACACTTTTATGATGCAGAGTAGCTAGGGCAAAAGTATTCTTCAGTTAATTTGGTATTCATAATAAATTTATCCTCCTGAAGTTTAGCCTAACTTCAGGTGGACAATTTTGGAAAGCACCAGTTAGTCACTATCAGTCAAAAAAGTGTTCACCAAAATTTTGGCTAAACTTGTGGTGCACCCCTTTGATCAGCCACAGTCAGATGAGATCAACTCTTTAGATGAAAATGAGGATGATTTTTTGGTCAATAATGGAAATAGAAGTAGTTTTATGTGGCCAAATTACCCCCTGAAGATCAGGAAAACCTCACAAAGACACTTTTTAGCAGGGAGTAACTGAGAAAAATCCATTTATCAGAAGGAAAATCTTTTATTGGATAGATGCCAAGGTTTCATACTTCTGTATTATGGTCAGTATTAATTTTGAAAGTGTCTGTCCAAGCAATTTCATTGCCCATCATGAAATATTTTGTTTTAAATGTTTCAAACTGCGTGATACAGTCTTAAGGTGTTACATAGTATAACTAAGTTCTATTAAGTGCCCTCCTATGATGCCTAAATTTATAATTTAATATCTTACATAATAATTTTTTTTATATAAATTCATCAATATTTTATTTTATTATCAAATATAATAGAGCAATTATCCTGAATTATTATATATGCATAAGCTTAGGCTAGATCAATTTGTGCTAAATTTTTGCTCAAAAGGGGACCAAAATCAAGTTCTGGAGCATCAACTTGTGCATAATTTGTTAAAAGTTGATATTCTGTCTATAATCAATCTGAGAATAAATGTAAATCTAACTCTAATTTACTTATGTTTATAAAGTATTCATAAACCTGGAATAATTAAGGGACACTCTAAGTTTCAAGAGAGGGGATTGCTAGCAATTCACCCCTAGATTTTCCGTGTTGATTTTTGTTCAAGAACTGAATTAAATAGGTAAAAGTGGTACTTTTTCATAATTCTATCAGTTTCAAATTGAAAAAACTATTATATGATATTGATTTTTTAAAAAAGACACTATAGGTACTTTAGATTATACCAATGTAGAAAAGCATCCATAAAGGCAATCATATTTTGATTAAAAATAATATTATTCCATGTTTTAAATGAAAAGAAAAAATATTTCAATTCTATGGTGTTGAAAAAAAAATTAAATGAAACATTGCAGGTACTCTTTTTTAGTAATTAGAATTAAAGTTTTGATAAGAGTAATTCACAACTGAATACTTACACACAATTGTAAAATTAAATATATGGATTCAAGATTTATCAATGATTGATTGGAATTATGATATTTATGCTGATTTTTTGATCTTATATGATGTTTCTATTCAATTTCTAAGTGTATGAAAAACAATCCCTTTGATATTTTATATAAAAAGAAGAATTTAAAGATTTTCTTGAAATTGGCCTTATCATAAAGCAATACTTGAATTAGTATATTGTTTTAAAAATTAATTTAAATAGAAAAATTTCAAATCTTCATAACAGATTTAAAACAAAACATAAATATTAAAATTTGACTTTTTATAAAAATATATATTGATTTAAAAGATATTTACTTATTTTTTTTTACAAGATGACCAATTTTATCCTGTGAGGCTTCCCTTCACTTACAAGTATAAGTCTAAAAAAATAATATGACACCACACAATATGGGGGGCGGACTTGCTAGCAAGTCCGCAACCTTGGACCCAAACTCACCATAGATTGAACACACATTGAGCTATTGATAAAGGAACCATACAATCAGGGATGAACACCACTCAGCAGAACAGTTTTAGGTGGGTGTTCAAGTAGAGTTCAGTATGGGTTCAGTCTGAGTTCAGTCTGAGTTCCATCTGAGTTCCATCTGAGTTCCATCTGAGTTCAGGTTGAGGACTTGCTAGCAAGTCCACCCCCTATATTGCGTAGTGTGATGATCTGAATACTCTAGATAATGTGTACCTAAGGCAAAAATAATGATTTTGAAGTACTACAAATCTAAGCAGAAGAGCTGATATCTTTTTTATATAATATAGTTGTATAAAATGAATTTTTAGGTAGTTTCTTAATCTGTTATATAAAAAGAATTAATATCATAATAATATATAATCAACTTAAAAATATTTTTATAATAATATTTTCTAAAAATTCTTCTTAATTTGTACTAATTTTCAGAACTTCAAAGTATTTAATAAAAGTATTTTGATATAAAAATGTAATTATTTTTATATTTTAAAATATTTAATAAAACTTCTAAAAAAGTATAAACTTTTTCATGGCTTAAATCATCTTGAACCACCCTTGGAAACAAAATTGCATTGAGAGTTCAATCTAAGTTCCACCGAAAGCATGATAAATAATTTTTTTGAAAATGTATATATTCATTGAAATGGAAAAAAATTAGTAAAAGAAAGGACTCAGAAAGTTTTTTCTGTTACTGAATATATTATCATAAATATATTGAGGTAGATAAATTATTGAAATTTTTTCAAATTTGCAGTTATTACAGTCAATTATCCAGTTATATATAGCAATCACAAAACAAGAAATCAATCTAAATGGTTATATATGTAGATAAATATTTTTTTCAACATTTACTTGAATTATTAAATTTAGTTCAAAGCTATTTTTAATCTAGCCAAAATATTTTACTATTACATTTAAAAATAAATACAATAAACTCACAAAATACATAAGTTCAGTAGTTTAAAATTTCTTTAAATGTTTTGTTCTATTTTCAACTTTTTGCTACAATTTTTCTATTATATTATTTACTTATATCATGTATAGTTATCAGAAGCGTTCTGTGAATTCTTGTGTAAAAAAGCAAAATAGTATTTCATTACCAATTATTTTACTATCTTAATTTCTTACTCTTAAAGTGCATTGTAAATCAAAAATATAAAATAAAGACATATAAACTATAGGTTTAAATTCAAAAATATCAATAAAAAATAACTATCAATCATTTTCCATATTGGCAGAATAGAGCTGTAGATTGAGAGGGTTGACTCTTTTGTTTGCCCAAAGAACAAAGTTCACTCTCCATTTTTCACTACCTCAATTGAAAACCTCTCAATCTCTCCACACAACTTTTCTGCCTTTTCATTTCTGTTAATTCTATTACCCCTCCCCACCCTTTTATTGCCCTCCTGATACATTTGTTACACCCTTTAAGCTTCAAAATCTAAGTTTAAGCCCTCCTCACCACTCCCCTCCACTCTATTTTCACTTTTAACACAACTCCACCCCTTTTGCAACCTCTTGCTCACCTCCCATTCCCATCACTCACCCCAATCACCTCCATTAACCCTCACCAGCCTTTCTCTCACATTATAAAACTATTAATCACCTCCCCTAGCCCTTTCCAGCGCTTCACTCACCTCCCCCAGCCTCCCCCAGTCCCCTACTTTGGCTGGAGATGTGAGCAAGGTGCTGTAAAGACTTAGGAGGGCTGGGAGAAGTGAGTGAGAGGCTTTTATCACCCCCCCAGACTTTTAAAGCCCCTCTCTCACCCCCCCAGCCTCCCCAGTCCCTTAATTTGGCTGGAGATGTGAGTGAGGTGCTGTAAAGACTAAGCAGGGCTGGGAGTAGTAGTTGAGAGGCTTATATCACCTCTCCTAGCCCTTTAAAGACCCTCGCTCACCTTTTCCAGCCTTCCTGAAGTGGATTAGGGGCTTTTATAATCTCTCCCAGCCCTGTAAAGCCCCTCTCTCACCTTCCCCAGCCTTCCCCAGTCCCTTGATTTTTCTGGGTGAGGTAAGCAATGAGATGGGAGAGGTGAAAAAAATTCTGGAAAGGCATGCAAGGGCTTGGGAAGTAGCCAACTTTTGATAAAATTGAGAATAATTAATATGTATAAATTAGAAATAACAAGGAATAAAATATTGAGGAATTATAAACCATTCCAAGTTGTAAATAATGTAATTAAATACATATTTGAGAGTTTGAGTTGCTTGTGTTTACCAAAAAAATGTGGTTAAGTGTTGAAAAATGAAGATATTTTTAGGTAAGAAACATGAAAAAAGAAAAAAAATACAAAGTAAAATAAAAATTAATAATAACAGTGGGCTGCAAAAGGTGAGTGAGGTTCTGGCGGAGGTGTGAGAAATAAAGAGAAGAGAAGGGAGAGGGGTGGAAGGAGAGGAGAGTTTTTTTCTCACCGTGAAGGGAAGGGATAGAATAGAAAGGGTAAGTAGCTGGCAAGGTTAGAAACAAGATAAGGGGGGTAGGATAGGAAGGCAGATTGAAGATAAGGGAGAATTAGGGGAGGGAGGTATCAGATGGAAGTACCAGATGGAATTCTACCAGGATTTATTTCAGGAAGTAAAAAAAGCACTAGACATCTAGTGCACACTTTTTTCATGCCATGAATATTTTTTGAACTATTAATCAACTGTGGTTCAATGAAGGTTCAAATCAGTTTACAGGTGTTTTCAAAGAAAATTCAATATTTCTTCATGATTGTTTCATCACCACCTCAATGTGTGCTGAAAAAGATATGAATTAGGGTTCAAGGTTGAAAACTTACTAGCAATTCTGCCCCCCATATTGCATGGTGGAGAAGAAAGTGTAGACAATCCTATAGTGCTAGCTATAGGCCTTGACCAAGGAAGTTGGAGTAAAACCAGAAGAAAAAACCCTGTCCCTTTAGAAAAAAAGAGTGAGATTTACCTGTTACAGTAAATTGGTTCCTGTTACCACAAAACCCTTTTCCAAACACACTTGACTGCTTGATCAGTCAAAAAAGTAGTCTCCAGACAGACTACCACACAAAAGAACTGAAATGTAGACCAATTTCCACACCAGAGAAAGCAATGATACTTGATGTAGGTTGCAAATCCACACCAGAGACAGCAATAATACTTGATATAGCTTGCAAGACTATAACAGAGAAAACAGTTGCTAAGTAGAGCTAAATGAAGAACTTACATGCAACAAACACAGCCAAATTGTTGCCAAAAACAGTGAAAACTGAGTGAGGAACAATGATATCACCGCCAGATGGTTGAAAGATAATTAAGGTTGCCCCAAAAACTGTCTCCATCACTATATACACACAGACTACTAATCAAGAGACCATGCAAACCTGCAAATCCGGCGTTCCTGACCACCAAATTACATTAAACCTCCCCAGAAGCGCTTCTAGCCCTCTAGCATTAAGGCGGGCAGTCCCCCCGGTGCTGGGAAGCCCGCCTGAAGCGGCCTGACCACCCTGAAGCCAGAAAACCACCAAAAACACCCAAACTACTCAGAAAATTCACCTACGACTACTAAAACCCTTAAAACACATAATTACACTACCACAACATTGTGACATGAAATATAGAGAAAATTACACTCTTTCCAATGGTACTAAGCACTTAACCCTAAGACTTAAGGTTATCCCATAAAACACAAAAAACAAAATTCAACAGCAATCTTTTCAAGATGAAAAGTGAGAATTTATCCCCCAAATACTTATGCTATGAAAAATGTCCACAAGACATAAAATATAGAGAAAAACCAGGGCTATCCAATAGTAGCCTCCAGATCCCTGTAGTCCCAATATTTTCTGCATAATTCCAGAAAAATACCTAATTATTTAAACACCGCCATTTAAAGCATACCAAAATACCACCAAATAAACCAACAAAGGGCTCCACCAATGTTGGAAGACCACAACAGTTGACCTTTATGAGGCAAAATAAAAGGTTTTTGAAATGTCTCAAGAAAATAAATAATAGATTTATTGAATAACAGTTCAAAAGATTGGGTGGCGAAAAGAACAAAATGTCATTGATTCTTTTGTAGTGTATGGATTTATCCTGGTAACATGTGTGGGTTATAAAAGAATAACATGTATGAAATCAAAGATGATATTTTTAGTGGTAACAGTGTAGAAAGTTCTAAATTACTAAGCAGTAGACACAATTCGAGATGGGTTGGTTCTTCTTTTCAATTTCTAAAAAGAAGCACCTGCCACTCTTATTTTAAAGACAGCGCAATAATGTGTAACACTTATATCTGAATAGATAGTTTATGAGTTTAGAGATAAGTTAAAAGATAAGAAAAAACAAATATTACTATCTAGATATTTCTATTCTTATCAAGTGCTAGTATCCACACACCACACAATATTTGGGGGGGACTTGCTAGAAAGTCCTCAACTTGAAGTCTAATGGGACTCAGATGGAAATTATACTGAACTCACACTGGACTCATACTGAAATATTAATGAGCTTTACTTTGAACTCATCTTGAGCTCTTTATAAAGTATGGATGATTCTTTACTGAAAGGATAGTGAGATTTGAATGAAAAATCAATTTGAAGATGGTAAGGAGAACTTAATATTCTGATTAATTCATAGTATTTTTAATGAAACATAATTCAATGTTATTTTTGAGTTGAAAATGATGAAAACAAGATTAAGAATTATATTATTCATTTCAAAAATATCACTTTTAAACTGTTTAATTAATTAATTTTTTTTTGAAAACATATAAAATTCATACAGTGACTCTTTTTATTGGAAATTCCTGTTAACTCAGAACTTGAAACTTTAATTTTTAATTTTTAACTGTATAAACTGATGATATCTTTGATTTATATTAATAAGTTTTAATTATTCAAGTTGTTTGTTTGAAGTTCCAATGAGTTATCTAAAAAAACCCATTGAACCATAAAAAATCTTAAATTTTATATCCTAGAATACATTTGAAAACACACATAACTAAAGAAATCAAATATAAGAATTTTTTCTTTTCTAATTTATGACTCAATGAATGAATCTCAAACCAATTTTATAATAAATATTAATTGAGACATCATTTAATTATATTTCTTAATGGAAGTCTAATTCTTATGATAGTAGAGTTTCTGTCAAGGGGTCCTTTTGGTCTAGAAGTTTTATTCGAGGTTATACAAGGATTTTTAGGGTTTTAATGGACTCTCAAAGGTAAGGTACATATTTCTTAATCAATTCGATTGTCTTACTCAAATAATATAAGGTAGTGTTAAATATTAATATATTTTATAGATTAGAAATACGTTAATGTAAATACTAATATTATAAAGTATAGAAATAATAATTGATTTGTTGTAAATGTAATAAGTAAGTAAGTAAGGAATGTTCTAAAAAGCACAAAAGTGAGGGCCTTTTATAGGTAAAACATGAGGGAATAAAAGACACAGAATTTACACCAACTACTGTAAGAATGTGAGAAAGAAGATGACTAAAAGGAGTATATATATGACATAAGAAAAAAAATCATTTGGTACGTCAACAAGGGCATCAATTTTATTTGTAATAAAGTATGAGTTCCTTGGACTGTCACAATTAATTACATCATAATTAAATTAATTATATTAATTTTACAGAATTTCAGATCTCTCAGTGAAGTAATATAATAATCTTAAGGTTTTTTTATTATAATTTTATTATTAATTTTTATTCCCAATCACTATACTATTGGCACGGTGTTAGGGAGTAAAATGTATGGGACATTTACTTACATTAATTATTTATACTACTTAATATACTTAAATAGTTAGTTGTAGGTAATACATAAGTAAATAATTAATTAATTGTTAGTAAGAAAAAGGGCATGGCTTCATCTCAGTAAAATAATTACTTATTTTACCGGGTAAGTCTAATAGCCTGGCTGACACTTCCTCACTCTAAAAAAAACAATAAAAAAATGCTATGATTTTTTTTTATACTTTTTTAGTAGAGTAGGAAGATTAGATATCTCCTTCTAAGGTATCCAAGAATCATCTTCAGATGATTTATTCTTGAATCTCAATAAGTATTCTGTACCTTTTTCAGCAGTGACTATTCTGTCATTTAGAATTTTTTCAATTTCTGCTGTTTCAGTGATTTCATTTGGGGTTTTCTTTGGTCTTCCCCTCCTCTTTGGAAATAAATCACTATTTGATGTGTAAGGTTTCAGAAAAGATATTGGAAAAACAGGATGTTTTCTGTCATATGGAGAATACAAAATAACCTCAACTGCATTATCTCCAATCATTCTTCTGACAACAAATGGACCAACAAATGGATCTTTCAATTTGTTATTACCTTGTAAATTGAAGTGGACTGTAGAAATCAACAATTCATCACCCTTTTTAAAAGTTTATTCTTTATGGGATTTGTCCCATCTCTTCATCTCATATTCAAATGATTTTTTAATACATTGTTGAGCATGATTTCTGCACAGTTGTTGCATTTGAAGAAAAGACTTTACACCAGGATGTATATCCAATTTAGGTATTTTGTTATTGAGAATTTGGGCAGGAGTATTTAGAACATATCCAAGCCAGACCTCAAAAGGCTTTCTTTGAGTAACAGAATGAACAGTGCTATTATAATCAAACTCCAACCCAAGAAGTAAAGTAACTAAATCATGAGTGAATCTGTCATTATCTTTATACTCAAGGCCAAAGGCACAATACCTTCTTATCATGTCATCTAAAGTCTGAATCATTCTTTCAGCTAAGCCACCAGTCTGTGGATGATGGGCAGTGGAAAGTTTCAGATCACAACCACAAAAATCCATCAGAGACATCCAAAATTCAGAAGTAAATTTAGGGTCTCTGTCAGAGATTATGGCTTTAGGAAAACCAACAGTATTAAACATATGAGACCACCATAAGAAAGCTAATTCTTTAGTTGAAACATCCTTGTGATTAGGGATAAATTTACACATTTTAGTGAATCTGTCCACAATAACCCAACAAGATTTATAACTGTCTTTCCCAGAAATAGGTAATCCTGTTACAAAATCCATGTTCATTATCTGCCATGGTGCATCAGGAGGTTTAATTTGTTGCATTAATCCAGCTCTTTTAACAGTCAATCTTTTTGATTTTTGGCAAGAATCACAAGATTCAACATATAATTTTGTGTCTTCAGACATATTAACCCACCAAGCAGTGTTCTTAACTCTGATCATTGTTTTCTCAAGATCAAAATGTCAGGCTAATATGACATCATAACAAATTTTCAAGATGATTTCTCTCATAGAAGGAGGAATAACAATAACATTACTCAACTTCCTCCTATAATATAGATATCGTTCATCTATAGAAAATTTACCTTTTTCCAAAGCCTTCTGGTACTTTGGTGGAAGGGTTTTAATTAATGCTTGTGTTGAAGCATTCTTTGGATCATTTAATATGGTGCATAAATTTTTTAAGTCAGTGTCCTTATCATATGAATCCAGAATAAGCTGTAATAGCTCTTCCTCCATATCAACCACATATAACCCATGTATATGAATAATTTCATTCTCAGGATCATAAGAAGGATTAGAGTCATCATTTGGTAAAGGTAACCTTGATAACATATCCACATTTGAGTGAACAATACCAGCCCTATGAATTATTGTCATTCTTCTTCTGTATTCTTGAACAGCCAACTGCCATCTGAGCATATGTCTGTCAGATGTTTTCAAGTTTAAAAGGGATTTAAATGCACTGCAGTCAGTGAAAAATTCAAATTTCTAGTCATCTGGGTAATAATGTAGCTTCTCTAGAGCCCATACTACAGCTAAAAATTCCAATTGAGTAGCAACATATTTCAATTCACTATTTCTCAAGGTTCTTGAAATATAACAAATTACTACTTCTGAAACTTTATCATTTATCACTTGTTTTGATGGAGGGAAGCACCAAGACCAATGAAACTGGAATCAGTGTACAAAACAAATGGTTGATTAAAGTCAGGTAAAGCAAGAATTGGTGCTGACATCAAACAGTGTTTCATAGTGTCAAAGGCTCTTTGTCTCTCACTATTCCAGACAAAAGCAACATCCTTTCTAGTTAATTGGGTAAGGGGTAAAGCTATGACTTGGTAATTTTTAATATACTGTCTATAGTATCCATACATTCCCAAAAAACTCTGGAGCTCCCTAACTGTAGTAGGAGCCTTCACCTGTTGTATGGCTTCCACTTTGTTTTGGTCAACACATATCTGTAAGCCTGAAACAACATGACCAAGAACTTTTAAAGAATGAAAAACCAAATTTACATTTCTTCAAAGCAAGTGTCATATTTATTTCATCCATTTTCTGAAACACTTTACACAGGTGGTTAAGATGGTCCTCAAATGTTTTTGAGAATATAATGATATCATCAATATAAACCATCAGCCATCCTTCAATTATCTCTTGATGGAATGTGTTATCCATGACTTTTTGGAAAACTGAAGGGGCATTTTTAGGGCCAAAAGGCATCCTAATATACTTATAAATACCCATATGAGTAACAATCATCAGAAAATTCTGAGAATTTTTCTCAACAGGTACCTGGTTATATCCCTTGTTACCATCCAAACAGCTGATATATTTAGCACCCTGTAAAGTAGCATGTATAGAGCTAATTCTAGGTAAAGGGTAGATATCATCAATAGTATAAGAATTTAGTGCTCTATAATCACCACATAACCTGGATTTATCTTTCTCATAAGAAATTAGGACAGGTGAGATAACACAATATTTAGGTGTTTCAACTTCCTTTTCAATAATATTCATTTTCAAAAGGGTAGAGATATTGTCTTCAATATCTTTTCTCTTTGTGGGGGAAGCAGGATAAGGCTTCTTTTTTAAACTAGGTGGTATATCAGTTAATGGACAAGACAATGAAAGTTTCATTTCCTCTTTAACTAATCCCAGTTCATGTGACCCATGAGCAAAGGCCATAGGAAAAGACTTTATCAAGTTAATGATGGAATATTTATCCTCACCAGAAAAATGTTCTCAAAAAGAGGCATTTTCAATTTCAGACATAAGGGCATGCGTTTCTTTTGTAGATCTTCCTTTATATTGAACCACAGAATTACATGTTTTCAATTCTGGTTTTAATAATCTTTTTGGGGAGGAAATCTTGAATTTTCTCTTCCAATTCATCCCCATTGTGAAACATTGGTTTGAAGGATCCAATTTTATGCCATACTTGGTTAAAATAACATTCCCTACAATAAACCACTTGCTTAAGTTATCATTTTTCATGACAACAAAATCACAAATAGCTCTTACAAAACCATGGTTATATTTAAAAAACACTGTGGCTTTGTATTTACCAATGGGGACAAAACAGAGACATACCCTCTCCAATTTTCAGAAGTGATAGGCATCAGTTTTGATTTATAGTCTTGATCTACTAAAGCAAGTGCTCTTTCAGATACTACACTTCCTCCAGCTCTAGAATCCAGAACAACTTCAATGCTGGTTCCAATGATCAAGACTGGTGCCTTGAGAGGAGCATTAACAATTGAGCTATCCTCAATGTTCTTTATAATCTCAGCATCTTCAACTTTAGATAAAGCATTATTATAAATATCAATAGTATTTAAATAATGGATATCCTCTTCCAGCATCAAGATTTCTTGTTAAGATTCATATGAAATGTTGCTGGCACATTCACTTGAAGTATCATTCAGTGCTACTGTGTCATCGGCATGCTCCTCTGTTTGTTCTACAAGATTCATCTTCTTGTCACAAACATGGCCCTTCTGCCAAGGTTTGTTGCACTTGAAGCAAGTGTTTGTTGCAAAATTTTTTAGGTGCAACAGGGGCAGAAGGCTTCCCAACCCTTTCCAGAGGTTTCTGTTAAAAAGATGAGGGTTTCTCCCAAGTGGTTCTAGGAATGTATCTTCTGGCATCATACTTGTTGTTTAGAAGAATCTCATTACAAGTATTGATGAAAGAAGAAGGTTCTCTGGTGAGCTCAGTCCTAGCCACTATCAAGTCTCTTAAAGACATTGGCAATTTATAAAGGATCCTGTCCTTCCATAACTCAAACTCCATTTTTGGGTCAATAGCTCTTAAGATTTTTACAAGCTTCATTAAGAACTCAATAGGTTTATCAGTAGAAGAACTATATTTAGTTTCATCATACTGCCTTTGTTGAGCCATTATAAACTTGGAGCCCCCAAATTGTGCTTTAATTAATTTTTTCCAATCTTTCCATGAGTAATCATATCCATCTAATAGGACAGATTCATACCACATAAGGGCTACATTGGTAAATAAAGAAATTAACTTAGACACAATTTCCTCATATGGGAGTTTGTAAGAGCTTTTCAAGTTATCAATTCTGAAAATAAATTGTTGCCAATCAGAAGAAGAATCACCATCAAATGTTGAATATTGGTCACGTTTTGGCCAATTCATTTGATATGAAGAAGTCTCCTTAGTACTAGCTTGTTTCTGAGTAAGAAGCAGCTGTAACTTCTCCAATTGAGCAGTAATCTCATTGTTCAATCCCTCTGTTGAAGATCCTGGTTCATCATCAATTTTTGATGGAAACTCAGTGGTATCCACAGGTATCTCTGGAACTATTTTTACTTTAGATGAACTAGCCGCAGGTAATATTTGAGCATCCTGCACTATAGGTTCCTTTAAAGAAATGTCAGAATATTTCTGGTCATTCAACAATGAGTTCAATTTCTCTTCAATGGTTGTTAGTCTTGTTTTTATTCTTGGAAGACTAGATAAACTCTCATTGATAGTTGCAAAAGATAACTGAGTTTTATTTTGAAAAGATGAATAATGGTCATTAAATCTCTTCAGATTCACCTTGTCTATCTCCAGTTCTTCACAAAAGATAGATACAGTGTCTTTTAATTTGGACAAATAATTTTTGATATTTTTCCACAAAGCAAACTTCTTTTCATGAGTTGAATTATAATTAAACAAATAATCAGAGACTTTCTGCAATTCAATCCTTAAGGATTGATACTCTTGCTCAGCTAATAAACCATTAAACTTCTGAGTTTATTGCATATTGTTCATAATATGATTCTGCTTTGCAATAATATCTCTCAAGTACTCATCATTAGTCTTTGCTACATCTGGAGTGTTTCTCAATAAGGAAACTGAGTAACTTTCCAGACTCTCATAAAGCTTAGGGTCAAGAGTTTCATCAATTACAGCCATATCAGGGTTAATCATTGAAGTAGCAATTAAAAGTAAAGGATTAGATACATGAGTTATTTGTCTACTACTCCCAGCCTCTACTGGTCTCAAGGTTTCATCTTTCCTCTCAGATTTACCTGAAGGAACAGAATCATCTACAAGAAATGGCACTTGAGAATCAATAGAGGGGCTTACCAGGGTTTGCTGGGCAAGACCATATTGGATTTTCTTCTTCTTCTGCCTCCTTGATAGGGGTGAGGAGGTGTGGGGTTGACTTGGCTGGGTCTTGAGGGACCTGCCTGAGGCAACTGATGCTGATTTTGAGACAGGTTGTCCCACTGAGTGTTTAACAAATCCCACTGCCACTTGGACACTTCCACTTTCTCTGGCTGCTGAGGAGCCAATTGTTGATGATCCCTGGGGGGAAGAGGTTTCCTCTTCTCTTGAAGAAAGGCATCTATCTTTCTTACATTCTCTTCCAGAGCATCTACTATTGCCCTTACTCTCAAGTTTTCTGTCTTTAGCTCCTTTATGTGAGTTGACAAATTCTTTACCTGTTGAGGCAATGGCATCTTTTTTATCCTGAATCCTTTTGGAAGTTCTTCTGGAGGGTTTATTACAGGTTTCTGATCCTGAGTTGTGTCTACCAGGATTTCAACTTCTTCCATCTCCACATCCTGTTTGGGGCAAGGACTTATTAATTTGAGAAATTTTTCTTGTCAAAGGAGAACTTACAGAAGTAGCCTCATCATAATCACTTAAGTCTAGTTCCTCTTCACGTTGTAGACAATCCTATAGTACTAGCTATAGGCCTTGACCAAGGGAGTTGGAGAAAAACCAGAGAGAAAATCCCCTGTCCCTTTAGAAAAATAAGTGAGATTTACCTGCTACAGTAAATTGGTTCCTGTTTACCAAATGCCCCTTTTTCAATACACTTGACTTCTTGATGAGCCAAGAAAGTAGTCCCCAGGCAGACTACCAGACCAAAGAACTGAAATGTAGACCAATGTCCACACCAGAGACAGCAAAGATACTTGATGTAGGCTGCAAATCCACACCAGAGACAGAAATAATACTTGCTATAGCTTGCAAGACTATAACAGAGAAAACAGTTGCCAAAGTTAAGTTAAATGAAGAACTCACTTGCAACAAACACAGCCAATTGTGGCCAGAAAATAGTGAAAACTGAGTGAGGAACAATGATATCACCTCCGGATGGTTGTATGATAATTAAGGTTGCCCCAAACTGTCTTATTCACTATGTACACACAGAACACTATCTAAGAGCCCATGCACACCCACCAATTTGGCGCCTGTACCTGCCAAATTGCATAAAAAACCCTCCAGAAGCGCTCCCAACCTTCTAAAACAGAGGCGGGCGGGCTGCCCGACGTCGGAGGTACAGCCTGAAGTGGCACGGCCTCCCTGAACCCAGAAAACCAATAAAAAAAACCAATCTACTTAAAAAAAATAGCTACAACTACTAAAACCTTCAAAACACGGAATTTCACTATAAAAACATTGAGACATAAAATATAGAGAAAAATTAGCTCTATCCAACGGTACTAAGCACTTAACCCTAAGACTTAAGGTTAGCCCGTAAAACACGAAAAACAAAATTAAACAGCTATCTTTTATAAATGAAAAATGAGGAAATGACCCCTTAAAACTTAGAATATGAAAAATGTCTCCAAGACATAAAATATAGAGAAACACAGGGGCTATCCAATGATAGTACCCACATACCCGCAGATTCAATATCCACGGAATAAAACCAGCAAAATACCAAATTCCTTAAAAGATGTCAATTAAGACATGCACAAAAAACACCAAATCACACAACAAAGGCCCCTGCCAATGTTGGAAGACCACAACGTGCAGCAGAAACACTTTGGTCAGTCACTCTTTTAGGATTCAACTGAAATGAAGAAAGGAGACAATAAGATGAATTAGTCTTTTATTTTTAATTTTTATTTAAAAGAAATAAAAATAAAAATAATAAACATAAATCTTTTTAGGATAAAAATCAACTAAAATAATTATTAATTTATTAATTCAAAACTATTTAAAACCAGGATTATGAAATAATCAACTAAAGAAATAAATTAAAATTTTTAATTAATAATTTTATGATAATTATTATCAGGATTTAAATCAACTGATTAATTAACTACCAGGACTTAATGTCAACTGAAGTAATTAAATATGAATTTAAAAAAAAATTATTGTCAGGACAATTTGTCAACTGGAACAAATAAAATTTAAATTATCAGGACAAAAAGTCAACTGAAAATTATAATAATTAATATTAAAATATAATTTTTTATTACTTCTAGGACTAAGAACACAATTGCTCTATTATTTTCAACTAGGAAAAATAAAAATAAAATATAATAATAAAAAAATTAATTCCAAATTACCAGACACCTCCCCCTGTAAAATGAGAAAATTAATGCCACTTACAGAGTGCTGAGTAAAAGGAAATATGTAGCAGATGAAGAGTAAAAAGTGACCCACAAATAGTAATATCAATAATTACCACAATATATATGACTTTTAGTCAATATATGAACCTAAATTTTGGAGCGCAGCTTGATTCCCGTTTGCAGCAAAAAAATTTTGTCACGTGATGTATGACGATCATCGTTTTGTTGCTCTCTTGTCCTTACAGGTACTCAAATGCCAATGGTCCCTTTAATTTACGGTCTCAAATAACGATGGGCCAACAATAGTTCGGGAAGGCCTCCAATTGTCAAGGGGTCCTTTTGGTCTAGAAGTTTTATTCGAGGTTATACAAGGATTTTTAGGGTTTTAATGGACTCTCAAAGGTAAGGTACATATTTCTTAATCACTTCGATTGTCTTACTCAAATAATAAGAAGTAGTGTTAAATATTAATATATTTTATAGATTAGAAATATTTTAATGTAAATACTAATGTTATAAAGTATAGAAATAATAATTGATTTGTTGTAAATGTAATAAGTAAGTAAGTAAGGAATGTTTTGAAAAGCACAAAAGTGAGGGCCTTTTATAGGCAAAACATGAGGGAATAAAAGACACAGAATTTACACCAACTACTGTAAGAATGTGAGAAAGAAGATGACTAAAAGGAGTATATATATGACATAAGAAAATAAATCAATTGGTACGTCAACAAGGGCATCAATTTTATTAGTAATAAAGTATGAGTTCCTTGGACTTTCACAATTAATTACATCACAATTAAATTAATTATATTAATTTCACGGAATTTCAGATCTCTCAGTGAAGTAATATAATAATCTTAAGGTTTTTTTATTATAATTTTATTATTAATTTTTATTCCCAATCACTATACTATTGAGCATGGTGTTAGGGAGTAAAATGTATGGGACATTTACTTACATTAATTATTTATACTACTTAATATACTTAACTTGTTAGTTGTAGGTAATACATAAGTAAATAATTAATTAATTGTTAGTAAGAAAAAGGGGTGTGGCTTCATCTCAGTAAAATTATTACTTATTTTACCAGGTACGTCTAGTAGCCTGGCTGACAGTTTCATCCAGTTTTTGATATTTCTAAATATAAAAAGATAATTAAAAGTGGCATAAAATTGATTCCTGCCTTTTTTAGGTTCTATTTATTGCTCAAATACTAAGTGATTTATACTATCAATTTATTTAAAAAATGAATAGCTGATAATGGAGCTATGTGTGATATATTATGTCACCATTTCATAAGCATAATATGAGCTGTTAGAGTTATCTCATGGTTGGAAAAAATTAATCACTACTCAGTAAATTTTTAATGTGACAAAAAGACATTTAAACTAAATAAAAATTCTAAAGATAAAATAAATATAAATATATAGATATCTTCAAACTGCATTTTAAATCTAAAGTGTCCATCAATATTATTTCTTAGGATAATAAAATTGTTTTCCTGGAAATATGAACATCATAATTTTAAAATTATTTCTCATGTTAAAAGAGGTTTTTAAACTTTAATTTTAGATGTTATATATTTTCAAGGACTCTCTCAATAATGTGGAAGTAGTTCTTATTTATAATTATATCAGTTTCTAATTGAAGGTCTACCATATGATGTCTAAATTGTACAAAAGATACAATATGCATTTTTAGTCATTCACATAGGAAAAAACTAGCATTAAAAAGATTAGTTTTTTTTAATATTAAACTTACTATATATTTTAAATTAAAGTACATAATAATTTAACTTCATGTTGCTCAAACATAATCTTAATACAATGGATCAGGTATACACCTTTAGTTTTTAGAAAAAAGATTTCACAGGAGTAATTCATTACTAAAAATTATAAAATATCTTTTAAGGAAGGAAAATGTGGCTTAAGTATTTATCAATTGTTGATTAGAATATGATAATAACACTGATAGGTAAACATTGTATTATGGTGCTATCCAATGTGAAAGTCTATGAATTAAAAAAAATTGTTATTATATTGGAAAAGAGACTGTATAAATCTTTACAGTAATTTACCTTATCAAAAATACATAATAGTATTAATTTTTTTTTACGAAAATTCATTTATAAAAAGTAATTTTTAGTCTCTTCATCAAATATTTTAACAGCTAATTAGGTTTATAATTTTCTTTTATAAAAATATAAAAGGATGAAATGATGACTATTCCCTTTTCTAAAAAAATATCAAGGTTATTATCCTGTTGGCTTCAATTTAGCTTATATATATCAATCAAAGAAATAACATGATACTAAGAATATCTGAATAATCTTTATTTAAAACAAAAAACTTCCTTCTTTATATTATTTTAAAATTAAGCAGTATATCTGCTACCTTTTATAAATATTATAATTCATTACTATTGGGTTTATTAATTTTCTTAACCTATCATACAGAGAAAAAGTCATATCATAATTATAGCAAATATAATTACAATAAATTTATATATATATTATTTCATCAAAATGATACATCACCTCTATTTATTTTTAGAACTTGAAAATGTTTAATTTATATTTTTTTCAAATAAAAATACACTTATTTTTAAATTAAAAAATCTTACATACAATTTAAAAAAAATAAAAACTTTCTCAAAGTTGAACTCAGCTTGAACCACAATGGTAAAGAGGATCTCATTAGTAGTTCAATCTAAGTTCCATAAAAACTAAATTATATATTGATATAAAAACTTATATATTCATTGGAATGAAAATATAGTAGTAGGATAAAGGACACAAGTGGTTTCATTTTTTACTGAATGGATAATAGTAAATATATTAATAAAGCTTACTTATTTAATTATCTCAAAATTTTATTTATTACATGTCATTTTTTATGTATGTATAGTAATCATAAAAAAAAGATTGAGAAATTTTTTTTAAATATTTAAATTTATTGTGTGTGAAATCTTTATTTGAATACAATAATTTAACTCAAAGCTACTTGGAATCTCATCAAAAGAATTAAAAATTATACTAAAATATAAATACACTCATCTCATAAAATCAATAAGGGTATCAATTTAAAATTTTAACATAGGTTGTGTTCATTTTTTTGATTTTTTTTTTTGTAAATTTTCCCTATTTTTTTTTCTTTTTTTATCCAATGTGTAGTTAACAGAAGCATTTTGTAAAATAGTTTGTAAAAAAGTGAAATAGTACTTTAAGACTAATATCTATATACTAATAAATATTCTATCATTTATTGAAGCCTATAATATCAGCAGCCAATAAATCTGTATTTTTTGTGGATAAATTTGTACATATGACAATACAGTAGAGGTATTGATTATTTTAAGAGACCAAACAAAATTACTGAAAACTGACCCGTTGAACTCTATTCTTTGGCTGAAGAATAGAGACCACCTTCAGTTTATTTCTGCCTTGTTTGACACACTTTTCACATCCCCTCACCTTTCGCTGCTTTTTCACCCTTTTCAGTTTGATTCACACCCCTTCCCTTTCAAAAGCTATCCTTATAATCTTGCTGCACTTTCCAGCCCTCTCCAGCCTATTTTACAATGCTTCTCACCCCTGTCCTCCCCTCCCCATTCACTTTTCACCCCACCTGAGCTATTTTTCTTTTCTCCTCATCCTTCCTCACCCCTTTTACATGCCTCCATACACCAAGCCATCCCTTTTTAATTGTTTTTAAGCCTTCTGTTTTTCCATCAATCCCATAACACCCCTTTTGTACCCCATCACATCCCTCTCGCTTGTATATGTACTTTTCTTTCTCTACACCTCAACTATTTCTTCCCCAACTCAATCCAGCGCTTTATCTTTTCACTCCACCCCTTTTGCTTACTAAATCACCACTTTCACTCCCTATGGAGTAAAAGCGGAGGCAACAAGAGTGAAAAAAGTGGGGTTCAGTGATCTGGGGTGTAGGAGGGTTTAGAGGGGAGTAAAGGGGATAGAATGTGTGTCAAACGAGTAAGGTGGGGTGAAGAAAGGGGGTACAAGTGTAGAGGAGGGGAGAGGAATGAGGATATTAAATTAAAATCTAAGAAAGGGAAAGGGTGATAGAGGGTAGGAAATTGGTATGCACAAGGGTAGGGAACAAAGTAGTGAGAAGAATAATCTTAAAAAACATAAAATAATAGAAATACACAATAAAATATATGGAATGGAAAGTGAAATGGTGTGAAACCAAAGGAGAAGCTTATAATTATTGGGCCCTTTTTAATAGCAATATTTTTGTTCTCATAAAAATTGGACACTTACTTGTTTAATATAGTGAAGATAATTGTAATTTCATTTTTTTAAAGTAGCAACCATATATTTTTTAAAAATTTGAAATGTGTATGAACATAAATTTTAAAAATTATAACCTAAAATAAATCTGTTATAAGTGAGTTTTAAATAGTTCTGAACCCTGCAAAAATATTTTCATGCTAAAAGATTTTCAAGATTATATATTCAAACAATAAGAACAAAAAAGTATTTTTGAAAATTTTTACTGATAAAAATTTGATTTACATCAATGATTCAATGAATTTTTTTTCTTGAATAATTTCTTATAATATTGGATGATTTATCTATATATTTAGAGCTAAAAAATAATGTAAAAATATTTAAAATGTCTCTTAGTTCAATTAACATGAGAAATTCATAATTTTATAAGATTAAAAAAAAATTTATAATATCTGGCATGTGCAAACCTGGTTGTGTGGTTGTGTTCAATTTTTTCAATATTACTTCAAAAAATTATTGTAGTTCAAGCCTCAAGATTATTGTTACTAATGATTTCCCATGTTCAAATAGATTTTCAACTGATCTTCAAAGTGTATTCAAATTAAATTCAATAATTTTTCATGATGGTTTCATCACTTCCTCAATGTGAGCTAAAAAAGATATGAATTAGGGTTCAAGGTTGCAGACTTGCTAGTAAGTACGCCCCCCATATTGCGTGGTGATAGCTAATTCATCTTGAAGCTCTCTCTTTGAATATGCCTTATTATAGCAATAAAATAACTCTAATAATATTTTATCCTACTGAATCTATATACTCTCTCTGTATTGCACTTTTTCACTATACTATATGAAAGACACACACAGATTCACAAACTCTGAAAGACTCAGAATATCTCTGATATGTTCTTAAACACTTAATTGCATAAAAATTGAATTGTTTTCTGTTTTCAGAGTAATCACAAAATAGACAAATTGCTATATATCAAAATATATTTTGAAAGTATATAATATGAGGCTCTAATGTTTGTAATATAATGACCAATTCAAATAATATTTTTTCTATCTAAAAACTACTCTCTATTCCTATTAGATAGCCTTTCCTTCTTATATTTTTCACTGCTCTAGACACAGCTCCCTAGTGGATCTCCAGTGCTGTTTCTAGCACCACATTAGTAAAGCAATAACTAATCCATTAGTAAACTAAATACACCGCTTGTAACAACTACAGCGCCTAAACATACCCTATGCTTACTAATAATAGTATTAACTTATTTTGCTCATGTTCCACATGCGCGCTTATGACTGTTCCTTTGCATTGTTTCAGCACTACCTCCCATGTTGACATCTTTCAGCGGTGATCCTTGTCTCTTTGACTCTGGCGTGGTTTTTGTGATCAAGTCCCCATCCTCCTTGCTTTATTACTAAGTCCATAGTTCTGAAAATACACTTAACTAGCTAGCCTCTGCAACTTACATTACCTATTTCAGCATGTTACCACACTAGCCACTGTGCAGTATACTATTTACTTGAGGCCTTCTTTGAGCCATAATTCCTTCCTTAACGCATAAAACACAATTATTTAAAAATGCAAATCCATAATTTTCATCGCTTGCACTACCAAGTTGATAACACACAATTCTCTTTGTGTGGAACATCTTGCTGAAAAATCCAAGCGCACAGACCCTAAATCCTCTTCTGTGCTTCTCTTTCCCTTTGTTCTTTTAAAACCATAATAACATATTTATAATAGCGCTATCTACTGTGCTATGATTCCCCTTTGTTATTCCTGGGCTACACAAGCTGATTGGACCAAAAGATAAGTTACCTGTGATGCGCGTTGTGGTAACCTAAAGTTTAGTACGGCACCTAAATACGTAAATGGAGTTATTACGGCGTGCAAGATTGGCGTTATTATTTTTTATAAAAGGGTTTTATTTAATTTATTGGAGTTTAAAATATGAAGAAATTGGTCACGAGCGAATGCCTACACAAAAATAATTTATTTTACAGAGAAAGCTTATTTTTACGGTCTGAAAAATTTATAAGTATCAAGTCAAGTCACTCAAGAACCTTGGGAAGTTTTCCCAGAATTTTTACTATTTTTCTTATATTTTTAAATGAATTTTAAAGTTTTATAGAAATATTTACGTTTTCAAAAACTACTTAACTTTGATAAATTTTCACGGGGTAATTAGAGCTGCGCAGACTACGAAAATTAGTTTGGTATGTAAAGGGGAAGTAGCTCTATTATGTGTAATTTTTCTAGATTTTTTATTATAGTTTTAAGGTTCTAATTGAGTCCGGAAGTCCGGACGGACTCCTTACGGACTCCGCTTTGACTCCATACGGACTCCGTACGGACTCCGTTCCGGCTCCGTACAGACTCCGCACGGGCTCCGGATTGACTCTGGAAGAGCTCTGGAGGGGAAAACTTAGGCACGTGACTAGGAATACTTAAGCGCTTCTCAAAATCGAAATTGAGGGGGGGGACACACCATACAGCTTAATCATTAACCACCACGGTCTCATTTTTTATTACTCAACAAATTAAATAAGTTATAATACCCTTATAACATTTATTATTTTTACATAACATTTTAGAAATACAATTCAACAATTTAAATAACACTTCATACAGGGTATCTTTAGAAAGGTCTTCATCGCTGGGACTTGATTATTGCTGTCTCATAAAAATTCAAATCATTATAAAAACATAAAAGTCAATCTTTACAGATCTTTCACTGGTACACCTTAATTGTTGTATCTGTATTTCTTTCTCAACAGCCACTTTCATTAAATCTCAATAAGCGTTAAATATTTTAGAGTTTCATTATTTTATCAATCAGATCCAAGTAGACTGGGTAGCTTAGTGATTTAGAATTCCCATTTTGTTATTTTTTATTGGAAGGACGGGGTTTTCAGCTAAATCCACATATCTCCTCCGGATTCTGCTTACAGCAAGGCGACTGTAAGAGTTTACCTTACCATAGTTGGCGCCCAACATGGGGTTCGATTTCTCTAGCTTTCTTTAAAGACTTACTTGGATCAAGAAGGTTATTAGCCTGCAAGAGGCTTATTTTCTGGAACTCTAATTGGATTTTTGTTATTGGCCTGCAAGAGGCTTGTTATTTTATCGATTTTTAACGCTTTTCATTACTTATTGGGATGTCTTCTTCTGCTGTTGCTTCTGGATCTTCTAACCCTCTTACTCCCTCAGTTAGAATTGTTTCTTGGGATGGCCCAAAGTTTGATGGGGAGGAGGTTAAATGGCTCATTAGCAGGTATGAAGCTGCTGCTGCTGTTGATGGTGCTTCTCATGTGGATATGGTGAAGCAAGTTAGATTTTTTATTGCCGATAGGGAGGTGGAAAAAGAGGTTATTGCTATGCAGGCATTTAAGGACAAGGATTGGGTTAAGCTTTCTAAAGCTATGGTTGATAGATGGGGTGTTAGGTTTACTATGATGGACCTCAATAAAATTGTTGGAGACTGGCAAGCAAAAGGTGGAGTTTCTTCTATGGCTGACTTCAAAAAGCTCTGTGTTCAGTTTGATGAAGTGGTGGAATATCTCATACTGGTGGACGAGTTAGTGCATGAGAACCAAGCAAAAGATTTGTTTTGGACAGCATGCAGCAGGGATATTCGAATGGACGTCTTGAAGGATCTTTCAAGAAAAGATTTGATGAAGGAACTGCCTAATGGTGAGCAGAAACTTCCGGCTCTGGAGGTTATCAAAGAGAACATTCAGGCCCATCTAAAGTTATTAGCGTTGGACAAATATCAAGAGTCATGCACTCAATATGTTAGCAAGGTTAGCGACGTTTTGGCCAAAAACAACGATATTATGGTCAAAGCCCAGGAGGCCAAGAAGGCTCAAATGGGATTACCTGCTGCTAAAGTTGAGGGTAATGTAGATAATAAGATGGTCGATCACTTGGCCGATTTAACGAAACAATTAAAAATATTTGTTCAAGAAACCCAGAAGGCCAATAAGGCCCCAATCGCTTCTTCGTCGACGTCGACTTCTTATCAGTCCAGAGGTTATGAACGTCGAAATTATAATGGCAATAACAACGGTAACCGCTTCCCAGGCAATGGGAGAAATGGTGGGAATGGTGGTAGTAATTATAGAGGTGGCTATGATGAGCCAAAGGTGTGCTCCTATTGTAATAGGAGAGGGCACAGAGCAACAGTTTGTTTTGCTCTTGATAAGGATATGGATGCTGGGCGAGTTTTATTTGATGGTAAAGTTTATAAATTTCCCAATGGTTCGTTCATCAAGCCCAGTGATGGACAGTCTCCTTCTGATTTGGTCAGAAGAAGTTTAACGGCTGAAAGGAGAGCCAGATTTGAAGAGGTGACAGATGAAGATGTTAATGCCAAGAGTGGCAAAAATGGCAATGGTAATGGTGGTAAAGCTGACAAGGGCAAGGAGAAAGAGGTCAGTAAAGCCACATTTTCTACTTCTTTTGGTGGTTTAGAGCTGGCGACGGTTTCCCAGGTGGAGGGTAGCTGTATGGCTGGCGAATACGATGTTAATGCTGCTAGAAGAGCAGCCGCTACTAAGGCGAAAAGTAGCATTCAGAGCCAATTGAGGGCTAATCCTGGCAAGGCCAATAACAAAGTGAACCCTTACTCTTAGGACAAGAATTCTAGTGCTCAAACTGCCGCCAACAAATTGAACCCTTACTCTAAGGACGAATTATATAAAATGCAGAAGGGGATTGCTGATATGGGCCCCCTAGTTATGGCAAGTTTGATTTAAATGGTGAGCCTATGCCAGAGGATGATTCGGATTCTGAGGAGGACGTACCGTTGGCGTCTCTACCCAGACCAAGTTTTAGCGGTCCCATCCCAATGGAGGGAGTAAGAAGGACTAGAGATGGATCAGGATTAGTGCAAGAAGCTGGTGACAGAGTTAGGGTTATAGAAAGTGAAGATGTTATAATGGGGGGTGAAGATGGCTCGGTTGGACCTCAAGAGGTACCCAGGGCCAAGGTTGTTAAATCAAAGGTCCAGTATGAGCGGCCAGTAGTTTCTGGTCAAGCTAATGCGATGGACGCAGTTTTGAATAGGGTGAATCAACTGCAGATTCCCTTATCTTTAGGGGAGTTATTTACGATTAGTCCGGCGCTTGCTGAAAAGCAAAAGAAGCATTTGACGAGGCGTCAGGTTTCCACTGGAGAGGTGGAATATATTTGTGAAAATGCTGAAAAGTTTGGGGAAGATGTAGATACACATTTTTCCGCTCCCCTGGGTTACCTGGTGGTAACTCTTAATGGTAAAGAAGTTAAGGCCTTGGTCGATTCAGGGTCTCAAATTAATTTAATTTCATTGGAGCAAGCAACGAGTATAGGCTTGCCAATTAAAAGTGGAACTGGGGGAAACCTCAGAGGTATTGGAGGGCATGCAACAGAGCTGATGGGTACAGCTGAGCATGTCAGGTTAGGCATTGGTGGATCTGTTGGTAAGGTTCACTTTTATGTGGCCAGAGGAGCAGTCAAAACTGTTCTTGGTGGTCCTTTTTTGATGGATTTTGAGGCCAGGATAGAGTATCAAGCTGGCATGGGGATTAGTTTGGAGATCACTGGTGAAGATATACGGAGGTTACATATGCGGTTAGCGCCTCCTGGAGATGAAGGTTGGGAAACACGGCCAGGGATTACTACTCTGTGCCAGTGTTGTGTTTGCACCAAGAAGCGGAATATAAAACGGACGGCTTCTGGTGAATTATGATTGTTGGAAAGGGATGGATGCCCTCATTTTTTGGGGTAGCAGGGGCTGATCACTCTAATGTTGTAGTCTCTCCTAAGGATGAGATCCCGGATTGCAATAGGTCAGCTCACTTGGAGATAATTCAAGTGGATTCTCAATTATTTTCTGTTAATATTACTTTGGAGTGCAAATACGTTTTGGACTTTTCTATATGTTTATTGGATTTACCCTGTTTTTCTATTAAATTTAAAAATGGTAAAAAAGGCAAAATGGGCCAAATTAGGTTGGATAAAAATTGGAAGGGTATGTTTTATGGCCTCCAGCAAGAGGTTAAACTGCCAACTTTCTTTACAGGTGATTTAATGTTGGATAAGGGAAGCAAAGGTGTTGGAAAATCTGTTTATAAATTAGACGAGGGAAAGGAGAAAAGGGTAAAATTTAAAAATGAAATAAAATATTTTTCTAATTTTTCTTATTCTGATTCTGGCGATGAAGAAGATTCATTTGATGAAAGTTTTAATGGCGATACAAAAGAAAATGTTTTACCTCAAGTTAATTTAGATGTGGACGCAGCCAAATATAAGAAAGTAGCAAATAAAGTTCGACCTATTAATGAACCGCTACCTGCTGAATTAAATCCACCTTTGAGAAGACCAAGGCTATCAAGAGATCCTTATGAAAGTCCCTTGGTAAAGAATCCGCCTGAATTTTCTGAGACGTCAAGAATCACTTTTGAGAGACTGGGTTTTGTTAATTTTGGACCTGATGGTTGGTTGTCTGGAGAAGAGAAGAAGTTGTTGTTGGATGTGATGGTCAAGCGAGAGAAGGCCATTGCTTTTGTAGAAGAGGAGAGGGGTGTGTTGAAGCATTCCTATGGGGAGCCTTACAAGATTCCTGTGGTATGTCATGAACCGTGGCAGCAGAAACCGATTCCTATTCCGGCTGTATTAAAAGAAGCCTATATTGAAGTTGTCAGAGAACGGATACGCACTGGACTGTATGAGCAATCAACATCAAGTTATTCTAGTCCTGTATTTTGTATCAAGAAACCGAATGGCAAGCTTAGAGTTGTTCATGATCTTAGGGAATTAAATAGGGTTACAATAAAGGATGCTGGGATACCGCCTAGTGCTGAGGAGTTTGTTGAAGCATTTGCAGGGAGAGTGTGTTATGGTTTGGGAGATATTATAGGTGGATATGATGAGAGAGAGTTACATCCGGACTCAAGGCCTCTCACTACATTCGATACACCACTAGGACGTTTACAGTTAACAAGATTACCTCAAGGAGCAACAAATTCGGTTGCAGTTTATCAAGCTCAGATGGCTTGGATCCTTCAAGATGAAATTCCACAATATGCTGGAATCTTTATAGATGATGGAGGAATTAAGGGACCAACAACCGACTATGATAACCAGGTGTTGGAAGAGAATCCCGGGATACGCAAATTCATTTGGGAGTTTGCAATTACATTAGAAAGAATCTTGTTTCGAATTGAAGAGGCTGGTTTAACTATTTCAGGTTCAAAATTTTCATGTTGTGTGCCAGCTTTAGAAATATTAGGCCATGTGGTATGTAGAGAGGGTAGAATTATGTCCAAGAAGAAAGTTAACAAAATTCAGTCCTGGCCAAGACCCAAGAATACGACCGAAGTTAGAGGGTTTTTAGGCGTTTGCGTATATGTTAGAATGTTTATCAAGGACTTTTCTTCATTGGAAGCTCCATTGAGACGGTTAACGAGAAAGGATGCAGACTGGGAGTGGGTTGAAGAGTGTGAGAAGGCATTTGTGAAGTTGAAGGAGGTTGTAGGGAAGGATTTAGTCCTGCACAAGTTGGATTATGGAAAAGATTCTGGCAGAATTTATTTAGCAGTTGATTCAAGTCAGGTTGCAGCTGGGGCGGTTTTGTCTCAGATGGATAAAGCTGGTTACATCAGGCCAGTTAGGTATGAATCTGTAGTATTTACTGAGGTTGAATCAAGATATTCTCAACCAAAATTGGAATTATGTGGTGTGGCGAAAATACTGAAGAAACTTCAGCATATTTTTTGGGGGCAGCATTTTGAGTTGCAAGTGGATGCGAAATCGTTAATCCAGATGATTAATTCCCCAAGTTTACCAAACGCACCCATGACGAGATGGGTAGCTTTTATTCAACATTTTTCATTTGATTTAGTTCATAAGCCTGGCAAGACATTTACTATGCCAGATGGTTTATCAAGGAGACCACCCACTGAAGAAGATTCAGACTCAGAGGAGTTCGATGAAGATATACCTATTATCAAAGCCAGCACTAAAGGAGCTGAAGACTTTCCATACCTCCCCCATGAGGTTAAACTGGCAGGACTATTGTGTTTAGATTATGATGATGATGACCTCCACCAAGAGGATAAACTGGAAAATAGTTTTTATGTTAAAAAAGGTGTTGAAAAAGGTGTAGATAAATTCGGCAGAGAGGAGGTAGAAGAAGATGTGGTGTATGTAGAGGAAGATGGATTGGTAGTGTGGGATAGTAGTAAATTAAGGAATGGTGTATATGTTGGAGAATTAGAGAATTTAAATAAAAAGGTGGATAAAGAGAAAGAGGTATTTTGAATACGGTTTTCGAAGGATCCAAAGGTTCAGAAGAAAAACGTCGACATAGCTCGATTAAAAATTTATTTAGGGGTCAACGATTATTGGCTCATTCATGTGCAGGTGATATTGGTGATAGAGAAGTCCCTATTGATGTTATATTAATCGATTTTCAAGATGAAGTCTGGGGTCAGACTGGTTTTTATTTTTTGTTAGTCAAATATTTGTTGACTTTAGAGAGGCCAGAAGATTGTGAAGACGATGAATGGGTGGCTATCAAGAGGAAGTCATCTACGTTTTACCTATCTGGTTGAAGTTTAATGAGGAGGAGGTATCCAAATCCTCAAGTAGTTATAACTCAACAGAAGGGGCAAGAATTAGTTTTGAAATCACTGCATGAAGATCTCGGGCATAGAGGCGTTGGAGAAACGTTTAGAAGAATTTCTGATCGATTTTGGTGGCCTGGCATGAAGATGGCTGTTAAACAGTGGGTTCAGTCATGCGAAGAATGTCAAAGACAAAGTTATTTAAGGCCAAAAGAACCTGGACGCGCGACCGGTGAATATATGCTCTTTGGAAGAGTTAGTTTAGATGCCATTCATATAAAAGAGGGACGGTATAAATATTTAATTGTGGCCAGAGATGATTTATCTGGTTGGGTAGAGGCAGCGCCTCTTATTAATTTAACTGCCAAAAATGTGGCAGAATTTTTTTTGAATAATTGGGTGTATCGATATGGAGTGATGAAATTGGTGACGGTAGATGGAGGTCCTGAATTTGGGACAGAGTTTAAAGAGGCCGTATTGAAAGTTGGATCAAAGGTTAGGGTAGCAACCCCATATTATCCTGAAGCTGAAGGCATGGTTGAAAGAGGGCATCAAGTTATTAAGGATGCTTTAGTTAAAATGTGTGGGACAAGTGCCGAAAAGTGGAGGCACTATTTACCTTTAGTTTTATTTGCTGATCGAATCACTGCCAAAAGGACGACCAGATTTTCACCTTATGAACTTGTTTTTGGACAGAAAGCAGTTTTACTGGTTGATTTAGAAGCTGAATCATATCTTGGAGTTGACTGGGACACGGTCAAAACTACTGAAGAATTATTGTGTGCAAGAATGATGCAGTTAGAAAAGAAAGAAGAATATTTAGAAAAGTCATATTCGCGGATGATGAAGATCCGAAATCAATCAGTCAGATATTGGGATGAGCGGTTGGAACATCGATTAAGGAAACCTTTGAACCCAGGAGATATGGTCCTGGTGTATAATAGGAGTTCGGAAAGTCAGTGGGGAAAGATGTTTGCAGATAGGTGGAATGGACCGTATAAAATCAAGGAGCAAGTTTCCGGCAGTTCATATGTGCTAGAAGAGTTGGATGGAGTAGTATTGAAGAAGAGGGTAGCAGCCGATCAAGTGAAACGGTTCTATCCTAGAGGCACCAGGAGTGCCAAAGTCTAACTCCGCAATGAGGATAAACTATGACATTTATGAAAATTATATGGATTCCTCCGCAATGAGGATAAACTATGATGTTTATAAAAATCTTATGACGACCTCTGCAACGAGGATAAACTATGATATCTACAAAATTTTATGGATTCCTCCGCAACGAGTATAAACTATCTCTTTTTTTTATCAAATAATTTACTATCATTACACTGCATATGGGCAACAAAACTGTGATGAAACATAACAAAATACGAGAAAACCTACATTGAAAATTTTCAAAATTTAAAATTCTTAAAATATGGGTGAAGATAGTGTTGGAAAAATTTTAAAATTTATTGGAAGAAGTGTTCACAGGGGAACCTTCTTAATTAAATATTGGCAAGTGTGGGGGTAATTGATGGGCTGGCTGCTCTATACACAATTACCCCATAATGTTCGTTTCCAAAATTTTCCCTGTTTCTAGTTGAATCCTGGCTTTGTCTTTTAATTTTATAAAGTCCACTAAGACTATAAACTGGAACGAATCAAGAGAAACCGCTCTCAACGCCGGATTCAAGATTTTTTTTATTTTGTTTTTGATTTTTTATGTTAGATTGTGATTTCTTTTCTTTAATATATATTATGAATTATTGTAAAGGTGATGCTCACTGGTGGTCTCTAATCATTTTTATAAATTGGAGGGAGCCCACCCAGTGATCATCATTATAAAAATTATCTTCTAAAAACTTTCATTTATTTTCTTTTCTTTTCAATTTCTTAAAATTGTGTAACCACATCAAGTTGCACTTGGATGTGGGTATGATGTCGAGGGTACGGCTCATCAAATGGCCGGGGGGCATCTTTTAAAATTTTATTTTGAAATTTTTTTACTTTTTATCTTTCTTTTCACATTTGTTTATCTTTCTTTAAAAATTAAATTTTAACTTTTATTTCCAAACTATTTTTTTTTAAAATCTTTTATTTTAAATTAAAAAAAAAAAAAAAAAAACATTTTAAAAAAAAAAAAAAAAAATTATTAATAAAAAAAATAAAATAAAAAATAAAATAAAATAAATAAAAATAAATAAATAAATAAAAATAAAATAAAAATAAAAGTAAAATAACAAAATAAAAAAAAAATTAATTAATTAAACCAAATTATTATATTTCTCAGTTTTATTTTTTTTAGTTTTCATTCTTTTTAGTTTTATTCATTTAGTTTAGACAGGAAACAGGGTCTAGGGGAGCTCAATACCTATGGGATTTTACTTCAAGACAGCTGTTAGTCCTTCAAGACTTTAAACTGGCTACTGTTCAAGATGTTCTTTAAGGTTTTTTTATACATATTTTGGATCTGTTAGTCCTCCAAGAATTTAAACTGGCTACTGCTCAAGACTTTCCTTAAGGTTTTATACGAATTTTGGAGCTGTTAGTCCTCCAAGACTTTAAACTGGCAAATTTTCAAGACTATCGTTAAAATTTTTTTATTGGATTTGTTAGTCCTCCAAGACTTTAAACTGGCTAATTTTTAAGACTGTCGTTAAATTTTTTTTTTGGATTTATTAGGTCCACCATGACCTTAAACTGGACTATTATCAGCTGTTGGGTCCACCATGACCTTAAACTGGATCTCTTATCAATTAAATGTTTGGTCCACCATGACTTTAAACTGGTAGTTCATTCATTGTTTAGTCCACTATGACTTTAAACTGGAAAATTAATATCTGCAGGATAATTCAACATTCGTTGGACCACTATGGCCTTATACTGGATTACTTGTCGATCAAATGTTTGGTCCACTATGACATTAAACTGGATTATCAAATTTATTCAATCTTTGGTCAAGCCTGGGCCTTACTTAGGAATTTATCAAGTTATTTATGCACCTAAACGATCTTTGGTCCACCAAGACCATAAACTGGCAATCGATTATATGTTTGGTCTACCAAGACTTTAAACTGGAATGTCAATCTTGTTTGGATAACTCAACTCAATCTTTTAATTTATCACTGTCCACTAAGACTCTAAACTAGTTATTCAATTATTTCTGGAATTGGGTGCTGATAGCTTTAGGAGGTTAAAATTTTAGGTGGTGATGATGCTAAGGAAAGCATAATGGTTAATTAGGTGAAATTTGTGGCGCTTTAACATGGTCTAAAGTTAATATTATTATTGGAAGCCTGGCAAAAGTATTTTATGGGTTTGCTGTATAGCAAAGTTTGAAAATTGTGATGAAGGAATCAGAAGTTAGGATGGTAGTTGGATTTTAGGGAATGATTTTTTTTAGTGCCTCATAGTTAGGCCATTTTTTTTTGGTGTGAAGCTTGGAGGACCTTATGGCGAGATTGGAATCATAGAATTCGGCTCAGTGGGGGGCCCTATGAGGTTGGAATCAGGAGTATTCGGCTCATAGGAAGATCCGCTCTCTCAATGCTGTGACAAGAAGGAAGACTGGTATATGGGAGTCTGAAGGGATTCAAACCTTGCTCTCAGTAGTGGAATCATCACAAGATTTATATTATTTTATTTTATGTTATATCAAGCCAGAGAAGAAGAAACAACATTTTTATTATAAAGAATTAAAAGAAGACCAGCTAAAACAAATTTATCAAATTATTTTATTAGAAAAGATAATTCTTTTGGAATTGCTCAACCACTTATGCAAAGTTATAAGAATGGGGACATTCTCAATTGGAGGGAGGATGTGGTAACCTAAAGTTTAGTACGGCACCTAAATACGTAAATGGAGTTATTACGGCGTGCAAGATTGGTGTTATTATTTTTTATAAAAGGGTTTTATTTAATTTATTGGAGTTTAAAATATGAAGAAATTGGTCACGAGCAAATGCCTACACAAAAATAATTTATTTTACGGAGAAAGCTTATTTTTACGGTCTGAAAAATTTATAAGTATCAAGTCAAGTCACTCAAGAACCTTGGGAAATTTTCCCAGAATTTTTACTATTTTTCTTATATTTTTAAATGAATTTTAAAGTTTTATAGAAATATTTACGTTTTCAAAAATTACTTAACTTTGATAAATTTTCACGGGGTAATTAAAGCTGCGCAGACTACGAAAATTAGTTTGGTATGTAAAGGGGAAGTAGCTCTATTATGTGTAATTTTTCTAGATTTTTTATTATAGTTTTAAGGTTCTAATTGAGTCCGGAAGTCCGGACGGACTCCTTACGGACTCCGTTTCGACTCCGTACGGACTCCGTTTCGACTCCGTACGGACTCCGCTTTGACTCCGTACGGACTCCGTTCCGGCTCCGGATTGACTCTGGAAGAGCTCTGGAGGGGAAAACTTAGGCACGTGACTAGGAATACTTAAGCGCTTCTCAAAATCGAAATTGAGGGGGGGGGACACATCATACAGCTTAATCATTAACCACCACGGTCTCATTTTTTATTACTCAACAAATTAAATAAGTTATAATACCCTTATAACATTTATTATTTTTACATAACATTTTAGAAATACAATTCAACAATTTAAATAACACTTCATACAGGGTATCTTTAGAAAGGTCTTCATCGCTGGGACTTGATTATTGCTGTCTCATAAAAATTCAAATCATTATAAAAACATAAAAGTCAATCTTTACAGATCTTTCACTGGTACACCTTAATTGTTGTATCTGTATTTCTTTCTCAACAGACACTTTCATTAAATCTCAATAAGCGTTAAATATTTTAGAGTTTCATTATTTTATCAATCAGATCCAAGTAGACTGGGTAGCTTAGTGATTTAGAATTCCCATTTTGTTATTTTTTATTGGAAGGACGGGGTTTTCAGCTAAATCCACATATCTCCTCCGGATTCTGCTTACAGCAAGGCGACTGTAAGAGTTTACCTTACCATAGCGTACCACAATGGCAGTATTAATTAACCTTGTACACAGAATTAGGCACCAATTAAGATATCCCTGATGGGGATATCCTGTGGGAGTTAGGGATATATAAGGGTGGTACAGAAGGTCAAAAAAATAAATGTAAGAAAAGTAAGTTCAAGAATAGTAAGTGTAATAAAAATTATTTGCAACCATATGAATTTTTCTTTTCAAAAAAAGTTGTTAGAAAACAGAAAAAAAAAATTGAAATAAAAATTCATTTTTTTGTAGAAAAGAAAATTAAAAAACAAAATTTTCATGGTTGCAAGATATTTTCTTACATTTATTTTTCTCACATTTTTTTTTGCACTTATTTTCCTTACACATATTTTTCTATCCTTATTTTCCTCCCTACAATATCCCTGAATAGTGCTGGATATCCCTAATGGGGATATCCAGCGCAATTGGGGGATATTGTAGGGTGGGACATAAGGTCAGAAAAGTAAATGTAAGAAAAGTAAGTGCGAGGAAAATAAGTGCAAAAAAGTAAGTGTAAGAAAAATAATTTGCAACCATGAGAATTTTTTTTCTCCAAAAAATTTTGTAAAATACAGAAAAAAACAAAAATTGAAATAAAAAATTCATTTTTTTGAGAAAAAAAATAAAATCCAAAATTTCTCATGGTTGCAAGATATTTTCATTCACTTATTTTTCTCACATATTTTTTGGAACATAATTTCCTTACACATATTCTTTATCAGGATATGTAGTATTATGCTTCTTAACTTATGGAAAACCTTATCTTTACATTTGATACTACTTCTATACATACATGTATATATATATATCATTAACATAGTCTTAGATGAATAGATGTTAATAGTACAATTATGATTGAGTGATAGGACTAGTTAGCTTAATCTCAATGATAGTAGTATACATATCTGATAACCATTACTGTCAGGCTGAGTTCAAGTACAGAGATATGAATAGCTTTATTTATCAGTTGTCTAGAATATAAATAGTCCTATATGAAGACCGTAGTAAAAATCCAATAAGTATTAAAATTTAACTCAATATAAGGGTCTCAGTAATTTTTATCACACTAATTATAAATGGGTTACAATCTTATAGTTGGTAGAAAAATGGATGTAATAATTCAAACACTATTCAAAGACTTTAAAAGTACTATTGATATGTATTGTAATTGTATTAGTTATATATTTTGATTGTAAGATAAAGAATGTAGAAAATAAGACCAAAAAACAGCTCCTTTTATACCCAATAATTCTCCAATGTATACCCCTTATTTACCAGTCCTATACACAGCTAATGATGTCTCATTCTAGCTAATACAACTTTCCATCAACCTAAGGAATTACCAATAAAATAATTAGAAAGATATCATCTGCCAAAATCCTGAAGTAATAGGGATTATCAGCCTAGGTATCACCAGGACTGAGTACTTCTTATTTTTAAAATAAATTAAACTTTATTAAATAAAGCTTATAAGTAAAAATTATGGTTATAATACTTACATATATGGTTATTATGCTTATATATATATTTATTACACTATTAAATGAGTTATACACCACACAATATGGGGGGCGGACTTGCTAGCAAGTCCGCAACCTTGGACCCAAACTCACCATAGATTGAACACACATTGAGCTATTGATAAAGGAACCATACAATCAGGGATGAACACCACTCAGCAGAACAGTTTTAGGTGGGTGTTCAAGTAGAGTTCAGTATGGGTTCAGTATGAGTTCAGTCTGAGTTCCATCTGAGTTCCATCTGAGTTCAGGTTGAGGACTTGCTAGCAAGTCCACCCCCCATATTGCGTAGTGATATAAGTTTAAATAGATTATCCATAGCCCCATAATACTTATTAAGGTGCTAATGGTGTCATAATATACTTAACTTAAGTGGTATTAAGTAATCATAGAGTGACATCATCTGGATTGAAGGTTTCTGTACTCAAGTGGATTTTGGTATAAGTAAGGGAGGATTTGACGGGTTATTGGAAATAAAACACTTTCTTCCTACATGTCAAAGAGAAATTATAAAAAAAAAATTATTATATACAAATATATTTTAAAGCTTTTATAAATTGATATTATCTTTTTATTAGCTATAACTATATTTTATTAACCTATTTTCCAGCACTAGTCCACACCAATCAAAATATTGGGAGTTAATATAAAGCACAACTATTTTTTTAGTCATCCCATGAGGTTTAAATGATAAAATATTAATCATTAAATAGTAGTTAAATTAATAGTTACTATTAAATCATACTTATATACTAGCATGCACTTACAGGGATAATTCATCAAAATAAAATAATAGGCAAAAAGAGATTATATGCATGTAATACCTTAAAATAAAAGACTAAAAAAAGAAAGAATAACATTAAATATTACTAAATATTAAGCGGAATTTAAAGTATAAATGAAGGGGCTAATTATGCCAAATTAATATGTAAAATCCCCATCTAAAAATGACCAAAATTTACTGAGAAACCACTGAGCAACTTAAAATAGGTTGTGAGATATGGGGTAACTAAATGCAGTCCTTGGCAGGCGTTGTTTTCTTCCAACATTGGAAGAGGCCTTTGTTGGATTATTTGATGCTGTTTAGGTATGTCTTAATTGAAATTTGTAGGAGAATTAGATTTTATTTTAGTTTTATTCAGTGAAATTTGGAACTACAAGTATGTGGGTACTACAATTGTATAGCCCTGGGTTTTCTCTATATTTGATGTCCAGTTAATATATTTCATATTCTAAGTTTTAAGGGGTCATTTCCTCATTTTTCATTTCTAAAAGATAGATTTTTAATTTTGTTTTTAGTGTTTTAAAGGCTAAACTTAAGTCTTAGGGTTAAGTGTTTAGAACCATTAAGTAGAGCTAATTTTGCTGTATATTTTATTTCTCAATGTTGTCATAGCTGAATGTTGTGTTTTAAGGGTTTTGGTAGTCATGGTGGATTTCTCTAAGTATTTTAAGCTTTATAAGATGTTTTTTGTGGTTTTCTGGCTTCAGGGAGTTCTGCCTGCCTCAGTCCTAGAAGGCTGGGGAGCCTTTCTAGAGGGTTTTTATTCAATTTGGTTGTCAAAGGTGCCAAAATAGTTGCTGTGCATGGATTTTAGATAGTGGTTCTATGTGTACATACTGAATAAGACAGTTTGGGGAAATTTTAATTATCATACAACCATCTGATAGTTATATCATTGTTTCTCACTCAGTTTTCACTGTTTTTTGACACAATGGGCTGTGTTTTTTGCCTTAACTTTGGCATCTTATTTCTCTGTTGTAGCTTTGCAACCCACATCAAGTATTTTTTCTGTGTTTGTGCAACAAGTGAACTGTGTCTTTAGTTTCTGGTGTGGATTTCTCTGCATTTCTGGTTTTTAGGTTCTTTGGTTCTCAGTGGTCTGCTATTGACTACTTTCTTGACTTGTAATTCAGTCAAGAAGTGTCTTAGAAGGGGTATTGTAACAGTCTATAATTTTCTGTAGCAAGTAAATCTCACCTCGTATTTCTCAAAGAGACAGAGGTTTTTCTCTCCAGTTTTACTCCAAATCCCTTGGTCAAGGCCTATAGCTAGTACTATAGGCTTGTCTACATTTTTTATGACCAACTCAGGATGATAATATTTTAGATTCATGGACTTTCTGTTACTTTTGTAATCTCTTCCGTGGTTGAAGATTGGTTTTCTGGAATCTGTTGGACAATGGCTTCTGGACCCTCTTTCTCTAGTGATGGTGATGGCACTGTTGGTGCTGCTAAGGATGGTAATTCTCATCTCTCTGTTAAGCCTTCTGTCAGGATCAAGTCCTGGAAGGGGCCTCATGGCTCTGGTGAAGGAAGGGCTGCTATGGAGGGTTATAGGTGGAAAGATTGGAAAAATTTGTTTCTGCAGATGACAGACAGGTGGGGTTTCAGATATTCAATGGTGTATCTCAATGTGATTGCAAGTGAATGGAAATTGTATGGAGGAATGGACAACCTCCATACTTTTAGGAAATTACTGGCTCAGATGGAGCCAGTGGCGGATTATTTGGTGGATATGCAGGAGTTTTAGAGTACTTACTCTGCAAGGGATATTTTCTGGTCTTCTCTGGCCAGAAATGTCAGATTTGATGAGCTGAAGAAATGGGAAAGAAAGAATAAGATGAAGATTCTTCCTAATGAATCAGAATTTGCCTGCTCTTTCTGTGGTGAAGAAGTTGGTGGAGGGTCATCTGAAACTTTTGGAAGTGGATTCTTGCCAAAAATCTAGCACTAAGTATGTTAGCAAGGTCAGTTAAGCTTTTTATGATGATGTGGAGGAATCTAGGGTGAAGGAAAGGCTCCTGAGAAGCCTAAAGAGGTTGATCCAGTAGTGGAGCAGTTGGTTGATCTGAAAAAACAGCTACATATTTTTGTACAGGAGGCTCAGAAAGCCAATAAGGCTCCTTCTGAGCCTAGAGATTTCAAATGTAGGGTTGGTATGAGTGATCCTTGGGTCTGCTCTAACTACAGCAGGAAGGGCCACAAGTCCAATTATTGTTGTGCAATGAATAGGGATGTGTCTGAAGGGAAGGCAGAATTATATCGGAAAGTGTTCAAGTTCCCAGATAATTCTTTTTTGAAGCCTGATGATGGTCAGGCTCCAGTGGACTCGGTGAAGAGGAGACATAATGTCAACTCAAGGATTCCAAGCTTTTAAGAGTTGCCTAATGAGGCTTCGTCTTGTAATGGTAGAGATGATGGAAAGGGAAAGGAGACTAATAGAGTCTCATTTACATCTTCCTTTGATGGTTTGGAGTTGTATTCTTGTGGTGGAAAGTAAAGTGGGGAAGTCTTGGCTGGTGTTTATGATGTGGAAGCAGGAAAGGTGGGAATGACTAAGAGAAGTTCTCAGCCCCAACCAAAGCCTAAGGCTTCAAAGGTGGATCCTAAGCGGAGTGCGGCTAGGAAGAAGTACAGAAAAGAGGAGCTATATAAAATGCAGAAGGGTATGGCAGATATGGGCCCCCCTATTTTTGGAGCATTGGACATGAACAGTGAGCCAATGACTATGGATGTTGATTCTGACTCTGAAGAGGATGTCCCTTTGGCTTCATTTCCAAAGCCTGCTGGAGTTAGAGGCTCTAGTGAGGAATCTGGTTTGATACCTTTTGATGGTAAATCGGTTGGTGGTTCTGGTCCTCAAGAATCTTCTAGGACTAAGGTTGTGAAGCAAAGATCTCATTTTGAGAGGCCAGTGGTTTCTGGCCAAGTTAATTTTAAGACCTCTATCCTGGAATGGATGAATCAGGGTCAGGTTTCCTTACTTATTGGGAGTAATATGCTATCAGTCCTGGGTTGGCTGATAGGCAGAAAAATTTGATGACCAGGAGAAGGGTTTCTTCTGGGGAGGTGTAATACATTTGTGATTCTGCTGAAAAATTTGGTGAGGGATTGTAAACTCATTTTTCTGCACCTCTGGGTTATGTCAATGTCACTCTGAATGGAAGGGAGGCTAGGGCATTGGTGGATTCAGGCTCTCAGATTAACCTGATTTCTTTTTTTGAGGCAACTCATCTGGGCCTCCCCATTAAAAAAGGTATTGGTGGAAATTTGAGAGAAATTGGTGGCCATGTCATTGAATTGGTTGGAACATCTGAGTTTGTGAAGTTAGATGTTGGTGGAGCCTCAGGGAAGGTTCATTTTTATATTGCCAAAGGAACAGTAAAAGCTGTTTTGGGTGGGCCATTCTTGATGGATTTTCAAGCAAGAATTGGCTATCAATTTGATTTGGGAATCAGTTTGGAGTTGACTGATGAAGATGAAAGGAGACTTCGTATGAGGTTATCATCTCCTGGAGAGAATGGTTGGGAGACCAGGCCTGGTTTGTCTTCAATGTGCCAGTTAATGGAATATTTTTGGAGAAGAAGAGAAGTAGGTGCTTCCTCATGTTATTTGGAGTTTGGCTCAGGCTCTAGTGGGAGTCTTTCTTTTTTAGAGTGATTAGGGCTAATCACCCAAGTGCTACAACCTCTCCCCAACATGAGGAGATCCCAGGTTTTAGTAGGTCAGATTGCTTGGAGATATGCCAAGTGGATTTTTAACTTGTTCTTTTTAATGTTTCTCTTCTCTGCAAGTATTCTTCAAGTTTTTTATCAAGTATCTGTTCTCTCTCAAAATTCTCAATTATTTTTAATTCAAGCTCAAATAAGAAGATTGGTTATATATCTTTATTGAAAGATATGCAGAAAAGCTGTGGAGTGGTGAGATTGGGGTCTAAAAGTAAGTTCTCCCAATTATGCACCACTAGGTTTTCTTCTAAACCTTTCAAAAACATTACCTTAGCCATGTCTGTGGGCATTGGGGAAACCCCTGGTTATTTTTGTAATATAGAATAAAACTCAAGAAAACAAAAGAAAAATATCTAGATAACCAAAGAAAATAAAAAAAAAATCTGATAAAAATTAAGAAAGAAGACAAGAATAATTTTTGTGAAGATCATCAAAATCAATTTTTGAGCCTCCAGCATTAGATTAAACTGCACAAAATTTTAAAGTAAGAAATCATCAAAATCAATTTTTTGGCCTCCAGCATGAGGATAAACTGCACAATTTTAGAAGATGTGATTCAGAAGATGAATCAAGATTTGAAGATTTAGAAGATGGAAGTAAGGATGAAGATGTGGAATTGCAGAAAATTTTTGGAGTGGTGAGATTGGGGAATAAAAGTAAGTCCTCCGAATTGCGCACCGCTAGGGCTTCTTCTACACCTTTCATAAACATGACCTTGGCCACACATGTGAGCAATGGGGAAACCCTTGGTTTTTGTTCCAGGTCTGGTGTTGAAGATGACCTGAAGATCCCTAAAGTTGAAGGTGGAGCTGAAAAGTATAAGAAGGCAGCACAGAAGATTAGGCCTGTCAATGAGCCAATGCCTGTAGGTTTGAATCCTCTGTTGAAGAGACCTCCTTTGTCAAGAGATCTGTAGTGTACTTCCCTGGTCAAGAATCCTCCTTATTTGGTGGAAACTGATAGAGTGACTATGGAAAGGTTGAAAGTTTTTAATTTTGGTCCTGATGGGTGGTTGTCTGATGAGGAAAAGAAGTTGTTGTTGCATGTTATTGTGCTGAGGGAGAAAGCAGTGGAATTTTTTGAGAAGGAAAGGGGGTGTTGAAACACTCTTATTGGGAGCCTTACTTGATTCCTTTGGTTTGTCATGAAACATGGCAAATCAAACCTATTCCAATTCCAGCTAATATCAGGGATAATTTTTTAGATATTGTTAGGGAAAGAGTCAGGACTGGATACTAACAATCAACGTATAGTTACCCAAGTCCAATTTTTTTTGTAAAGAAGCAGAATGGGAAGCTGAGGGTGGTGCATGATCTTAGAGACTTAAATAGAGTCACTATCAAGGATTCTGGGATGCCTCCAAAGACAGAGGACTTTGTGGAAGCTTTTCCTGGAAGGGTTTTTTATGGTTTGGGTGATATGATGGGTGGTTATGATGAAAGGGAACTTCACACGGATTCACGGTCACTTACAACTTTTGAGACTCTTTTGGGAAGGTTTCAGTTCACTAGGTTTCCTCAAGGAGCAACTGATTCAGTAGCAGTATATCAAGCACAAACGGCTTGGATTTTAAAGGATGAGGTTCTTAATCATGCCAGTATTTATATTATGATTGTGGAATCAAAGGACCCTCCACTGATTATGGGAATAAGGTGCTGAAGGAAAACCCAGGTATAAGGAGTTTTGTTTGGTAATATAAAATCACTCTACAGAGAGTATTGTTTAGGATTGAAGAGGCTGGTTTGACCATTTCTGGGACAACGTTTTGCTGTTGTGTTCCTTCTATTGAAATTTTGGGTCATGTGCTATGTAAAGAGGGAAGGATTATGGCAAATAAAAAGGTCAATAAAATTCAGTCATGGCCAAGGCCTAAAAATACTACCAAAGTCAGAGGATTTTTCAGGGTTTGTGTGTATGTCAGAATTTTTATTAAAGATTTTTCTTTGTTGGATTCACCTTTAAAGAGAATGACCAGGAAAGATGCAGAGTGGGTATGGACTGAAGAGTGTGAAGAGGCTTTTCAGAAGTTGAAAAAAGTGGTAGGTGAAGATATTATTCTTCACAAGTTGGATTATGGTGTGGGAGCTGAAAATGTTTATCTGGAAGTGGACTTAAGTTATATTTCTTCTGGTGCTGTTTTGTCTCAGGAAGATAAAACTGGGAGGGTCAGGCCAGTAAGGTATGAGTCTGTGGTATTTAATGAGGTTGAATCTAGATATTCTCAACCTAAGTTGGAATTTTGTGGTGTAGCAAAAATTTTGAAGAAGCTGCAAACTGTTTTGTGGGGGCAGCATTTTGAGCTGCAGGTGGATGCTAAATTTCTGGCTCAAATGATCAATACACCTAGTCTTTCAAATGCTCCAATGACTAGTTGGGTGAAATTTATTCAGAATTTTTCTTTTGACCTGGTACATAAACCTGAAAAAACTTTTACAATTCCTGATGGTTTATCATGGAGACCACCCACAGATGAAGATTCAGATACTGAAGAATTTGATGAAGATGTCCCAGTGGTTATGGCCAGCACAAAGGGAAAAGAAGCTTTTTCTCTCCTCCCCCACGAGGCTAAACTGGAAGATGGTTCTCTCCTCCCCCATGAGGCTAAACTGGAAGATTTTTCTCTCCACCCCCATGAGGCTAAAAAGGAAGATTGTTCTCCCCTCTCCCAAGAAGCTAAACTGGAAGATTGTTCTCTTCTCCCCCAAGAGGCTAAAATGGCTGGATATGATCATAATTCTGGTGTTCAGGATGACTTTGTTAATGTAGATGGGGCTGTTGTTTGGGATGGCTCAAATTTATAAAATGGTTTTTTTGTTAGTGAACTGGATTCTCTTAAGATTCAGTGGAAAGATAAGGATTTAACAGAATTTAGGGATTGGTGTCAGGGTTGGGCTGGTCAATCGTCTCATGTGTACACTGGAGATTTTGATGACAGGGTGGTAGCCTTGTATGTTGTTTTGTTGGACTTTGAAGATGAGATCTGGGGTCAGTATGGGTTTTATTTTATTATGGTGGAATATCTGTTAAGCTTGGAGAGGCCAGATAGTTGTGATGATAATATTTGTGTGGTAATCAAGAAGAAAAGTCCTGGCTTCTATGTGTCAGGAAGGAGGTTGATCAGGAGGAGACATCTAAATCCTCAAAAAGTGGTGACTCAGAAGAAGGGTCAAGAGTTGGTGTTGAACTCTTTTCATATAAACCTTGGTCATAGAGGCTTTGGGGAGACTTATAGGAGAGTAGAAGACAGATTTTGGTGGCCAGGTATGAAGTTTGATGTTCAGGGTTGGTTCAATCTTGTGAAGAATGTCAAAGAAGAAGTCACTTGAAACCTTAAGAGGTTGGCCGTGCTACTAGTGAATCAAGTGTGTTTGAAAGAGTCAGTCTGGATGCTTTCCATATCAAAGAGGGCTGGTATAAATACTTAATTGTTTCCAGGGATGATTTTTCTGGTTGGGTTGAAGCAGTGCCTCTGGTTAATTTGACTTCCAAAAATGGGGCAGAGTTTTGTAAGAAGAAATGGGTGTATAGATATGGGTTGATGAAGTTAGTGACTGTTGATGGTGGGCCAGAGTTTAAAACTGAATTCAAAGAAACTGTGGCAAGTATTAGATCTAAAGTTAGAGTGGCTACACCTTATTATCCTGAAGTTGAAGGCATGGTTGAAAGAGGCTATCAAGTTATCAACAATGCTTTGGTGAATATGTGTGGAGATAGTGCTGAAAAATGGAGGCATTTTTTACCCTTGGTGTTTTTTGCTAATAGGGTCACTGTGAAAAGGAAAACTGGCTATTCCCCTTATGAATTCATTTTTGTGAAGAAAGCTGTTCTATCAGTGGATTTGGAAGCTGTCTCTTATCTTGGAATTTAATGGAATGATCTATGCTCAACAGAAGATTTTCTCTGTGCCAGAATGAAACAGTTGGAATGTAGAGAAGAATTTCAAGAGAAGGAATACTCTAGAATGATGAAGATAAGAAATCTATCAGTCAGATACTGGGACAAGAGTTTGGCTCATAGACTAATAAACCCTTTGAAACCTGGTTTTTTGGTTATGTTGTATAATAGAAGTTTGGAGAGGAATTGGGGAAAAATGTTTGCTGAAAGATGGAATGAGCCTTACAGAGTCAGATCTCAAGTTTCTGGTGGTTCTTATTTTTTTGAAGAGTTGGATAGTGCAGACTTAAAGAATAGAGTGGCTGCTGAACAGGTGAAGATATTTTATCCTAGAGGCACTAGAAGTGAAGAAGATTGACTCTGAAATGAGGATAAACAACTGACCATTCTTTAATTTTGGATTTTTTTTTGTGGTGATGCTGTGCATTGGTTTTGTTGGAAACTTTTGTTAGAAGGTACCCATGGGTGGGGCTTCTAGATTTTTCCTTGGCAAGTGTGGGGGTGACTGATGAGCTGGCTGCTCTATCAACAGTTACCCCAGATTGTCTGTTTCCAACCCCTTCTCTTAATTTGGTTGAACCATAGCATTGGTTTTTCTTCACAGGTTTTAATCCTCTATGACGTTAAACTGGAATTTCTTTTGATCTTCAAGTGCCGGTCTCTTCACACTTATTGGTTTTGGTTTTTTTGTGTTGAATGTTGTGTTTTTTAGAAGGTAACCAGGGGGGCTTCTAGATTTTATATTGGAAAGTGTGGGGGTAACTGATGAGCTGGCTTCTCTGTAGAACAGTTACCCCATACTTTCTGTTTCAAGTATTTTTTTTGTCCAAGTTGAATCCTAGTTCTGGTTTTTTTATTAAGGTTTCAATTCCACTATGAATTTAAACTGGCTTGGGACTGGCTTCTTTATCTTTGGTCTATTTGAATTGGTGATGGATCACTGGTGGTCTCCCATCATTTTTACTTATTGGAGGGAGCCCATCCAGTGATCATTTACTTGGACTGGACTTTCTATGGAGCCGGACTTTTTCTTTTTCTTTCTTTGATTTTGGTGTCTATGATTGTGTTAGATAGAAGTTCTAGATTATTCTCTTTTTTCTCTTTTTTTCTTTTAATTTTTATGGGGGTTATTAGGATATAAAGAAGGGAAAAATCACAAATTATATTATATGGTGTCACCACATCAGGGTCACCTGGATGTGGGAAAGCATTGGTGGGGAAAGGCTCATCAATTTTCTGGGAAATTCTATCTTCTTTTTTTATTCTTATCTCATTTTTTTTATTATTGATTTAAATTTCTATTCATTTCATCTTATCTTTATTGATATTATTTTTCTTAATTTATTTATTCCTCAATTCATTTAAAAATTTTTTAATGGTGTATCCACATCAACAGCACTTGGATGTGGGTAAGGTATCAGGGGATCAGCTCATCAATTGGTTGGAATATACCATTTGTAATTATTTTTTATTTCACCTTATTATTATTCATTTCATTTTAAATTCTCAGCTCTCATATTTTGTTGGGCAATTTTGTTTAATTATTTTCAAGTTTTTTTAGTATGTTACACCACGCAATATAGGGGGTGGACTTTCTAGCAAGTCCACAACCTGAACTCAGACAGAACTCAGATGGAACTCAGACTGAAATCATACTGAATTCATATTGAACTCAGACTGAAATCATACTGAATTCATATTGAACTCTACTTGAAGACCCACCTAAAACTGTTCTGCTGAGTGGTGTTCATTCCTGATTGTATGGTTCCTTTGTCAATAGCTCAATGTGTGATGAATCTGTGGTGAATTTGAGTCTAAGGTTGCAGACTTGCTAACAAGTCCGCCCCCCATATTGCATGGTGTTAGTAGTTTACTAGTAAAAATAAAAATAAAAATAAAAATAAAAATAAAAATAAAAATAAAAATAAAAATAAAAATAAAAATAAAAATAAAAATAAAAATAAAAATAAAAATAAAAATAAAAATAAAAATAAAAATAAAAATAAAAATAAAAATAAAAATAAAAATAAAAATAAAAATAAAAATAAAAATAAAAATAAAAATAAAAATAAAAATAAAAATAAAAATAAAAATAAAAATAAAAATAAAAATAAAAATAAAAATAAAAATAAAAATAAAAATAAAATTAAAATTAAAAATAAAAATAAAAATAAAAATAAAAAGAAAAATAAAAATAAAAATAAAAATAAAAATAAAAATAAAAATAAAAATAAAAATAAAAATAAAAATAAAAATAAAAATAAAAATAAAAATAAAAATAAAAATAAAAATAAAAATAAAAATAAAAATAAAAATAAAAATAAAAATAAAAATAAAAATAAAAATAAAAATAAAAATAAAAATAAAAATAAAAATAAAAATAAAAATAAAAATAAAAATAAAAATAAAAATAAAAATAAAAATAAAAATAAAAATAAAAATAAAAATAAAAATAAAAATAAAAATAAAAATAAAAATAAAAATAAAAATAAAAATAAAAATAAAAATAAAAATAAAATAAATTTTTTATAATTGCTAATTATTGTTGTTTTCTTAATTCAGAAAGTTATTAATTTCTTTTTTTTCTATAATAAACTTCAGGAAGAAGAAGCCTCCAGCGGTTGGTCTGGATTATGTTTGTGTTTTTGTTTTTTGTTGGGATTGGAGGAAGAACTGTGTTCCTTGTGGTGTAGGCGGCTGGAGAGAGTGTATGGATTGTAGTGTTCAGGAATCAAATTGGATGTTAATTTTTGGGTAGAAGTGGAAGAGGCTGGGATAGAGTATTGGGAGGTGTGCTTAATTATTCTAGTCATCTTCCAGTGGTCATTAAGAAGTTGTTTCCTCAGGTTCTTTTCAAGGTCATTCAATGGACCATGAAGAGCAAAGGCTTTAAGCATGTTTCAACAAATCATACTTAGGTGTTGCTTCATATCGGCGTAATCCAGTGTTAATGTGGTTTCTATAGGGTGGCCAATCCCAATAGTATTTTCAGGAGGCAGTGTGGTACGCGCCTTGCAGGTAGCTTGATTTTGGACCAATAAGCTTGCATAGTCCAGGAAGAACAAAGGGGATTCCTAGTGCAGTAGGTAGTGCTAAACTATAATACGTATTTGTGTGTTTCAAGAAAAAAGGGAAATAGATGCGCGGAGAAGGATTCAGGGTCTGTGCACTCAGATTTTGCAGCAGGATGCGCCGCACAATGGGGAATTGTGTGTTATTGATTTAGGGCTGCAAGCGCTGAACAATATGGATTTGGATTTTCCAATAATTGTGTGTTACGCACTAAGGAAGGAATTATGGCTCAAGAAAAGACTCAAGTTCAAAGTATACTGAACTGTGGCTAGTGTGGTAACTTACTGAAACAGGTGATATAGGAGGTTAACTAGTTAAAAGTCAAAGCAAGTAGGATCAGTGTTAGAAGGAGTCAAACTTGGAAGTAGCACTGAAACAAAACAAAGGTACAGTCAGGGGCGCGCATTTTGAGTATGAGTGAAACAATTTAATACTAGTGTTAGTAAGGATAGGGTATGTTTAAGGCGCTGTAGTTATTACAAGCGGTGTAAGTAGTTTACTAATAGTGTCAACTACCCACAAGTCTCTGTGGAGGATGACCAGTTCACACCTTGAGAACAGTGAAGAAAATAAGTTCAGAAGAAGTATATATCTCTATATATTGCCAGATCTACAAGTTTCTGTAGAATCTGGCCTTCCCAGGTAATTAATTGGTGAGCAGTAAGAAGATGAAAATTAATACTACAGTCTCTGTGGTATCAATTTTCTCAAGCAGCTCACTAATATATGGCTGTTGTGGGGCTGCAGTCAGGGCAACTGTGAGCTGCTCAGACTACTAGAAACAGTGAGAAAGGACTCACAACTGCTCTTCTCACTGAAACAGGTTGATATGACAAGAATCAGTGAGGATTTTCTGAGGGGTGCAATTTTTTCTGCACCACACAACAAAAGGAACACTATGCACTAAATCTCAAAACTAAGTATAGATATTAGAACTATCACAGTACTACTAATAACTTGCACTTAATATAATAAGGGTTTTAAAAGAAGGATGACAGAATAATCTAATACTATATAGAGTGTTATAAAAGACTATAATATAGTAATGTATTTTATTGATGTTAACAAATTGTGATACTAAAAAAATAATTAAGCAGAACAATTAAACACTTATAGAAAGTGAGAACTCGACCCAATAACACTATAATAATTATTTATAAGAGGCAAAATGACAAATAAAAGTTCAAACAATAAAACTTACTTTATATCCAAGTGGTAAGGCTATTTTCTACTGCAGTTATTTTGGCAAGTGGGAACTTTAACAAATATTTATAAGAGGTTTAAAAGATTATTTTTACTCAAAAGAAACAAGCTCAATATATAGTAAAATTCACCTTTTCCTTCCCCACAGCACATTAGAGTCCTCCAGACCCTTGACTCAACTAACTGGCTTTCAGACCCCCCCTCTATGAAGTGTACCAACAGTTCCTCAGGCTGTGGAAACTGCATATTCCTCAGTCCTACTCAGGATGAGTCAAGTCAAGAGCCCTTTTGGCCTCCCACACCATGTGCTTACAACTTTTCTCAAGCCTGAGACACACACTGAATTCAAAGGAGAGAGAATGAGATAAATGAAAGTGAGACAGTAATAAATGATAAGAAACCAAGATTTAAGATAAGATAAAGTGAACCTAGCTTCAGATAAATGACTGATAAGAAAAAGAGATGTATATAAATTTTTCTAGACAATTTTTGTAAAAAAAACTCAGAAGCTCCATAAAAAACATAGTAATAATGAGGTATTAAATATTTTCAAGCTATATTTTTATATTAATGTAACTGATAAGGGATCACAGATTTTTTATAGATATAGTTTGAAAGGGAAAAAGAAGTAAAAGGAAATATAATAAAATGAAAAAAATATAAAAGGAATATAAGATAAAAGAATGCATAAAACTGAGACAAAAATGTTATTTTAATAAATATAAGATAAGTAATAAAATATATTAATAAGAGTCCTGTAAAAGCACCATGAGGGGTCCATTGGTGGTCCAGGAATGAGAGTAAGAGGTCCAAGTAAGATTTCCCTGAATCCTGGGATTCCCTGTTATTGACTAGAGATTGATATCCAGCATGTCTTGGCACTCCATGGGGTTAAGTTGTCCAAGGATATTGTGGATATAATTGTATTAACTATTTTTTGTCTAGAGTTAATTAAATTTGAAATAATAAATTCTGCTCAAGCTCTATTCCTTTCTAGAAATAATTATACTATTTTTATTATTTTTATTTTATATAATAATTTTTTATTATTTTAAATACTATATCAAGATTTTTCTGTTATTTTATTTGTCAAGTTATTTTTGATCATAACTTATAATATTGTTAGTGGGTATTCCAGTGGAATCTGCCAGCTGACAAATAGATTAGTTATTTTTTTACTAAAGTGGTGCTAGAGTCAGCCCTGGAGATCCACTAGGGAACTGTGTTTGGAGAGCTGGAAAAATATAAAAAGGGTAACACATCTAGTAATAAAGAGAGAGAACAATTGACAAATAGTTAGTTAACATACAAGTAGTTAATAATTGTGGAGTCAAGTATAAGATATTAGATTTTCTCAATCAATTGTTTGAGAATATATAGATTTGATGGGATTGACTATTATTAGAGTTATTTTATTGCCATAATAAGGCATATTCAAAGAGAGCACTTCAAGAGGGAGTAGCTGTGGATATTAGCGCTTGTTAAGAATAGAAATATCCAGATAGTAATACTTGTTTTTCCGATCTTTTAAACTCATTTCTTAACTTATAAACTTTCTAATCACATATTAGTGTTACACATTATTGCGCTGTCTTTAAAAATAAGAGTGGCAGGCACTTTTTTTTAAAAATTGAAAAGAAGAACCAACCCATCTTGCATTATGTCTACTGCTTAGTACTTTAGAGCTCTCTACAGCGGGGTGCCAAATAAACAGAAGAATGGGATCAGTAATTATTTTCTGTTGAAGAAATTGGATTAATTAATTTGGTACTTGCAGATTTGGAGCTCATCAAATGTTTAAGTGGCTATAATCTAGACTGTTGAAGGATTTTGAATGGATGTAGTAGGAGGATCAGCAAGACAGAGGTATGGATTTTCATGGTTATCCTCTGATTGGTGTTGAGAATATGAACTAGATGGAGGAAATTCCTGTGGCCTAGTTGGAGCAGCAGGGGTGTTGTTGTTGTTTTCATTGTTGATATTGTTGCTTGGCTCATTTAGGTTGGATACTGGTGGTGGAGTACCAGGTTGGTTGTAGGATGGAGCAGGAGAAGGTGACCTGGAAGCTGATTGGGATCTACTGGATTAAGATCTGGAAGAAATTGAACTGTCAGATAAGAAATTGGCTGGCATAGTAGAGATGTAGTTAATTCTTCTTGTTTGAGATGGAGATTTTTGTCTGGGAGCAGTTTTTGATGCTCTGGTGTCTTCTTGAGGTCCTCTGGCAATTCTTCTAGACGTTTTGGAATTTTTGGCATTTTTGGATGAAGAAATTGTTGAGGGCATTTCTCTGGAAGAACTAGGAGGTTGTTGTGTGGAGTTTTTGTTGTTTTATGGTGGAATGTGGCTGTTTTCTGGCTGAATTTAAAGGTTTTGTGCCTGATTTTCTCTTCCTAGCAAGGCAGACAAGCGGCCTGGACATTGTCTAGCTGCCTGGAAGCTGATTTTGAAGCTGCTTTAGCTGAATTTGCTTAGATAAAGGCTTTTTCTTGAGATGATAAAGCAGGTCTTTTGGTGAGTGCTCTGGGGACAGAGCGGCGTGATCTTCTGGATGGAGCTTAAGATAAAGGAGAAGCAGGACCAAGTTCTGGGGATCTGGTAGGAGATCTAGAGATCTATTTATGTGAAGGTGAAGGTGGTGGTATAGGATAATTGGGTTCTCTGTCACATTTTTTCTTTTTGGAGTTACAAGAATCTCAGGCCCTGTTGTAGAGTTTTGCCTCAGGAGTTGAAAGAGTGAAAGTGCAAGGTCTGCACATGTGGATACAATGTTTGCAAGCATAGTCCTTGGGAGAAGTGAAACAAGGAAGGTTTGATGGGTCAAAATCTGGGGATCTGGCCATGATCTGTGATGGGAAAATTATGAAGAGAAAATAGATAAAAGAAAAATTTTTATCAGTGATGGGTTGATGATGAAGAGAAAGTGGAAGTTCAGTAGGGTGGTTTCAGATTATTGTGCATGAACTTAATTCTGTCTTTTTATGCAAAGTGTGGAAAGTCCGTCAAGACTTTAAATTGAACACTATGGTCATTCCATCAAGACTTTAAACTGGAAAATGGTATAGTCCCCCAAGAATATAAACTGAGGATGGTTTGATGGTTTAGTCCTTCAGGACTATAAACTGATAATGTGGTGTTGGTGTGATTCCGGAGGAGGGAATCCAAAGGGGGAGTCTCTGAATTGTGGGGGTAACTGATGAGCCAGCTGCTCTGTAGAAAAGTTACCCTAGAATGTTAGTTTATTTTTTTTGGTATTTAATTGTTTAATCTCTGGTTCTGTCTTTATGATTTAGGTCTTGAGTCCTTCAAGACTATAAACTGAGGGTTTTGAGTCCCCCAAGACTATAAAATGACAGCTGTTAAACCCCCAAGACTTAAAACTGAGGATGAGTCCCCCAAGACTATAAACTGAGGAATTTCTTATGATTGGCTATATTCAGGAAGTCTGGAGAGTGGTCAAGAATTTTTCATTTCCAAGTCAAAAAGTTCAATCAAGAGTCAAGTGGCAGAAGAAAATCAAGAAATGAAACAAAGTGTTCAGCATTAGCTTTAAACTGGTGGATGAGGTCCTTCCTTTTTTCAAGGTCCTGTGGGTTTCTAGCAGGAATGGATTGGAAGAAGCTTAGTAGAAGGTTTTATTGTTCAGAGGAGTGTTGTTGGAACTTGGCCTTAATGGTAGGCAAGTGGTTAGGTGCTGGTGGTTCAATGGATCCTAAATTTTCATCATCACTGTCAGAAGATGGAGGAACTGAGAAGTCATCAGTTTTAAAAGTAGAAGGAAGGAATAAAACTTTTTTTGTTAACCATCAGATGGACCAAGCATGGTGGAAGTGGTTGCTTTAGTGGTGTTGGCACTCTTCTTTGAAGGGTGTAGTTTGTTGGCCAATCTGGGTATCAGGATAGATAGCCTGGATCTTTTGGTAGTGGTGGAAGATGGACCAAGTTGAGGTGGAGGTGAAGCTATTGAAGATGATGATGGACCAGGTCTGAAGCAAGTCTTTTTTCTGGATTGGAAGACATCACAGGAGGTTCTGTATGGATGAGCTGGTGGTGTGATGGTTCAGATTAGATTGTTGTGAATGTAGTATTGGCAAGGGCCCAAGTCAGAGGCAGATTTTGGAAGAAAGCTGAACATGGTGGATCTGATGAAGGAAAATGTGTAAATTCTCAATTGGAGGGAGGATTTGGTCTTCCAACATTGGCAGAGATCTTTGTTGGTCTATTTGGTGCTGTTTTTGTATGTCTTAATTGACATTGGTTGAATTATTAGGTGTTATCTTGGTTTTTATTCAGTGAATATTGGGACTATAGATATGTGGGTACTACCATTTTATAGCCCCAGACTTTCTCTATTTTTGATGTCTTTATGATATTTTTCATATTCTAAGTTATAAGGGGTAATTTACTCAATTTTCATTTCTGAAACATAGCTGTTTAATTTTGTTTTTTGTGTTTTACTGGCTAACCTTAAGCATTAGGGTTAAGTGCTTAGTACCATTAAGTAGAGCAAATCTGGCTCTATATTTTATGTCACAATGTTTTCATAGCTTAATTTTGTGTTTATAAGGGTTTTAGTAGTTGTGGTGAGTTTTTTTAAGTACTTTGGGCTTTATTGGAGGTTTTTGGTGGTTTTCTGGCTTCAGGGAGGTCTGGGTGGCCCATCCGCCTTGGTTATAGAAGGCTGGTGAGCGTTTCTAAAGGGTTTTCATTCAATTTGGCTGTCAAAAGCTCCAAATTTGTTGCTGTGCATGGATTTTTTAGGTGGTTGTCTGTGTGTACATACTGAATTAGACAGTTTGTGGCAACCTTAATTATCATACAACCATCTGGTAATTATATCATTGTTTCTCACTTAGTTTTCACTGTTTTTTGGACGCAATTGCCTGTGTTTGTTGCAAGGTTAGTTCTTCATTTAACTCAAATTTGGCAACTGATTACTCTGTTGCAGCTTTGCAACCTACATCAAGTATTTTCTCTGTGTTTGGGAAACAAGTGCACTTGGTCTTTGGTTTCTGGTGTGTATTACTTTGCATTTCAGGTTTCTGGTTCTTTGGTTCTCAGTGGTCTGCTATTGGCTACTGTCTTGACTTGTAAAGTAGTCAAGAAGTGTGTTGGAAGGGGTATTGTAACTGTATCTAATTTGCTGTAGCAAATAAATCTCACCTGGTATTTCTCAGAGGGACAGGGGTTTTTCTCTCCAGTTTTACTCCAACTCCCTTGGTCAAGGCCTATAGCTAGTACTACAGGATTTTCTACAATGTCAGAGAAAGAAGGTATCACTAGGAAGGCAAAAAGGTTGCAAGTAGCCCTCAAGAAATATATAAGAAGGATAATACTTGAGATAAGAAAGTCTTTCACATTAGCCCAAAGGGTTTCAAAATCACTGGATACTCATTTTGCCAGTGTGAGGTATTGCAATAGGTTTGAAAGGCAGTGAAGTACCTATTATTTAGTCAGGGATCTCAGGAAGCATATGGTATGTGCAAAAAAGATAGTGTGTTTTAGCACTAATGGCTGTACTTTCACAAAATTTTCAGGCGCCATTGGAACCACAAACCATACTAATAGATGTACATAGATCTTTGAGATACTTAGATACTGCTTTACATTCTTGTATTAGCACTGAAACTGTGTAGGAAAACCCATAGGGCAAGGAAACATAGGAAAGGGGTGATGAACATACATATGTATATAAACACTCACTTGTAAATAGTAGAGGTGTGTGTATGAGTTAGAAAATAAATAACAATAGATATTTTTTAAGATGGAGAGAATAGATATATTTTAATTTTTTTATACATATTGGGTGTGCATACCAGAAGTAGCACTGCAGAGTTTTTTTATTGTTACAGTAAGGATAGTATTAGATAAAGCACTTTAAGAGGGAGTGACTGAGAATACTAGTGCTTACTGAGAATAGATCTAGCTGGAAGTTTAATTGCTTATATTAAAATCTTTTTTTCTGTTTTTTCTATAAAAAGACCTCTATAAGTTATTCTACTTTCTCCTCCATAGTAAAATAATTAACTACACTTACAATATGTGCTTACACTGTCTTTAAATATTAGAGTGGAAGGAACTTTCTTTTTAAAATTGGATTTAGAAAGGAGAACCAACCTATCACGGAATTTTGTCCATAGCTTAGTATTAAAGAACTCATTTTCTTTCTACAATGTGTAAAAATATAGAACTATATGTAAGTAGCATCTACTCAGGTAATATAATCTTGACAACCTCCCAGGCTCAAGACAGAAATGGGGAGAGATTCAGATGGGATAAAAACTCAAGATGCTTAGGTCTGGGTAAAGACTTGATTAAAACATAGGCAATCATTTGTGTTGAGGGAAAATATTTGATGGAGAATTCACCATTATTATCTTGTTCAAGTAGCCAACAGACTCTTGTATTTATGTGTTGAGTAAGATGTTGATAAATTAGATTAAGAGCCAAGTTTATTCCACCTTTATTATTGCCCATGAGAATTGACTTATTAAAAGAAATTGAGAAGTCATTTAATAAATTATTTTTCCAGAGCAAATTCTTTCCACACTCTTTCATGGTGTAGTACTTGGATTCAGATGTTTAGAGAGCCACTGTCTGTTGTTTTCAGGAACTGCAACTGATTAAAACATGGGGGAACACTAAAGTGCCTTCAGTAGATTTGAAATACTCTGATTTATTATAGTCAGCATCAGAAAACTCAATTAATGATTTAAGTTCTGAATTGGATACCCTTCCCAAAGTTAGATTTAAGTTTCTATTTAACTTGAGATACCAAAGTATGTGAAAGAAGGCTTGAGACTGTTGATATGAGGGTTGATTCAAGTCTTGAGCAAAGGTGGAGGCAGTATATGCAAGGTTAGAGAAAGTAAAGAGAAATATGTAATTAATTAAGCCTATGGCTTGTCTGTATTTAAAAAAATTAGTTAATTTTTTGGACATTCAGGTGGTGAAATTTGAATTTGTTACAATAGTAGTGGTGACGGTTTGAAAATATTGAAAGTTGAATACAGTAAGTAATTTAGTAACATATAGCTCTTGAGATAGACTATTATTATTATTGACTTGATCTCTGACTAACTTCATACCAAGGACCCAGTTCAGTTCTTCTTTATCTTCCATTTCAAATACACAAGAGATATTCTTTTTAAAATTTTGAATGGAGGGTGCAGCTATTATTAAGTCATCTAGGTGAATGAATACATAGAAAGGGTGAGAATTGTCTTGATTGATGAAAAGGCAGGGATCAGATTTTCTTGATTTGTATCAAATTTCAGCAAAGAAGCCTGACAATTTATGATACCAACATCTAGGACTTTTCTTCAAGCCATATAGTGATTTCTTGATATGTAGACAGTAATCAGAATTTTTAGGTGAGTAGCCACTGGGAAATCAAAGGTATAAATATTCATCTTTTTCCTCATGTAGGAAGGTGGACTTCAAATCCATTTAATGAAGTTCCCAGTCCTTGTAAGCAGCAAGGCCCAGAAAGAAACGTAAGGTATTCAATCTCCCTGTCAGGGCATAAGTTTCATTATATTCTATGCCTTCAATCTGAGAAAACCCTTGAACGCATAGCCTAGATTTTTATTTAAAAATATTGCCCTCTGAGTCTGTTTTTGTTTTGAAGGACCATGTTGTACCCAGTAGGTGATTATTTTGTGGTAGTGGAGTCTCTTCCCAAACATTATGCATTTTGATACTAGATAACACACTTTTGATTTCTTTAAGCCATTTATTGCTTTTGGGTAAGTTGATGGCTTCACAAAAATTTTTAGGGGTATTAAAGTGTGTAGAAATTCTATTTACATGATTTGAATGCCTTTTTGAAGATATTATATTAGACGGGTCAATTGAAAACTTAATCTCTTTTAGGTGTTGAACATATTTTTCTACATAAGCATAATGTTTTGACGCTAACAGGGGATCAAAAGAAATTTCTGGAGGAGATATTGAAGGGGAAGTAGAGTCTTTGGTGGGTAGTTCTAGAGGATTTCAGTAGATATGTCATTTGGGGGAGTGTTCATAGATGAAGAGTTTTTAAAAGGGACAGAATTAGAGAGAGAGACATATTTAATATCTGAGAAGACAAGGGTTCCCCCAGTTTGGCCTTCAGAGATTTGGTGTGCTAGATTAAAATAATTCATAAATTTTACATTATGGGTAATTAATATAGTGTCAGTGTTAGATGTGTAAATTCTGTAGTTAATATGCCCTCAAAGTAGCTGAGGAAAATCCCCTCCTCTTCACTGGGTCCAAATTTCCTGTTACGTTTATGTCATTATGCCAAACCTCCCAAGGGGATTTTCCATCAGGAAGAGATGAGCTTGGTAAAATGTTGAGAAGACAAGTGGAAGTATTAACAGCCTCTTCCCACAAAAGTGAGTCCAAACCTGATTCAATTAGTAAGAATTTTGCCTTTTTCACTATGGATCAATTACCCCTCTCAGTGATTTGATTCTTCTGAGGTGAGTAAGGAGGGGTTCTAAGATGAAGTATATCTTTGTTTTTAAGTAAATTCTTCATTGAGTTATTGATGAAAACTCCCCCATTATCATAAACTAAACACTTGATAGAACATGAGAGTTGATTTTCAACAAGTAGTTGATATCCTTGAAAAATCTCATAAGTTTCAGATTTTAAACTCAGAAAAGAAGTATGTCAATAGCAAGATTTGCCGTCAACTAGTTGAAAGAAATAAGTTTTCCCGCCTTTTGATTCTGGGGAGATAGGACCACACAAGTCCATGTGAATAATGTCCATTATATTTTCATGCATAGGGAATGTACCAGAGTAAGGGAGAGCATGTGACTTAGCTAATGCACATGTTTTACAACTGAAATCAGTAAAATTCAAATTTGGAAATAATTTTGCCATGGTTTGATTAATTGGATGCCCATATTTGTGATGTAGAAATTGAATATTTTTCTTGTCTTCAGAGGTAAAATTATAAATTGATGGGTTGAATAGAGTAAAAGTAATAATACGTTGTGGTCTTCCAACATTGATGGAGCCCTTTGTTGGTTTATTTGGTGGTATTTTGGTATGCCTTAAATGGCATTGTTCAAATAATTGGGTATTTTTCTTAAATTACGCAGCAAATATTGGGACTACAGGGATTTTGAGGCTATTATTGGATAGTCCTGGTTTTTCTCTATATTTTATGTCTTGATGAAATTTTTCATAGCATAAGTATTTGGGGAATAATTTCTCACTTTTCATCTTAAAAAGATTGGTGTTGAATTTTGTTTTTTGTGTTTTATGGGCTTACCTTAAGTCTTAGGGTTAAGTGCTTAGTACCATTTGAAAGAGCAGAATTTTCCCTATATTTCATTTCACAATGTTGTTGTAGTGTAATTATGTGTTTCAAGGGTTTTAGTAGTTGTAGGTTAATTTTCTAAATAGTTTGGGTGTTTTTGGTGGTTTTCTGGCTTCAGGGTGGTCAGTTCGCCACAGGCAGGCTTCCCAGTGCCGTGTGGACCACCGGCCTCAATGCTAGAGGGCTGGAAGCGCTTCTAGGGAGGTTTTATGCAATTAAGTGGTCAGGAACGCCTGATTTGCAGGTGTGCATGGGCTCTTTATTAGTAGTCTGTGTGTATATAGTAATTAAGAGAGTTTGGGGCAACTTTAATTATCATTCAACCATCTGGCGGTGATATCCTTGTTCCTCACTCAGTTTTCACCTTTGTTGGCCACAATTTGGCTGTTTTTTGTTGCAAGTAAGTTCTTCATTTAACATAGCTTAGCAACTGTTTTCTCTGTTATATTCTTGCAAGCTATAGCAAGTATCATTTCTGAATCTGGTGTGGACTTTCAACCTACATCAAGTATCACTGCCTTCTCTGGTGTGGACATTAGTCTTCATTTCAGTTCTTTGGTGTGGTAGTCTGTCTGGAGACTACTTTCTTGACTGATCAAGCAGATAAGTGTGTTTGGAAAAGGGCTTTTGTGGTAACAGGAACCAATTTACTGTAACAGGTAAATCTCACTTTATTTTTCTAAAGGGACAGGGGTTTTTCTTCTAGTTTTTCTCCAACTCGCTTGGTCAAGGCCTATAGCTAGTACTATAGGATTGTCTACAACATCCACTTTTAGAACATTTGATGTGAGTGGTATCTTTGTTCTTAATTTTGAAGATGCTGTCCTCTCTGAGTAGACTCCAATCATAAAGAAGTATGTCAATAGCTGCGATTGGATTGGCTTTGACAGTGGGTACATAGAGTGTGTGCTCAATTTTGAAAATATTGCCGGATGATGAAGTGAATGTTACTTTGCCTTGTTCAAGGGCTAGTAAATCGTCACCATTTGCCATAGATAGACTTAATTTTTAGTGTTCATAATCAGAAAAATATTGTAGTGAATTAAAGATGGAATAGGAAGCACCACTGTCCAAGATGCATGATTGAGGGTAATATCAGAAAATACTGAAAGATCCTTATTTTTTTTTGTTTCCTTGTTTTCTCTTTCCTTCTTGCATTTTAAGAACTCATCTCATTTTTCCGGATGAAGTTGAAAAAAAGTGGCCTTGGAATGAGGTGTCAGAGGATTATACTTGCATTTGGAGAGGAAATTTTTAGTTCTAGTGTCTGTGGCTAGAACTGTCCCAGTAGTGGTGCTAGATGTGTTTAGTGATTTTTGCCTGATGAATTTGGCTTCAATTTCTGCAAAAAAACTCTTAATAGTTGCCCATTGATTGGTAATGACATACTTGCCGAGTATGATTGATGAGAAAGTTTGATATGATTCAGGTAGTAGATTGAGAACATAGTTTACCATAATGTATGATAGAATATTTTCTTTGAATAAATCAGGGGCAATGTCTCAAATTAATTTCACAGTGCTTTGGAAGTCATCCATTTCTTCAAGTATATTAATTTCAAAAAATTTTATCTTGAATAATTTATTAACTATATACAAGCATTTTGGACTTGATTTTGATGCATAATCACCACAGAAAATTTGGGGGGGTATTACTAGCAATACCCCTCACTTAAATATGTTGGGAAGTGGTTGGAAAGCTGTTGGAAGGCTGTTGGGAGTTCATTGTGAAACCAGATTTAAATTAATTGGAAAAAGATTTGGTAATCAGTTAGACCTAGGTTCAACCGAACTCAATCACAGGTTTCTTGGAGCTTGGTGATTACTTTGATTTTGAGCTGAGCAAATATTGAGCAAAGCTTGAACATATCACTTAACATATCATAATATTCACTTTCCCATCTTGTGGAAAGAAAAATTTGATATTCATTCTAAGAATATCTACATATATTTTCTTACCAAGTTGGTAACAGAAGGTTAAACTGTAGTATCTCAATTATTACACTAGACTAAATAGATATTTGATAAAATATACAATTCAAATCAATTTTAATATTATTGAGATCACCATAAGTGTCTGTCCAAAGACTTACAAAAAGTATGTTAGTATCAAGACATCGTTCTAGGTATTAGTTTCAATTTAGATTTTTAACTGACATCTAAAGCATTTTACTATTAGACAGAAACATAAATAAGTGTAATAAGAGTGAAATTATTCTATTTTGTGATTATAATGTAACAATAAAGCACATTTTTATTGAGAAAATTTTTCTTCCTCCACAAACCAAAATTTTCTCTATAGGCTCAAGATTTATTTTTAAACCATATTATTCATTTCAGTTATCATTGATTTACTTCCAATATTTTTTAAAAAGATAATAATAATACATGTGAAAGAATTATGAGCTTAGCATAGCATATGCTAAAAAGTTATTTTGTCATTCTATTCAAAACTGATTATTCATTTTTTGCTTCAATTCATCTTTTAACAACCACTATCTTCAGATACTATTCTTACTTAATATGTCAAGTCTCAGATGTGTTGGACAGTTCTCAATAACGATCAATCAAATTTATATTAATGTAATTTCAGATTTCAAAACTCACCAACCCCCACAATTTTACAGCAAGGCCATTTGAATGTTCATATTTTTAAACTATTTGAAGAAAGAAAACCAACCCTTGTTGGTAATCTTTCTCAAGTGCAGAGTCAGCAAATTGGACCACTATTGGGTGGCATTGGGTCTGGATCTTACCATTTAAACCAAAGAAGTGCCTTGAAGCCTATGAAGCCTTTCTATTTTCATGCTTACTTGGTTCCAGTTTTTGGTAATCAGTATCAACTTTGGGGATGCCTCTTTTCTTCAATTACACTAATCAGTCTTGCTAAAGAAGCATTTTCTTCTGCTCAAATAGATTTATGTCCGATCCTGAACTACAACTCCACTATCTTTTTTAATATCCCACATGTAATTTTTGAAGGCTCTTTCCAAATATCTCAGAGTACTCAAGATTGGAAAGCTGATCAACTTATCTGAGGAATCAAAACAGTTCTCAAAACACATCAACTTCAAGCAATAAATTTTATGATTGACAATGAACGAATTTTAAAAGAAAAGTTGGATATCATGTGGAGGCACTAGGACAACCATTGGCTTAGAACTGGATTCAATGACTATAAAGATCAGTTTGCTAACAATCAATTAACCCCTGAAGGAAATGGGTAAATACTTGCTGATGATATGGGTTTTGGAAAGACGCTTTCAACTCTTTCTCTTAAAAGTGAAACTCAAAGTGAAGCAAGACAATTCCAGGTATTGGAAAATCAAGAAGGTATTAATCAGAGTTCAGCCACACTGATCATAATTCCCCTGGCAACACTATCAAATTGGATCAATGAAATAAGTGTGCACTTTGAAGATAATGCGCTTCCTTTCAAGGTTCTTTATGGGAAGGATTGTCTAAATACTAACTTCAATGAGCTACAGGACACTGCTATTGTTTTAATGACCTATGAAACAGCTAGCCTAACAATGTCAAAAAATCAAAGCCAAAAAAAGATACGGGTGACTCAAAAGCTCTTTTGGTATAGAGTTGTTTTAGATGAAGCTCAGTTAGTGCCCATTTCTATATCTAAAACTTAAAACTTAATTTTTATAATCAATTTTTATAAATATTCTTTTAGTTACATTAAAAATACTTACTCACAGAGGGCTCAAACAATATTTGACTTGGAATCCCAACACAGACTATGCTTGACTGGAACTCCACTTCAGAACAGGCCCACTCACCTTCAAAGTCTCATATTTTTTCTTAGAATCGAAAAGTGGCAAGAAGACTGGTTATGGAAGAATTTCCTTTTTCCAGGTTTGCAAAAAGGAAAGGCTAATTCTATTAAATCAATCAATCACTTAATGAAAGACATAAGCCTATGTAGAACAAAGGATGCAATTTTGTCTCTTCCAAAAAAGATTCAAAGGGGGGTATCAGTTCAATTAGCAGATCCATGGAGGTCTAAACTTGATGTGCTTCAAGAAGGATTCACTGAGCAATATGGGCCCTCGAGAAGCACTGACATCCCTTGGGACTCATCTGAGTTTCTAAGAGAGCTGATGATTTTAAGAAAATTCTGCAACCATCCAATCTACAAAAATCTGGATGAAACTCCAACTTTTTATTTCACCTGGCAGCATTCCGCAAATATTTTTCATCTTATAGGCCACTTAAAAAACTTTTTGTCTGGTGAAAGGGGTATAAATTTTTGAAAAGGTGTTATATTCTCCAACTTTGCAGACTTTTTGCAGATGTAAGTGATTCTATAATGAATTTTTTTACAAAATTGTGTTGGCTTATTAAAAACAATTTTCTAATATTTCAAAATAGAATAAAAATGGCTTTAGATGACCACAATATTAGGTATACCCAGCTTATGGGTGAACTCAGCAGGACAAAGCAAGACAAAAATATGCATGTATTCCATTTTAATAAAAATTGCCAAGTTTTGGTTGGAACAATTCAGGCTGCAGGAGTGGGTATAAATCTCAGGTGTGCTCAAAATGTATATATAATGGTGAGCTCAATGTCTTTTATTTCATATTAAGAAAAAAATATTAAATTTTTTATATGTTCAATGTTGAAATAGGAGCTAAATTGGAATCCAGCAGTTGAGCAGCAGGCTGTTGATCGGCTGTATAGAATGGAGCAGCAAAATGAAGTAAATGTTTTGAATTATTTTGTACAAGGAAGTATAGAATTCAGCATGTATAAGATTCAAAGGAAAAAAATGGAGCTAACAATGTAAGCCAAATTTCATTTCTATAAATTTTAATGATAATAGTAATCATTAAAATTATGTTTTTGTTTTCAAGGCTAAGTGTCCCAAACAGTGGAAATGAGGAGTATGAGTGTGCAAACTATTATTAAGGGAGTTTGTCAATCACTCACATTAGAGGAAGAAAGAATTTTAAGGAGAGCAGGTAAATTTATGGGATTTTGAGGATTTAAAAGTCTGAGTTGTTGAGGATTTAGAGATGCAAGATATAAGGGAGAATAACAGTCATTTGGCAAACCCCGGGGGACATGAGAAGGATTAAGGTTAGGGGATAATGTTGAAATCAAACTGATTCTTTTATACAAGGACAAGTCCTTTAGCACACTTTCAGAGTAGGTTGAAGTATCTCAAATATCAAAGTGTTATTGGTCAAGATATTGTGCAGCTTTAGAAAAATCTTCAGACCTCCATTTCATTAAGATACGTCTTAACAATCCATCATTATCAATTTTGGTGTCTGAACAACACTTGATGTTTATGAAAAGGTTGTGATACGTTTCACAATGTGGAATTTGTTTAAGAAGTTTAGTTCGGTTAACTGAATTCTAAGAATCTTTGTTATTTGAAATAAAGGTCATAAATAAAAACGGTTGAAAAAAGGGGATTTTCATACTTTTTTTTTATTCTATATTTATGCTTTCTCATTTTTATTATTTCTTGAGAGCTATGAGAATCCTTCCCAAGTCTTAATTTATCAGAATGACCTAAAAACCAACGGTGAAGAACTCCCATTTGATTTGAGAAGCTAATTTGAGTTGAGCTAATTGGATATGCAATCAAATTATTGGTTTTTAAGGCATTGTCCCATTGTTAAATGAGAATATTTGCCAAGAACTGGTTCCATTTGTCAAACCAATCTAGGTTCCAAGCAAAAGTTGACCCTGGAAAACCGCACATGCAAAGGTGGTCAATAAAAGATTCACGGAAAATTGGTGGAAACTTTTCCGAAACCGCTGAATTTGATTCTGGATGAGGTAGTTCAAAGGCCATGTTGCATGAATTCATGTCGAATGATGAAAATCTGTCTAATTTCTCTTCAGTAGGGTTTTGTTTCCATCCATTTGATTCTGGTGACATATCCAAAAGTGAACAACAAAAGTTGTGTATAGATCTACAAAAGTGAGAATTGAATGGAGGTAAAGTCTCATTAAAAATTCTATTAAGTGTTTGTGTGTTTGTGGGAAGGTTTCCATGAGGAAAGTAAGAGCTACTAGGGTTCATAAAGAATTAGATTAAGAAATTGTTCAATTAAATTAAACAAAGAGGATGGATAAATTGTTGAACTCCAAAACTTTATGATCAAATGTGATTTAAGGAGAAATATCACAAAAATTAAGAATAAGAAATATTTCAACTTTATGGCATTATAATATGCATAAATTATATTTTTATATGCAATTTGAACTCAAAAGGAATGGTATAAAATTAAGAGAATGATTATGTGATAAAAGCAGACTCATTTGAGAAACAGATTTTTTTTTCTTTTCAAAAAATTCTTCCACAAAAATAATTTGATAAATGTGAGGCTATCTCATTTTTTGATTACCAAAAAATTATTTTTGGTCAAATATCATTGTAATACATATTCCATTGAGTAATTTTTGTTCAACCTGAATAAATAGACTAGAGTGTCACTTCATCACATTAATGTATAAAAATTTATACAAGGTTTCAGATTTTTTGTAATGCTTTCAGGTTTACACTTTTGTAGCATCTATTATTTGAGTATTTTTGATTTTTTCTTTGTTGAAAATTCTACCTAGTACAGATCAATTTTCAAAGTGAAAGAAATATGTTTGTGATTGTTTTTTACAAAATATTAACCTTATTTTTGGGTTTAACTTTGATTTTTGGGGTAATTTTTAAAATAATTATCTTAAAAATATGGATTAATTTTCATATAGTCCATAACTAAGAATTTTTATATAAATCAAATAATTATAGGGTAGTTAGATATAACTCAGAAGGCATTTGATAGAAAAATAATAAAGATGCTTATGCGTACAATAGAATTTTTTCTATGATAGAAAATATTCTGATAAACATGCATGCATTGTTGTACAAATGCAGAGAGTATACAGAATATAAATAAAGTAGACTGCATAACTTTTAATTAATATATAATTTATCTGATTAAAAATTAAACATTTAAAATTAAATAATTTCAACACATATTCCATCATATTCTTTTGATAAAAAAATGTAGCTTATATTAGCTAGTGCCTTTCAAAAAAATGAATAACTTCAATCAGTAACTTCCAATAGCTCACTTATTCCTAAAATTATCACAATTACAATGCCTCCATTTTTTCATGTATGTCAATGTCAAGATCTTGGATGTGTCAATAAAAAGTATCAAAATTCTTCTGGGTCCTTTGAAGTTGGTATGGCTTTCAAAAGCTCTAATTCTTATGCAAAACATCAAGAGGAAAGAAATAGGAAGGCCTAGATGGTTATTTCTTCCAACAATCCACTTAACATTGGAAGTTCCAGCTCCACAGAAACAGTAAGCTGTATATCTATAGTTCAATGTGAGAATAAAAGTTTTTATGATGTCTCAATGATTTATTACTTAGGGGCAGTTGCTATTGGGGGCAGAAGTATCTTCAACAGCCTCTAGAAACTCAAATCTTGGGGAACGGTATAGCCAAATAATTATGTGGCAGGCAGCAAAGCTTTCTCTGATTCATCATTTGAGAAAAGAAGGTTGTACTAAATTTTTGGATGAAGAAATTAAGAAGCTCAAACTTCTAGGTTATAGTGGAATACTGGATTCTGATAGAATTGTCCGCCTGATCCCACGCTTGATAGATACAGTTTTTAGTCGATTAAAGCTCAATCAATCATTTTTCACTAAAACATGCTGTCCTAAATACTTTGCTCTTTATGAGTATAACTCTGAATCTCAACCATCTATACTATGTTGCAATCAACTGTTTCTTTCATCATCAAAGCACTATTTAAAAATGTTTGGAGCAGGACAAATTTCAGTTAATTGTGATGAAAGGCTGTATTTGATGGAGGAACATCAAGAATATGTAAAATACTTATCTCTTAAAACATTTCATCACCATTCTTTTATCAACTGGCTTAAGGGAAAGATCAAACTGTTCAAATTTAAGCTTCTGATTGAGAATAAAACCCCTGTGGCAGAACATGTAGAGTGTGATTTGATGAAGGATGTTTGCAATGGTTCAATTTAGAAAAACTTTCCCATTACCACTCCAGCTCTGGATAGCAATGATGATAAATATACAATAACTTCAGGCAACTTAATTTTTACTTTATATGTTGACTGGTTTAGGCCTGGTGGCAATAGGATTGGAGGTCATCAGAAGTCTGTAGGAAATATTATGATGGTGTGTATGAACCTACCTCAAGAAGATAGATAAAAAATGGAAAATCTTTTTTTGTATGCTATTATACCTGGACCAACAGAACCCACAAGTGAAAAGCTTAATTACCTTCTAAAACCACTTGTTAATGATCTAAAAACTCTATGGGATGGTATATTGATTGAAAAGATGCATCTTTATCCACAAGGCCCTAAATTAAGAGTTGCATTGTTCTCTTTGATAGGTGACATTCCTGCAATACAAAAATTGGCTGGCTTTTTGAGTCACTCTACAAGAATGTTCTGCTCTTTCTGTAATATCTCTAAAGATGAAATTAGTGAAAAGAATGTGGGAAATTTTTCATTACGGAATCATGAGGATCATAAGTGCTGGGCAACAAAGTGGAAAAATTCTAAGTCACATTGGGAGCGTGTATCAATTGTTTAGAATCATGGGGTACAATGGAGTGAGCTGAATAACCTTGAATATTGGCGTCCAACTGAATATTGCTCAATTGATGTTATGCATTCACATATGCTTGGCAACCTAAAAGATCACAGTCTAAGCTACTTTCAAATCCAAAATGCAGCAAAAGCTCTAGAAAGAAAGCTGGAAAAGGATAAAAATTGGCATGTAAGAGAAGAAGATGACGATTTATTTTCTGATACTTCACTGCACAAACATTTGAAAAAACGTAGAAGTAGCTTAAGCACCACAAATAATGATGATGATGATACAGGACACACAAGACAGCACAAGCGGCAAAGACTTACGAGTTCAAGACAGTCATCAAGTCATCATGGACTAGATAATGAAGGATTGGGAAAAAATCAATCAAGAAGCCAGAGTAGGTCATCCAGCTCCAAATTTTTTCCTCCATATAGCGATTCGGCCTCAATACAGTCTCACAGCAGTGACAGTAGGAATTCATTGTATAACTTAAGGCAAAGGAGCATTAGCATATCACAGAGTGAAGGATCTCACTCATCAAATGAGAAAGCTAGAGATGAAGAAAATAAAAGGAAAGGTAAGGAGAAAGAAAATGAAGGTAGTAGTAATCCACAAATCACGGAAGCAGAGCTACAGGTTGTATGGAAGATGATTGATCAAGTAAGAAGACCTTCCTAGCTAACACGAGTTCCAAAATCAGTAGGATCTAAAAAGGCAGGATCCCTCAATGCAGCAGAATGGCACATGCTGTATACTCTCTACTTCCCTTTGGTTTGAAAAATTTAAATAATCTGAATCTTCAGCTTCCTCAGCTGAAAAACCAAGAGAATATTATCTTCTCAAGTCACTTGTAACATTATGCTTGATCACCAATTTTTTGAAATTAAAAAATATACAGACTAATGAGCTTAAAGATCTAGATCAATTTCTGTTAGAGTATCGTGAGTTCCTGGAAGAGGGTTGGAAGAATATTAATGCAAAGCCAAATCTGAATATCACTCAACATTATCCTGAAATGATAAAGTGTCTTGGTCCACCATCAGGTACAGCTACTTGGTCTGGAGAGCAGGTGAATCATATATTGTCTGAAATTCCAAAAAATCACCATACACATATGTAATGTTTGTAAGCAATGATTTAAAAACTCAGCTGTGCTAATTTATTAATATTTACCACAGAAGAGATACCGCTAACAATGCTCAAACATTGGTATTGGAAGTCTAGGGTATTAGATCTTGGTGAAGCTGAAGATAATGATCAATGTGAGACTAAAAAAATCCATATTGATCTCAATAAACAAAAAAAATGGATCCATCTAAGTATGGCATTATTTACTAAATGGGTAAGGGCAAGAATGGGAAAAGAAACTTTAAGACGGGCTTTGACACCATTGGAGAAAAGTGGGGATTGGGTAGTTGAAAATGTAGCAAGCATATTGATACATGGAAAGAGGTTTACTAGTTACCATCGACACATTGCTAATTCAACAATTGAATTCTACTATAGAAAAGATAACCAGTTTGGGCAAATTGATGATCTTTTCAGGTCAAAGGAAGAGAATGATCAAATATATTTAATAGTAAGTCCTTTCAAGGAGCTCCGTCCAGAAGAAACATCAAAGGATCCCTATGATCCTTTCCCACAAGTGCATTGTTGGTTAGTAAGAGTAGCCAAAGCAACTCAAATTGTGATTAAGAAAGATGCAATAATTGGACATGCAGCTACTGTCAAGCACAAAAAAGGAATGTTTGGAATAAAAGACAAGGTTGTCACTGCCATTGGACTGCAGACAGTAGTGAGTGAAAAAATTAATCAAATTTATTTTCTGTTGACTAACATCTTTGTGTTAATTTGGGATTCGGGAAATATGTAGGATTGGTGATGTTTGTAAATGGTGAAAGAAATTATTCAGTGCTCAATAAAATCATGCAATGCATCCAACTTACCCTATCATAAATCAGTGAAAAATTACTTTGGTTGCTTTTATTGCGAGAGAACCCATGCTTTCAATGAGTCATTTTTATCTTAAATGTAAGAATGAAAGAAAGAAAATCATGATAATGAGAAAGATGATAAAATTGTTACTTATTGAATAATCTTCTTGCTCATTCCTCTACTATAAATAGTTTGACCTTCCCACTTTAGCTGATAGCTATATATTATTCACTTTATTTTTCCCAAGGATAACATACACGTTAACAAGACTATAAACATAGTATCTTTTTTTACTTTAACTTTGATAGGTATAAATTTTAAAGATTGATTATTTTTCTTTTCTTTTCTTTTATTACAGTTCTTTATGGATGATAATTTTGAAGGAATTTCTGTTGACCCAACTGAATCCAATTTTTTTCTACCTCAACATAATAATACTGGAAATACTCCACCACCACTCGCTGGTGATCCACCTCCAGATGCATCTCAATCTGTACCACCTAATCCTAACCCACCACCTGATCCCAATCCAGGCCAAGAGTCTCATGCAGAACCAAGAAATTTTAATCCCAATCATCCCTCTGCTCCTGAAAGTGCTGATCAGCTAGGAAGAGATTGGGCTAGTGAAGTATTGAGGGAATTTTTTGGAGACCAATAATCATCTGCTCAGCCTAACCAAGGAGCGAGAACAAGTGGAGCTGGTAAGTCAAATTGGTAGTGTATTCTTTTATTAAAAAATAACCAATTTAATTAACTTATTTGAATTGTTAGTGAATCCCTCAATCATTATGGGTATCAGTGATTACCACAGACTCAATTCAGCAGAGTCTCATGAACGAGAACGGGGGTTAAGGGCTTTAAGAGGCTTAGTTAGAAGGAATGATGTTCCCAGGAGCTTAGACAGTCAAAATAGAAATCTTTACCACTTTCTGAAGTATTGTCTTGGGGGACCAACACAAATAACAAAATATCCTGCGAGCCCAACACCTTTGGAGATTGAAAATTGGAAATCTTGGAACCAATTCAAACTGAAAACCATTCAAACTGTCCTAACCCAAGTCCAATCTTCTAACCATGCCGATTCTGCAGCTGATTGACAATTTCTGATAACCAATTCTATAGCCTTCTTGCGATCCAAAATTTGACTACCCGAATTTTTTCCAGCACCTGAGCCTCAAGGACTAAAAGGAGGAGCACCAATCCCACTTTCTGTCAAAAGAAACTTAGAGCTTGAATTGCAAGAAAAAGGTTTTCGGAAATTTGCCTTTGATTGGACTTGCCGTGATTTTTCGGAATCAAGTTGGAATCAAGTCATGGGAAGCATAGTATGCGACCACTATACCAGATGGCTCACCACCTTGAATACAATCAATCAGTCAAAGATTCAGTTCACTCAATGTGTTATTGAGAAATGGGTAGTTAATAAGGGGAAGGAGATGATAAGGTTATTTGGGCAAGAAGAGGAAAGGGTAGCAAAAGAAAAGATCAAAAAGAGGGCAAGGGCACAAGTAAAACGTTATTGGAGCAAGGTAAGTTTTTTATTTTACTTTGCTTTTTTTATTATGAAGCTGATTTAGTTGGAATTCAGATTGCTAGTGCACAATACAAGTTAGCAAGAAATCTCTGCAGTGATGTGCCAGGTTTTGTTGTGCTTTTTCATGATACTAAGTGCATCTCTGATATCAAGGAAGGCCCAGCACCAGCCCCAACTGCACCTATCCAAGCTATTCCTGGATAGCAAAATCCTGAACTCAATGATTTGTTTAAAAAAATGAATAAGATGACAAAGGACTTAGCCCATACACCAGCTCAAAGAAAATCAGCATTAAAAACATATTCACGGTCATCAGAAAGGACAGTTGCACAAAATAGTGTATTCAATGTTTCCAAATACCTCCCCAAGAATTGCTATTCAGCAACATTTTTGCAAGGATTATCTGTGAATGAACGTCAGTCACTTGGGGTTGGAGCTGATATTGATCTGGTAAAGATTTGGGAAGCAATTAATAGAGCATCAACATCATCATAACTTAGGTATAACGGTGATCTTCTGTGTAATATAGCTATCTTATATTGAATTTTATGTATTCTATTTTTTTTTTCAAAGCAGCTTGGTAAATGTTTTAAGGTGATATTGAGAGAGAGTAACATTTTTTTTAAGAAAAAACAAATAATGTATGAGATATAAAAATGTATTTTCAACAAATTGATGGTCCATACCTCTTTATGTCACATTTATGTATCCATATTAATTTCAATCGAATTTAATGTTGAACAATACATAGGGAATACAAGCTATGCCACTTACACTTGCCAGGCATTGCTACCATTAAATATGCCAGTATCAAAATTTTTTTGATCAAAATCAATGAGCATGTTAATCATGAATTACAAGAGTCAACTGCATATTTTAATGCATGGTGCCCCTCCAACATTAATTTTGATCGAAATTTATTTTGATATTGGCATATTGCATAGTGTCTATTCCTGGAAAGTGTAAGTGGCATAGTGTGTATTCATTATGTATTGGTCAACATTAATTTAAACAGAATTTAATATTGACATTTGCATATCAAACCCAAACCAGCAAACAACCCAAAAAATTCTTCATAAAACTGCTCATTAATTTCGATCGAAATTAGCGTTGACCATATACATATTGAATGGTAGTTATATCTGGTGTGTGTAAGTTGTAAAGCTTGTGTTCAATGTGTATTGGTCAACATTAATTTTGATTGAAATTAATATTAATGTGTAAATGATATATACATGCTCAATATGCATTGTAATGTGTTTACTTAAGAATAGAGGGCCCTACTTTTCATCTTACAGAAAAATGCTTGGTGGCATGTCAAATTCCATTTTTATTAAAATCAATGTTGACATGTTACCATTCATAAAAGTAAGCAACTGACTGCACAAATTGATGATAATCATGAACCTTAATTTCGATCGAAATTAATTTTGCCAAGTGCAGATTGAAAAAAAGCTATGCCACTTACACTAACCAGGCATATTTACTATTTATTATGTATTGGTCAGCATTAATTTTTATAGAAATTAATATTCATATATAAATTTTATATTTACCCTCAACATGTATATTAAATTTCAATACTTAAAAATACTTGCTGTCCTTTACATGTCATTCAAAAAAGCATTATATCATTTCAACATTAATTTTGATCAAAATTAATTTTGGCATGCCATTATGCATTGAAACAACTAACAGACTAAAAAATTTCATGATCAAAATGCTCATTAATTTTAATCAAAATTAATGTTGACCAATACATATTGAATATAAGTAATCTCTGCTTACTCAGACCAGATATAACTACCATTCAATATGTATATGGTCAGCCTTAATTTTGATCAAATTTAATGGGCAGTTTTTTGAAGAATCCTTTGGGTTGTTTTCTGGCTTGGGTTCAATATGCAAATGTCAATATTAAATTCAATTGAAATTAATGTTGAGCAATACATAATGAATACACACTATGCTACTTACACTTTCCAGGAATAGCTACATGCAATATGCCAGTATCAAAAGTAATTTCAATTGAAATTAATGTTGGCAAGGCACCATGCATAAAAATAAGCAGTTGACTCCAGAAATTCATGATTATCATGCTCATTAATTTCAATCAAAATTAATTTTTGATACTGGCATATTTAATGGTAGCTATGCCTGGCAAGTGTAAGTGGCATAGCATGTATTCATTATGTATTAGTCAACATTAATTTCGAACAAAATTAATATGGACATGGACTATGCATAAAATTCCAATAAGTATAGGTAAGCTAAGCAGTTGGATTAACTGGTGTGATCATGTACACCATATAAAAATTGATGTTTTAATGCCTTGGTTAATTTCAATTGAAATTAATTTTAAGCCATGCATGTTGAATTCTATCTATGTCTGTGTAGTCCATGTGAAATGGCTTGTATTCAATATGCAGGGGTCTACATTTATTTCAATTGAAATTATGAGGTTCATTGCCTCATATATTTGGTGCTTTCTGTCAGGGTTTCATGCATGGTGCCATATGATACTTGTTAATTCCTATCAAAATTAATTTCAACACCAATATATTGAATACAAACCATGGCACTTACAGTACTTGGTCATAGCTAAAATTCAATATGCCAGTCTCAAAATTAATTTCGATAGAAATTAATCAGGATCCATGAAGTTTATCAATAGTGTATGAGTTAAGTTTCAAGTCATATGTTTCATCATTTTCTTGCACCCATTTCTAGGTTATCTCAACAATTTTTTTCAAGTTTTATTATATTAATCAAAAATGTGGTAAGTTGTGAAAAATTAGCTAATCCAAATCTCAAATTGAATATCAATATTTTAATAATTTTGAATGTTGTTTAAGGTATTTCATTGGGTGATTCATAATAATATTTTATCAACTTAGTAGTCCTATAACTTTTGAAAAGTAACAATGTTGGTATAGTTAGGGACAACAATGCAATATCTTGTGCAGACTAAGATATATTGTTAAATAAAACTATTCAATTTTTTTCCCTTAATTGTATCCAAGTTTATAAATGGTTTGGTCACGGTGCCCACACTCTAGCCTGACACTCCTCCTGTCACTTAAAAAACAAATTCTTATCTCAAATTCTAATGTTACCAATTTTATATTTATAATTCATTTCTTGTTTGATGAGGCATATCAGTATATTTGTGAATCTTGCATTGTCATCTGAAAGTAAATTTAACAAATATTTATAAAGCATTATCCTTTTTTTTCATATAACATACTAGTTAAGTGTATCTCCATTGTTTAGGAGTAAATTCTATTTTAAAAAATTTTGTATTTACCCGTGGCAATTTGCATATGGGATATAAATTTTTATTATTTGTTTTTCACACTAAAAGTCCCCAAAGAATTCCTAGTATTTTCTGTTAGCTACATCAAATTTTGCTTCAATATAAACAGATTGTGATTTAGCATGTTACTCAGTTTACCCCACTATTAATAATACATGTTAAAAAAAGCTCAAATAATATAAAATCCCCCTCTTTATGTTTTCTGTTTCTTTCATTCTCACTTTAATTTTAATCTTATTCAATTTTTTATCCTATTAAATTATCAACTTCAACTTTCTAGAATAGAGTTTCTTATAATTATTCATCAAATTACATCATAATTTTTTGATATCAAATACTTTTTTTTAATATTCATTAATCAATATGTCTAGTATTCAAAATAATACACCTCCACTTTGTATGTATATCATGTTCCTCTCTCTTAATTTATATATTTCACTTATGTTCTATATTTTTTTTTTCAAAAAATTGATATTCCAGCGCCTGAATATGTTTCATCCCACTCTCTGATTGATACTCGCTTTGAAGCTTTTGAGCTTGCACCAAGTCTGCCACATGGCATGGCACCTAACCCTCCTGTACTTAGCAATGAGAGGCAGGAAGTAATGAGAGTTCAGTATCACAATTTACTTGAATTGGCTAGAGATAAAACAGAAGAGCTTTTCAAGATCCTTAACAATAATCCTTCTCCTTCATATTTATCTAACCCTTGTAATGACTTACTCCAATATGTGAAAAGCCTTGAAAAATGTATGTTCTTCACTTTTTTTGTCTCCTTTTAAATTAGTAGATAAGATTATTAATATTTTCTTTCTTCATATATATTTGTAGCTTAGGATGAGGGTATGATTTCTCCTGATGAAATCATTGTCATTAGGGATGATGATGAGACAGATGAACCATCAGCTTCAACTCATGCTTCAACTTCCAAGGAAAACCTTGAAACACCTGTTATCCGCTCCAAGAAAAAGAAATTATGCCAAGGCTCCTCTTTTGTTTGACGTATTAAACCGGCTTCTGCTAATGAATTTTCTGATGTATCAAATAATAAATCTCAAAAAAAAGCAAAGGCTTTATAATGAGTATATTCTTGTTTCCTTTATTTTTATTGTTATTCTTTTATCTTTAAAATTCTATAATATAACTCTTTTATTGCTTACATATTGTACTTTTTATCTTTCTTTTGATATTTTGTACCAGAAACTCACCTACTGTAGATTGTTCCATCCATAAACGCCCTCACCCTGATGAAGATGATGAAAATAGCAATGAAAATAGCAATGATGAACTGTCAGAATATGAAGCTATGCTTGCTCATCAAAACAAGCAAACTTTAAAATCTTCTTCAAGACATGACAATATGTTTGATAAAGATGATGATTCAAACCACTCATCACCGATTTCCTTCATTTCTAAGAAGCAATACCCATCACCTCCTAAATTACCTACTTTGTCCACTTTGAAAGCTTCTCTATTAATGAAATCAACTCCAATCAGGATATCAAAAAAACCTCTAACTTATTCACCCTCAGTTCTAAAATACTCTGATTTGCAGGAGGAATTCTTTAAAATTCATAATTTTTATAAAGGTAGAATCAGCACGGCAAAGGTCCTCAGGTCGTGGTTGGAAATTGTTACTCTCCTCGAATTATGCTCTTCTACTTCTTCCCAAGAACCCATGTTAAATATTCCAATGTTTACTTTTCATTGGGAAAAATCTTGTGGAGAAGATTGGCTTTCAAAACTTACTGAGTTATGTAAGTTACCTTAATTTTTAGTCTTGACTTTGTTCTTTTACTTATTTTTTTTCCTTTTGTAGCAAATATTTTTTTAGAGATTGATAGCTCACAGCTATGGGTACTCAATAATATTGATTTCAAAAAAAAGGAAGATTTATGTGATCCTGATGGTTTAAATACTGTAATTCTTTCCTCAACAAAGATAACAGATCACCCTGAATCCAATCTTATCCGAATGCTCATAAGATTAATGATCCCAAGTGACCACTGCTGTTCTTCATGGGTATCTCTTATATCATCTTCACTTTATCTGACCGCACATGAATTCAGCCAGCTTCCATCACATCAAAACATTAACTCAGATTGTCCAATTGAACGTGGTCTTCAGCTTCTAGCTCACCTTTCAAATCTGAAGAGTCCAATTCCTGATGGCTTAGAAGTTGGTCCCACTGCACTTCAAACCCCTGATATATCAATGTCAACTCTTCTTCAAATCAGAAATATTATGATTGATATAATTATGTAAATTATCATTCTTAAATCAAAATATTGTGCTTCAAAAATATCAAGTGGAAAGACTAGCAAAGCTCAACAATCAAGTCAGAAAAATGAAAATACTGAACTGACTTTAATGAGACAGAAACAAAAGGCTGCACTAAACAAGATAAATTCTGAATACTCCCACCACCAATATCAATCTTTCACATTCTATATAATTGATGGAGTCAATGGTTTATTTCTGAGCTCTCAAGATCATAGATTGGCTTCAGCAGCTGATTTCTTGGAGGTAATATCAGAAATTAAGTTTCTTAATTTACATGAAAAAAAAACGATTTTATGGAAGAAATAATTTGGAAAAATTTAAATAACTATATTTTAACATTAATAAAACCTTTTATAGGCAAGCTTGATCCATTTCCTTTAAAATTTGATACCCTGAGTCCTTCCCAATCGCTAGGGCTATTTCTGCAGATTATCTTAATCACTGGAGCTCCATTCAGCCAGTATCACCTTTTTTTGCTAAACATAGCCTTTCAATAAATTAATATTCCAACATTTAAATAGATAAAGTTCTGTGTATATGATTTATCTTGTATAATTCAAGTTATTTTCCTTCAAATACGTCAAACATGTGACCATCTTTAAAATTTATTGAGAAACCTTTGACATGATTTTCTAAATTAATTATTAAAAAAAATTATTGTAAGTCCAGCAATAACAAAGATTTTAAAATATACTTATATGATTTCAAATACTTGTATTAAATTCCTAAATATTTTATTGTTTATATAAAAATATGATAACTGATCTAGTTTTGTTACTTTACCTTTAATATTAAATAATCTATTAACTATTACAAATTTTTTCATTGATTGTAACATTTTTAATCAGATATAGAACAACTTAAATAATTAAATGTGTGTATTCTTAAAAAAATACAATTTAATCTATTTTTGATTCAAAATTCTTTCATCAACTCTTTATTATTAACTTTTTTATTAATAAGCTTGTTTGACCTAAAATACTATACAGTTAATTTGGTAGCATTAAAAGCACATTTTTATGGCTAATATATTTCAAATTTTTAATTATAGTTTTTGTATTTTAGAACCTTTGCTACCAATTTAATAAAAATGACATTTACAGATTTCACAACTTATATATTTCCTCAAAAGTAAATCAAATTTTCTTATAATATTATGAAAAAAAATTATTCTATTTCACAAATAAAAAAATTAGATAATACTTTAATCATCACAACTGAAAATGTTACAGCTACTCCCAGTATTTATCATGTTTAATTTCATATTAAGTTGTATAAATATGATATAAATTTTTAATATTTAATTATCAAAATTTTTTAGATTTGTCTTAACATTAGATAAATAATACTTTGCTGAATTTATTTCTTCCTCTATTAAGTCATCTCTTTTCAAAAAAACTCTCAAAGCACTAATCAAATATTTATACCTATCTTTTTCTTCTTTAATTTCCAAGTACTCTGAAATATCAATATCAAAAACATTAAGCTTTTCTATAGCATGAAAAATTCTAGTGCTGATTTGAATAGAAGAACCTATCCTTGTGAAGCCATGAATTTCGTGACATCTTGAGGTAAAATGCCTCAGTTGATTGGCAGGCCATAACATCACTGTTATTACATTAGTTGCTTCAAATTTAATTTTACTTTAAATTTTGGGAAACATAAGTTCTCCACCTGTTTGTCGTGGTTGGGTCTTATTGTACTTCATATGAATGGTATTGTTTTCTGTATATTTAGGAAAAAATATTCCTAAAGTATACTCACTTGCATCTTTATCACAATGAACCTCATTGGAGAACCCATTACCATTTGCTCCAGATGTCCAAGTTAAATTACTAGCAAACGGTACACCCTCTTCTTCACTATAAACTTTTGAAAATCCAGTAATACCAAGTTTTGCACAAAGATTAGTTGCCTTGTTGTACTTTACATATGATATTTTTTTAAAAAAATATTCAAAGTACATTGCAATCCTCTTCATTCGTTTTTTATATTCATCCGTTGTAGACAATCCTATAGTACTAGCTATAGGCCTTGACCAAGGGAGTTGGAGTAAAACCAGAAAGAATAACCCCTGTCCCTTTAGAAAAATAGAGTGAGATTTACTTGCTAAAGTAAGTTGGTTCCTGTTTTGCTAAAGCTCCTTTTCAACACACTTGACTGCTTGATGAGCCAAGAAAGTAGTCCCCAGATAGACTACCAGACCAAAGAACTGAAATGTAGAACAATGTCCACACCAGAGACAGCAAGGATACTTGATGTAGGCTGAAAATCCACACCAGAGACAGCAATAATACTTGCTATAGCTTGCAAGACTATAAGAGAGAAAACAGTTGCTAAAGTTAAATGAAGAACTTACTTGCTACAAACACAGCCAATTGTGGCCAGAAAACAGTGAAAACTGAGTGAGGAACAATGATATCACCTCCGGATGGTTGTATGATTATTAAGGTTGCCCCAAACTGTCTTATTCACTATGTACACACAGACCACTAAGAGCCCATGCGCACCCACCAATCTGGCTCCTGTACCCGCCAAATTGCATAAAAAACCCTCCTGAAGCGCTCCCAACCTCCTAAAACAGAGGTGGGCGGGCCGCCCGACGTTGGAGATGCTGCCTGAAGCGGCCCGGCCTCCCTGAAGCCAGAAAACCCACAAAAACACTAATCTACTTAGAAAAATTAGCTACAACTACTAAAACCTTTAAAACACGGAATTTCACTATAACAACCTTGAGACATGAAATATAGAGAAAAATTAGCTCTATCTAATGGTACTAAGCACTTAACCCTAAGACTTAAGGTTAGCCCATAAAACAAGAAAAACAAAATTAAGCAGCAATCTTTTATAAATAAAAAATAAGGAAATGACCCCTTAAAACTCAGAATATGAAAAATGTCTACAGGACATAAAATATCGAGAAAAACCAGGGCTATCCAATGATAGTACTCACATACCCGCAGACCCAATATCCACAGAAAAAAACCAGAAAAATACCCAATTCCTTAACAGATGTCAATTAAGACATGCACAAACAGCGCCAAATCACACAACAAAGGCCCCTGCCAATGTTGGAAGACCACATCCTCCCTCCAATTGAGAATTTCCGTATTATTTCTTCATCCAACCACCATGTTTAACCTTCTTCCCAAATCTGCCTCTGAAATGAGCCCCTACCAATACTGCATCGACAATAATTTAATCTGCACCATGACACCACCTGTCCATCCATACAGAACGTCCTGCAATGTCTGCCAATCCATAAAGAAGACCTGCCACAGACCTGGTCCACTTTCTTCCGCAACAGATTCACCTCCACCTCAACCTGGTCCTTCTTCTGCCAGCACCAAAAGATCTAGGCCATCCATCCTGATACCCAGATTAATCAAAAAGCTCCACCCTTCCCAGAAGAATGCCACAACCCATAATACAACTAGTTCCACCATCCCTGGTCCATCTGATGGTAAGAAAATACTTTTCTTCCTTCAACTTTAAAACTGATGACTTCTCAGTTCCTCCATCTTCTGATAGTGATGATAACAATGTAGGATCAATTGCACCACCAACACCAACGCACTTGCCCACTATCAAGGCCAAGTTCCAACAACACACATCTCAACAGAAATAACTTCTGCTTCACTACTTCCAATCCACTCCTGCTAGAGATCCACAGGACATTGAGAACAGAAGACACCTCATTCACCAGTTCAAGGCTAATTCTGAACACTTCATTTCATCTCTTGATTCCCTCTGTAATTCCACTAGTACTTGAGTTTGATCCAGAAAAGAAAAATTGACCACACTCTCTATAGGATTTAACCACAAACAACCCTCCGTTTTAAGTCTTGGGGGACCATCCTCATTTTATAGTCTTGGGGGACTCAAAAACCCTCAGTTTAAAGTCTTGGGGGACTCAAAAACTTAAATCATAAACCCAAAACCAGAGATCAACCACATTAAGACACAGAGAAAAAACTAACATTCTGGGGTAATTGTAAATAGAGCTGCCAGCCCATCAATTACCCCCAAACTTTCCTTTTCTAAATTCGGAGGCTCCCCCTGTGGATACCCTCCACCAATCTTTCAAAACCAATTCCAACAACAAAAACTTTTCCCTCAATTTATAGTCTTGGGGGACTTACAACCCTCAGTTTAAAGTTTTGGGGGACTAAACCAACAACAATCCTCAGTTTAAAGTCTTAGGGAACTAACACAGTGTTCATTTTAAAGTCTTGATGGACTAATCTTGATAAAATATTGAAACCAGCCAGTTTAAAGTCTTGGAGGACTAACAGAAACCAGATTTCAGTTTAAAGTCTTGATGGACTGCCTTGATACCATAGTTTTTTCAGTTTAGAGTCTTGATGGACTGACGGAATTTTTCATAAAATAGACGCAGCCAATTTCATGCAGAACACCTCTACAGCCAACCTGCTGAACTTCCACCTTCACTTCATCATCTACCCTTCACTGACAAAAATCTCCTCTTATCCCTTTTCATCATCTTTTCTCACCACAGATCATGGCTGGATCTCCTGATGTTAACCTTTCTACTCTCCCTTGCTTCACTTCTCCCAAGGACTATGCCTGAAAACAGTGCATCCACATGTGCAGACCTTGTACATTCACTCTTCCAAATCCTGAATCCAAATTCTACAACAGGTCTTGTGATTATTGCTATTCCAAAAAGAAAAGATGTGACAGAGACGCTAACTACCCTATTCCTCTGCCTTCTCCTTCTCACAAATACATCTCCAGCTCCCCTACCAGATCCCCAGAGCTTGGTCCTTCCTCTTCCTCTCTATCTTCTGCTCCTTCCAGAAGATCCAGAAGCTCAGCTTCCCGCACTCTTCCCAAAATACCAGCCTTAGCTTCCCAAGAAACTGCTTTTATCTCCGCCAAATTAGCTCCAAAAGCTTCAAGATCAACTCCCAGGCTTCTAGACCGCATCCAGGCGGCCTGCCCGCCTCACCAAACAGTGAAAATCAGGGCCAAAACCTCCAAAAACGGCCATAAAACAGCCAAATTCATCCAGACAACAACAACAACTCAACCCAACTACCTCCTACTGCTCCCATAGCAATGCAATGCACCCTTCCAAAGTCCAAAAGCACCAAAATTTCCCAGATTTCTAAGAGACCTTCCAGAGAACCCCAAGAAGAAACCAGAACACCACACACTGCACCCCAACAACAACTTCGTCCCCAACTAAGACAAAGAAACTACACCTCTCCTCTGTCAGCCAACTACTCTTCTGACAGTTCCATCTCTTCAAAAGCTCCATCCAGAAGAGATCAATCTGCTTCCAAATCCCCCTCTCCTGCTCCATCCTTTAACAACCCTGGTACTCCATCACCAGCACCTCCTCCAGCTGAATCCAACAGAAATAACAACCACAACAACAACAACAATCTCACTGCTCCAACTAGGCCCCAGGAACATCAGCCTCCTAGTTCACCTTCTCAAAATATTTCAGAGGAAGACCAAGAGAATCCATATCTTTCCTTGGTTGATCCACCCACTATGACCATTACAAAATCTTCAGAGATCCAAATCCCAGCTGCTTACAAATTTGATGAGCTTCCAATCTGTAAGTACCAAATTAATTATCCCATTTCTTCAACAAAAATAATTACTGATCCAATTCTTCTTTTCTAGTTGGCACCCCTCCTCCTGAATCTATTATTGGAGTTGGCCAACCTCTTGAAACTTCTTTGACCCTGGATTATGGAGACATGAAGAAACACCTAAGCATCATGTGTTCCAACATGCTAAAAGCCTTTTCCCTCCATGGACCTTTGAATGACTTTGAAAAATTCCTGAGAAAGCGCCTACTGGACGATGACTGGAAAATGTCTAGGATCATTAAGCACACCCTCCAGAACTTCATTCCTGCCTCTTCTTCTTCCTCCTCTGAACTTCCCTCTAATCCAATTCCTGATCATTACAATCCCTATCTTCTCTCCAGCAGGATGCACTTCAAAGAACACAGTGCTACCCACAATCCCAACAAGAAACAAAAACGTCATCACAATCCAGACCAGCCTCCAGTAGCTTCATCATTCATACAATGAGCTCCTGCAAAAAGATTAGAAACATAATAATAATATAAAACACTACGCAATATAGGGGGTGGACTTGCTAGCAAGTCCTCAACCTGAACTCAGATGGAACTCAGATGGAACTCAGACTGAACTCATACTGAACCCATACTGGACTCTACTTGAACACCCACCTAAAACTGTTCTGCTGAGTGGTGTTCATCCCTGATTGTATGGTTCCTTTATCAATAGCTCAATGTGTGTTCAACCTGTGGTGAGTTTGGGTCCAAGGTTGCGGACTCGCTAGCAAGTCCGCCCCCCATATTGTGTGGTGAAACAATTAATAAAAATAATTTCAATTTTTTTTTTAATGTACTAATATATTAAAATTAAAAATTTATAAATAAAATGAAATAAAATAAAATATAAAAAATAATACAAATGGTATCTACCAGCCAATTGATGAGCTGATCCCCTGATACCTCACCCACATCCAAGTGCACCTTGATGTGGATACACAATTAATTCTTTTAAATGGTTAACAGAAAACAAAATTCAAAAAATTTAGAAATTCAGAAAATAATAAAAAATAATGAAACACAGAAACACATGAAATAAATAATAAATAAAAATAAAATAGCATTGCCCGGCAAATTGATGAGCCTTTCCCCACCAATTCTTGCCCACATCCAGGTGACCCTGATGTGGTAACCCCCTATATTTTTGATTTTATAATTTTAAACAACCCCAATAAAAAAATCAAAAGAAAAAAAAAGAAAAAAGAAAATAATCTAAAACTGCTATCTAGCAAAAACTTAACTGCAAAATCAAAGACATTCCAGCTCCATAGATGGTCCAATAATGGAAAGTCCGATCCATAGAAATGATCACTGGGTGGGCTCCCTCCAATAAGTAAAAATGATGGGAGACCACCAGTAATCCACCACCAATCTGAAAGAACCAAAGATAAAGAAGCCAGTCTCAAACCAGTTTAAAGTCATAGTGGACTTGAAACCTGAATAATAAACAACAGAACTAGAATTCAGCTAGGAGAAACAAAGACTTGAAACAGACATTCTGGGGTAACTGTTCTACAGAGCAGCCAGCTCATCAGTTACCCTCACACTTGCCAAAATAAAATCTACAAGCCCCCCCTGGGTACCTTCTAACAAAAACACAATGTCCAACACAAAAAAACCAAAACCAATAAACAGTGAAGAGTCCAGCACTTGAAAACCAGAGGAAATTCCAGTTTAAAGTCATAGAGGACTAAAACCTGTGAAATGAAACCAATACTAGGGTTCAACCAAATTAAGAGAAAGGGTTGGAAACAGATAATCTGGGGTAACTGTTGATAGAGCAGCCAGCCCATAAGTTACCCCTACACTTGCAAAGATCAAATCTAGAAGCCCCACCCATGGGTACCATCTAACAAAAAGTTTCCAACACAAAAGTTGCTCTGCAACACCACAAAATTCCAAAACAAAAAAGAAATGTTCCATAGTTTATCCTCATTGCGGAGTCAATCTTCTTCATGCCTAGTGCCTCTGGGATAAAACCTCTTCACTTGGTCTGCAGCCACCCTCTTTTTCAAGACTTCACCATCCAACTCTTCCAGAACATAAGAGACTCCAGACACCTGAGATCTGACTCTGTAAGGTCCATTCCATCTGTCAGCAAACATTTTCCCACACTGACTCTCCAAACTTCTATTATACACCAAAACCAAACAACCAGGTTTCAAGGGATTCCTGAGTCTATGAGCCAACTTCTTGTCCCAGTACCTGACTGATTGATTCCTAATCTTCATCATTCTAGAGTATGCCTTCTCCTGACATTCCTCTCTACATTCCAACTGTTGCATCCTGGCACAGAGCAAATATTCTGTTGAGTGCACGTCATCCCAATCAATTCCAAGATAAGAGACAGCTTCCAAGTCCACTGGTAGAACAGCTTTCTGACCAAACATTAACTCATAAGTAGAATAGCCAGTTGTCCTCTTCACAGTGACCCTATCAGCAAATAACACCAAGGGTAAATAATGCCTCCACTTTTCAGCACTATCTCCACACATCTTCACCAAAGCATTCTTGATAACTTGATGGCCTCTTTCAACCATGCCTTCAGCTTCAGGATAATACGGTGTAGCCACTCTAACTTTAGAACCAATACTAGCCACAGCTTCTTTAAATTCAGCACCAAACTCTGGCCCGCCATCAACAGTCACCAACTTCATCAACCCATACCTATAAATCCACTCCTTCTTCAAAAACTCTGCCACATTCTTGGCAGTCAAATTAACCAGAGGCACTTCCTCAACCCAACCAGACAAATCATCCCTAGCAACAATCAAGTATTTATACCTGCCCTCTTTAATATGGACAGCATTCAGACTGACCCTTCCAAAAACAGTTGATTCGCCAGTAGCACGGCCTACCTCTCTAGGTTTCAAGTGACTTCTTCTTTGACATTCTTCACAAGATTGAACCCAACCCTGCACAGCCAACTTCATACCTGGCCACCAAAATCTGTCTGCTACTCTTCTATAAGTCTCCCCAAAGCCTCTATGACCAAGGTCTTCATGCAAAGACTTCAACACAAGTTCTTAGCCCTTCTTCTGAGTCACCACCACTTGAGGATTTGGATGTCTCCTCCTCATCAACCACCTTCCTGACACATAAAATCCAGAACTCTTCTTCTTGATTGCCAACCAAGTATCATCATCACAAACATCTGGCCTCTCCAAGGTCAACAGATATTCCACCAAAATAAAATAAAACCCAGACTGACCCCAGGTTTCATCTTCAAAATCTAACAAACAACGTCCAAGGGTACAATTCTTTCACCAAAATCACCAGTATGAACATGAGCCAATTGAGCAGCCCAATCAGGACACCAATCTTTAAATTTTGGCACATCCTTCTCTTTCCACTGAGCTTTTTGAGAATCCAGTTCACTAACAAAAACACCCTTTTTCAATTTTGAGCTGTCCCAAACAACAACTCCATCTTCATCAAGAAAAACATCCTGATCACCAGAATCAAGATCAGATCCAGCCAGTTTAGCCTCTTGGGGGAGGTCAGTAAAATCTTCAGCACCCTTTGTGCTGGCTCTAACCACTGGAACATCCTCATCAAACTCTTCAGCCTCAGAATCTTCATCTGTAGGTGGCCTCCTTGATAACCCATCAGGCATAGTAAAAGTTTTACCTGATTTGTGTACCAGGTCAAAATAAAAATGTTGAATAAATGCCACCCACCTAGTCATTGAAGCATTTGGAAGACTAGGTGTATTGATCATCTGAACCAAAGATTTTTCATCCACCTGCAGCTCAAAGTGCTCACCCCAAAAAACAGTTTGTAGCTTCTTCAAAATTTTTGCTACACCACACAATTCCAACTTAGGCTGAGAATACCTAGACTCCACTTCATTAAACACCACAGACTCATACCTTACTGGTCTGACCCTTCCAGTTTTATCTTCCTTAGACAAAACAGCACAAGCAGCAATATAACTTGAGTCCACTGCCAGGTAAATTTTTCCAGCACCAACACCATAATCCAACTTGTGAAGAACAATATCCTCACCAACAACCTTTTTCAACTTCTGAAAAGCCTCTTCACACTCTTCAGTCCATTACCAATCTGCATCTTTTCTGGTCAACCTCCTTAAAGGTGAAGCCAACAAAGAAAAATCCTTAATAAAAATCCTGACATATACACATACACCCAAAAATCCCCTGACTTCAGTAGTATTTTTAGGCCTTGGCCATGACTGAATTTTTTTAATCTTCTTCTTCGCCATAATCCTTCCCTCTTTAAATACCACATGACCCAGAATTTCCAAATCAGGAACACAACAACAGAATTTTGACCCTGAAATGGTCAAACCAGCCTCTTCAATCATAAACAACACTCTCTCTAGAGTTATTGCATATTCCCACACAAACCTCCTTATGCCAGGTTTCTCCGCTAACACCTCATTACCATAATCAGTGGATGTTCCTTTAATTCCACCATCATCAATAAAAATACCAGCATGAGTAGGAACCTCATCCTGCAAGATACAAGCCATCTGTGCTTGATAAACTGCCACTGAATTAGTTTCTCCTTGAGGCAACCTAGTGAGCTGAAATCTTCGCAAAGGAGTCTCAAAAGTTGTGAGAGGCCTTGAATCCGTATGGAGTTCCCTCTCATCATAACCACCCATAATATCACCCAAACCATAACACACCCTTCCAGAAAAAGCTTCAACAAAATCCTCTGCACTTGGTGGCATACCAGCGTCCTTGATAGTGACTCTATTCAAGGCTCTAAGATCATGAACCACCCTCAACTTTCTATTCTGCTTTTTTACACAGAAAACCGGACTTGAGTAGCTGGAAGTCGATTGTTCGTATAACCCAGTCCTGACTCTTTCCCTAACAATCTCTACAAAATCCTCTCTAATAGCGGATGGAATCGGAATAGGTTTTATTTGCCAAGGTTCATGGCAAACCACAGGAATTAAGTAAGGTTCCCCTTAAGAGTGCTTCAATACACCCCTTTCCTCCTCAACAAACGCCACAGCCTTTTCCCTTAGCACAATAACGTTCAACAACAACTTCTTTTCTTCCTCAGACAACCACCCATCGGGACCAAAATTAACAACTTTCAACCTTTCCACGGTCACCCTAGCCGTCTCTATAAATTCTGGAGGATTCTTCACCAAAGGAGTACAGTACGGATCTCTCCACAAAGGCGGTCTCTTCAAGGGTGGATTCAAACCCACAGGCATAGGCTCATTGACAGGCTTAATCTTCTGCGCTACCTTCTTATACTTTGCCACTCCACCTTCAACTTGAGGGATCTTCAGGAATTCTTCACTACCAGACCTGGAACGAAAACCAAGGGTTTCCCCATTGCTCACATGTGTGGCCAAGGTAATTTTTTTGAAAGGTGTAGAAGAAACCCTAGCGGTGCACAATTGGGAGGACTTACTTTTACACCCCAATCTCATAACTCCAAAACTTTTCCGCAACTCCACGTCTTCATCCTCACTTCCAACTTCTAAATCTTCAAATCTTGATTCATCTTCTGAATCACACCTTCTAAAATTGTGCAGTTTATCCTCATGCTGGAGGCCCAAAAATCGATCTTGATGATCTTCTCTCTTCATAATTTTCTGCAGTTTAACCTCATGCTGGAGGGCCAAAAATAGATCTTGACGATCTTCACAAAAATATTTTGCATCTTCTTTCTTCATTATCTTCAGATTTTTTTCTTGATTTTCATGAATTATCTTGAAATTTTTATCTTCTTTTCTTGAGTTTTCTTCTGACCTACAAAAATAACCAGGGGTTTCACCAATGCTCACAGGTGTGGCCCAGGTAATGTTTTTGAAAGGTGTAGAAGAAACCCTAGCGGTGCAAAATTGGGAGGACTTACTTTTAGACCCCAATCTCACCACCCCAAAACTTTTCGGCATATCTTTCAGTAAAGATATATAACCAATCTTCTTCTTTGAACTTGAATTAAAAATAATTAAGAATCTTGAGAGAGAACAGAGACTTGATAAAAAACTTGATGAATACTTGCAGAGAAGAGAAACATTAAAAAGAGAAAGTTGAAAATCCACTTGGTATATCTCCAAGGGAGCTGACCTACTACAACCTGGGATTTCCTCATCTTGGGTAGAGGTTGTAGCACTAGGGTGATCAGCCCTCATTACTCTAAAAAAGACAGACTCTCAATAGAGCCTGAGCCGCACTCCAAAAAACCAGAGGCAACACTCACTTCCTTCCTTCTCCTGCAGCAGTCCATGCACTGGCACATTGAAGATAAACTAAGCCTGGTCTCCCAACCATCCTCTCCAGGGGATGATAACCTCATGTGAAGCCTCCTTTTGTCCTCACCAGTCAACTCCAAACTGATTCCCAAATCAAATTGATAACCAATTCTTGCCTGAAAATCCATCAAGAATGGCCCACCCAAAACTGCTTTTACATTACCTTTAGCAATGTAAAAATGAACCTTCCCTGAGGCTCCTCCAACATCTAACTTCACAAACTCTGAAGTTCCAACCAATTCAGTGACATGGCCACCGATCCCTCTCAAATTCCCACCAATACCAGTTTTGATGGGGAGGCCCATATGAGTTGCCTCAAACAAAGAAATCAGGTTTATCTGAGAACCTGAATCCACCAATGCCCTTGCCTCCCTGCCATTCAGAGTGACATTGAAATATCCCAGAGGAGCAGAAAAATGAGTTTCCAACCCCTCACCAAACTTTTCAGAAGAATCACAAATGTATTCTACCTCACCAGAAGAAACTCTTCTCCTGGTCAACAACTTTTTCTGCCTATCAGCCAAACCTGGACTGATAGCATACAATTCCCCATAAGATAGGGAAACCTGACCCTGATTCATCCTTTCCAGGACAGAGTCCATAACATTAACTTGGCCAGACACTACTGGCCTCTCAAAGTGAGCTCTTTGCTTCACCACCTTGGTCCTAGAAGCTTCTTGAGGACCAGCACCACCAACAGATTTACCATTAACAGGAACCAAACCAGATCCCTCACCAGAACCTCTGACTCCAACAGGCTTTGGCAATGAAGCCAAAGGGATATCCTCCTCAGAGTCAGAATCCACCTCCATTGGCATTAGATCACCATTCATATCCAATGTGCCAAAACTAGGGGGCCCATATCAACCATACCCTTCTGCATCTTGTACAGCTCCTCTTTGCTGTACCTCTTCCTAGCTGCACTCAGCTTAGGATCGCCCTTTGAAGCATTTGGGTTTGGTTGGGCCTGAGAACTGCTCTTAGGCCTTCCCACCTTTCCTGCTTCCACATCATAAACACCAGCCAAGCATTCACCACTTGACTGTCCACCACAAGAATACAACTCCAAACCACCAAAGGAAGTAAAAAAAAATCTTTATTGACCTCCTTCCCCTTTCCCTTGACGTCCTCATCTACCTTAACAGAAGACTTCCCCTGATCAGGAATCTCCTCAAGCCTTGGCCTCTTTTGATTGAGACCACCCATTCTCCTGACCAAATGCACAGGAGCCTGCCCCTCACTGGGCTTCACAAAAGAACCGTCAGAGAACTTAAAAACCCTGCCATCAAACTCCACTTTTCCTTCAGAAACATCTCTGTTCAGTGCCCAACAATCATTGGACCTGTGCCCCCTCCTACTTCAATAAGGGCAAACCCAAGGATCACTCCTACCAGCCCTCCTTTCAAAATCTCTAGGCTGAGAAGGTGCCTTATTAACCTTCTTAGCCTCCTGAACAAAAATGTGCAGCTGCTTTGTAAGATCAGCCAACTGCTCCACCATTGGGTCCCTCTCCTGTTTGGGAACCTGCACCAAATTTTTCTCCTCCTTCTTCTCCCTAACTTCCTCTTCAGACAAAGCCTCACTGACTTTGCTGACATACTTGGCACACCCCTCCTGATAGGTGTCCACAGCCAATAATTTTAAATGGGCCTCAACAGCCTCCTTCACCTTATCCAAGGCAGGCAACTTCTGATCCCCATTAGAAAGAGTCTTCATCAATTCCTTTCTTGACAACTCCTTCAACACATCCATCCTGACATCTCTAGCCAGGGCAGAACAAAAAACATCCTTGGCAGAATTTTTATGAGCCAGCTCCTCCACTTCCACCAAATATTCCACCACAGGATCAAACTGTAGCAGAAACTTCCTGTAACTATGCAAGTTACCAACACCACCATAAGATTGCCATTCACTGACAACCTTGTTCAGATCCACCATAGTGAACCTGACACCCCATCTATCCACCATTTCCCTACACAACAATTACCAATCCCTCTTCTTGTAGCCAGACATGGCCACAATCTCCTTCTCCACTGACCTATCCCCAATGAAGAAGATAATCTGCTTCACCATGTCCAGGTAGGAAGCACCATCCACTCCAGCAGCAGTTTCATACTTCTCTAGAAACCACTTGACATCCTCCCCATTAAACTTGGTACCATCCCAAGTTTTAATCCTCACACACTCCCTAACCATCACAGAAGGAGGACCATCCCCCCCACTTACAGTCACCACAGGAATAGCAGAACCAGAAGCCATTCCTCCAGTCCAAAACACCAAAAAGAGCCAACCAAAGAAAACAGAGATTCCAAAGAACTAGAAAGTTCTACCCCACGTTGGGCGCCAGAAATGTAGACAATCCTATAGTACTAGCTATAGGCCTTGACCAAGGGAGTTGGAGTAAAACCAGAAAGAATAACCCCTGTCTCTTTAGAAAAATAGAGTGAGATCTACTTGCTAAAGTAAGTTGGTTCCTGTTTTGCTAAAGCTCCTTTTCAACACACTTGACTGCTTGATGAGCCAAGAAAGTAGTCCATAGATAAACTACCAGACCAAAGAGCTGAAATGTAGAAGAAATTTCACACCAGAGACAGCAAAGATACTTGATGTGGGCTGCAAATCCACACCAGAGACAGCAATAATACTTGCTATAGCTTGCAAGACTATAACAGAGAAAACAGTTGCCAAAGTTAAGTGAAATGAAGAACTTACTTGCAACAAACACAGCCAATTGTGGCCAGAAAACAGTGAAAACTGAGTGAGGAACAATGTTATCACCTCCGGATGGTTGTATGATGATTAAGGTTTCCCCAAACTGTCCTATTCACTATGTACACACAGACCACTAACTAAGAGCCCATGCGCACCTACCAATCTAGCGCCTGTACCTGCCAAATTGCATAAAAAACCCTCCTGAAGTGCTCCCCAACCTCCTAAAACAGAGGCGGGTGGGCCGCCCGATGTCGGAGATGCTGCCTGAAGCGGCCCGGCCTCCCTGAAGCCAGAAAACCCACAAAAACCACTAATCTACTTAAAAAAATTAGCTACAACTACTAAAACCTTTAAAACACAGAAATTTACTATAACAACATTGGGACATGAAATATAGAGAAAAATTATCTCTATCCAATGGTACTAAGCACTTAACCCTAAGAGTTAAGGTTAGCCCGTAAAACACGAAAAACAAAATTAAGCAGCAATATTTTATAAATGAAAAATGAGGAAATGACACCTTAAAACTCAGAATATGAAAAATATCTTCAAGACATAAAATATAGAGAAAAACCAGGGCTATCCAATGGTAGTACCCACATACCCGCAGAATCAATATCCACGGAATAAAACCAGAAAAATACCCAATTCCTTAACAGATGTCAATTAAGACATGTACAAACAGTGCCAAATTACACAACAAAGGCCCCTGCCAATGTTAGAAGACCACACCGTGCGTACAATCTTATCAGTGTATTCATCTGCAAATAAAAGCACTCAAAAATTCAGTATTTAAATTAAAAAAAGTGATACTTATGAATATACAATGATTTCTTTCTATCTAAAATAAAGCCACCACCAAACATTTTTCCAAAACCACCAGCTCTTTGATGATAATCATTATTTGTAAGTTCATGTTAGCAGTAAGAAAGATCCTTAATGCATTGCACCGTAGCTTCTAACATATCTAGCTCTTTGGGCTCATGAATTTCAAAAGTCTGCACAAGAACATTAGGTATTAAGACACCTTTTGGTTTATAAATACTACAACCAGGAAAAAAATTGTCATAATTATTGCAATCTGTCATATTATTTGCATAAGATTGTGCGTAGAAATGTGGCTTCTTCCCATTTGTATCCATTCCAAGAGCATTTACAAGTTTCATTCCAGTAGCAATGTCTTTCGCCCACCTATTGTTAGAGTTCTTTCCTGGCCGTTTTTTTTTTCAAATTGTTACTCATTGATGGTTCAATCCTAAGAGAATTCAATTTTGATTTAAAATAGAAAAAAATCAAAAATTAGAAAATAGTAAAAGAATTTCAATTATCAGTCAATGATAACTTTAACTTTATCATATCTTAAATATTAGAAATACAAAAGTTAGCATATCTACATATTAGTAAATTTATATACTTTTTCTTTATTTCAAATATTAAGAAAGTTTTTCAAAGGTATACTTTATTAAATTATACATATAAAGAGTATAGCTTTATCCTGTATGCATTCAGCAAGTACGAGATTTGGCTCCACACTTAATATTAATAATTTAATACACTAGTAATATTAAAAAATTTACAGAATTATCATATCCACACATATAAAATGAAAAATCTTGCTCTGACCAATATATTGACTTAGAAAGTTATACTTCAATAAATTATTAATTTTTAAACTGTTGCATTGTCCTGTATGCTTTCAGCAAGTATGAGATGATGTTTTACTTTTTATATTAATAATATAATGGTTGAGAAAGTATTAAGTAATATAGAAAAATGATAAGCAAAACATGAACTTACATGTCTATAAAATCTTCTTCCATTTGTAGCTGATTGATCAAAATTAATTATAAATTTTATTTTATAATTACTTTTTTAAAAAATAAATGGTTAGATAAATAAATTGAACATTTTTGATAAGGAATAAAGAAAAGTAAATTGACAAACAAATAAAAAAATTTAAGTTAACTGAAAAAGAATTTTTTTATAATGAATCAAAAGGGTACAGTAAAAGATACCATAAAAAGAAATTCAGAATTAGAATCATTAGATTAACTTGTCAAAAGTGTAAAAAAGAGTAACAAACCAAAATGATATGAAATGCAATAGAAATAAAAATTTGCTTACCGGTAATCAGATAAGGTAAAGAAAATAGTACCAATAATTCAAAATGATAAAGCAAAAATATGATTGATAATTTTTAAAAAAGGTGAGTGAGAAAGAGAAAGGAAAAATAAATTGGGTGGCAAACAGATGTAGATATCATGAATTTTCACTGATATCATTTTCAAAAAAATGAAGCTCTCCAAGTCATATGATAAACTTCATCTAAATTCCAAGAATTATGTTGCCAAGGCACTGTACACAGCATGATAATTTTTTCCTATGCATATAATAATTCCAGCTAGAATTTACTTGGCTGCATGTTGTACAGATGAACGTTTGTGGAACGCTGAATTTCACATCTAAAAAAAATTGACGCCACATAATTCTAGCTACCATGTTTCAGGTAGCTAAAAAACATACACTCATCACATTTAAATTTACATTGCGTCAAAATTAATTCATTTTTGAATTTTTTTAAAGGGAACTATAATGTGCACCACCTATTTCTAAAATATGAACCTCCCCACCATATTAAATTGGTAGATTTTTAATTGTGCAATTTTTATGCCTTGGCCTTTTTCCTGATCTTACTTGGCTCAAAATATCAAAACATGGCCAATGTTGCTGAAAGCAACATTTGATTTTGTTTCTATGTGTATCAATGGAAGGCTGTTTATAACCGGCTGCAGAGGGTTGTATATCTTTTTGAACAAATTTTTATTTATATATTTATTTTAATTAGATAATTTACTTTTTAATGCAGCCAGATTTATAGTAGCTGCTTTTTGGAAAGCTTTATTTATGGCCCAAGCCTTTGAAATTGGCTTGGGTCCCTTACATTGCAATTTAGTACTTCCATCCAGGCTTCCCCTGGCTGGAAGTGTCTCTTTCAGGCAATCAAAGTTGCTTAAAGCGACTCTGATTGCTTGCTGTAACATTTTCCACCCTCCCAGCCAATTTACTAGGCTGGGAGGTGGCCAAAGCTGTGTTCAACGCGCATTGCACAATCTCTTCCATATCTCATGCAGCTGATATCAAGTCAGCTGCATGAGATATGGGCAGAACATGAAATGCATGCTGCATGCAGCAGAAATGCGCGTTGCATGCAGTGCATTGTACAGCCAGTTTTTTTCTGGCTGTGCAATGCACACAGAGAAAACAAAGTCCCTGCAAGGGAATTTGGTCTCTAAAATGGAAGCAACTTTCCCTACCAGGTGCAAACTGGTGGGAAAGTGAGAGACAAGTTAGACTGAAGTTGTTTGAAAGCAACTTCAGTCTTAAAAACATTAAAAATCATAATAAAAAAATGAGAAAGCTAGAAAAAAAATTTAAAAAAAAAATTAAAATGTGAGTATAAGAAAAAAAATAAGTGCTAGTGATACCAAAAACCCAAGCCAATTTCATTTGGCTTGGTTATTTAATAATTATTTTTAATACATTAAATTTAAAATTCAAACAACATGAAATATATGAAATTTTTTTATATGAATATTATAAATTTAATTTACCTCTTTCTCATAATTATATTTATAATTTTGTTTTTTTAATTTTTTAATTTTAAGTTGATTTTTTGGAAATACAAAATTAAATTTTCAACTAAATTTTTTAGTAAGGTAAAAATAATTATAAATTTGACATTTTGTAATTGAATAATAATAGAATTTTAAATTTATTTAAAAAATATTTTTGTTAGAAGAATACCAATATTTTAAGGGTAGAAATATGGTGCAAATTGTAAGTAAAAAAATTATATTTTTTTTTGTGAGGGGTTATTTCTATTTTTGTAAATATTTTTCAAAAACATTCATTAAATACTGAATTTAATTACTTTGTAACTCAAATTTTTTGTAAAATAATTAAAATTCAAATAATAATATTGATATATTTGATATAAAATTTGAATTGGTAATATTAATGTCTCTTTAAGTAAATTTGAAAATCATTAAAAAAGACCATGTTGATAAGTACTTCATTTTTGATATACAATGGTTATATGTATATCTTACATATATTTCTTGAGTGTTATTTTTATATACATTCAATAAAATTTGTAATATATAATGCCATTTAATCATTAATTATTGTTCAACTTAGTTATAACAACTTAATATTTAATACCAGCCACTAGTATTTACTTTTTAATTTAAAACTCCAATATAATATGAGAGTATCCTTATTTTGTATGTATGTAATTAACAACAATAACAGACCATAAATGAGTGGGTAATTAATGACAATAAATAGTTGAAGAACAACCTACAAGAAATGATAAGTTTATCAAAAAGAGTACATTAAAAAAATATACTTTTGAATTTTTTTTGATATAATTTGGGTAGTTAAATGGAAATTTAAATTATCAGAGTTCAAAATAGAAAAAATCTAAAAGTGGTGTTTATATAATAAGCCTCATATAAAAAAAGGATAAAGAATCTACTATGTAACTAAATTATTAAATATTAAGGTATTATTAAAATTATTGAAAAACTTATTTTACAGTTATAATGAAATCTATATGTGAAAATTATGGTGGGATAATAGTAAGACTATGTGGAAACACTTTAATTTAAACATACTTTCAACTATGTTCAGATAAAAAAATTGGTAAAATTGTATAATAACATCTAGTTAATAGTGATGCAATTTTATTTAGATTAAGAATAAATTTTTCTGAGGAAAAACTAATTAAATTGAGATATGGCCATCTCCTTTCAAAAGATAGAATAATAATAAAAATTTAAAAAAATTATAATAAGTATTCTTAATCACCATTTTTGAAAAGTCTTTAGTAAAATTCATTATAATATATCATTCATTTATTACATTATATGGAGTTTCATCTTGAAGTAGTGATGGGAAGCTTTGAACTTATGTTATGAGAAACAAAAAAGTTAAAAAATATATAGTTATACTAATGAAAAAGCCAAAAATAAAAATACTATTATAAATTAATAAAATAAAACTACATAAGTTTTATTCTGCTCTAATGATGGAAGGGTACTATGTATGAATTTCCACATGTTAAATCTAAACCCGCTTTAAGGCTAGTTTACAGGTAGAGCTATTAAGTTTCCTTAAATTCTAAAAATAAATTATGCACTTTACTAAATATTTTTTTCTTGTTTTCTTTCCAAAGTTGTTAGAGTTGCTTAATTAATACTGTTATCTTGATTGTAAGATATATAATTTTTTTTTGAATACATGATCTATTGTTTAAAAAATTATATTATAAAGTTAAATCATTTATTTCATTTTCTAAAGCATCATTGTCAAAGACACCACTCCATTTTCTATTACTTAACAAATATATAAAATTTGATAGTAAAATTTTTAGAATTTTCTTTTTGAGAGGGTCAAACTATATTGTGAAGATTTTTATCTAGAAATTCTTGTACTCTAAAACCAAATAATTTTCTCCCTTAAGTAAGCCATTTTAAAAATATGAAAATATAAACAAGAATATTAACTTATCTTATTTTTATTTTCTGTACTGAAATTTTTAGTTCAATCCCATTTTTTAAATGACATTAGTATAAAACCATGGATAAATGCTACTATATAATTAATTTTATATATATTTATATATATATATATATATATATATATATATATATATATGAAGTATTTAGAAGGTCATCCTTTTTTATTTACTTGAATAAATGGCTCAATTATAATTCCCAACACTTATTAATCTTTCCCAAACTCAATAACAAATTTCTCATATGAAATATTAGCTTCTAATATAAGAAGTTTATCTATAGATGATATTCAACATGTGATTTTCCTTTTTAGATTCAGCTAAAATTAAACAAAAGGAGAAATCATGCATATGTGTATAAATGGTAACCATATGTTACTTAGAGGATTGTGAAATTCACTCCTCAGAATGGTTTAAGTATTAAAATAAATTGAGGTCTTTATTTTCTAGTATTTGAAACTAATTAGGAAATTATTCTAAAAATATATTTTAATGTGTATCATGTTTAAAAATTTGGAAATGTGATTTTTGAAAATTGTGAGTTTCTTATGAGATACCAAGCTTTAGTTTACATTGTTTCAAGTAGAATAGAATTTTAGTATTAGAAATTGAAAGCAATGTACCATTATCAGATTTTAACTGTGTTCTACTTATATAATGATTACATAACATTAAACATTATTTAAATCAAAAAGGTTTAAAAGATATTTAGAATTTTACCAAATTTCACCATATATTAATCTTTGATTTGAAAACCAACTATGATGTACACTCACTAGAAATAAGCAATCCCAATTTTAACATAATTTATCAATCCAAAAATAATGAGTCAATTAACATGAAAATATATATTATTTAAAAACCAATTCTCTAGATTTAAAATATGATGCTTTAATGAAAAATTTATACAAAACTTTAATGCAATGAACTCTCTTAAAAAATTCAAAAATAGAATATCAAAACAAGTAATTTCCGCAAAAAAAACTACTAACTATTGTAGATAAAGCATAAATAAGTCATATTTTTAAAAAAAAATGATCTAACAATATTTATTTTTGTTAAAAAAATCAAAAACATTATTAAGTTTTCTTGTTATAATAATGTTAAAATCCACTAAACATTATCTAAAGGTGGAAAAATATGTCAAAAATCAACAATTTTGTATCATTTCCTGTTGTGCTATGACTTTATTCCACCCTTTTTATCTGATTCTTCCAGTATTACTTTGCTATGATCACTAGTTTTCAAGTTAAAATTTACAAATGTTCATTATACTTGATAATATGAAAATTAACTCAAAATTTTATAACTACAAAATAAGATTTTGAAACTCCTTCTTTCAATCAATATTTGAAGAAATTTTTAGTTTATTTGAGTAATGATTTTGAGAATAACAAAAAATTTGAAATTCATAACAGCTTATTTCCAGAGACTATAATTATTTACTTGTGTAATGCATGAGCTACTTATCAATGATGTAAAACATCAGAAAAGTAAGTTATAGTTATAAATCTACAGATTATACTGTGTCTGGTATATATATCTTCAATAAATCTTTTAAACTTATCTTAACCTACATACCACACAATAGAAAATCATTATATTAAAAAAGGAAAAAAATTTATGATAATATCATAAAGAATGATAACCATGGATTGATATTCCATAAAATTGGTTAATGAAATTTTAAGAGAGCCTAAATCAGTATTCTTTCATCAAAATATATCCTTTTTGTCCTTGTAATTTATTCCAAACAAATTTTTTGAAACTTGAATCTATATATCTAATGCCAAAACCACTATTAAGTTCTCTCTTAGACTTTTTAAGCAATTATATATATATATATATATATTTTATTTATCAAAAATTGAAATAAAGAAAAAAAACATAATTTTATTTACCTTTAATTATTTAAATATAGAGTATTTTCAGAATGCATTTTTGTTACTTGTGAAGGTTAGAAGATTAGAAGTTGGATTTATGAGTTTTTAGAAGGGCAAATATTGTAAAATTCTTTCATAAATATTTATTTCATAGTTTCAAATGTTGAAATCTACAAACTAATGCGATTTAAAATTATATTGAGATTTAAAATCTGTTTTCTACTCAAGTAAAATAAAATAAAATGATGATATCAAAATTGAAATTAAGTTTAAACTTTTGATATGCTCTTTCTTCAATTTTATTGATAGCACATTAAAAATTTAATAATATTTTTTTCCTTCATCAATTTTTACATAAATGGTAGTTCTATCATTTTATGCATTAAAGATTGCTTATATAAAGTTAACATCTATGTCAACTGTTTATGACTATTAATCTATATAATAAATTTTTTAGAGGAAAAAATAACATCAGTATATACTGACTTTGAAATTATTGAATTTAAAATAGTTTACAGGTAGATAATGAAGGGTGATTTCATTTTTGAATATGAATTATAGAAGTCTTATTTTGTCAATTTTAATTCTTTTTGAGCTCAAATGTATCCACTTCAACTTATGTAAGAATAAAAATTATTTTTATTGAAATTTACATGAAAAAGTATGCCTATTATTCAAAATCAAAATTGCTCTAATGGTGTTTTTCAATCATTATTTCCATTCCTAACAATAAAAAACATTTCAATTTGCTGATGTTTTAGTTTTTGATATCCCCAAGTTTATATCTAAGGTGTACTATTCACAAAATTATTAAAAATATAATTTTTGAAATACATGATAAACTTGAAAGTGAGGGGGCATTAAATTTTTAAAAATGAATTCTAAATTCAGGATGGATAGTATTTTTTCTATTTTCACAAATGAACAATTTTTTGTTTCAATTAATCCAGAAAAAAAATTTTGTTGTAAGCATATTATATTATATTTATTTTGATTTTAAATACTATATTCTCAAGATTTGTGTTTAATATTTCCTGTGAAAGTTAATGTTAATGTGAATTTTAAGTAATCTTGAAGAAATTTAATCAATAGGCATATTGGATATGTAAAATAATATTTTGCTCCAATCTTGAATCATCCTGGGCTAAAAAATATCCCAAATAAGGTTTTTGTGGGTCAATTTGGATTTAGGTAGGATTAAGTGAGGTTTAATAAAGGACAGATAAAAGGCTAAATTCATTACTAGTGACTTTTTTCTCAAAATAGTTATAAAATATGTATCATTCTGGAATGAAGCTTCAATAAAGTTGAATTGAAACAGAGATAATTTCTAGCAGCACAACACCATATTTACAAAGGTGTACAATACCTCAAATATTCCTCATAATATAGGAAGGGAAGGAATCTACAAAATTCACATTTGAAATGAGGATTTATATTTTGAATTTGAAATTGAGAAATGGAATATTATTTTCCAATTTAAATATCTATTAGTCATTTTACCAAAATTTTTCACTAATCAGATTGAATTTTGATGGTATTTTATTGTAGATTAATCATCTTGATGAGCCATTTACTCAAAATTACTGGTTTTGGTTCTAATATTCCATGTGAAATTCATTACGAATCTTTTTGAAAGTGAATAGTTGACATATTGGATATGAAAAAGCTTATGTTAGATCAAAGTGAGATCAAAGGGAGTTCAACTCATGATCAAATTGGGATTTTGTGAGATCAAACGGTGATCAATGTAGGTTCATCTTGAGCTCAATTTGTGACAAATCTCTGACTAAATGTAAGGCAAAAAATTTCCTACATGGTGATGATGTGTGCATAATTCAGGCATAGATTTGTGGCTCAACGGAGTTCAAGAAAGGGGTATTGCTAGCAATACCCTCCCATTTTTTCTGTGGTGAATGATTTTTGATATGTGTCCATGGTGCATCCAGTTCAAAAGTTTCATTTTCAAAAAATAAATTTATGTTGATTTTCTTGATCCATGAACATCTTAATGATAGTATTGGTTTGGCCTTGTGAAATATTAAAAATGGAAAGAAGTTCAGGATCAACAGGAACAGGGCAATCCTCGTTAAGGAACTGATCAATATTTTGAACGGTCAGTGCACATTTTAAGTCAGTCTTCCAGGAAATTTAGTTTTTATTGTTTAATTTCTTAATGCCTTTAATTTCAGAAAATTTGGAGGAATATTGAAGATAGGTAAAGTTAGGGGGAGAAAAAGTGGATTGTTTGGGCTTTGCAGTATATGTGGAAGAAAAATCGGAATCTGGATTTCCCTCCAGAGAATTCAGTGTATCAGGTACATCCAGCTTTGCATTTTAATGCAAGGGTTCTTTGCCCATAACCCTGATAAGAATAAACAACACTTAAATAAGAGCTTAAGGACATGATGAACAGCAAGGACACTGGGAAAAGAATGGACAAGAGAAAGATTACCTGATAATAATAAAAACCAGGTAAATAAGAGCTTAAGGACACGACAGACAGAAAGGACACTGGGACAAGAATGGACAAGAGGAATGATAAAATAATTAAATTTAATAATAATTAAAATAGTTAAAGGAAAAGAAGATGGATAGTAGCTATTGCTGTTTTAGAGAATAGGTACAGGATTACCTGATAAGAATAAACACCAGGTAAATAAGAGCTTAAGGACACAACAGACAACAAGGACACTGGGATAAGAATTGAAAAGAGACTTAGGGACAAGAGGAATGATAAAATAAGTAAATTTAATAATAATTAAAGTAATTAAAAGAAAAGTAGATGGATGGGTAAATGAGTATGCATTTCTTCATCCATATATGCTCTAAGTGGTATCATCAAGTAAGGTTAATCCTATAAATAAGTATATAAATATAGATTGATGTAACATGTAAAAATAAAGAACTATAGGTAAGTTAAATCTAACCAGCTAATATAATCTTGACAGTCTGATGGATTTTTTTTCAACAACCTGGATCATTATTGTTGTACCAGAGGACTTTTTTAGTGTGTGCCATACAATTGTGGCATAATCAGTTCTTGAGTGGATGAGGGAATTGATAAGGAGCTTGTATTGACAAAGGGGGATTCCCCAACCTGAGGAGGCAAGAATATGGATGGAAGAGGCAGCAAAGAGGCCACAGGACCCAAATTTGTTTCCATTTGGTATGAAGGAGAGGTTTATATCTAAGAAAACCTCAATCCATTTCAGAGAGGGAGAAGAGGTGAGTGTATGATTGTTAAAAGATAGAAGGGGAGGGGACTTCAAAATGGAAGGTTTTTTGGTAAGTATCATCCATTTAGTCTTAGATGAATCAAACACAGCGGCATGGGAGCGCCCCTATCTAAGAGCTTCACCCCAAAGACTAGATAGATGACAGGTGAAAACTTCAGGGTCTTTGTCTGCTGCTAGATAGATGAAATCATTGATAAATCCTCGAGTGAGACTAGAAGGAGAGATTGAGGGAAGGGTGAGTAAACCAGAGTTTTATATGATGTATAAAAGGGGGGAGAGAGGAGAGCCCTTCAGAAGGCCTTTGGGGCACAAAGAGTGAGAAGATTTATTTGATGAGAAGGAGATGCTTGTGATGTGGTTAGTGAGTGAGCTTGTAATGATGGAGATGAGGTCAAAAGGGAGAGGAAGGGAGAGTAGAGTGTCTGAAAGGCAAAGAAGGTTGAAAGTACGAAAAGCACCCTTAAAATCCAGTGACAAAGCCCCAACCACCTTGCCTAGGCACCATCGGTCTTTGGTCCAGGTATTGAGGTGAAGAAGAGCATCAGAGGTGCTGCACAGGGGGCATCCACCATAATGATTTTCAGGGAGGAGAGCTGCCGATTCCATGTAGTATGAGAGACGGTTAGTGAGGAGCAACTCTAGGGCTTTCCCATGGTATTGAGGAGGGAAATAGTGTGATGGACTCCAGGGACTGAGTAGTCCAGTTGGCTTGGCTTTTGGATGATGACTGTCTTGGCTTGGTTACAGATTTTGGGGCAATGTACAATCAAAAGACACTGTTGATAAATAGGCAATAGAAGATTAGCCACTGCCTCAGGATTGCAATGTAAAAGAAAGATTTGGGATGGCATCAGGGCTAGGAGCCAGTCACTGTTTAGTTTTTAGCAAAGCAGTAAGAATTTTGTTCTTGGTGAAGGGTTGTGAGTGAGAAGGGGGAGGGGGAATCAGTCATGTCACACTGGATCAAGGCAACAGAAGTACAGTGCCCAGCAATATATCCTCATCACCCTCTTGTTTTTCAGCTACTCTCACAAAAATAATTTGATTTCATTCAAACTTTGTTACATGGTCATGAGAGACCTTGAGATTTAGAATATAAAATAAATAAAGAAAAATTTTCAGTAGTTTTTCACATTTTGAAAATTTTTCAGACCTTCAGTTTCTGGATGAAGAAGTAAGGATCAGATAGATATTAGATTAGCATGAGTAAATATCCAGGGAAAACCAGAATGCAATCACAAAAATAAAAAGAGGGAAATCACAATAATAGATGAATAAAAAGGAAAAAAAAAGTTTGAGTTAAAAGGTAGGGGCTTGCCATATGCAACTACATTGAGTGGGTTTAGCAGAATTTTGGCATTTTTTTTCTTGCAATCTCACCCAATGAGGGGCATGAAGGAAAGGAGACACTTTAGATGCTATATGCATGTATGAGAGATGGAAATGGGCCAGAAACAAAGTGCAATAAGATGAATCATATTTAGGATACTGTGAGAGGGGCACATTGTTAGGAAATCTACCAGAGGAAACTAGAAAATGGGAAATTAGGGGAGTAATTGGAGAGGGGGAGAGGAGAGAAGATGTATTGAAACTAAGTTTGCGTGATTTTGCATCATTTAAAAGGATGCAACGCTGTGTAGTGAGAGATGGACAAAAAAGAAGAAGATTTTCAGGAGTATCTTTAGAAGTGGGGCAAAGAGTGAAAAAAGGAGAGTCAGATGCTCTAAACCAGAAGAGGTAATGTTGTAAGGGAGAGTGACCAGACTTAAATTGAACAAAAGCAGTGGCAAGCATGTAAATACTTTGTAATGAGCCAATGAGATCCTATCAGTTAATATCAATAGGAATCAGTGGCCACTGTAGAAATAACTCAGCCAACCTGCAGTTCCGTGCAAGAGGTATTTCAATATTAGGAAAAGAAAAATATTTAATTACTGGTAAGTAATAATATAATGGTGATCAAACTAGAGTAAATAATAATAATATATAATAATAAGATTGATGGAGAATAAACTAACAAAAAGACGGTATATAACCAATTCTCCATCGATCTGTCATGCTACTTGTTCAATCAACATCTACTATAAAAGTTGGCACATGGAACATATTGGTACAGATTGGTTTGTGGCTGAGCAGTAAGTGGATTATAAGATGGATTGGGTGACTTGGTAGATATGATAAAGAATTATGAGATGGCGCTTAAAATCTAACAAAGCGCTCTAGGGAGGCCCGACAAAGAATTGAACATGTCAATTGGATTGAATTTCCCTCTTAGTTTTCTGAGAGTGTCTGGTGTTGGTGAGGAAAGGATGAGAGACTTTGAGAATGACTTCAAAATTTATTTAAGAAAGGAGATAGAGGGGGAAGGAGAAACAGTATTGAGATATGACTTAGCTGGTGTGGCCATGGGGTGTGATCCATTAGCAAAGGCATCCACAATTTCTTTGCCTTTAATGCCCATGTGACCGGGCGACAGTAAAGTGTGAGTGACATAGTCAGGCAGTGAGAAAGGATTTCCTGAGTAGTTGTGAGGATAGATAGGAAGACAGAAGAGTTTGAGGTGGATGGTGAGGGCAAGGAGAGGGATTTGATAAATGCTTGGTTTTCTATGAAAATGACAAGGGAACGATACAAACAGTGGAAGGGATTGCTTATAAAATATTTACAGGCCAACAGGACCCCTAGAAGTTCTGATTCAAAGAACAAGAACATGGGTGAGTCCCCTAATTCTGTGAGGTAAGGATATGGTTGATTGGGGTAAAATGCAGCCGCAAAGGGGCCTTTCAGGGATTTATATCCATCAGTATAAATGAAGCAGGAAGATAATGGAGGAGCTTGAGTAATTCTGGTGACATTGGCAAATGCCTCATCCTTGGAAGAATGGATAACTCCTTCATAAAGAGGGGGAAACCAAGGAGGAAGGGGAAGCGGCAATTGATGATCCAAATTAGAAAGAGGGGCGTTGCGGGAAAAAAGGTTGTGGGAGGCAAGGATGTGCAATCGGTGAGGATGAGTTTTTGGAAGAGGGAGCGAGACTAAGGATTTGGCTAAACAAGCCATAGGGTTTGACAAAGAGATGGTGAGAAGTTGAGCCCATGCACAATTGACTGCCAGGTCCAGGCAATGCTTGCGCTCAAAGAGCATGAGTTGTGCAGTAAAACACAGCTAGGAGTGGACCTGAAACACCTAAGAGCATGTGAAATAGCTTTATTATCAACCACCTTTAGAACTCTAGAGGTACGAGTAATTTTCTTAGTATGATGCCATACAATGGCGGCATAATCAGTTCTGGAATAGATGAGGGAGGTGTAGAGTAGACTCCTACAGTCACCTTGCTGCAGGAAGAATCCAACGGAGTTGGAAAAACAAAAAGAAATCCCTGTCCCTCTAAGTAAACGTAAGATTCAATTAACTAAGCTTGAAGATCTTCTTGAAGAGTTGGATAAGTTAAAAATCTGAGAGAAAGACTTTGAAAGTGTTGAAAACTTATAATATATAAAAAAATAAGTGCAATAAATTATTAAACCCCCAAAACAAATACCTAATACCAGATTACACTGATATAAGTCACATCAAATACTTAGAAAAAGCCGCAACACTTGCCCCAGAGACTGAAAAGTACAGTAAAGCACCCCAGAAACTACCCTTGGGATGATCTGTTCAAAGGTGCCTTATTAAAGGTCTGCCCCAGATTTACCCAGTTTCCCACCAAAATTAAAGAGTGTTCTTTATTATATTCTTATTTTATAAATTTTATAAGAAAAGAAATAAATTTGAGTCACCAAGGATGAGAGCTATCCAATGGTACCCTATATGTTGATATTTTTTATTATAATTGTTGTTATATGTTAAATATTGTTAATTATCAAAAAAGACCCTTATTATCGAAACTAAAAGACAAAAAACCATGTAGAAGACTAAGATTATCCTCCTTCTATCTAATTCTCCTCCTCCAGACCTTTCCAACAATACCCTACATGCATAGGATCTACAATAAACTATTGATCTAACAAGCATGATAAATTCTAACCAAATTTTGCCACAATAGCCAAACTTTTCTGCAGTGACCAAACTTTGCACTGGTGATCAGACTTTTCTACAGTGACCAAACTTTACCACAGTGCCCAGACTTTTCTGCAGTGACCAAACTTTGCACTGGTGATCAGACTTTCCTACTGTGAACAAACTTTACCACAGTGCCCAGACTTTTCTGCAGTGACCAAACTTTGCACTGGTGATCAGACTTTCCCATTGTGAGAAAATTTTGCCACAATGAGCTCTTTTTCCCATAATGAGCTAATTTTGCCAGAGTGAGTTAATCTTTTCACCATAACCAAACTTTTCCACAATGACAGAATTTTTCCAGCACACTTCGCTTTTGCACCGGAAAAAAATGGCTACTCCATGAGCACACTGCATCCACCAAAAATACCAAGAGAGCCCTAGAAAATCCAGTAAAACCAATAACCAATCCATGAAACCATCAAATAACAATAGGAATACCAACATATATCCATTCCAAAACACCATAAATACTCAAAAAAAATCACCATAAATCCTCCAAAAATCACCATAAATCCACCCAAAAAAAAAACTCCAGTTAACTCCCTTCAACCAAATTAACACCCGCTAACACCATGATTTTCTTCCAAAAAAGGTCCAATCAAATTTTCACCTAAGTAGCCTACCCAGATTTTCAATTCCACATCCTCCCTCCAATATGGAATGTCCACAGGGGGGGAAAAAGGAGGACTGGTAGGCGAGTCATTTTTTTGAATTTTGGACTAACCTTGTTGTAGCCTGGTTATAATTCTGGGTAGGCTTAAACTCATCTTTTTTACAAATTTTTGATGCTATATACAGGTCTGATTCATGATAAAAGTAAAGAAGTTTATCTCATTTCTTTAAAATAGACCATTATTAATTTTTCCAATTTCATTTCTTAATATATGTTCTGATTATTTTTTTTATTAATTTATATCAAATTTTTGGCCACTTTAAAATATTTTTATTTTGATTATTATAGACTTTTTAAGTTCCAAAAAATATTTATATTTCTTCAACTCTTTTTTTATACATATTATCTGGTTCAAATTTCCATACTATATGTACTTCAATCCACTTCCACATAATGAAATATTGAAATATGTAGAAAATGAAAAATAATTGTTACAAAGTAAAAATTATTGCTCAATTTTAATGAAAAAAATATTTATTTTTCATCTAAATTTCATATCCATTATTCATGAATAATGAAAGAAAATATTGGCCATATTCCATAGGCATATTAAAAAAAAAATTTAAATTTATGTCATTTTTAATATAAAATTTCAACAAGAGTGGATGATTTCTTTTCCATTCTTTGAGCCCATTTTTTATTTTTTGACCTCAGGTAGATTAATCAAAGAAAATCTACCCCCCTTAGTTATAAAATCTTTCTCCACTCACTCTTTGTGCTCCACTAATAATAAAACCAAAAAAACCTTGAAAGCATTCATTGAATCCTACTTTGTACTCTTATATACACTCCGTTCTATATGTTTAACTATCATCCCCCAGTGTGTCCTCTCCCAGCTGCATAAATCCCATACATTTTTTTTTGCAAAGATCACACTTCCCCAAATTTTCACTGTCTTGAATTCCCCGTTCTACCCCCCAAATCCTATATTTTCTGCTTGAATTACACCCCACTTCTTTACAATCCCTCATTTACCCCTGCAAAGATTTTTTTTTTCACCCTCAGGATCCCTATTGCACCTCTACATTTAACGTTTTTCTCCATCAACCTTTCCCAGCTTGTCACCAAGTTACACTCTCACACCCCCACATTTTATGGTAAAAGTTCTTTAGAAACTCTTTTTTTCATTTGGACTGATGTCTTATACCACCCCTCTAAAGTATTTTGTACTTACTCATTTAAAGTTTCAAGTCACGTGCATCAAAGTGTCACAGCGTCATTTAGCTGCACGTGATCTCATTTTTTTTCCTCACCTTCACTCAAAAAATTGACTCTGGGCCTTGAAAACACAAGTCATGTGCAGGAAAGTGTCGCGGCGACACTTCCTTGCACGTGACCTCAGTTTTTTCATTGCACTTTTTTCTTCTCCTTAACTCAGTGCATTAGAAAACTGAATCACATATAATTTAATGTTTCTAAAGACCTTTTTTTAATGAAACTGGGGGGATGTAAGGGACTGTGTAAGACAGTAGAGTGAAGGGAAAAATATTGGGTGGGGCAAGGGGCTAGTATAGAAAGTGAGTAATTTCAGAGGATGAAAAAGACAATGAGTATTTTTATAAATAAATTTAAAAGAAGGGCTTGTAGGGAAAAAAAAGGAAAACTGATAGAGAAGGAGGGGGTTCAAGAGGTAAAAAAATTTGTGTAAGTAGAAGAGATTTAACACCCCATTGAGTAACTCAAGCGCCAGCAGGGGGGCACCTGCAGGGGAAAAAGAGGGGATTAAAAAGGGAAAAAAGGAGGATACAGAGGAGCTGTTACAGGAATTTAAAAAGTGATTTCTTCCTCCGCATATTTAATTTAAATAGTAAAGACATTATATAGAAGATTTAATTTAAGACTACCCAATACAATGATTCATTTTTTTTAAAAAATTTTGCCTTAAAGATAAAGTATTTTCCCGGTATATATATTTTGGCAAGACTATCATTTAATAAAAATTTTTCTAAGGAGACTGAATGTTTGAAAAACATTTTTGAATTCACCCTATATAATTCTTCACCTCATATTCCATTTTTTTGATCCACCAAAAAAAATAAATAAATAGAGGTGATGAATTATCACCACAAAATTGTTAAAAAAACTTAACTAATGTAAATATTTTATTGGAACAAACAAAATGTGATGCATCAACTACATCAAGATGCCTTAATTTATGATTTATGCAGAAGTAATAGTAGAACTTGTGAATTCTGATAAGCAAAAATTTCTGAGTTAGGTAAAAATAATTTGAAAAGGAGAAAAAAGGAAAAAATAATATAAAATAAATGTGGCAAAAAAATTAGTGAACACCATATGTAGCACTCCAAACCATGGAAAAAAAATTTAAATAAATAAATTTTTTACAATTAAATCCTCAAAATCACTTGTTACACTAACTTTAAACAAGATATTGGTATCAAAAGCATGTCACATACTGAAGTTTATTAAAGAATTAAAATGCAAGATGAGAAAAACAGAAAAACCAAACTTCATAGAAAACAAAGAAAAATTGAAAGTGAAAAATTTCTAATGAGTCTATTACTTTATAAAAATCTTTTTAAAATATTCCATTAAATTTAAAAAATTTAATGTGGTATGATATTGTAGTTTTTTCCACTTTTATTTTTCAGAATAATTTGCAAAAAAAAAACTTTTCTGAATCATCAAGGGGATAAGTATGTTTATTTTTCACATTTTTCAAAAATTAACAACTAATATGATTTTTTTTCTAAAAAAAATGTCAATTCAGGTCACAAATATTTTTTTTTACAAAATTTGATGTATGATAGATATAAAATCATGAATAAAAAGCTTTTGTTATTTTTTTGTAAAAAATATTTTTTGGGGATATAACATCTTTCTTTTTTTTCCTACCTCTGTAATAGAAGACATAGCAGTTGAATCATTGCACCAGATAATTAAATATATATTTATAAATTAAAAATTCATGAGCAGAACTATAATTTTCTTTTACAGCTCCTCATGCGCAAAATAAGTAGATAATCAATATTTTATATAAAATTTAATAAATTTTAATCATAAATTCATTTTTAATAAAGATGATCAATAAATACTGAAAATGAAATGTGCATCAAAGTTTAATATGTACTTTACATCTATATTAAATATTTATTGTGTGTCCATGAAATAAGTTCAGTATGAATATATTTTGACTATTTTATATGGATATTAATATAACTATAGTATGTCTCTTTTGAGATATGCAAGATTCATCAACATTGAAAAAAGAATTAATTTATTTTCTTCCTTCTTGAGGTCATGATTTCAAGGAACAAAAAGAGGGAGGAAGTAGAAAAGAATTTTCAAAATATTTACTTGAAATTTTTCACTCATACCCACCCCTACAAGATTACTCCAAAGATTACTCCAGAAGACCTGAAAAACGACTTGATTGCAAGTCCTCAATTTTTCCCCCCTGTGGTCCCCATTCCAATCTGAATCACATAAAAAACTTTTCCACCATCATTTCAATAAATATTTTGCTTCTAAATTTGACTCCACTTGATTTTTGATGCTTCAATCCGCTGAATATGAAAGAGTAGGCTTTAAACCCTACTGAGCTAGAACTGCAATGATCTAGACACCGCCATGAGGTCCTCCAAACTCCTCTACCATTCACCTCCAACATAAAAGAAAATTAAGAGAGTGGGCTTTCATCTCCACTGAGCCAGAACTGCAATGATCTGGACATCGCCATGAGGTCCTCCAATTTCCAAAATCACTAACTACAGAAAAGAAAATCTAGAGAGTGGGATTTCATCTCCACTGAGCCAGAACTGCAATGATCTGGACATCGCCATGAGGTCCTCCAATTTCCAAAAATGACCTCCACTTGAATTTTCTTGAGTCATCAAGCGCAAAAATCACCAATTTATAGTCTTAGAGGACTTCCACCTGCATCACAAAACCAATTCTAGAGATCAATCTATAAACAATAAAGCATATAAATGAACTTTGTGGGGTAATTGTGTATAGAGTTGCCAACTCATCAATTACCCCCAAACTTGCCAATATAAAATCTAGAAGGTTCCCCAATGAACACTTCTAACTAAAAGAAATCCTCCTCAAATCTTGACCATTATAATTCCTAGTTTTATTGACATCTTCAGTTTTCCACGGTCATGAATTTTAGGACCAATCATAAATGATCTTGAAAAGAATTTCAGTTTTAAGTCTTAATGGACTAGCAGAATAAATAAAAATATATATAATAAAAGAAAAGGATAAATAAAATTAAAGATAAATAAAAAAATAAAAGATGTCACCCAGCCATTTGGATGAGCCGAACCCCTGACATCATACCCACATCCAAGTGCACCTTGATTGTGGATACACAGGAAAGCAAAATTAAAAAAATATAACATAAAATGAAATTTTTGAAAACAAATTATTTTTTAAAATAATAATTTTTTTTTTTGAAAATTAAATATTATAAATATATATATATATATATATTTTTTTTTAAATTAAATTTTGAAAATTTGAAGATTTGAAAAATGATAATTTAATGAAAATCAAGGAAACAAACTAATGATCACTGGGTGGGCTCCCTCCAATTTGTAAAAATGATTGGAGACCACAAGTGATCATCCACCCCAATACAACAAAAAAAATAAACCAAAACAAAATTCTTGAATCCAGACTTCTAAAAGATTGTTCTGTGTCAACGTAAGGTTCCAGTTTATAGTCATAGAGGACTATCTATATAACAAAAAACAAAGCCAGGATTCAACTAGAAACAGAGAAGGGTTGGAAACAAACATTATGGGGTAATTGTGAATAGAGCTGCCAACTCATCAATTACCCCCAAACTTGCCAATATAAATTCTAGAAGGTTCCCCTGTGAACACTCCTAACAAAATTCGTTGCCCCCTCATATTTTCACCACATAATAAAATTTTAAAATTGAAGTAATGATTGATTTTTCGAAAGACTGTGAGATTTCCTAAAAGATTGATGTTGTAGTTTATCCTCATTTTGGAGTCAAACTTCAGCACTCTTTGTGCCCCTAGGGCAAAACTTCTTCACTTGATCAGCAGCTACCCTCTTCTTTAAGTCAACACCATCCAGTTCTTTCAAATTACATGAACCACCAGAAACCTGTTCTCTAATCCTATATGGTCCATTCCATCTATCAGCAAACATTTTCCCCCACTGACTTTCCAAACTCATATTATACACCAACACCATATAACCAGGCCTCAAAGGCTTCCTGAGTATATGAGCCAACCTTTGATCCCAATACCTGACAGACTGATCCCTGATCTTGATCATCCTATCATATGCCTTCTCCAAATATTCCTCCTTCTTTTCTAACTGTTGCATTCTAGCACAGAGCAAATCTTCAGTAGTTTTGAATACATCCCAATCAACACCAAGATAAGATTAAGCTTCAAGATCAACCGTTAAAATAGCTTTCTGACCAAAAACTCATTCATAAGGAGAATAACCAGTTGTCCTCTTGGTGGTAATCCTGTCAGCAAATAAAACAAGGGGTAAATAATGCCTCCACTTTTCAGCACTTTTTCCACACATTTTAACCAAAGCATCCTTAATAACTTGATGCCCCCTTTCAACCATTCCTTCTGCTTCAGGATAATATGGGGTTGCCACCCTAACCTTTGAGCCAATTTTTGAAACAGCTTCCTTGAAGTCTGCACCAAACTTGGAGCCGCCATCAACAGTTACCAACTTCATAACACCATACCTATGCACCCATTCCTTCATCAAAAATTCTGCTACATTTTTAGCAGGTAAACTAATATGAGGGACAGCCTCTACCCAACCAGACAAATCATCCCTTGCCACAATCAAGTACTTATATTTACCTTCCTTGATGTGAAAAGCATCCAAACTAACCCTTCCAAAGATAGTGTTTTCACCAGTAGCATTTCCAGGTTCTTTTGGCCTTAAATAACTTCTTCTCTGACATTCTTCACATGACTGAACCCAAGATCTAACAGCCATCTTTATTCCAGGCCACCAAAATCTATCAGCAATCCACTTATAAGTTTCTCCAAAGCCCCTATGCCCTAAATCTTCATGAAGAGATTTCATCACCAATTCTTGACCTTTTCTTTGAGATACAAAAACTTGAGGATTCGGATGTCTTCTTTTCATCAACCTTCTACCAGACAAATAAAAACCAGGTGACTTCGTTTTGATAGCCACCCATTCAGCTTCATCACATTCTTCTGGTTTTCCCAAAGACAACAAATATTTCACCATTAAAAAATAAAACCCAGTCTGGCCCCAAATTTCATCAGAAAAATCCAATAATATAACATCTAAAGGAACCGCCCTGTCCCCAATATCTCCCACTTGTGAATGAGCAATCATTCTCTGAGCATTTGGCTGTTTGCTGAAATTCACATAATCCACCTCATTCAAACATTTTTCCATGCTACCACTATTCTCCTTCAGATCCCAAACATAAACACCATTAACCAACTTCAAATTATCCCAAAAAACCACACCATCCTCATCTAAAAAAACCTCATGATCAACTAGATCATAAACTTCATCAAATTCAACAAAAATAGAACCAGCCATTTTAACCTCATGGGGGAGGTATGAAAAGTCCTCAGCACCCTTGTTACTGGCCTTGATTATAGGTATATCTTCATCAAACTCTTTTGAATTGGATTCATCTACTGTAGGTGGTCTTCTTGACAATCCATCAGGCATTGTGAAAGATTTTACAGGCCTGTGCACTAAACCGAATGAAAAATGTTGAATAAAAGCTACCCACCTAGTCATTGGAGCATTAGGTATACTAGGTGAATTAATCATCTGAATTAGAGATTTAGCATCCCTTGAAGTTCAAAATGTTGACCCCATAAGATATTTTGAAGTTTCTTTAAAATTTTTGCCACACCACAGAGTTCCAACTTTGGTTTTGAATATCTTGATTCCACCTCAGTAAAAACTACAGATTCATACCTAACTGGTCTAATATAACCACCCTTACCCATCTGAGAAAGCACTGCACCAGCAGCCAGCTGACTAGAATCAAAAGCTAAATAAATCCTACCAGCTCCTTCACCATAATCCAACTTATGAAGAATAATATCTTCACCAACCACCTTCTTCAACTTAACAAAGGCTTATTCACAAGCTTCATCCCAATCTCAATAAGCATCCTTCCTAGTTAACCTTCTCAATGGAGCAACCAATAATGAGAACTCCCTAATAAACATCCTAACATAAACACATACTCCCAAAAATCCTCTAACTTCAGTAGTGTTTCTAGGTCTCGGCCAAGATTGAATTTTGTTGACTTTCTTCTTTGACATAATTCGGCCTTCCCTACACACCACATGACCAAGAATCTCTAAAGCTGGAACACAACAAGAAAATTTAGAACTGGAAATAGTTAAACCAGCTTCTTCAATCCTAAACAACATCCTTTCCAAAGTTACTGCGTACTCCCAAATAAACCTCCTAATACCTTGATTCTCCTCCAACACTTCATTATCATAATCAGTTGAAGGACCTTTAATTCCACCATCATCAATAAATATACCAGCATACTGTGGAATCTCATCTTGAAGAATCCAAGCCATTTGTGCTTGATAAACAGCAACAGAATTAGTAGCACCTTGAGGTAATCTAGTCAGCTGTAACCTTCCAAGAGGAGTATCAAAAGTTGTCAGAGGTCTTGAATCCGGATTTAATTCTCTTTCATCATAGCGCCCCATAATATCACCCAAACCATTACATACCCTTCCAGAAAAAGCATCAACAAATTCCTCGGCACTTGGAGGATTACCAGCATCTTTTATAGTCACCCTATTCAATTCCCTAAGATCATGAACCACTCTAAGTTTTCCATTAGGCTTCTTGATACAAAAAACTGGACTTGAATAACTTGATGACGATTGTTCATAAAGTCCAGTCCTACTCCTTTCCCTAACAAATTCAATATAATCATCTTTAAGAGCAGCAGGAATTGGAATTGGCTTGAGTTGCCAAGGTTCATGACAAACAACTGGAATCTTGTAAGGTTCACCATAAGAATGCTTTAAAACACCCCTCTCTTCTTCCACAAATGCAATAGCCTTCTCCCTCAACACCATCACATCCAACAACAAGTTCATCTCCTCACCAGATAACCAACCCTCTGGCCCAAAATTTACAACACCAATCCTATCAAAAGTAATTCTTGACGTTTCAGAAAATTCAGGCGGATTCTTTCTTAAAGGAGTTTCATATGGATCTCTTGACAAAAGTGGTCTCTTCAACGGCAGATTCAATCCAGTTGGCAGGCTTCATTGATTGGTTTAACTTTCACAGAAAAATTCTTATATTTTGCTGGTTGCACTTCCACATGTACTTGAGGAATTGAGCTCCTTTCATCAACAGAATCTTCATCTTCCTTAGAATTAAGAGTAACAGAATTTTTACAAAAAGAATTATTAGAATCAGATAAAGAAATTTTTTCAGTTTTATTTTTATTTTTTGAAAAAGAATTATTAAAGTTTTTAGAAACAGAATTATTGGAATTTTCAAAAATATTGTTATCTAGTTTTTCATTATGCAGACAATTTTTAATTTAATTTTTTTTTAGAAATAAGAAAAGAATAATGAAAAGTATGAATAGTTGGCAGTCTATCCTCATGCAGGAGGTTACCAGCATGCCAAGTAGGCTCAGCCCTATTGACAATATCTTTACATAAATAAGTTTTTTGTTGATTTTCATTTATCTTGATATTTTTTTCTTGATTTTTGTCAAAATGTTTCTTGCTATTCATAGAAAAACATCCAGGGGTGTCCCCAATGCTCACATGTGTGGCCATGGTAATGATTTTGAAAGGTGTAGAAGAAACCCTAGCGGTGCACAAATGGGCAGACTTAATTTTAGACCCATTTGCCACCACTCCAAAACTTTTCCGCTCCAACAAAATTTTCCCTAAAACATCTTCAGAACTTGAAATAAACTTGAGAGAAAAACTTGAAGAAAAACTGAAACCAGACAAATAATTTGACAAAAATTGACATAATAAAGTAATATTATCTACAAAAAAATGAGATTCCACTTGATATATCTCCACTTGAGCTGACCTACTGCAATCGGAATTTCTTCTTGAGGAGAGATTACAGCACTAGACTGATCAGCCCTATCTACCCTAAAAAAGAAGGGTCACCAACAAAATGATCACCACTATCCTCAAATACACCAGAAGAGGACTTCAAATCTTTTCTCTTCCTAATGCAAGTGCAACACTGACAAGATGCAGAAACACCAGGCCTAGTTTCCCAACCTTCATCACCTGGGGGTGCCAACCTCATATGTAAACGCCTCATATCCTCCCAAGTAATCTCCAAACTGATCCCAACACCAGACTGATAACCAATCTTGGCCTCAAAATCCATCAAAAATGTCCCTCCTAAAACTGCCTTCACAGCTCCGCTAGCCACATAAAAATGAACTTTTCCAACAGCTCCACCTACACCTAACTTTACATGCTCCGCTGTACCAATCAACTCAGTATCATTCCCACCTATCCCTCTGAGATTTCTTCCAACACCAGCTTTAATTGGCAAATCCAGACTAGTTGCTTGATCCAATGAAATTAAATTTATTTGTGAGCCTGAATCAACCAATGCCTTCACATCTTTGCCATTTAAAGAAACAACCAAATATCCCAAAGAAGCAGAAAAATGAGTCTCCACCTCATTACCAAACTTCTCCACATTTTCACACATATACTCCACCACACCAGTAGCCACTCTTCTCCTAGTCAAATGCTTCTTCTTCTTTTCAGCAACGGCTGGACTAATAGTGAACAATTCACCCAAAGATAATGGAATCTGAAGCTGATTCACCCTTCCCAAAACAGCATCCATAGCATTCTCTTGATCAGAAACCACTGGCCTCTCATAATGAGCCTTACTCCTAGCAACCTTTGCCCTAGAAGACTCCTGAGGTCCCACCTTACCAACAACATCACGCATCTCCACATCAGAATTATCCCCATGAACCTTTCCATCCACAGAGACCAAACCAGAACCATCAACAGTAGTTCTGACTCCCTCCATTGGCCCACTAGAGCTTGGCCTAGGCAAAGAAGCCAAAGGCACATCCTCCTCTGTATCTGAACCATCATCCAAAGGCATAGGATCACCATTAAGATCAAAAGCACCAAAACTAGGGGGACCCATACCAGCTATCCCCTTCTGCATCTGACAAGTCTCTTCAGGCGTATAAATCTTCTTGGGATCTTCAGCCTTCTTAGAATCCGCCTTTCCTCCACTTGACCTTAACTGATTAGAAATACTGATTCTAGCTTTAGAAGCAGCCTCCACATCATATACACCAGCCATACACTCACCATACGCCTTAACAACCTTTACTAACTCCAAATTACCATATGAAGTAGAAAAAGTAGCCTTACTAACCCCTTTTTCCTTCCCCTTATCTCCAGAATTATTTCCAGTACCAGAAGAAGCCTCAGTAGGAAATTTCTCAAACCTAGCTCTCTTTTCACCCATACTATTCATCCTCACCAAATCCAAAGGAGCCTGACCTTCACTGGGCTTGATAAAAGATCCATCAGGAAACCTAAATACCTTTCCATCAAATTTTACTCTACCAGCAGTCTGATCCCTATTCAAAGTCCAACAATCATTAGACTTATGTCCCTTCCAGTTACAGTAGGAACAAATCCAAACATTAACAGTACCACCATTCCTCCTATCATAACCTCTACTTGAATAAGATGAAGAAGAAGAAGCTGAAACCCTGCTGGCCTTCAGAGTTTCTTAAACAAAAATTTTCAATTTCTTTGTTAAGTCAGCTAATTGATCCACCATCTCCTTATCCACATTCTTATCCACCTTAGGAACTGGTTCCCCCAACTGAGCTTTTCTTGCCTCCTGAGCCTTCTTCATAATATCGTTATTATCAGCCAAAACTTCATTAATTTTTCTGACATACTGTGTACAGGTTTCTTGATAACTGTCCACAGCCAAAAGCTTGAGGTGAGACTCCACCGATTCTTTAACCACCTTAAGAGCAGGCAACTTCTGCTCCACATTAAGTAAGGTTTTCATCAAACCCTTCCTAGGAAACTCCTTTAACACATCCATCCTAACATCCCTCCCAAAAGCGGACCAAAATAAATATTTGACTGCATTTTCATGAGCCAATTCCTCTACCTCCACCAGATATTCCACCACAGTTTCAAAACTACCAAGAAATTTCCTGTAACTCACCAAAGAAGTTATTCCACCCTGCACTTGCCATTCTCCAACAACCTTATTTAAATCCACCATTGAATATCTGACTCCCCATCTGTCCACCATTTCCCTACTAAGCCTTTTCCAATCCCTAGTCTTATAATCCTCCATACCAGTAATCTCCTTCTCAACTTCCCTATCACCAATGAAAAATATTACCTGCTTCACCATATTTAAATGAGAAGCCCCATCAATTCCAGAAGCAGCCTCATATCTGCCTAAAAACCACTTTACATCATCACCAACAAACTTGGGCCCATCCCAAGTTTGAATCCTTACTGAAGGCCTGACACCATCAGCAGCAGCAGCAATAACACCAGAACCAGATGGAGAAGACATCCCAAATAGCACCAGAAACCAATAAAATCTGAAAGGGTTCAGCCCTTTACCAGACAACCGACAATATCCTACAAGGTTTCAGCCCTTTACTAGGATAAAACAACAAACAAAACAAAAACAACAGATGTAGCAAGGTTTCAGCCCTATACCTAGATCCCTACTACCACAGATCCTGTACTGGTTCAGCCAGCTACCAGAATCACCAAATAACCAACCAATCAAAATCCAACATCCAGAAAACCAAAATCCAGAAGTCCAACAAGTAAGTTTCTTCAGAAGCTAGATAATTTGAACCCCACGTTGGGCGCCAAAAATGTAGAGTAGACTCCTACAGTCACCTTGCTGCAGGCAGAAACCAAGGGATTTGGAAAAACAAAAAGAAATCCCTGTCCCTCTAAGTAAACCTAATATTCAATTAACTAAGCTTGAAGATCTTCTTGAAGAGTTGGATAAGTTGAAAATCTGAGAGAAAGACTTTGAAAGTGTTGGAAACCTATAATATAGAAAAAAATAAGTGCAATAAATGATTACACCCCCAAAACAAATACCTAATACCAGATTATACTGATACAAGTCACAGCAAATACTTAGAACAAGCCGCAACACTTGCCCCAGAGACTGAAAAGTACAGTAAAGTACCCCAGAAACTACCCTTGGGATGATCTGTTCAAAGGTGCCTTATTAAAGGTCTGCCCCAGATTTACCCAGTTTCCCACCAAAATTAAAGAGTGTTCTTTATTATATTCTTATTTTATAAATTTTATAAGAAAAGAAATAAATTGGAGTCACCAAGGATTAGAGCTATCCAATGGTACCCTATATGTTGATATTTTTTATTATAATTGTTGTTATATGTTAAATATTGTTAATTATCAAAAAAGACCCTTATTATCAAAACTAAAAAACAAAAAACCATGTAGAAGACTAAGATTCTCCTCCCTCTATCTGATTCTCCTCCTCCAGACCTTTCCAACAATACCCTACATGCATAGGATCTACAATAAACTATTGATCTAACAAGCATGATAAATTCTAACCAAATTTTGCCACAATAGCCAAACTTTTCTGCAGTGACCAAACTTTGCACTGGTGATCAGACTTTTCTACAGTGACCAAACTTTACCACAGTGCCCAGACTTTTCTGAAGTGACCAAACTTTGCACTGGTGATCAGACTTTCCTACTGTGACCAAACTTTACCACAGTGCCCAGACTTTTTTGCAGTGACCAAACTTTGCACTGGTGATCAGACTTTCCCATTGTGAGCAAATTTTGCCACAATGAGCTCTTTTTCCCTTAATGAGCTAATTTTGCCAGAGTGAGTTAATCTTTTCACCATAACCAAACTTTTCCACAATGACAGAATTTTTCCAGCACACTTTGCTTTTGCACTGGAAAATCACCGGAGCGCACCAGAAAAAAATGGCTACTCCATGAGCACACTGCATCCACCAAAAATACCAAGAGAGCCCTAGAAAATCCAGTAAAACCAATACCCAATCCATGAAACCATCAAATAACAATAGGAATACCAACATATATCCATTCCAAAACACCATAAATACTCAAAAAAAATCACCATAAATCCTCCAAAAATCACCATAAATCCACCCAAAAAAAAACTCCAGTTAACTCCCTTCAACTAAAATAACACCCGCTAACACCATGATTTTCTTCCAACCAAGGTCCAATCAAATTTTCACCTAAGTAGCCTACCCAGATTTGGAATGCCACAGCAGTGATAAGGGATTTATATTGACATAGGGGGATGCCCCATTCAGAAGAGGCTAATCTGTGAATGGTGGAGGCTTCTTTCAGTCCAGAGGCAATAAGTTTGTTACCATTGGGTTTGAAGGATAGCATTGAGTCAAGGAGGAAACCAAGCCATTTGAGGCTAGGGGAAGGAAGAATTGTGTTCCCATTGAATTGAAGGGGTGGGGGGTCCTTAAGGAGAGAAGTTCTCTTTGTCAGCAGTAACCATTTAGTTTTTGAGTGATCAAAGATAGCAGCATGTTTGATCCCCCAAGCAGCCGCCTCAGAGCCCAGATGCAAATGTTTGTCTAACAAAGCTTCCATTGCCCCATCTGCTGCAAGATACACAATGTCATCAATGTACCCTAAGGCAAGAGAGGAGGAGGAGAGGGAAGGGAGAGACAGGAGGTGAGATTTGTAGATAATTTATAATAAGGGAGAGAGGTGGGATCCCTTTGGGAGACCCTTGGGGAAAAAGGATATTGGAGATTCATAAGAGGAGAAAGCAACACTTGTGCTTTGTCCTGTGAGAGAGCTGATTATTAGCATGACTACATTGTGTGGGAGGGAAAGTGAATTTAGGATGAAGGCTAATCTAGAAATGTTAAAGGATGGAAAAGACCCCTTTAAATCCAAAGAAAGTTCCCCCACAACTTTACCTTTCCGCCACTGGTCCTTAGTCCATGTGGCGAGGTGGAGGAGTGCATCTGATGTGCTTCGGGAGGAATGGCCACCATATTGATTCTTGGGGAGGAGGTTACCTGACTCAAATAAAAAGGACAGGCATTTGGTAAGTAATGAATCAAGCAGTTTATCCATTGTGTTAAGAAGGGCAATGGGGCGATAGGCGCTTGCAACAGTGTAGTCTGGGTGACCTAGTTTTGGAATCCTTCCAAGAAGAGGGATAATGTCCATGTTCCAGACAACTTGAAAGATTGGCACAAGAATTATTGTCACGGCTTCATGGTTTCTGTGAAGAAGGGAATAAGGGATGCCATCTGGGCCCAGAGCCCTGCCTTTCTTTGTGTTAAGTAGGGCATTTTTGACTTCCGCAAAGGTGAAAGGAGGGGAAGGGGTGAGGAGAGAAGGAGGGGGACTAGAGGTGTTGGAGAGGTTGCAACAAATTTCAGCAACAGAGGTCCCAGAAAACAACATTTGTGCTTTCAAAAGGTTATCAGTTACAGGCAAACCATCTGGAGAAGTCAATGGAGGGTTGCAGCATGAATAAGATATATTGGGGGAAAACTTAGCTGGTTTAAAAAGTGTTTGAGGGGTAAGAGATGAAAGATAATTGCACCAGTGAAGTTTGGGTAAATACTTTATTTTAGCATGGAAGATTCTTTGAGCTGACAGAAACTTGCCTGCAACATGGGGGGCAGGGGAAGACCTATATTTATGTTGGGTCTGATAGCAGGTTTTCTTGATGGGATCCAAGATACTGCAATTCCACCAAGCATGACACAATGAGCCGGGCTTCTACAATGGGACAGAAATTTCCATTAGTTCAATAAAATGGGAAGAAACAGATTTGGCAGCCAGGCCAATGGAAGATGGGGAGAAGAGAGGGGGAGGGGGGAAAGGGAAAAAGAAGAGAGGGGAGCATGAAAGGAGGACTTATCAAAACCTTTCCAATTATGGTAGGGTTTATGATAAAGTTGAGGAGGAGAATCAAATGTGATGCGGGTGATGATTGATTGGTGATCGGATAGGTGAGATTTAAAACCCTCTAGATCTGTTTTGCAGCTGACAGCCATCTTGGAAGCTTTACGATTAGCAAACACTAGGTCAATTAGCGAGGTAAAATTCCTTGAGTTACAAAAAGTGGGAACACCTGGTTGGGAAACAAGTGACATTTCAAGGTCAAACAGTGAATCTAGAGAGGGGGTGGAAGTAGCATGGTTAGTATGGTGTTTAGAGGGGTCAGCCCATAAATCATTATGTAAACTCGAATAAGCAAAGAGAAAATGGGGTAATTGCGGAAGGGGGAGATAGAGAGGAAAATGTATTGAGTAGTAGAAAAGGTGGAGGCTGGGTTGTAGATGTTAGCACAGATAATAGGGTAAGTGGAAAGATTGATCTGAATGAGAGAAAGATCAAGAGATGGGCTAGGTAGCAAAATAAAGCAATGAATAGGTAATTTTTTATTGATGTAATAGCAAAATCTGATAGGAGAGGGGGAGGGGAGAGAAGGAGAATAAAGTGGAACTATCAAATGCCAGTTTTTTGCAAAGACTGGGGAATGGTGATTGGGGGAGAGAAACAGTTCCTGAAAAACTAATACCTCATAGTTGTTGATTTCAGGGTCATTGAAGATAGAGTGAAACACATGAAATGATCGGTGAAAATTAAGCTGAAAGAAAGTAAAAAGATGTGAACTATTGGGCAGGCAGTGAATGTCACCTATCATATAGAATTATTGTGGGGGCAGGATGGGGTGTAGGGGAAATGAAAAAGGGGAGGGTCAGGGTTGGGAGATGTGGAGAGGGATGAAAGAGAGGCGGAAAAGTTTTTAAGTGGATGGTTTTGTGGGAGGGCATCAATGCATCTGAAACAAACTGGGGTCATTAGCTTCTGGGCTTTGCACAACTTGGTGTTGTGATTACCTGCACAATTTGAGAAACGAGGGGGGAGGGAGCAGTGAATTGAAAGGTGACCCTTTCCCCAGCACTGGTAACAAGTGCTATGCTCATGGTTAATTTCTTCAGTGCGGCAAACCTGACCTTCGGCAATAAGAGGATGGGAGGGAGTGTGAGATGTAAGGGAGTCAGCATCTTCTTGGTTAAACACATGAAAAATAACTGAGGAATGATTTCTCCCGGCTCAAGCCTTAGGGCTCCTGAGCCAGGAAATACGGTATAGAGATTTGAGAGTATTGGGGTTGTCCTCAATGAGTGAGGTGACACAGGCTTTATCATTTAGATCATAGTAAGTTGGGATGCCATGTGCAACAACTGGAAATGTGGGGGGCTTGTAGATCATGCCTTGAGGTATCCACTCTTGCCATAAGTTAATCAGGCAAAGGAGGTCGGCCTTTGACGCAGTGATGATCTTGAGGTCATTTGATTTATGTCTGATGACTCCTTTAACTTTGACTGGGGATTCAGAATCAGTGAGTGAGATCTTTTTCATGGCAATGCAGTTGTTGATGAAGGATAAGAGTTTGAGGTTTGGTAAATCTTTGAGCACTGGATTGGTTGGATCAGTTTGTTTGATGGTAAATGATGGGAGAGTTGAATGTGGCTGAGGGAGGTTTTGAGACTGGGATAAAGCTTGGGTGGAAATACCAGTGGCAGTAGCCTGGGAAAATAAGGGGCAGAGATTAGTTGGAGAGGAGTGAGGAGGAGGAGGAGCAGAGGCCTTGGGAGGGAGGCACTCAAGAATTTTGTTAAGCTTCTTGTCAATTGATTTATCCAAGGAGGGAAGGGGAGGGTTCCTGGTGAAAAGAGGATTGAGATGCAAGCAGGGATAAGGCAGATGCCAAGGCACAGATATCAGAGATGGTTGCTGTGTGTACCGTGATCTGTGATCCTTTCCTGGGGGGGTCTCTAATAGTGCCCAACAGGTTGTTTAGGCAAGAGACCAATGCCTGAGGGTTGGTTGCACAATCCACTCCTACCAAGCGAACAACACAAGCTGCCAGGGAATTGGCATCCACAGCAGAAGGCAATGGAACATGAGGAGCAGTAGAGAGGCCAAAACCCACAAAAGGGTTGTCTGGGTTTTGGATGGAGGCATCCAATGTGGCCTCTGGTGGGTGGTAGGGATGATGTAGGGGGAGGGAAAGGTGTGGGAGTGGAGCTGCCCGCAGAGCTGGGGGAGCTGCGAGGGGGGGGGAATATTGGGGTGTTTCTTACTAGCTTCATCCATTGAAGCATTAGTAAGTGGGTGTCTGGGAGAGGGAGAGGAGTAGCGCCTCTTCTTTGCGGCTGGATATCTGGTACCAAGAGGGACTTGGGGTACATCAGCTGTGGAGACCTTGACTTGACTGAGGTCAAAGGAGAAGGGGGGAGGGGAACCATCCATGGCTGTGTCAATGATGACATCCATGGAGAGTTCTTGTCCACAGGGAAGGGAGGGAAGGGGGGAGTAGCCAGTGGATTGAGAGGGAGGGGGGGATTCATTGGCCAGTGGAGGGGTAGGATTGGGAGGAGGAGGGTTCAATAAAACAGGCAGGAATGCAGTAGGCGCGTCAGACGCGTCAAAGAGCATGTCATGGTTCTGGTCAGAATCCATCATTGAATGAGAATTTTGGCATGTCTTGTAAGATGAAATTTGATGCCACAGATAGGTGAGTTGATTAGATAAACGTTCTATGTGTATTTTGACAGTTAGTGAAGTGCTTCTTTGCATTCGGTGGTGTTAGTTGGATGAAAATGGGTGGTATTGAGACAATGGTGGTTGTAAGAATGAAAAGTGAGCTAGCTGTATGCATATTGTGGTTGTTTGTGGGCAATAAAAATTTTAAGTGGTGACAAGAATATATTGCCGGGCACTGTATGTCGGTCAGTTGTCTAGAAGAGGGAAAGAAAAGGGGCAAAAAAAAAAAGAGAAACAAATAGGAAAAGGTACTAAAGGTAAATAGAAAGGTAAAAGTAATAAAAGAAATAATTTATTTAAAATGAAGCAACGACGAGTGAGTTGGGAGATGAACAAATTGAGGTTTTATTTAATATTAATATTATTTAAGTAAGAGTTCTGCACGGCAAACACTATAATTCCTATCAGACTTAAGGCAACCTTTAATTTGTTATTGAGAATTTTTAATTAGATTGTAATACTAATAAAAATAATAATAAACGTAATAAAATTATCTTTTAAATTGTTGAGTGTCTAATAAGTGATACTTCTACAGGGGATTATCCAAGGCCCTTTTATAGGCAATGGGTCCTCTGAAGCGCTACAAGTGACTATATACAAAATAGTAATGAAGTAAAACAAGAAGATAAAAGAAGACATCTGTAACATAGTAATTAAGAGAAAATTATACGAAAAATAATAAGAATCCCAATTAAGAATATAAAATTCCCATCCCAAATTTCCCAAATCAGTTAATACAAAATAATGAGTAACTAAACAACCCTGTGATCTAAGAACTATGGGAAAAACAAATCAAAACAAGTATTACAATCTGTTTTCAGCATTTCTAAGTGAAACAAATAACATGTTTTGACGTAACAAGGCATGCAATCATTTTAATTCAGTGTAAATTAATATTTATTAATTGTTTTCACTATGTAATTTAATAACTAGTTTAACTGAAACAATTAATTAATTTAATTTGAGAATTTATAATACTATAAAATAAGTATTATAATTTATTTGATTTTCTTCCTGCCACAATTAAGGGTCAAAAGAAGCGCCATTAATTATTTTTTAATACTATATGAAAGATGTTATTTATTATATAAATTTAAATAATTAATTTAATTATATTATAAGTCAATTTTACACTTATAATTATAATATATGTTTTTTAATTAATTAAATATAAATTTATAATTATTAAATACATAAAAATGCGCCATTATTTGTAGAATATATTATATTATGCTCAATTTAATTGTATATATAAAAATATATATAACCAATAAATTTAATGTAACACTTGTATATAATAAAATTCTTATATAATTTCATTATGCAATAAAATATTAAGTTATATTCATTAAATACAAGTCTTACCCACTCTTTAAGGTTTTATAATTTATATATCATTTACTGGACTCCTGGAATAGCCTGGCTGACACCCCCTCACTCTAAAAAAAACAATAAAAAAAAATGCTAAGATTTTTTCTTTTTGTATTTTTTCAACAGAGCAGGCAGATTTGAAATTTCTTTGCCAGGTATCCATGCATCATGTTCAGATGATTTGTTCTTATATCTCAATAAATATTCAGTACCTCTTTCAGAAGTGATAATTCTATCATTGAGAATTTTATCAATTACTGCTGTTTCTGTGACTTCCTGAGGGTTCTTCTTAGGTCTTTTTCTTCTTTTTGGAAATAAGTCACTGTTGGAAGTATAAGGTTTAAGTAAAGAAATGGGAAAGACAGGATGTTTCCTATCATATGGAGAATACAATACAACTTCTACTGCATTATCACCAACCATTCTTTTAACAACAAATGGTCCTACAAAAGGATCTTTTAATTTGTGGTTACCTTGTAAATTGAAATGGACAGTAGAGATAAACACTTCATCACCCTTGTTAAATTTGTATTGTTTATGGGATTTATCCCATCTTTTCTTTTCATATTCAAATGCTTTATCAATACAACTCTGAGCATGTTTTCTGCAGAGCTGTTGCATTTGCATAAAAGATTTTACACCAGGGTGTAGTTCCAACTTAGGTAATTTATTATTGAGAATCTGAGCAGGAGTGTTTGGGACATAACCTAACCAAAGCTCAAAAGGCTTTTTCTCAGTGACAGAATGAACAGTGCTATTATATGCAAATTCAAGACCAGGCAAAAGAGTGACCCAATCATGAGTAAATCTGTCATTGTCTTTATATTCTAAACCAAAGGCACAATACCTTCTAATCATATCTTCCAGAGTTTGAATCATTCTTTCAGCTAGACCATCAGTCTGAGGATGATGAGCTGTAGACAATTTTAACTCACAGCCACAAATATCCATCAAAGAGGTCCAAAACTCAGAAGTGAATTTTGGATCCCTATCAGAGATAATGGCTTTTGGAAAACCAATAATATTAAACATGTAAGACCACCATAAGAAAGCTAATTCTTTGGTGGATACATCTTTGTGGGTTGGAATAAATTTGCACATTTTTGTGAATCTATCCACTATTACCCAACAAGAGTTAAAGCTGTCTTTACCTGCAACAGGAAGACCAGTGACAAAATCCATATTAATGATTTGCCAGGGAGCACTAGGTGCTTCAATATGTTGTAATAACCCTGCTCTCTTACCTGTTAACCTTTTAGATTTTTGGCAGGAATCACAAGATTCAACATATAATTTTGTGTCTTCAGACATATTAGCCCACCATGCAGTGTTTTTGATTCTAATCAATGTTTTTTTTTTCAAGATCAAAATGACCAGCTAATATGTCATCATGACAAAGTTTGAGGATAGTTTCTTTCATTGAAGGAGGAATAACAATTACATTGGTAAGCTTCCTTCTATAATATATATAACCATCTTCAATAGAAAACTTTCCTTTATTTAAAGCATTTTGGTACTTTGCAGGAAGAGTTTTTATTAATGATTGAATTGAAGAATTCTTAGGATCATTCAAAATAGTAACTAATTTATTTAAGTCAGAATCTTTATCATATGAATCCAGTATTAACTGTAATAACTCTTCTTCCATATCAACTATAAATATACCATGTATATGAACAGTGTCATCCTCAGGTACATAAGCAGGATTGGAGTCATTATTTGGAAGAGGCAATCTGGAGAGCATATCAACATTAGAGTGAACATTTCCAGCTCTGTGGATAATAGTCATCCTTCCTCTTTATTCCTGAACAGCAAGTTGCCACCTGAACATATGTCTGTTAGGTGTTTTGAGGTTTAAGAGAGATTTCACAGCACTACAGTCAGTTACCAGCTCAAATTTTTGGTCATCCAAGTAGTAATGAAGTTTCTCAAGAGCCCAAACAACTGCTAAGCACTCCAATTGAGTGGCACCATATTTCAATTCACTATTTCTTAAGGTTCTTGAAATATAACAAATTACAACCTCTGAGGATTTATCATTAATAATTTGCTTTTGGTGAAGGGCAGCACCCAGACCAATAAAGCTAGCATCTGTATAAAGTACAAATGGCTTGTTAAAATCTGGAAGAGCCAATATAGGGGCTGTCATTAAGCAACTTTTCAATGTATTAAAAGCTTTCTGACAGTCATTATTCCAGAGAAAAGCAACATCTTTTTTAGGTTAGTTTTGTAAGAGGCAAGGCTATGACCTGATAATTTTTAATATATTGTCTATAATAGCCACACATACCCAAAAAACTTTGGATTTCTCTTACAGAAGTTGGTGCTTTCACATTTTGAATGGCAGCAACTTTATTATGGTCTACACAAATTTGTAAGCCTGACACAACATGGCCAAGGACTTTCAAAGATTGAAAACCAAATTTACACTTTTTTAAAGATAAGGTCATATTGATTTCATCCATTTTTTGGAAAACTCTATTCAAGTGAATCATATGTTCATCAAAAGTTTTAGAAAAAACAATAATATCATCAATATAAACCATGAGCCAACCCTCAATAATTTCTTGATGGAAAGTGTTATCCATGACTTTCTGGAAAACTGAAGGAGAATTTTTAGGGCCAAATGGCATCCTAACATACTTATATATTCCCATATGAGTAGCAATAAGCAAAAAATTTTGAGAATTTTTCTCAACTGGAACCTGATGATAACCTTTATTACCATCCAGACAACTAATAAATTTTGCACCTTGAAAGGTAGCATGTATTGAATTAATTCTGGGTAAAGGATAAATATCATCAACAGTATAAGTATTTAAAGCTCTGTAATCTCCACATAATCTAGCTTTATCTTTTTCATAAGAAATTAAGACTGGGGAGATGACACAATATTTGGGGGTGACATCCACTTTCTCAATGATATTCATTTTCAATAATGTTTCAATATTATCTTCAATATCTTTTCTTTTTGATGGAGAAGCAGGATATGGCTTTTTCTTAAGGGAAGGAGGAATATCACTCAAATTACAGGATAAGGTAATTTTCATCTCTTCCTGAACAATTCCCAAGACATGAGAACCATGAGCAAAAGCCATAGGGAAAGAGGTAATAGAGGCAACAATAGAATCCTTTTGTTCACTAGTCAACTGTTCACCAAAAGAAGCGGTATTTATTTCATGTAATAAATCATCCATTTCAGTTGTTGTTCTACCTTTACATTGGGTCAGTGAGTTACAAGATTTCAACAAATGCCCAGAAGCTCTAGGAGAAGAAATTTTGAATTTTCTTTTCCCATTCATTCCTAAGGTAAAGCAATTATTTGCTGGATCCAGTTTCACACCAAACATGGGTAAAATATCATTTCCCATAATAAACCAATTGCTCAAATTATCATTATTCATGACAACAAACTCACAAATAGCTCTGACAAAACCACCACTATATTTGAAGAATACAGAGGTTTTGTATTTGCCAATAGGAAATAAGGTAGAACCATACCCTCTCCATTTTTCAGAAGTTATAGGCAATAATTTACTCAAATATTCCTTATCCACTGAAGCCAAAGCTTTTTCAGATACTACACTTCCTCCAGCACCAGAATCAAGAACTACATCAACATTTTTACCATTAATGATAACAGGTGACTTTAAAGGGGATATGGGAATAGAATTGTTAGTAATATCTTTAATTATCTCAGCATTTTCTACTGAAGATAAATTCAATACACAATCTTCAGATATATTATTTAAATAATGGACATCATGTTCCAACATTAAAACATCTTTAACAGATTCATTGTCATAGGAGATATTACTTTCACAGTCACTGGAAGAATTATTGACATCAAGTTCAACTTCATCAGTGTCTTCATTTTGTTCAACAAGATGAATTTTCTTGTCACAAACATGACCCTTCTGCCATGGTTTGTTACATATATAAAAAGTATTTGTTGCATATTTTTTAGGTGCAACTGGGGCAGAGGGTTTACCAGATTTTTCTGGGAGCTTTATAGAAGGTTTATTCTGATCATTATAAGATTTACTAAGGTAATTCTTTGGTTCATATCTATGGTTGAGTAGTACTTCATTACAGATGTTAATGAAAGAAGAATTTTCCCTTACATGCTCAGTTCTAGCAACAATCAAATCCCTAAGAGAATTTGGTAATTTATACAAGATTTTATCTCTCCAAATATCATAATCCATCTTTGGATCAATTGCTCTAAGGATTTTAGTTACTTTCATCAGAAAAACAATGGGCTTTTCAACAGAGGAGGATACATATCTAGTATTCTCATACAGTCTCTGCTGAGCTAACCTGAATTTTGAACCACCAAACTGATTCTCAATCAAGGATTTCCAATCATTCCATGTATAATGATTGTTATCTAAGAGGACAGATTCATACCACATCAAGGCTACATTGGAAAATAAAGAAATTAGCTTAGAAACAATTTCCTCATCAGGTAGTTTATAAGATCTCTTTAAATTATCAATTCTTTGGATAAAGTGTTGCCAATCAGAGGAAGAATCACCATCAAAGGTAGGATATTGGTCTAACTTAGGCCAATTTTTCTGACTACTGGGATGGTCCACTTTTAGGTTTGAATTATTCATTAGTAATAATTCCTGAAGTTTAGCCAGGTGTTCAGAAATTTCATTATTTACAGAAACAGCTGGTGCATGACCATCACAAGATTTTTTGCTAGTAGCAAAAGATTTCACAGACTCATTGTCAGTTTGTTTAATGGTTGAAATATGAGGAAGAAAGGATGAACTTTGTTCAGGTTTTTTCCCTTTACTTTTATGCAGCTTATTTGCAGAAATCTCATTTAATTCATTATTGATGGATAAGGTTGAGAACTTTTCCTGTAGGTCAGACACATAGTTTCTTATTCTTGGAATTTCAGACATCTGGTCATTTACTTTTGCAAGAGATAGAACATTTCTGTCCTCAGAAACTGAGTGTTTGGTACTTAGTGCATGGAAATCATTTTTTAGCTTCTTAAACTCATTTTGTAGAGATTTTATTTCATTCTTGAATGAATAATTTTCCTCAATAAGGGGTTTCAATTCACTCAAGGTCTTATGTAGACTGATATTTCTATCTGAGATAGCTCTATGGTCACTTCTTATTTGTTTTTGTTGACTAAGAACAATATTCAAGGTTTCTTTGATTTTTAAATAAGCTGTATCTTGTACAGAAGTACTCACCTTACATTGCAAGTGTAAATTATTTAATCTATCATTTTCATGGATTAACACATCTCTCACATGTTTGTCTTTCACAATATTAAAATCAAGGGTATCTTTCAATATTTCCTCAGAAGTTTTTTCAATTAAGGTATAGATTTCAGGGGGAACAGAATCATTTTTAATTGCAAGAGAAGGATTAATTAAAGATGTAGAAGTTAAATGTAAAGGTTCATCAAATGACAATTTGCTAATTACATCAATAGGGCTACTAGTTACAGGAAGCTGTCTTTTAACAGGTTTAACTGTTCTTTCACCATGTTCAATAATATTACCTGCAGAAGAAGATTTATTAGAAAACATACCCAAGTGACTATCAACCAAATTACTTACCATGGCAGAGGAGGAAACTTCCCCTGGGACTGGGTTTGGGATTGTGCTTGGGCCTTCTTTCTCCTGCCTTGTTGGTAGGGATGAGGAGGTGGATGGAAATTGGGTGTTCTGGATGGGCCTGGCTGATGATGAGGAGGGTGTTGCACATTCTGTTGGTAGTGACTCATTAGATAATCCCATTTCCATTGCTCTACTTCCATAGTATTTGGATTTTGGATGGTTGAGCTGGGTGGCTGTGAAAGTTGAGCCTGAAGCTGAGGCTGATTGGGAGGCAACTGAGGAGGGGCCTGGGCCTGAATCTGGTTCCTGAGTTCTTGGACCTGATCCCACAATGTGTCTACCTTTGCTTTGTACGTCATATTTTCTGTCTTCAACTCTTTTATATGACTGGATAGGTTGCTGATTTGTTGTGGCAGAGGAAGCTTTTTTATTTTGAAGCCTTTTGGAAGACCTTCTTGAGGCACTAGAGGCTTTACTTCCTTCTGTGGTACTGGGGGAAGGGGGTTTGGTTTGTTTGCATTTCCTGTCATTTCCACATCCTGCAGTATGTGAATTCTTTGTGTTAGCATAAGATTTTTTATGACCAACTTTAGAAGAACTTACAGTGTCAGCATCATAGTCAATTTCTATCTCATCCACTTGCATGTTATCCATTTTTTCTGCCAAATTGTTGGACATACTAGTGGGAAGATTTATATTTTACTTTGTACTTTATAAAAAAATAATCAAAGTTAGTCAATAATTGCTCCAAATAAAAAAAAATATTTAATTAATTAAATTATAGAAATAATTTTCAATATAAAGTAATAATTAAAAAATTAATTTTTTTAAAAAAAATGGATTGCAAGGTTAAATTGGGAATAAAAAGTAAGTTAATTCAACCAATTAATTACCAATATTAAATATGGCAATATATTTGGGACTAAGCACAATGTACTTTTAAGTCAACCAAAATTAACAATAATTAATAATAAAAAAAAATTAAATTAATAATTCAATTTGTATTAATAATAATGTCAATTCTTCTAGGACTAAGAGGATTTAACACTCTATAATGGTCAACTAGGAAAAAAAAAATTTTAAAATTGAACACTTACACTCAGTGAATCAGCAATTAAGCCACAATCACTGTTATTGCAATAAAAATATAGTAATATGAGTGAGAGGCGCAAAGGTGAACTTACTATAGTGATCGAAAAATCACTTCAAAATAATATAAAAATTAATAATATATAAACCTAAGATGTCGAACCCAAGTTCGAAACACAGTCGCGGCAAAAGTTTCGTTTTGCTAGGTGGTCCGTGCATTTTGTCGTTCGTCGCCAGGCTCGATCGTCGTCGTCGTTTGGAAAGGCCCCCAGTTGTCGGTCAGTTGTCTAGAAGAGGGAAAGAAAAGGGGCAAAAAAAAAAGAGAAACAAATAGGAAAAGGTACTAAAGGTAAATAGAAAGGTAAAAGTAATAAAAGAAATAATTTATTTAAAATGAAGCAACGACGAGTGAGTTGGGAGATGAACAAATTGAGGTTTTATTTAATATTAATATTATTTAAGTAAGAGTTCTGCGCGGCAAACACTATAATTCCTATCAGACTTAAGGCAACCTTTAATTTGTTATTGAGAATTTTTAATTAGATTGTAATACTAATAAAAATAATAATAAACGTAATAAAATTATCTTTTAAATTGTTGAGTGTATAATAAGTGATACTTCTACAGGGGATTATCCAAGGCCCTTTTATAGGCAATGGGTCCTCTGAAGCGCTACAAGTGACTATATACAAAATAGTAATGAAGTAAAACAAGAAGATAAAAGAAGACATCTGTAACATAGTAATTAAGAGAAAATTATACGAAAAATAATAAGAATCCCAATTAAGAATATAAAATTCCCATCCCAAATTTCCCAAATCAGTTAATACAAAATAATGAGTAACTAAACAACCCTGTGATCTAAGAACTATGGGAAAAACAAATCAAAACAAGTATTACAATCTGTTTTCAGCATTTCTAAGTGAAACAAATAACATGTTTTGACGTAACAAGGCATGCAATCATTTTAATTCAGTGTAAATTAATATTTATTAAATGTTTTCACTATGTAATTTAATAACTAGTTTAACTGAAACAATTAATTAATTTAATTTGAGAATTTATAATACTATAAAATAAGTATTATAATTTATTTGATTTTCTTCCTGACACAATTAAGGGTCAAAAGAAGCGCCATTAATTATTGTTTAATACTATATGAAAGATGTTATTTATTACATAAATTTAAATAATTAATTTAATTATATTATAAGTCAATTTTACACTTATAATTATAATATATGTTTTTTAATTAATTAAATATAAATTTATAATTATTAAATACATAAAAATGCGCCATTATTTGTAGAATATATTATATTATGCTCAATTTAATTGTATATATAAAAATATATATAACCAATAAATTTAATGTAACACTTGTATATAATAAAATTCTTATATAATTTCATTATGCAATAAAATATTAAGTTATATTCATTAAATACAAGTCTTACCCACTCTTTAAGGTTTTATAATTTATATATCATTTACTGGACTCCTGGAATAGCCTGGCTGACACTGTACCTTCAAAAAGGACTGAAGCCTTAGTAAAGTTGTCAGTAATTAAGTTTCCACTTTGATCCATCAGAGGCAGGTTAGATTTTTGACAATAATGTTGGGAGAGATACTTAGCTGGTTTATGTAGGGAGGAAGGGGTGAGGGAGGATATGAAGTTGCGCCAATGTTGTTTTTTAAGAAATTTAATTTTGGCTCGGAAAGTTTCGCGTGCAGACTGAAACCTGGCCATGTTGTGAGGGGTAGGGGAGGAGTGCATGGCTCGTTGAGCTTGATAGCATGACTTCTTGAGGGGGTCCAAGATGTCCTTATTCCACCATACGCGACACAACAAGCCTGGCTGCAGCAGCGGGACAAAGCACAACTGCTGCGTAATCATTGCGCCCCAAGACGAAACGAACATTCGTTGAAGTGTTACTTTGTATCCATCGATGATTGTTTTTCTGTTGCATCACCTAAAATCGTTTCTTAAAATTTTTACCTTGTTTACATTCATTACATGCTGCTTCTCTAACACTCGCCTTAACTAATCTATTATTTATTCGCTATTCTTTGTCACTAGTCAAGCCTGAAAATTCGGAAAGCATTTGAAGTTTTTGAAAAGGCTTTTACTAAACTCGCGATGTTTTTCTGTGTGCAAAACATGTCTATTTGAACAAGCTAGGCTATATATATATATATATATATATATATATTTGTCAGATAGTGAGATAAGTATGGGACGGGGAAGCGAAAACCGATTATAAACCATATAATTTTTGAGCACGTGACAAGCGCAACGTTTAGAAACTAATACACATTCGCATAGAATCAGGGGAAATAAAATACTTCCAATAAAAATTTCTCTAGTTTTCCCCCATTGTTCTTCTAAAAAAACTAAAACAAATCACCATAGGATGAAAAAATTAAAAAAATATAGTTTCGCTAATGGATATCGGCGGTAATCGTTTTTTTTTTTTTATGATTTAATTTCATACAATCTCACCCAACGAGGGGCATCAAGGATTGAGGGCAATTAGATAGTAAATACAAAATTGGAGGGACATTATAGGAGCAGATGGGCATTAAAGAAAGTGACAAGGTAATAGAATCTAATGGGCAAGGGGAACGTTGTTTGGGAATCTACCAGTTTGGACTAGAAAAGCAGCTACTAACGGGGTAATGGGAGAGGGAGAGAGGAGGTTAGATGTGGTCGGCAATCGTTTTGAATAGCTGCATCATTATTTTTTGCTGCAATATCCAAATGTTTCACTTAAGTACCTACCCATGTTAGTGAACAAACAATGCACGTACAGATGGGAGGCACGATATTTTCATGGCATTTCTTACCAGTGAATCATACCAGTTCAAATAAAAATTATCATTCTTAATCTTCTCATTGAAAGCGGGGAAGTTCAAAATGCCTTTCATTGGTATCTTCTGTTTAGGTGTAGAAGCCTGTCATAATTATTTTTGAATGATTTATCAAGTTAGATTTGGAACCCTCACAAGGGGAAAAAAGTGGCGACCAGACGTCGAGTTCAGTTCACATACTGAATTGAATCAATTCAGTATGTGAACTGAACCCGACGTCTGGTTACCATTCTTTCCCCCCTGTGCCTTATTCTTCCCCAGTTCAGTTATTGATATAATATCGTGTTTTTCTATACCTTCCTTTTCTTTTTTTCTCTTACTGGCTTAAAAACCTAGGTGCTATGATAGCTGAACACCTGAAGCCTGTCTACATACTTTGTGATATTCAACAGCAATATTCTGTTACCTATACTCATAAAAAAACCAGAACTAGACAAATTAAGACGTTAAATTTTCACTGAGTGATTTATCGCCTTTCTAAACTCTTCAGTTTTAAGAGCCAAACTTATGAGTTTTTGTTTCAAAGCTAGTTGATGTTGATAAACAAGCAGTGCGCGCATAGATGGGAGGCATGCCATTTTCATATTGTCTCCTAGTTGTGAATCATACTAAATTTAATAACAGTTAAAAAATTTAGTATTCATTTTGAAAGCGAGGGAATCGTGCCTTCCTTTCAGTGGTATCTTTGGTTTAAATGCAGAAGCCAAACTTATATATATGTAATGCAGCTCATCTCGTGGATGTAGAAACCGATATTCTTCTCAAGCTTAGGTGTTAGTATTGTGTCTTGTTTTTATTTTCAAGAGTCTATACTCCTCATTTTTTAAAAAAGATATTTGTGTGTGTGCTTCATTGAAAATGTCTTTCAAGCAGAATTTATTATTAAGCTATTGCCTGATCATAGCAAGTTTAGTTGGACTCACAAGTTCATGTACCGGGAAGTCAAACCACGGAAGGTCATCCCCATCTGAAAAAAAGGAAACATTAGACTATCAAGATGTGTACAATGATGTCGCAGACGTGCTTTCTGAAAGCTCATACGACCACGGAAGCTATGCGCCCATTATCATGAGAATGGCTTGGCATTCGAGTGCGACGTATGACATAGTTACTGATACTGGTGGAAGCAATGGAGCAACGATGCGTTTCTGTGTAAGTGAGATAGACAAGAATTGTCTTGCCGACAAATCTCTTTATATATTTGTATAAGTATTGAAATGATTGATAAAATGATTGTGAAATATACAGCAAAATGATTTGTAAATTAAACTGAATGCTAAGTTGATTGATTTGCTGTTTTCCTGGAATTTTTTACTTTAGCCTGAGAAAAACTACCCCCCAAATATTGGAATGGAAAACGCGCGCAATCGTCTGGAGCCAATATACCAGAAATATAGTGCCGCTGGCCTCACTTATTCAGACCTGTGGACTTTGGCTGGTGTATGCGCAATTCAGGAAACGGGAGGACCTAAGGTTCCCTGGAGAGGTGGGCGTAAAGACCGTCAAGCGAAAGATTCTCCTCCAGACGGTCGTATTCCTAATCCTCGAAACGGTGCTGACCATCTGAGGAAAGTGTTTTACAGAATGACTTTTAATGACCAGGTATACCTATTTATCTTCTTTAAGCTTCTTGTGGTCGGTATTTGAGGAGTCTTATAAGGTTGACCTCTAGACTTTGAGTGTTGTTATATTGATATTTTTGGAACCTACTTTAATAATAGCAAATTGTCGCGTTAAGCGGTGGGCACACTCTAGGAAGATGTCATTTAGCTCGCTCAGGTAATTTTTTTTTTTTATGTTGCATGCCTTTGAATCCATTCGTTTGACATACTTAAAATCCTTAATCTGCGCAGGTTTCGACGGTTCGTGGACTTTTACACCAAACAACTTTACTAATGCATATTTCAAACTCTTGCAAGAAGAGCATTGGGAACTGAAGAAATGGAAAGGAGCTCCTCAATATGAAGATGAAAGGACAAAATCTTTACTTATGCTTCCAACCGATATTGCTCTTATTGAAGATCGTATATTTAAATATTGGGTTAAGAGGTATGTCTATTGATTCTCAGAAAGGATAAATAAAATTCAGAAGACAATGTTAATTTTTCTGATCTTTTTAATTTTTTGTCCCATCTTTCATATTTATTTATTCACCTACTTTGCTTACCTTTCAAAAAACTCCTTTTTGCAGATACGCAGAGAATCAAGACGTCTTTTTTCAAGATTTCAGTTTCGCCTACTCTAAACTTCTTGAATTGGGCGTCCCGGTGAAAAATTTTCAAACAAACAATCACGTGGCATTCAAAACCATGGCTGAACAGAACATGGTGCCCTGCCCTGACTACAATTATACTTCTCTTGTCCAGAAAGATACCTCTGCTTGTGCTCATTCTTGAACATGTAAGAGATAAAAATCAGGTCTGTATCATCGAAAGGTAAATACTTTGACCATCATGAGTTAAGAATATACTGTGTACACAAGGTAGCTTAATAGTTTTTAAAAGGGATGGCGAAATTTTCCTCTTAAGAATTAATTAAATGGCCTAAAACTTACCTGCGGCACTCTTTACAATTGCATAACTAGATATGCACAAGGTCTTAAAGCAATATGAACATCTTTTCTTGAAAAATGCACATGCAAATTTATCATTTACTTTTTTAATTTCTTACGGTCTCATTCCACAGAGAGAAACGTACCCATTATGTTGACGCGATCGTATGACAATACAACAGTTTTGTATCAGTAACTAATTTCTAATTCATGCTGACTAGTATACCATTGTTGGTGACAACTACCTTAACTTGCCGCTTAAACATTGGTTCCATTCTAGATTCAAGTATTTTTATGAATAAAAGAGACAGGTGAATTTAGGTTCAAGGACAGATGTGGACTGGGACAAGTGTGGACTGTGGAGGATAGGGACAAAAGGACAAAAATTTTTACCTGATGAATAAAAGGGACAGGTAAATTTAGGTTCAAAAACAGATGTGGACTGGAACAAGTGTGGACTGTGGACAATAGGGACAAAAGGACAAAACTTAATAATAAGGAGATAATTGTTAGATTGGGTTGACTAGATAAATATAATAAGATAACTAAGAAGTAAAAGATGGATAAGGCCATTTCTGTTGTAGAGCATACATACATGTTTCCCTGATTAATAAAAGAGACACGTAAATTTAGATTCAAGGACAGATGTGGACTGGGACAAGTGTGACCTGTGGACAATAGGGAAAAAAGGACAAAACTTAATAATAAGGAGATAAATGTTAGATTGAGTTGACTAGATAAATGTAATAAGATAACTAAAAAGTAAAAAATAGATGTGAAACACTTGTGTGTCTTGGAACCTGTCAGCCTAGGTATCCCCAGGACTGAGTAATTCTTATGTTTAAAATAAGATAACCTTAATTAAATTAAGCTTATAACCTAAAAATAAGGTTAAAATACTTATATATATGGTTATAATACATATATATATAATTATTACACTATTATATGATTTATGGTTGTTTAAATAGCTAATCCATAGCCTAATAATACTTATTTAAGTGTTAATGGATTCATAATATACTTATCTTAAGTGGTATTAAGTAATTATAGACATAATTAAGCTTATATGTATACATAAACCTCATATTCAGTGAAATATGAAGTTATATGATGTATATTTAGGTCTATAAGTAGGTTATAACCTCTTAATAGCCTATAACCTTTATTTTTCTGCTTATTTTAGGTCATATGGATGTATTAAGTGGACTCACAACGCCAACACAAGTATATACTCCTTTTCCAGGCACATATATCCAGTTTGGACAAATTAATCTGCTTCCTTTGATAGATTTTCATGGGTTTATGGGTTGGGATATCATTACTGAGTTAATACAGATGCTTGGGGATGTTATTGAGGGCTTGGACAGTTAATTTCATTCCTTTATATGCTTTGGGTTTCATTATATACTCTTTGGATGAGTTATTTATACCTGTTTCTTTATGGTATCCACTTTTATCTATTTATTCTATTTATGGTATGGGTCTGTGATATCATTAATTGTGATGGAGGGTCCTTACTTGAGGTCTGGGTGTAGAATCTTCTTGAAGTGGATGCCATGGAGAGGTGATGGGCCCTCACAGTGCTGTAATTACAGGGGATAGCAGTGACATCATCTGGATTGAAGGTCTGTGCACTCCAATGGATTTTAGTATAAGTAAGGGAGGATTTGACAGGTTATTAGAAATCACTTACTTACTACACTTCAAATAAACACTATTAAACAATTATTATCATATATAAATAAATTATAAAGTATTTATAAATTGATATTATCTTTATATAAGCTATAACTATATTTTATTGATCTATTTTCCACCACTAGCACACATAAAATCCAAGTATTGTGAGTTTATATTGAGAATCACCACGGAAAATCTGGGGGTGAACTGCTAGCAATCCCCTCTCTTTGAACTCCAGAGTGTCTCTTATTATTCCAGGGTTATTCTAACTTTATAACATTATACAAAATTGTATTGGAAGTACATTTATTCTCAGATTGATTATAGACAGAATATCAACTGATTCCAAATTATGCACAAGTTGATCCTCCAGAACTTGATTTTGGTCCTCTGTTGAGCACAAATTGATCTAACCTAAGCTTATACATACATAATAATTCAGGATACTTGCTCTATTAAATTTGATAATAAAATAAAATATTGATGAATTTATATAAAAAATAAATATTATGTAAGATATTAAATTCTAAATTTAGGCATCAAAGGAGGGCACTTAATAGAACTTGATTATACTATGTGACACCTTAATACTGTATCACACAGTTTGAAACATTTAAAACAAAATGTGTCATGATGGGCAATGAAATTGCTTGGACAGACACTTTCAAAATTAATACTGACCATAATACACAAATATGAAACCTTGGCATCTATCCAATAAAAGATTTTCCTTCTGATAAATGCATATTTCTCAGTTATCCCTGTTAAAAAGTGTCCTTGTGAGGTTTGTCTGACCTTCAGGGGGATAATTTGGCCACACCAAACTACTTCAATTTCCATGATTGACAAAAATATCATCCTCATTTCTATCTAAAGAGTTGATCTCATCTGACTGTGGCTGATCAAAGGGGTGCACCACAAGTTTAGCCAAAATTTTGATGAACACTTTTTTGATGGATAGTGACTAACCCGTGCTTTCTGAAATTGTCCACCTAAAGTTAGGTTAAACTTCAGGAGGATAAATTTATTATGAAAACCAAATTAACTGAAGAATACTTTTGCCCTAGCTACTCTGCATCATAAAAGTGTCCAACTGAGGTTTAGCCATAATTCAGGTAGACACTTTTGGAAAGGCAAAGTCTGATAGGTTTAATATCTATATATGGCAATAAGTATGAGTTTTTTATCAACATGGAACTAGAATTAATTTAATATGGCCAAAGTGTCCACCTGAAGTTTGGCCAAAATACAGGTGGAACTTTTTATGAGGATTACTTGATGAAATGAAGAAGACTTGCAATTACTTTCCATCATAAAATTTTCAAACTTAAGTTTATCAAAAATTGTGGTGACACTTTTGCCAGATCCAGTCATATGGGATCAACTCTCTATATGGCAATGAGAATCAATTTTTAGTTAATCATGGCATTAGAAGTAATTTGATATGGACAAACTTTCCACCTGATTTTTGGCCAAAAATAAGTTGGAAATGTTAATGAGGAATACTAGATTAACTAAAGAAGACTTGAACCCTACTACTGTCCATCATAAAAGCATCCACCAGAAGAAGTCTCAAACTTGTGGTTGACACCTTTGGCCTGGTCGGGCCATATGGGATCAATTCTGCATATGGAAATAAGGATGTATTTTGGTCACTCATGGTACTAGAAGTAATTTGATATAGACAAAGTGTTCAGCTAAATATTGGAAAAAAATAAGTTGAAAACTTCATTTAGTTTTTCAAAAAATCAAATTAAGTAGAATTTCATTCCTGATGGTGCCCATTTTATCCAACACCTCTTCTGAGCCTTGAAAGTTGGCATTTAGCTTGAATTTTTAATTTCATATAAAATCCCCTTTTTTCTTTAAGATATCAATTAATTTTATGTAAGAAAAATCATTTTCATAATTTTTTACCTGTATTCAATAAAATTATTAAAGGTTTAAAATCACCCTGTAAGCATTTGGCACATGTTTTTTTGCTATACTAATAACAATAATAATATACTGGTGACAAAAAATTTATCAAATGATAAAATATTAATAAAAAAGAAAGATCAAATACCAGTGTATATGTTTTAAAAAAATAGCAGTTGCACTGAAGAAGACCTGCACCCTAGATACTCACCATCAAAAAAGTGTTGAGCACAAGTTTGGCCAAACTTGTTCTGGACACTTTTGGTCAGGTGCAGTCATATGAGATCAATTCTCTCTATGGAAATGAAAAAAATTATTTGATAAATAACTTCGCTAAAAGTAGTTTTATATAGCCAAATTTTCCACCTAGAGTTCATCCAAACCACAGATGCCCAATTTTTTATCTTTAAAAAAAGGTAAATTTAGTACAATTTATCCCTGATGGCTCTCATATGTTTCAACACCTCTACTGGCCTTTGATAGTAGGAATATTACTTGGATTTCTTTTTTCATATTTGATCCCTTCAACTTAATTTTTTATTCCTCATATTGCTTATGGATATCAATAAATAATTTTTAAAATAAATTGTTTTCATATTTTTATACATTTATTTAATAATATTATAAAAGGCGTAACATCACCTGGTATACATTTGGCACATGAGTTTTTTCTATACTTATAAAATTAAAAATATAATGGTGACCAAAAATTAATCAAATGATATTTATGAGTGAGGCACAAATATAAAATACAAGTAGAAATGTTTGTAAGAAATACTAGATAAACTGAAGAAAAATTCTACCCTATCTACTCTCCATCATAAAAGTGTCCAGCACAAGTTTGGCCAAACTTGTGCCTGACACTTTTGGTCAGGTGCAGTCAGATGGGAGCAATTCTCTCTATGAAAATGAAGATAAAATTTTGATAAATAATTACACTAGAAGTAGTTTTATATGGCGAAATTGTCATCCTGAAGTTTTGGTAAAGCTCAAGTGGATTTTTTTTTATTTTACAAAAAAGAAAATTTAGTGCAATTTAAGCCCTGATTGTGCTAATTTGATTCAACATCTTTTTTTTCTGTTTATGGCAGGAATTTAACTTGGATTTTAATTTTCATCTTTGATTTCTTTTATTTTACTTCATTCCACTCATATTGCTTTTGGATAGAAGTTTATTTTTTGTAAAATAAATCATTTTCATATTTTTTTACCTTTATTTAATAATATTATAAAAGGTGTAACATCACCCAGTATTAATTTGGCACACAAGTTTTTGCTATACTGATAATATCAATAATATAATGGTGACAAAAAATTAATCAATTGATAAATATGAGTGAGGCACAAAGATTGAATAACAGTGGACATGTTTATAAGATATTCCAGATGATTTAAAATGACTTTCACCCTGGCTACCCTCCATGATAAATGTGTCAAGCACAAGTTTGGCCAAACTTGTGCTGGACACTTTTGGTTTCATGAAATCAGATGAAATCAAATCTTTTTATGGAAATGAGACTGAATGATCACTCCATCATTGCACTGAAAGTAGTTTTATATTGACAAATTGTTCCCCTGAAGTTTTTCCAAACCTAAGGTAGACAATTTTTCACTTTGGTAAAAAGTAAATTTAATCCATGTTAATCTATGACGGTGCCCATTTTTTCTGAAGCCTCTACTGGTTCATGATAGCAGAAATTATACTTAATATCTTTATTTCATGTTTGATCTATTTAATTTTAATTTTACCCTTTTATTTATCCTTTAACTTTTAAATATCAATTTTATTTTGATAAAACTGATCATTTTCAAACTCAAATTATCTTTGATGGCAGAAATATTATTTGAATGTTTAATTTAATATTTAATCACTTTTAATTTACTTTTTATTCCTCTTTTTGCTTTCAAATATCAATTTATTAATTGTAAAACTAATACTTTTCATATTTTTTTTACTTTTATTTAATAAGATTATTAAAGATGTAGTATCTCCCAGTATGCATTTGGCTCACAAGTTTTTTCAATACTAATAACATTAATAGTATAATGGTGAGAAACAATGAATCAAATGATAAATATGAATGACACAGAAAGATCATATACAAGTGGATTTGTTTATAAGGAATACCTGATGAACTGAAGAAGACCTGCACCCTAGATACTCACCATCATAAAAGTGTCCAGCATAAGTTTGGCCAAACTTGTGCTGGACACTTTTGGTTGCATGCATTCAGATGGGATAAATTTACTCTATGGAAATGAAAATGAAATTTTGCTTAATCATTGCACAATAAGTAGTTTGATATTGCCAAAATGTCCTCCTGATGATTTTTCAAACCTCATCATGACACTCTCTTTGATTTAACAAAAAAGAAAATATAGTCCAAGTTTAGCCCTGGTGGTGCACATTTGATCTAACAACTCCACTTTTTATTGATAGTGGGAATTTTCCTTAGATTTTTTTTCTTATTTTATCCCTTTTATTTTACTTTTTTATTGCTCATATTGCTTTGGATATCAATTTTTAATTTTTATATTAAATAATTTTCATACTCTTATACCTTTATTTAATAATATATGATTAAAGGTGGAACACCACCTGGTATGCATTTTTCACACAAGTTATTACTGTAGTAATAACGTTAATAATATAATGATGACAAAAAATTAATCAAATGGTAAATTTAAATGACACAGAAAGATCAAATACCAGTGGAAATGTTTATAAGAAATCCCTCTTGAGCTTAAGATGATTTTCTGTATGCCTACTCTCAATTATAAAAGTGTCCAGCACAAGTTCGGCCAAACTTGTGCTGGACACTTTTGGTTGCATGAAGTCATATGAGATATATTCTCTCTATGGAAATGAAAATGATATTTCACTCAATTATTGAAGTAAATAATGTTTAATATTGAAAAATTGTCCCCTGGAAGTCTGTCCAAACCTCAGCTCAAAATTTGTTAGCTATACATAAAAGTAAGTTTAGACCAAGTCTTGACCTAGGGGTCCCCAACTGTCCCAACACCACTTCTGGTTCTTGATAGTAAAATTTTACTTGTATTTTTTATTTCGTATTTGATCCCATTTATTTTCATTTTACTTTTCTATTACTCTTTTTAATTTTAAATATCAATTTATTTTTTTAAAAACTAAACATATTCATATTTTTTAAACTTTATATAATAATATTATTAAAGGTGTAACATCACCAATTTTGCATTTGGCATGCAGGTTTTTGCTATACTAGAAACATTAATAATATATATGGTGACAAAAAATTAATCATAAGATAAATATGAATGATAAAAAAAAGTTAAAAAACCAATAGAAATGTGAAAAACAAAGAACTGATGTACTGAGAAACACTTCCATCCTAGCTACTCTCCATCATAAAAGTGTCTAGCACAAGTTCGGCCAAACTTGTGCTGGACACTTTTGTTCAAGTGCAGTCAGATGGGATCAATTCTCTCTGTGGAAATTAAATTAAAAAAAGTGCTAAATAATTACATTAGAAGTAGTTTGGTAGGGCTGAATTATCCACCTTTAGTTTTTCAAAACTTCAGGTGAAAAAATTTTTATCTTTAAAAAAATTAAATTTTATTAAATTTAGCCCTGATGGCACCATTTGTTTCAACAGCTCTACTGGCTCTTGAAGGCAGGAATTTTCCTTGAATTTTTATTTTTCATATTTCATCTCTTTTACTTTACTTTTTTATCACTCATGTCACATTTGAATATTAATTTATAAATTTCGAAAAAAAATCACTTTCATATTTTTTTAAAATTTTTTAATAATATTATAAAAGGTGTAATATAACATGGCATGCATTTGGAGCACAAGTTTTTTCTATACTAATAAAATTAATAATATTTTAATGACAAAAAATTTATCAGATAATAAAATATGAATAACGCAGAAAAGTCAAATACCAGTTGACATGTTTTAAAAAAATAACAGTTGCACTGAAGAAGACCTGCACCCTAGCTACTCTACATCATAAAAGTGTCAAGCACAAGTTCGGACGAACTTGTTCTGGACACTTTTGGTCAGGTGCAGTCAGATGGGATCAATTCTCTCTATGGCAATGAAAAAAATTATTTGATAAGAAACTTCACTAGATGTAGTTTGATATAGCTGAATTATAAACCTAGAGTTCATCCAAACCACAGGTACACAATTTTTTATCTTTAAAAAAAAGTCAATTTAGTACAATTTATCCCTGATGGCTCTCATTTTCTTCAATATCTTTACTGGCCCTTGATATTAGGAATAATACTTGGATTTCTTTTTTCATATTTGATCCCTTTAACTTAATTTTTTATTCCTCATATTGATTTTGGATATCAATTAATAATTTTGAAAATAAATTATTTTAATATTTTTATACATTTATTTAATAATATTATAAAAGGTGTAACATCACTCAGTATGCATTTGGCACATGATTTTTTGCTATACTTATATAATTAATAATATTATTAAGACAAAAAATTAATCAAACAATATGTATGAGTGAGGCACAAAGATATAATACCAGTAGATATGTTTGTAAGAAATACCAGATGAACTGAAGAAAAATTCTACCCCAGCCACTCTCCATCATAGAAGTGTCCAGCACAAGTTTGGCCGAAATTGTGCTGGACACTTTTGGTCATGTGCAGTCAGATAAGATCAATTCTCTGTATGGCAACAAAAAAATTTTTTTATCAAATTTCACTAGAAGTAGTTTGGTTTAGCTGAATCATCCACCTGCTGTTCTGCCCAATATCAGGTGTATAATTTTTTATCTTTAAAAAAAAGGTCACTTATTAAAATTAAGTGCTGAAGGCTCCCATTTGCTTTAACACATCTACTGGCTCTTGATAGCAGGAATTTTACTAGTATTTTTTTCATATTTGAACTCTTTGACTTTTATTTTACTCTTTTATTCATCTTTTTACTTTTAAATTTCTATTTAATTTTTGTAAAACTAATCCTTTCCATATTTATTTATGTCTATTTTAAAAAATTATTGAAGGTATAACTTCACATGGTATGCATTTGGCACACAAGTTTTTGCTATACTAATAACATTAATAATATAATGGTGATAAAATATTAATCGGATGATAAATATGAAAGATACAGACTGATCAAATACCAGTAGACATTTTTATGAGAAATACAAGATGAAGGAACTTAAGAAAATTTCCACCCAAGCTACTCTCCATCATAAAAGTGTCCAGCACAAGTTTGGCCGGACTTGTGCTGGACACTTTTGGTCACGTGCAGTCAGATGGGATGAATTCTCTCTATGGCAACAAAAAACATTTTTTTATTAAACTTCACTACAAGTAGTTTTGATTAGCTGAATCATCCACCTGTTGTTTTTCCCAACCTCAGGTGTATAATTTTTTATCTTTATAAAAAAAAGGTCACTTATTAAAATTTAGCCCTGATGGCTCCCATTTGTTTCAACACTTCTACTGGCTCTTGAGAGCAAGAATTTTACTAGTATTTTGTTTTTCATAATTGATCTCTTTGAGATTAATTTTACTTATTTATTTCTCTTTTTTTTACTATCTATTTAAATTATTGTAAAGCTAATCATTTTCATATTTTTTTACTTTTATTTCATAATATTATAAAAGGTGCAACATCACCTGGTATGCATTTGTCACATGAGTTTTTTCTACACTTATAATATTAATAATATAATGTTGACAATAAATTAATAAAATGATATATATGAGTGAGGCACAAATATCAAGTACCAAGGGACATGTTTATAAGAAATACCAGATTAACTGAAGAAAAATTCTACCCTAGCTACTCTCTGTCATAAATGTGTCCAGAAAAAGCTTGGCTGAACTTGTGCTGGATACTTTTGGTCACATGCAGTCAGGTGTGATCGATTCTCTCTCAATCATTGCACTAGAAGTTGTTTGATATGGCTAAATGGTTATGCTGAAGTTTTGTTAAACCTCAGATTGGCACTTTTTTGTTTTTCAAAAAAGCAATTATAGTCCAAGTTTAGTGCCACTGGTGAGCGTTCACCCCAACATGTCTACTTGCTCTTGATGGCAGTAATTTTATTTTAATTTTTTATGTCATATTTGCTTTCTTTAATTTTACCTTTTTATCCCTCATATTGCTTTTGTATATCAATTTTTTTTGTAAAACAAATCATTTTCATATTTCTTTACCTTTATTTAATAATATTATAAAAGGTGTAACATCACCTGGTATGCATTGGGCACACGAGTTTTTGCTATACTTATAATATTAATAACATAATTGTGACAAAAAATCAATCAAATAATAAATATGAGTGAGGCACAAAGATTAAATACCAGTGGACATGTTTATAAGAAATACCAGATGAACTGAAGAAAAATTCCACCCTAGCTACTCTCCATCATAAAAGTGTCCAGAACAAGTTCGGCCAAACTTGTGCTGGACACTTTTTGTCACATGCAGTCTGATGTGATCAACTCTCTCTATTGCAATGAAAATGAATTTTTCTTCAATAATTGCACTAGAAGTTGTTTTATATGGCAAAATTGTCATCCTGAAGTTTTGGTAAAGCTCAAGTGGATTTTTTTTATTTTTACAAAAAAGAAATTATAGTCCAAGTTTAGTGCCACTATGTCACCGGACGACCTACGCACAAGGTCGAGGATGTTCCTGAAAATGAGATGAGGGATTTTAGAAACTTCTTTGAAGCACAGAGGAATGATTCAAGGAAATGATTCGAAGGTCACTCAAAGTAATAGCTATAGGTTCGAGGTTCGTTCGAGAAGAATTATAAACTAGTTTCAAAGGTAATAGTAATTCTTTAAAATCTCACGAAGGGTTGGAAACTCAATAATCAAAGATTTAGGATTTAGAAATGAATATTGAGAAAGTAAAAGAAAGATACAATAACAATAATTTAACTTTTAAGGATTTACCACTATTAATGTAAATACGATTTTATAATTTAATTCTAAGGAATATCGAACCAAATACCCAACTCCTTTTATATCCTTTGTTCCTCCTCGCATTGACCTCCCTTCCATCGCAGCATTCACATTCCATTGACCATTAATAACATACACTTAGACCCTCTCCACTAAATATCCGTCCATGCTCAATTTACCCCTTTTTAATTAATTAACAAAACTTTAATGAAAAAACTACTACTGTACTATTTTGTTGATCCTAGCACTGTGCGTCGCTTATTGAAAAGGACTAAGGTACCCTATTGGGAGATTGACTAATTTAGATTTAGAGTTTAGGCTAGCGCACTTAAATAGTAAGTACACAAAGGAAAATCGCAGTTTCTATGGAGAATTGCTTTCTGTGCTTCGAGTATAGATTTAGGACTCGATATTATTGATTTAATGAGTTGATTTCGCCTCGAGTGTCACGTGGCGCGTGACAGATGCCCGGGTATAAAAAATGCGAACTCCGTTGAGCTTGAGCCATCTTCCCACACTAATTTCCCTTTTCTAATACTTTTTTCCCTCACCTCTTAATTACTTATTTTTATAATGAACTGCCCTACTCCCACACCTACGCCTCCACACCCTAAAGCGGATGGGGGAATAATCACACGACAGTTTTCAAAGACTTGCACGGCTTGTGAAAGCATGGAATATTTCTGTGTCGAAAGTACTGCGACTCGAGGCCCTCGCCAGAAATGCGAGTTTTGCCGTTGGCGGCGAGTGGCGTGCGATGCGTTGACGAAGAACGCGGAAATCAAAAAACGATTTACCAAAACTAAGTTTTGGGTAGTTCCGAAGACCAAAGAGGTGGTCGAAGACATTTGGGATGTCTCGATCGAAGATGAACAATCGGTGGGGGAAAATGATAAGGAGTTAAACAACGAGATCTCAACCTGGGTAACCCAGGCCATGAGTTCGAAGCGAGGTGTCGAGGAAGAGGTCGACGAGTTGGTGGAGGAGGATGAAGATGAAGTCCCTGTTCCAGGGCGGGCACCCAAGAAATGACGGGTGGTCATCGAGGACGATGAGGAAGAGAGAGAGGTAGAGGTTGAAGTGACGCCAAGGTTATTTCTAGAGCCTGACCCCATCTTCGAGGTAAGTTTTATTTGTTTATTTTAAGGATGAAGTTACTGATGAGTTTTTTTGTTTTAGACATCGAATAGCCTTGAAGAGCCGATTGCGGAGCCTGCGCCGTTTATACCAACTGAGGCAAACCCTCCGGCCACGGAAGTAGTTGAAGAGCCCAAAGACACCCTGGACCAGGTGTGGTCGAAGAAACCTCGTCAAGGTCGACGAGTAAGGTTCGCGGAAGAACTATGTGGGGAGGTCAACACTATTATTGACACTGCTTCTTTCGACGTGGCAGAGGAGCTCTTGGAGATGGGAGAGGTGGTTCCGGTAGGAGAGGAGGAGGTATTTGAGAAATGCAGGAAGGAGATAAGGGTAGTTTTGGAGAAAATGAAAAGATTGGTTTGAGAGAAGTTAAAAGAAAAGATTTGAAATGAAAAGGAGATGTAAAGAAGTAAAAAAAAAATTGTATTTTAGTTTTATTTTATTTTTATTTTATTTTATTATTATTATTTTTTTATTGTAGGTGAATGTTATTAATTTTATAAGATTTGAGAGAGAGAGAAAAAGAAGAGAAAAAAAAGAAAAAAGAAGTTTTAAATAAAAAATTTTAGAATTTGAAAGAAGAATTTTAAAGAAAGAAAAATGTTGTTTTAATTGAAGGAAGTTTTAGTGTTTTTTAAAAGAAAAATTTTTATGTAAGAAAAGAGAGTGAAAAAAGATACGGTTTTGTGATTGAGATGAGTATGTTAAATTGAGGATTTTAATTTTTTTTTTTTTTTTTAAGAAATTTTAGTTGAAAAGAGAGGAAGAAGAAAGAAAAGAAAAAAAAACAGAATTTAGAATTTAAGAGAATTGAAAAGAAGATTTATTTGTTTCGAAGAATTATTATAGGGAGATTTAGAGGTTGAAGTTAAGTTCGAGGAAATGGTTGTGTCGTACAAGATTTGATGATTTGAAGGAAAGAAAGTTTTTAAAAGAGAGAATAAATTTTTGGAAGAGAAATCTTTGAAGAGAATTTTAAATTTAAGAAAAGAATGTATTTAACGAATTGAAAAAGAAAAGAAAGAAAATATTTAGAGAGATTTATGAGTTTTTTATTTTATTTTATTATTTATGTTTATTCTATTTTATTTTATTTTATTTTATTTTATTTTATTTTATTTTATTTAATTTACTTTTATTTTATTTTATTTAATTTTAATTTTGATTTTATTTTATTTTATTTTATTGTATTTAATTTTAATTTTGATTTTAATTTTAGTTGGTTTTGGAGGAAATTTTTATAGAAGTAGAAGAAAGAAAAAGAAGAGAGAAAAAAGAAAACAAGGCTAAGAAATTTAAGAGGTTTTTTAGATTTTAAAGGAAGAAAGAAAAGAAAAGAAAATTTTAAATAAAGAAATTTTAAGGTTTTGGTATTAAAGGATATTTCAAATGAAAAGAATTTAGGAGTTCAGGAGTGTTAGAAACATTGATGGCTGGTTCCCAGGATGTCTTGTCTGAGTCATTGAGGAAGCCTTCCCATTCCACGAGGTATTGAAGTTTCCCCTTGCGTATTCTTGAATCAAGGATACGACTTACTTCCCACTCTAGATGATCTTCTACTTCGACCGGTTCCGGAGGGGGTTGGTTCTTGCCCGGGTATATTTCTCGAGCCAGTTCCAGGAGAGATACATGGAAAACAGGGTGAATCGCCTGCCATTTAGGAGGTAACTTGAGTTGAAATGCAGTTTTAGAGACTTCAGAGTCGATTTCGAATAGTCCCAAGCGCTTTTCAGCCAGTTTCTTTGATGGTCTTGTTGTTCGAATGTTTCGTGCTTCGAGCCATACTTTGTCGCCTGGTTTAAAGGAAGGAGCAGATTGTTGATGTTTGTCGGCCTGTTCCTTGTATCTTCGAATCGCTGATTCCAAATTTGTTTTAAGTTCTTCTTGGAGTCGTGATATAGTTCGAAGATAATGTTCCGCAGGATGATTAGTTCATACATGGATTGAGTTGAATCAAGGATGTCATCCATAAATGGTTTCGAAGAGAGATTCTCGTGTCGAAGAATGAGTCGAGTTATTATAAGCAAATTCGGCCAATGGTAACCATGTGGTCCAATCGTCTTGTTGGTAACTGACATACATTCGAAGATATTGTTCGAGGATTTGGTTAACTCTTTCTGTTTGACCATCGGTTTCAGGGTGATAGGCCGTGGAGAGATTCCTCGTGATATTGAGTTGTCGACACAGTTGCGTCCAGAATGTGGATACAAACAATGAGCCTCTATCTGAAATAATATCATTTGGTAATCCGTGTTTAGAAAATACATATTCTAGAAACAATTTTGACAAATCTTCTGCTGTAGCAGTAGTAGTGGTTTTAATAAAAATAGACATTTTTGAAAATCTATCTACTATTACTAATATAGCATCAAAATCATTAGAAATAGGAAGTTGAGAAATGAAATCCATTGATAAAGATTCCCAAGGTTTAGAGGGAATAGGAAGTGGTTGAAGAAACCCATGCTTCCGGTGACGGGGAGCCTTATTCCTATTACATTCGTAACAAGCTTTTATATAGGCCTTGATTTCGCTGGTCATACCTGGCCAGAAGAAATCCCTTGCTATTAACTGGTAGGTTTTATCAACCCCAAAATGACCAGCTAATGGAGAATCATGTCAACTGTTGAAAATCCATAATTTTATCTCATTGTTGTCAGGTATGACTACTCTACCTTCGAAGACTAATAGACCTGATTCAATACTAAATCTTTTGGCCCCTTGCTTCAAGAGTATTTTGTCTTTTAACTCTAAACAATAATCGTCCTTTGACTGAGTTTCGAGGATGTTGGATAGTGGATTTTGAAAAGATTGAGTTGTCATCGAATTAAGTTGATGAGTCATTAACATTGATTCGTTGAAGATTGATTGCAAATTTGCTGGGTTCTTGTCAGCAAATGCGTCCCCCCGCTGTGGGTAAACGTCGTCCCGACGTGACAAGATATCTGGGACAATGCAGTTTTTTCCTGGGCGATAGGAAATAGAGAAAGAAAATTCAGACAAAAATTCAGCCCACCTGGCTTGACGCCTGGTTAACACTTTAGAAGACATGAAGTATTTCAAAGCATTATGATCTGTTAAAATTTGAAAAGGACTATCTAGGCTGAGAAGAAAAGAACACCATTTTTTAAGACAATGGATAATAGCTAAAAGCTCTTTGTCATGAATTTCATAATTTAATTCTGCGGCTATGAGTTTGCGTGACTCAAAAGCAACAGGATGAAACAAATTTGTTTCAGGATTTAATTGGGAGATGACCCCTGAAATAGCATAATCGCTCGCATCTGTCTCAACTATTGTCGAGGCAGAAGGATCAAAATGTCGAAGAATTGGGGCTGTGGTGAACGCCGTTTTTAGTGCTTCGAATTCCTTTTGTGCTGTAGAAGTAAAAACAAAAGGAATATCTTTTCTAAGAAGAGAAGTAAGATTGGAAATAGTTTTAGAGTAATCTTTAATAAATCTTCTATAGAAGTTTGCAAAACCCAAAAATCCTTGGAGTGATTTAATGTTTTTTGGCTCAGGCCATTCCAGGATTTTCTGGACTTTTTTGTCATCCATAACTAAACCGTCAGTGGACAACGTAAAACCCAAAAAATCAATTGCTTTGAGGTGGAATTCGCATTTATTATGCTTGGCGTAGAGACCATGATCTCGAAGACGATTTAGGACCTGTCGAACATGATGAATATGTTTATCCAGTGTTTTTGAGAATATTAAAATATCATCTAAATAGACGACTACAAATTGTTCAACAACATCTTGAAAGATATCATTAACAAAAGTTTGAAAAGTTGAAGGTGTGTTACATAATCCAAAAGGCATAACTAAATATTCAAAACTACCAAATCTAGTGCGCATTGCAGTCAGTGGTTCATGACCTTCCGCAATGCGAATAAGATTGTAAGCGCCTCTAAGATCAATTTTAGAAAAGAAATTAGCACCATTGAAAAGGGTAAGAAGTAATGACATAGGAGGAACAGGATATGCATTCTTTTTAGTGACTGTGTTGAGCTTTCTATAGTCAACACACAACCTAAGACTACCGTCTTTCTTTTTTACAAAGAGGACAGGGGAGCCGGTTGGAGATTTACTGGCTCTGATGAAACCTTTGGCTACATTCTCTGCAATGTAGTCTCAAAGAACTTGAGATTCTCCCTTCGATAAAGAATAGACAGGACCTGCCGGAGGTACTGGGCCTATTAACTCTATTTGATGGTCGTAGGGTCGATGAGGTGGTAACTTATTGGCCTTGCGGATTGAGAAAACATCGAGGAAATCATGGTAGATTTCCGGTAGAGTTGATTTGATGGCTTCAACGTTGATTTGGTCATCCTCTTCATCTTCAAGAGAATCTGTCGAGGGGATACCTGTATTGAGAGAGCAGAATTCGATTACTTCGAGGCAATTTAAATCCTATTTGAGTGAAGTCATCAAGCTAGAAGGGTTAGCCAATTGCTCATTTAAAGAAGGATCAGATGCTTGCAAGTCATCTGGCAGAGACTTGTCCTCTAGCAGGACATTGTCAGGCGGGTTGTTTAACTCCCTATTGACCTGCATTGAAGAATCAGAAATATACTTAGAGAGTGGGGTGATCAATCCCCTAGTCCAATCAATTTTGGGATTCCAATGCGTTAAAAAGTCATGGCCAAGAATGGTATCGTCCATCCTTGGGGCGTCCAAGACTGATAATTCCCACTCGAAGGGGGGAAAGTTCGGAGAGTTGAAAACCCATAAAACTTTCTTACTTACCCAATATTTGGGTTCCTCTGATTTGACCAAATAGATTGGAGTTCGATCGATATCTGTAAATGTTAGTTGAAGCTTCTTGGCAAAAGATAAACTAACAAAAGAAATTGAAGCTCCAGAGTCTATAAGACAACTGAAGGGGATATCCTCCTTAAAAAGAATGAATCTCAAGCGGTTTAAGGCAACTCCAGTCCTTAAGACATGGAGGTTCTGTGCACTGGGAGAGATAAGATAGTTTGCTTTGCACACAAGTAAACTATCTACTAGTTTTTTGACTTTGAACTAGTACCTTCTCTTTCCTTCAACTTTACACAGTCTTCCAACTTGTGCTTACCCCCACAATACATACATAACCCATTATCTGCTCGTTTCTTCCTCTCAGCTTCTTTAAGTTCCCCTTTAGGATCCAGTACTTTGCTGATATCGCCTGGGGTTGAGCCTTTTGGTCGAGGTTTATCCTTTCACTTATTGGGTTTGGATTGAGTCGAGGAGGATTGATTTGGTCGTGGGTGTGAAGAAGGTCCCGATTTAAAATTTAGGCCTTAAGATTTGTTGGCATATCGACGATGTTGAAGTTGTCCTTGATAAACGCCGTCAAGTTCGAGGGTTCTATCCATTAAGTCCATTAAAGTAGTCATCTTCTGACCGTGAAGATTTAATTGATCCAGAATCCTCGAAGGAAGTCCTTTCTTGAAATGATACTTAAGTGCAGCATCATTCCAACCTACTCGAGTTTGAAGTGCTCTGAAGTTCGAGATATATTCAGAAGCTTTTCCATTATCACTCATGCGAAGAAAATCAAGTTCAATTTCTGCGTTGTCCGTTTCATTAGGGTCCCCAAACAACGTAAAAAGTTGGTCCTCAAACTTTTCCCAATTATTGATAAGTAAGTGGGTTTCTGTCGAAGAAAGCATGAGTAGGTAAGGTTCGAACCATCTTGCTGCTTTCCCGGCTAGGAATGAAGAAGCATGAACAACCTTTGATCGGTCGCTGTTAAAGGTTCGAGGGTCATTATGGAACAGTAGCTTGCAGGTTTGCAAGAAGGGGCACAATCTGTCGGGGTGATCTCCGTCGAATTTGTCAGGAGATTTCATAGAAGGAGTTTTGAATTTAGATCCCTCTGAAGACGTTGGATTTGAAAGGGTTTTCATGAAAAGTCTCATGAAATCTTCCAGAGAGTTAGATGGTCCCGGTTCTGAGGATTGGCCAGAAGGGTGATTGGCAGGGGCGGATGGTGCCTCGTGCATTGTATCCTCTCCTTCTTCTTCATCACTAGAATCCTCAAAATCTTGTGGAATGTCTTCTACAGATTGAACTGAATGTTACCGTTCCCTAAGGTCAAGTGGTTCCAAAGAGTGAGTGCGAGAAACAGACCTTGTGGCTGTTGGCCTGCCTCTAGCGCGAGCTCTAGTAGTAGCGCCCGTAGGAGGAGTGCGTTGAACAGGTGCCATTTAAAATTTTAGAAACACCTAAAAGGACGTAGTAGTGCAAAGAATGAGAACTACGGAGAATTAAATTATACTGTCACCGGACGACCTACGCACAAGGTCGAGGATGTTCCTGAAAATGAGATGAGGGATTTTAGAAACTTCTTCGAAGCACAGAGGAATGATTCGAGGAAATGATTCGAAGGTCACTCGAAGTAATAGCTATAGGTTCGAGGTTCGTTCGAGAAGAATTATAAACTAGTTTCAAAGGTAATAGTAATTCTTTAAAATCTCACGAAGGGTTGGAAACTCAATAATCAAAGATTTAGGATTTAGAAATGAATATTGAGAAAGTAAAAGAAAGATACAATAACAATAATTTAACTTTTAAGGATTTACCACTATTAATGTATATACAATTTTATAATTTAATTCTAAGGAATATTGAACCAAATAACCAACTCCTTTTATATCCTTTGTTCCTCCTCGCATTGAACTCCCTTCCATCACAGCATTCCCATTCCATTGACCATTACTAACATACACTTAGACCCTCTCCACTAAATATCCGTCCATGCTCAATTTACCCCTTTTTAATTAATTAACAAAACTTTAATGAAAAAGCTACTACTGTACTATTTCGTTGATCCTAGCACTGTGCGTCGCTTATTGAAAAGGACTAAGGTACCCTATTGGGAGATTGACTAATTTAGATTTAGAGTTTAGGCTAGCGCAGTTAAATAGTAAGTACACAAAGGAAAATCGCAGTTGCTATGGAGAATTGCTTTCTGCGCTTCGAGTATAGATTTAGGACTCGATATTATTGATTTAATGAGTTGATTTCGCCTCGAGTGTCACATGGCGCGTGACACACTGGTGGGCGTTCACCCCATCATGTCTACTTGCTCTTGATGGCAGGAATTTTTCTTTAATTTTTTATTTCATATTTGATCCCTTTTATTTTACCTTTTTATCCCTCATATTGCTTTTGGATATCAATTCATTTTTTGTAAAACAAGTCATTTTCATATTTTTTTACCTTTATTTAATAATATTATAAAAGGTGTAACATCACCCGGTATGCGTTGGGCACATGAGTTTTTGCTATACTTATAATATTAATAGCATAATGGTGACAAAAAATCAATCAAATGATAAATATGAGTGAGGCACAAAGGTCAAACACCAATTAATCAATAGTTCTTTTTAATATTATAAATTTTTTGATTAAATAAAATGGTAATAATGAATTATATTTTTCATCCACAATTCTACTCTAATGATTCCCACTGCACAAAAAGGGTTCACTCAGTCCTTTCTTTACTGCTTGTGCATATATTTTATTGCCCACAGTACTACAATTTTTTGTAGTGATTATCCCACATCTGATTCAGGAATATTTTTGAATAATATAAGTTTTTTTTACAAAAGACCTTATCATATCCAATATCCCACAAAAAATACAACCTGTTTTTGTATTAAAACCCATTAATTATTAAGAAATTGTTAAAATAATTAGATTAGATCATGGCACAGCTAGATCCATACCAACTGACCTAAAGTCTTTTCAATATTGAAAACAATTAAATAAAATTATGATATCATACTAAATTATGGGCACCAACCATAATTCAGCCCTTCTCATTTGCTCTGCTACAAAATGAGTGCATGTAGCATTTTTCTAATATTGGACTGTTTTTCTTCCTTCCCTCACACCTTTAGTCCAGAATGAAAATTTAGTATGAGTTTTGGTCAAGTTGGTTTGCCAGTGATATCTGTATGCAATATGAGTTCATATTGCATATTTCTATTTATGCATAAAATATACTCGTTAAGCATCATTTTTTTGCATTTTTCAATCATTATGCATATTTATGAATATGCATATGCATATTCATTATACAGATTTATATGCATATTAATATATTTTATTCATATACATATATGCACCTTTTTTTGCATATTCAATATGCATATTTTTAATGCATATTCAATATTCATATTTTTATGCATATTTACTATGCATATTTTTATGCATATTTTTTTCCATATTTTTTATGCATATTTATTCTTCATAGTCATTATGCATACACTTTAGATAGGCATTTCACATCAATTTTTAACATGCAATAAGTATCCACCATGCAAATTCAAATGCATATGCATCTATATCATACACACAACATATATTCAAGTTTAATATTTGAATATTAAGGTATGCTAAGTGATGTTGTTCAACCTTTTGCCAAACCTGAGATTAACTGATGTTCACTGTGGTTCTTAAGCTCTGCTCAAGGAGGGATTGTTCTGGATTCAATCTGTGACAGTTTATTTTTTCAATGTTTTTTCATCAGATTTAAAAACATATTTCTGACAGTTTCAGGATGGTTTCCCAACAGTTTCCTGACAAATTCCTGATAGTTTCAAATAGAGGGACCCCCAGATTTCCCATGGTAAATACAATCAAAATATTTACCTGAAGCACACTTTGCAAATTATATGGTGCTTATTTCCAGGTTGACACTGAAATCATCCCAAAATACAGCATTGAAGCAAAATAGAGCACTAAAATCAAAGTTTAAATAAATTTATACTACTTTGATTTTATTATCTTTAAATTTTTACATCTAGCTTGAATTTCTGTCTTTCATATGGAAAATTCACCAAGTAGTAATTAATTATTTTAACTCATGAGATTATTCTACCAAACAACCATATATACATGGAATTTTGATGAAATACATCATTAAGAGTTCCAGAATATCATATATGTATTACATTGAATAAATTTATATTGCGAAAATTCTAAGTAGTTGAATATTTAATAATAAAAAAAAGAGCAAAATGATATTTCATCTTAATTTTAATAATCTTCTTGCATACAAAAATGTAAAAAACTGGATTAAAATTCACTGGTATAAGAATTATACTTCTTTCTAGACATATAATTTAACAATTTATAAATTATTAGTGCTTAGTTTAAAGAAGCTACTAGAGGACTTCATTGAAACAGAAATTAGGAAAACATATTTCTATATTTTATTTTTTGTCTTTTCACAGTATTCTAGAATACAAACTTGAGAATTTTGATGGTTCAATATGTTTTTTAAATAAATCCATTGAATTGAAAATATATATATTTCATAATCAGAAAAAATAAAAATACAAAAAAAAAAATCAGGTAATATGGTTTACATTAAAAAATAAAAGCTTCAAATTCTTGTTTAAAAGGAGTTATCAATAAAAAGAATCACTGATCTTATTTTATATTTTTTCAAAAAAAAATAGAATAAAATCATTAGAGAGGTTTAAGTGATGTTTTTGAAATAAATAGTATGATTTTCAGTCTTTTTAATGATCAAGTGAAATTCAAAATGAAAATGAAAATGAGTTTTATGAAAAAATTTCTGTGAATGAATCAGATTATTAATCTTCCCTTTTTATTATTTCTATAATTATTCATTAAACTTTCATTATTATTTCAGCACAGACTCATCCATTGTTGGTTAAGAGCTCAAGATGAGTTCAAAGTAAAGTTCAGTCTGAGTCTTGTCTCAGTTCCATCTGAATTTAAGTTGAGGACTTGTTAGAAAGTCCCCCCCAAATAATGTGTCGTGTTCCATCTTGGGTTTTTTCCTTTTTTTTCAATTTATACTGTTTTTTACCATAATGTAACCTCCTTTCACATAACAAAACACTAACTAACCATTTGTAACTAAATACTGTTTTTAATTTTATAATTTTTCCCCCTTCTATATACTATTTAACTTGTATTTTTTATCCAACCAAGTACAATTGAAAGTGGTTTTCTGAATACACAACATAAAATCTCTCCTGCTTCTACCAAAAATCTTTTAAGATTTTTTTCCCATGGAAAACCAATGACTGCAATGTTTCTCTTTCAATAAACACACCAGTTTTTTAGTCTTATCCGGCTGAACTTCAAGTAAAGATCAGATATCCAGCCTGCACTTGTGCCAGGCAGTATTTTCAGCCTGCACATCCCCAGGACTGAGTAAAAAGTACTTATAAGTTATGTTAAACACATGTACTACACATGGGAGAAATAAATTAGAGTACACAAATAGTATACATATGTAAATTTATGATAATATAAGAAATATGCCATTATAACACCTTATATACACACATATATCCACCTTTTATAAGTCTTATGTACTTAATATTAAGTTGGAATATGTTAGGGTAATATTAAGAACCTTAAATATAAGGCTACATAATTTTTAAGTAGACTTGAAGCTGTTGTTTTCATTTTTTTATGTAAAAAATAAGAAATACGCTGAAAATCACTTAAAAGTTGATTATATGTGCTGTTAATTTAATAATATTGAAAATGTGCCTTGACAGATCAATTTGTCTTAATTAAGACTATTGATTTGGCTACTCAAATGCATGAAAATAACACTTTTCAAATTTGGTGTTTTTTATGCCAGAAATGGCTTCTGTGTACTGGCCACAAACTGCCTGCATTTTTCCTGTGTGAATAGCTTCATTTTTGGCAAAGTTAGCTTTTTCACACTATAATTATCCCACATTCTATGCCCACTGTGGGGAAACACGCTAAAATAGGCAACAGGCACTTATTTAGTGTCCTAGCTTAATTACAAATGCATTGACCCTCTTTATATGCACTAATTTCATTAATAACCTCAATGTTGGCCCTTTAATTCACTACCACACTTAAATTTGCCTAAATTAGTCAAGGATTTACCCATGCAAGCGCCTGCCAAAGACTCCATGTAGTTCCCCCACATCTCACACCCTTTTTTGGGTTTCTAAGTGGTTTCTCAGTCAATATTGGATATTTTTGAATGGGGATTTCACATAGTATAATGTCAGGATTAGCCCCAACATTTCTACTGTTAATCCCCCTTATTATTGAGTAATTATTAGTCTTAATTTTTCTTTTTAGTATTTTATTTTAATGTATAACACGCATATACTCTCTTTTTTGCTTATTCTTTAATTTTGATGGATTATCCCTATTACTACAGGATTTTGGCAGGTGATATCATTCTTATTATGTTATTAGTCACTCTGTATGTTGTTGTTCATGTCTTTTAGCTGGAATGAGGCGTCATTAACTGTGTATAGAGCTGGTAAATCAAGGGATCCACTGGGAAAGTTATTGTGTATAAAAGGAGGGGGTTTTTGGTCTTGTTTTCTACATTCTTTATCATTACAATTAAACATATAACCAATACAATTACAATACATATCAATAGTCCTTATAAAGTCTTTGAATAGTATCTGAATTTATTAAATCTATTTTTCTACCAACTATAAGATTGTAAGCCATATATAAATTAGTGAGATTAAAATTACTGAGACCCCCTTATATTGAATTATATTTTAATACTTATTTGATTTGTACTACAGTATTCATATAGGACCATTAAAATCTTCCAGACACTGATCATTCAAGCAAGTTCACTTCTTTGTACTTGACCTCAGCCTGACAGTATTTGTCAGCTTTTTAGCTATTTCCTTAGTTGTCTCCTTCGGACAACTTGTCTATTTTATCATTATCACTGCGCAATACAGGGGGCAGACTTGTTAGCAAGTCCGCAACCTTGGACTCAAATTCACCACAGATTGAACAAACATTGAGCTATTGACAAAGGAACCATACAATCAGGGATGAACTTCACTCAGCAGAACAGTTTTAGGTGGGTCTTCAAGTAGAGTTCAGTCTGAGTTCCATCTGAGTTCTGTCTGAGTTCAGGTTGGGGACTTGCTAGCAAGTCCCCCCCTATATTGCGTAGTGTATTATTCTGTTGATTAATATAGCATCTAAAATGTCATTATGTGTCACTCATTCAGCTACATTTATACATATGGCTACATAAAAAATACATTTTTCTGTGAACATAATTACATTACATTTATTGAAACCTATATTAATGTTAAACCTATACTGATGATAATTGAGAGTATACATAGATTGCGACACTCATTATTTTCGCTATCTCTTTTTGCTCCCAATTATCATCAGGTAATGTTATATTCTGATTCTTATTATTTCATGTTACATTCTTTATTATTTACTAACATGAAATATATCTCAATCTCTGTTTGCTCCTAATTATCATCAGCTCTGAGATCCTTCGCTTCCTTCCCGTGTCGTAATCATATCTTTATGTCGGGTAGAGTTATTCCCCGCCTCTTCATTTTACCGGAGTTATTCCCCAGTCTATCTCTTATTTCGGGTAGAGTTATTCCCCGTGTTTTATCGCCATCTCCATCTTTGCCCAGGTTGAGTTAGTCCCTGAAGCCATTTTTATCGCATCAATCATCTTAAAAGTTAACAGTATTTTGAAATAATGGATACGTGATATTATTGGTAGAAGATGTAAAAGTTTCAAGGCTAAGGCAGTTGAAAAAGGCAGCGAGATCATTTTAAAGGGAACATAACCAAGTGAAGTAAAGGTCATTCGGGACCAACAAATGATGAAATTGATGATCAAAGCAGTAAACAAAAAGAGCAGTTATATCATAATAATCCAGTTGTACAACTCTTGTGGTCTACATTTATTTGAAAAGACTATAATGAGATAGCATATAAGTGATCATATCATATCATGTCAATATAGATTAAACAATATAGTGTTCAGATAAAAATGTTGTAGTCATATAACAAATAGTGAGAACAGGATCTATGAAGCACAAACTACCAAGAAGAAGGTTTAATCTTAACAGAAGAACCAAAAAAAAAAAAAAAAAAAAAAAAGGAATGAACAAAACAACTTGTAAAAGCACGTGTGATTGTAGGTTGTGGTAAATGGTATTTTTTCACTTGATATACCAATTTTTTTTTGTTTAGGAGAGGTGGTTACATTACGGTAAAAAAAGTATACAATTGAAAAAAAGAAAATACCCGAGATGAAAAAGACTGTTGACCTGTCGGAGGCAAAATAAAAGTCGTTTGAAATATCTCAAGCCAATAAATGATAGATTTCTTGACTGACAGGTCAAACGATCGGGTGGCGAAAAGCAAGAAACGTCATTGTTTCTCTTGTGGGAATATTAAACGATTCAATAAGATGTCATTTTTATGTGAATGGTTGTAGTTACAAGGAAGACCAGCTTTCAGGCTGCTTTGTTAATAATCATTTTCATTTTCTCAATGAAAATATAAATCATAGCGTCACCATTACCGTGTAAATGTTTTAAAGGAGTTGGAAAGGAAATGAGCGTGAATATATGAAAGATGTAGGACTGAGCCAGCGGAACGGTTGTTTGAGACACGGTAATTGTTAAAGATAAATGCATATCTATGCTCTTAAGGTTGTGACACTACAGCCCATGTTTATTTCGCCATGGGGCGCAACAATTACGCAAAAGCTACGAAACAAATTGTTTTTCCCACTTAAGACCCACTTAAGACCTTTAAGTGCTAAAAACAATTGTTACATAATTGTTGCGTAATCGTTGCGCCGTTGTTGCGCCCTAAGACGAAACGAACATTTATTGTAGTGTGAGGGTGGTAAAAGTCAGTGGACTAAAAAAAAAGCTTTCTCCTGTGAGAGGTTTTTATAGAGTCTGGATGAGAGCGTTGTAAGCCTGGCGAATAATCAATAACCGTTCGCCTTGGCAAACAACCACTTATTGGGGGGTACACCGCTACAGGTATTGTGCGCAAGTGGCGGAAGATTTTGCATAGTTCGTACGCGTTGGAATTGGTTGGGATTCAAATCCTCGGCATTCCTAAAATTTTTGGGGGAAGGCTAGATTGAGTGTGGTTAAAGTACGATGGCACAAATGTTAAAGGGTAGGAAAGAGTTCAGCACTGCATCGGAGGAATGGGTTTGGCTGGAAAATCCAACCTCAATTCCGCCAGGGACGATTTCTATTAATCCTCCAGATCACGCTGTCGAATTCGCGACAGCGTGATGCATGTTAACTGCTCTAGTTACTGAGCTAAGGAAACCAATGCGAGGTGTACACCACAACAGTTTGCACGCCGTAAAAGTAACGAAATCAAGGATCTCACGGCTTTGAGTTGGATGTGATAGCATGACGATAATTGGGTACTTTCTAATTGATAATTTTGCCTCTCCATCGCGAGGGTTTTGTCTTTGTCTAGTAAGTCTAAATAATATAAATATGGGTGATGCCCTTTGGTTGCTGCATCTATTTTTTCTTACATTCATTATCATTATCTTTCAATTTCAAAGAATGGTGAGCATTACCATCTACAATACTTTTGTTGCTTCCATGGCATTCTTTACTTTCCCTCAATTTATATACGGGCAAAAATGTTTTGTCAGAAGAAACAATGAATTCCCACCTCTAGTGCAACCTAGTGATTACCAGGTGGTTTACGATGAAATTGCTGCAGTCCTTCCCGCAAAGAATAACAGTAACTTTGCACCTATCATGGTACGCCTTGCATGGCACTCTTGCGGGTCATTTGATAAGTTTAATGGTACAGGTGGATGCAATGGCGCTACAATGCGCTTTAAAGTTGGTAAATTTTTCTGTAGAAGTTCTCTGAGTGAATATTTATCAGCCATTTTTCTTCAATTTTCTCAATCCCCAGAGTGAAGGTGATACCAATTCTAACAAGGGACTAGAGATTGCACGCAACCGGTTGGAGCCAATTTACCAGAAGTTTAAAGATCGCCAACTTACGTATGCTGATCTGTGGACTTTAGCTGGCGTCTGTGCTATACAAGAAGTTGGTGGTCCTAAAATACCGTGGAGAAATGGCAGAGAGGACTTAAACGAGACTCACTGTCCACCTGATGGAAGACTTCCAAGTGCAGATAAAGACAATCATCATGTTCGCCGAGTGTTTGATCGTCTTGGCTTTAGTGATCAAGTAACATGTGTTTCATTTTTTTTACTCCTATGTTTTTGTACTGATGAAAACATGTATTGTTTATAAAGGAAACCGTTGCTTTAACTGGTGCGCACGCCCTAGGTCGTGCTCATAGAGATCGGTCAAGTATGAAAATATTTCAACTTATTCCTGAGAAATCATTGATTTGATGAGTCCTGATAACATTATAGATCATGAAGGACCATGGACATCAACTCCTTTACAGTTCAACAATCATTATTTTGTCAACTTACTCTCTCAAAACTGGACTCCAAAAAATTGGTCCGGTCCATTACAGTATGAAGATCAAAAAACCCGGTCTCTTATGATGCTTAGAGCTGATATGGGTTTTCTGGAGGATAAAAACTACAAATCTTGGGTAGAAGTGTAAGTTTTTCAATCAACCGTGCCATTTGTTTTTCAACTTACTTTTAAAAATTCATCATTTTTATCACAATAAAAGGTATGCAAAGAATTCAGATGTATTTTATCAAGACTTTAGCCATGCGTTTGGCAAGCTAATGGAACTTGGAGTTCCTACTCATAATTTTAAACAGCAGGAACCAATAGTTTTCCGCAGTTCACGCGAGCCTGCTAAAACTAGACTTTATACTATGTACAATTCTACCTCAAATTTCGTACTGAAAAATCCGGACAGATGGATATCACAGAATATAATGGAGACGGGCTCCATTCCATCATGGCAACTAAAATATAACTGATGCAAGCAACAATAAAGTATGACTACATATATCAATTTCTAGCTTTGCTATTTCATTTAAACCAATCTCATGATCCACTTTTTGTCCACATTTGGTATCTCATTGTTTTTCATGTAAATTTTTTTGTATTGTACTAATATTTACTTTATTGTTGTTTTTATTAATGTGTTAATATTTGCTTATTTTCCTTTTACAATTACAATGACTGCAGGGAAATATAAGGCAGCATTTTGAATTTTAAAATTAGTTTCATAATTAGAGATTAGGCCCTCTGTGTATTTCTCATTAGGAAATAATGAAACAAATATAAGAAAAAAAAATTATGAAAAAAAAAATTACAAGGAATGATACATTTAATAAGGGGTGTCAGTTCTGGAACATCTGCCTTTAATATCAGTGTGAATTTCCAACCAAATCAGCACTTAAATTTTGCAAAAAAGTCACTTATTTCTAAAATGGGTGTCAGTTATGACTTCAAATCAGCACTTTTTTGACAATTTTTTTTTCACTACCACATGTTGGCCACATCATCCCTTCCTTGCCCACCGCGTCCCTGTTACATGAGACACCCAGACCTCCCTTCCCTCATCAATCCTCCTCACTGAGATTCAAAACATTTTATTGCAACATTTGAACCAGGCATGTTTTTTTCCTTCTTTTTTTATATTTTCAACCTCTTAACCTCTTTTCTTGTAACATACCAGTTCATTAATGCCTTCTAGTAAATCCAACACTCAAAAGGCAAGTCAAAAAAATGCTACATCACAAAGGTCTTCTGGCAATGCAAACCTCTCACTGGAGAAATCAAAGTCTGAACAGCTAAAAAAGGAATATTAACTCATTTTCATCAACTTTGTCAAAATTATATCAAATTATGATGTATGTTTTAATTTTGAGAGGTCCACCCAAATTGGAAATCCACCTTCATCAAAGGTCAATGGCTTCTTATTTATGGCAAATGAAGTAAAAAAGAAAACAAAAGGGATAATTGAAATCAATCTTAAGCAAATGAAGAGATGTTCAAAATTTATCAATCCAAATATAAAAAGGCTTGTTTCACTTCCACTTCCACTGGCTTCAGTATTGAAGATGATGATTTGCAGATTGGAATTACAACTGTTTCAGAAAAGCTCAATGTCATGAGTCCTTTCTATGAGGAAATGGATAATATTTTTGGTTCCAAAATTGATGTCAGCCATTGCTTTATACACAATAGGGGGTAACAATGTTCAGGGATCTGCAATTAGGGATCAGGAATTTTTTTTCCCGGGATCTGACATTATTAATTGTGGAAGATTCTTATCTACTAGCCCCGGGGCTAGTGGATAAGGAGTCCACAATAATGCATTATCCCGCCTCTTATAACCCAATTTCCATTCCTAATTCCTGATCCCAAGCTCATCATATCCATAAGGAATATCCAGAGATTAGTCCAAAATGTGGTTATGGAAGAAAGTTGTGCAACATGTGGTTATGACAGAAAGTTTTCCATGATGTGGTTATGAAAAATTGAGTAGAAAAATGTCGGATAAGAGGTGAACATTGACACGTAAAGTGTCTAATAACCCAATTATTAGAAAAAATAATTGCTGAAGATAATTGGGGTATAAGGATTTTTATCCGCAATTAATTTAATTGTGCTTCCCTGAACATTGATACCCCCTAATACTACTAAGGATATACACACTGTTTTTCAACCATTCAATAATCCTCCCAACACACTTGTACTTCAACAACATCAATCCCCTCCAGCTTTTGACCATAATTCACTTGAAGATGATCCCAAGTATCAAGCAGACCAGTAATTTTGGAGTAGATCAGAGTCCTCAGAGTCCTAAAATTTTAATGTATGTGTACTTTCTCTTTTTTCTTCAATTCTTCTCTAAATTTCTCATTCTTGTTTTTCTAGTCTCCTTAATACTGACACCTGTGTGAAAATCTTCATCACCATCATATTTTTATAACCTCACCACCAATTTGCATTTCAAAATAGTGCTAAGTCAAAAAAATTATATATCTGTTTGAAAAATTTGGCAATACCATTCCCTGCATTTTATTGAAGCAAGGGGTGTGTATCACCAAATTTTTCCAAGTCATCAATTTTTTATGTCAGATTTGAAAATTTGGCAGTAAATTCCCTGAATTTTATTGAAGTAAGGGGTGAAAATCACCAAGGTTAAATATAATTCCATAAATTAATAAATAAATAAATAAGATAAATCAAATTTACTAGTTTTCAAGTAATGACAATTCCTCAAGGCAAAATGTGGACCAAGTCTAGAAACTAAGTTTGGGACTGTCAGCCAGGCTATTCCAGGAGCCCAGTAAATGATATTTTAACTTATTGGACCTGAAAGAGGGCAAAAATAATTGCATTTGATGTATATAAATTTATATTTTATTGCATAATAACATTATATAAGTATCTTATTAAATATAAGTGTTATATTAATTTTATTGTTATATAAATTATGTATACATTTAAATTAAGCATAATATATTTTATATTCTACAAATAATGGCGCATTTTTATGTATTTAATAATTATAAATAAATATTTAATTAATTAAAAACATATATTATAATTATAAGTGTAAAATTGACTTATAATATAATTAAATTAATTATTTAAATTTATATATTAAATAACACCTTTCATATAGTATTAAATAATAATTAATGGCGCTTCTTTTGATCCTTAATTGTGACAGGAAAAGATTAAATAAATTATAATACTTATGTTATAAAGTAGTATTATTAATTCTCAATTTGAATTAATTAAGTGTTTCATTTAAACTATTTATTTAAGTACATAGTGAAAACAATTAAATAATATTAATTTACACTGAATTAAATTGATTACATACCTTTTTACGTCAAAACATGTACTTTGTTTCACTTATAAATGCTGAAAGCATATTGTAATACTTGTTTTGAATTATTTTTCCCATAGTTCATATGTCACAGGGTTGTTTAGTTACTCATTATTTTATATTAACTTATTTGGGAAATTTGGTATGGGAATTTTACTTTCTTAATAGGGATTCTTCTTATTTTCGTATATTTTTCTCTCAATTACTATGTTAAAATTATCTTCTTTAATCTTCTTGTTTTACTTCATTACTATTTTTATATATAGTCATTTGTAGCGCTTTAGAGGACCCATTTCCTATAAAAAGGCCTTGGATAATCCCCTGTAGCCTCATCACTTACTATACACTCAACAAACTTGAATATATTTTTATATTACGTTTATATAATTTTTTATTAGTATAAATATTTTAATTTAAATTCTATATAACTACTGAAAGGTTGCCTTAAGTCTAATAGTGATCATAGTGTTTTCCGCGCAGAGCCCTTACCATTAAAATAATATTGTTATTTAATAAAAAGTTCATTGTTGTTACATTTCTCAAGAAATTCGTCTTTGCTCCTCTTCAATAAATTAAATAATCTTTTATATTTTATTTCTTTTATTTTCTCAAAACCCTTTCTCCTCGTCCTCCTCTATCTCTCCCCCTTTTCCTTACCTTCTTCTAGATGACTGACCGACAACTGGGGACCTTTCCAAACAACAATGACAATACGGATTCTTGCGATGAACAACAAACGCATGGACCACCCAGCAAAAAAGAAAACTTTTTCCGCGACCGTGTTTTGAACTTGGGTTTGATCTATTGGGTTTATATTAATTTAATTCATCTATTACTTTGAAGTGATTTTTCGATCACTATAGTAAGTTAACCTTTGCACCTCTCACTCATATTACTATATTTTTACTGCAATAACAGTGATTGTGGCTTAATTGCTGATTCACTGAGTGTAAGTGTTCATTTATTAAATTTTTTTTTTACCTAGTTGACCATTATAGAGTGTTTAATTCCTCTTAGTCCTAGAAGAAATTAACATTATTATTAATAAAATTTGAATTATTAAATTAATTATTTTTTATTATTAATTTTTGTTCATTTTGGTTGACTTAAATAGTACTTTGTACTTAGTCCCATATATTGCCATATTTAATTTTGGTAATTTAATTGGTTGAATTAACTTAATTTTTTATTCCCAATTTAACTTTGCAATCCATTTTATTAATTAATTTTTTATAAATATTACTTTATATTAAAAATTTTTTTTAATATAAATTGATAAAATTTTTTTTATTTGGAGCAATTATTAACTGACTTTTATTAATTTTTTTTTAAGAAGTTAATTAATCTTCCCACTATTATGTCCAACAATTTGGCTGAGAAAATGGATAACATGCAAGTGGATGAAATTTAAATTGATTATGATGCTGATACTGTGAGTTCTTCTAAAGTTGAACATAAAAAATCTTATGCTAACAAGAAAAATCCACATAATTCAAGATGTGGAAATGACAGGAGAAGTAAACAAATCAAACCCCCTTCCCCCAGCACAACAGAAGGAAGTAAAACCTCCAGTACCTCAAGAAGGTCTTCCAAAAGGATTAAAAATAAAAAAGCTTCCTCTGCCCCAACAAATCAGAAATCTGTCCAGTCACATCAAAGAACTGAAGACAGAAACATGAAATACAAGGCAAAAGTAGACACCTTGTGGGATCAAGTTCAGGAACTCAGGAACAAAAATAAGGCCCAGGCCCCTCCTCAGTTGCCTCCCAATCAGCCTCAATTACAGGCTCAACCTTCACAGCCCCACAGCTCCTCCATCTAAAATCAAAGTACTATGGAAGTAGAGCAATGGAAATGGGATTATCTAATGAGTCACTACCAGCAGAATATGCAACATCCTCCTCATCATCAGCCTGGCCCATCCAGAACACCCATTTTTCATCCTCCTCCTCATCCTTACCAACAAGCCAGGAGAAAGAAGGCCCAAGCACAATCCCAAACTCACTCTCAGGGGAAGTTTCCTCCTCTGCCATGGTAAGTAATTTGGTTGATAGTCACTTGGGAATGTTTTCTAATAAGGCTTCTTCTGCAGGTAATATTATTGAAAGTGGTGAAAGAACAGTTAAACCTGTTAAAAGACAGCTTCCTGTAACTAGTAGCCCTATTAATGTAATTAGCAAATTGTCATTTGATGAACCTCTACATTTGACTTCTACTTATTTAATTAATCCTTCTCTTGCAATTAAGAATGATCCTGTTTCCCCTGAAGTCTATAACTTAATTGAGAAAACTTCTGAAGAAATATTGAAAGATACCCTTGATTTTAATGTTGTGAAAGACAAACATTTGAGAGATGTGTTAATCCATGAGAATGATAGATTAAATAATTTGCACTGGCAATGTAAAGTAAGTTCTTCTGTACAGGATATAGCTTATTTTAAAATCAAAGAAACCTTGAATATTGTTCATAGCCAACAAAAACAAATAAGGAGTGACCATAGAGCTATCTCAGATAAAAATATCAATCTACATAAGACTTGAGTGAATTAAAACCCCTTATTGAAGAAAATTATTCATTAAAAAGTGAAATAAAATCTCTACAAAATGAGTTTAAAAAGCTAAAGAATGATTTCCATGCACTAAGTGCCAAACACACAGTTTCTGAGGACAGAAATGTTCTATCTCTTGAAAAAGTAAATGACCAGATGTCTGAAATTCCAAGGATAAGAAACTATGTGTCTGACCTGCAGGAAAAATTCTCAACCTTAACCATCAATAATGGTATGAATGAGAATACTGTCCATAAGCTGCATAAAAATAAAGAAAAAGAACCTGAGCAGAGTTCCTCTTTTCTTCCTCATATTTCAACCATTAAACAAACTGAAAATGAGTCTGTAAAATCTTTTGCTACTAGCAAAAAATCTTGTGATGGTTATGCACCAGCTTTTTCTGTAAATAATGAAATTTCTGAACACCTGGCTAAACTTCAGGAATTATTACTGAAGAATAATTAAAACCAAAAAATGGACCATCCCAGTAGTCAGAAAAATTGGCCTAAGTTGGACCAATATCCTACCTTTGATGGTGATTCTTCCTCTGATTGGCAACACTTTATCCAAAGAATTGATAATTTAAAGAGATCTTATAAACTACCTGATGAGGAAATTTTTTCTAAGCTAATTTCTTTATTTTCCAATGTAGCCTTGATGTGGTATGAATCTGTCCTTTTAGATAACAATCATTATACATGGAATGATTGGAAATCCTTGATTGAGAATCAGTTTGGTGGTTCAAAATTCAGGTTAGCTCAGAAAAGACTGTATGAGAATACTAGATATTTATCCTCCTCTGTTGAAAAGCCCATTGTTTTTCTTATGAAAGTAACAAAAATCCTAAGAGAAATTGATCCAAAGATGGATTATGATATTTGGAGAGATAAAATCTTGTATAAATTACCAAATTCTCTTAGAGATTTGATTGTGGCTAGAACTGAGCATGTAAGGGAAAATTCTAATTTCATTAATATCTGTAATGAGGTACTACTCAACCATAGATATGAACCAAAGAATTACCTAGGTAAATCTTATAATGATCAGATTAAACCTTCTACAAAGCTCCCAGAAAAATCTGGTAAACCCTCTGCCCCAGTTGCACCTAAAAAATATGCAACAAATACTTGTTATAAATGTAACAAACCATGGCAAAAGGGTCATGCTTGTGACAAGAAAATTCATCTTGTTGAACAAAATGAAGACACTGATGAAGCTGAAATTGATGTCAATAATTCTTCTAGTGATTGTGAAAGTAATATTTCCTATGGCAATGACTCTGTTAAAGATGTTTTAATGTTATAACAGGATGTCCATTATTTAGATAATATATCTGAAGAATGTGTATTGGATTTATCTTCAGTGGAAAATTCTGAAATAATTAAAGATATTACTAACAATTCTATAGCCATATCCCCCTTGAAAGCACCTGTTATCATTAATGGTAAAAATGTTGATATAGTTCTTGACTCTGGTGCTGGAGGAAGTGTAGTCTCTGAAAAGGATTTAGCTTCAGTAGATAAGGATTATTTGAGTAAATTATTACCTATAACTTCTGAAAAATGGAGAGGGTATGGTTCTACCTTAATTCCTATTGGCAAATACAAAACCTCTGTATTCTTCAAATATAATGGTGGTTTTTTCAGAGCTATTTTTGAATTTGTTGTCATGCAAAATGATAATTTAAGCAATTGGTTTATTATGTGTAATGACATTTTAACCATGTTTGGTGTGAAATTGGACCCAGCAAATAATTGCTTCACCTTGGGATTGAATGGAAAAAAGAAATTCAAAATTTCCTCCTCTAAAAACCCTTCTGGGCATCTGTTAAAGTCTTGTAACTCACTAATCCAGTGTAAAGGCAGAACAAAAATTGAAATGGATGATTTATTAAATGAAATAAATACTGCTTCTTTTGGTGATCAGTTAACTAGTGAACAAAAGGATTCTATTATTGCCTCAATTACCTCTTTCCCTATGGCTTTTGCTCATGGTTCTCATGTCTTAGGAATTGTTCAGGAAGAAATGAAAATTACCTTATCCTGTAACTTGAGTGATATCCCTCCTAGTCTTAAGAAAAAACCATATCCTGCTTCTCCAACAAAAAGAAAGGATATTGAAGATAATATTGTAACATTATTAAAAATGAATATCATTGAGAAAGTGGATGTCACCCTCAAATATTGTGTCATCTCCCCAGTTTTAATTCCTTATGAAAAAGATAAGGCTAGATTATGTGGAGATTACAGAGCTTTAAACACTTATACTGTTTATGATATTTATCCTTTACCCAGAATTAATTCAATACATGCTACCTTGCAAGGTGCAAAATTTATTAGTTGTTTGGATGGTAATAAAGGATATCATCAAGTTCCAGTTGAGAAGAATTCTCAAAACTTTTTGCTTATTGCTACTCATATGGGAATTTATAAGTATGTTAGGATGCCATTTGGCCCTAAAAATTCTCCTTCAGTTTTTCAAAAGGTCATGGATAACACTTTACATCAGGAAATAATTGAAGGATGGCTCATGGTTTACATTGATGACATTATAGTTTTTTCTAAAACTTTTGATGAACATGTAGTTCATTTAAATAGGTTTTTTCAAAAAATGGATGAAATCAATATGACCTTGTCCTTGAAGAAGTGTAAATTTGGTTTTCAATCTTTGAAAGTCCTTGGACATGTTGTGTCTGGCTTACAAATTTGTGTAGACCATAACAAAGTTGCTGCCATTCAAAATGTGAAAGCACCAACTACTGTAAGAGAAATCTAAAGTTTTTTGGGTATGTGTGGCTATTATAGAAAATATATTAAAATTTATCAGGTCATAGCCTTGCCTCTTACAAAACTGACCAGAAAAGATGTTGCCTTTCTCTGGAATAATGACTGTCAAAAAGCTTTTGATACATTAAAAAGTTGCTTAATGACAGCCCCTATATTGGCTCTTCCTGATTTTAACAAACCATTTGTCCTGTATACAGATGCTAGCTTTGTTTTTCTGGGTGCTGCCCTTCACCAGAAACAAATTATAAATGATAAATCCTCAGAGGTTGTAATTTGTTATATTTCAAGAACCTTGAGAAATAGTGAATTGAAATATGGTGCCACTCAATTAGAGTGCTTAGAAGTTGTTTGGGCTCTTGAGAAGCTTCATTACTATCTAGATGACCAAAAATTTGAATTGGTAACTGACTTTAGTGCTGTGAAGTCCCTCTTAAACCTGAAAACACCTAACAGACATATGTTCAGGTGGCAACTTGCTGTTCAAGAATACAGAGGACGGATGACAATTATCCATAGGGCTGGAAATGTTCACTCCAATGTTGATATGCTCTCCAGATTGCCTCTGCCAAATAATGACTCAAATCCTGCTTATGTACCTGAAGATGATACTGTTCATATCCATGGTATATTTGTAGTGGATATGGAAGAAGAGTTATTGCAATTAATACTGGATTCATATGAGAGGGATTCTGATTTAAATAAATTGGTTACTATCTTAAATGATCCTAAGAATGCTTCAATTCAAGCATTGATAAAAACTCTTCCTGCGGAGTATCAAAATGCTTTAAGTAAAGGAAAGTTTTCTATTGAAGATGGTTATATATATTATAGAAGAAAGCTTACTAATGTAATTGTATTTCCTCCTTCTATGAAAGAAACTATCCTCAAACTTTGTCATGATGACATATTGGCTGGTCATTTTGATCTTGAAGAAACATTGATTAGAATCAAAAACACTGCTTGGCGGGCTAATATGTCTGAAGACACAAAATTATATGTTGAATCTTGTGATTCCTGCCAAAAATCTAAAAGGTTGACAGGTAAAAGAGCAGGGTTATAACAACATATTGAGACACCTAATGCTCCCTGCAAATCATTAATATCGATTTTGTCACTGGTCTTCCTGTTGCAGGTAAAGACAGCTTTAACTCTTGTTGGGTAATAGTAGATAGATTCACAAAAATGTGCAAATTTATTCCAACACACAAAGATGTATCCACAAAAGAATTAGCTTTCTTATGGTGGTCTTACATGTTTAATATTATTGGTTTTCCAAAAGCCATTATCTCTGATAGAGATCCTAAATTTACTTCTGAGTTTTGGACCTCTTTGATGGATATTTATGGCTGTGAGTTAAAATTGTCTACAGCTCACCATCCTCAGACTGATGGTCTAGCTGAGAGAATGATTCAAACTCTGGAAGATATGATTAGAAGGTATTGTGCCTTTGTTTTAGAATATAAAGTTAATGACAGATTTACTCATGATTGGGTCACTCTATTTCCTGGTCTTGAATTTGCATATAATAGCACTGTTCATTCTGTCACTGAGAAAAAGCCTTTTGAGCTTTGGTTAGGTTATGTCCCAAATACTCCTGCTCAGATTCTCAATAATAAATTACCTAAGTTGGAACTACACCCTGGTGTAAAATCTTTCATGCAAATGCAACAGCTATGCAGAAAACATGCTCAGAGCTGTATTGATAAATCATTTGAATATGAAAAGAAAAGATGGGATAAATCCCATAAAGAATACACATTTAACAAGGGTGATGAAGTGTTGATCTCTACTGTCCATTTCAATTTACAAGGTAACAACAAATTAAAAGATCCTTTTGTAGGACCATTTGTTGTTAAAAGGATGGTTGGTGATAATGCAGTAGAAGTTGTATTGTATTCTCCATATGATAGGAAACATCCTGTTTTTCCCATTTCTTTGCTTAAGCCTTATACTTCCAACAGTGAATTATTTCCCAAAAGAAGGGGAAGACCTAAGAAAAACCCTCAGGATGTCACAGAAACAGCAGAAATTGATAAAATTCTCAATGATAGAATTATCACTTCTGAAAGAGGTACTGAATATTTATTGAGATATAAGAACAAATCATCTGAACATGATGCATGGATACCTGGCAAGGAGATTTCAAATTTTCCTACTTGGTTGAAAAATTACAAAAAGAAAAAATCTTAGCATTTTTTTATTGTTTTTTTAGAGTGAAGAGTGTCAGCCAGGCTATTCCAGGAGCCCAGTAAATGATATGTTAACTTATTGGACCTGAAAGAGGGCATAAATAATTGCATTTGATGTATATAAATTTATATTTTATTGCATAATAACATTATATAAGTATCTTATTAAATATAAGTGTTATATTAATTTTATTGTTATATAAATTATGTATACATTTAAATTAAGCATAATATATTTTATATTCTACAAATAATGGCGCATTTTTATGTATTTAATAATTATAAATAAATATTTAATTAATTAAAAACATATATTATAATTATAAGTGTAAAATTGACTTATAATATAATTAAATTAATTAATTAAATTTATATATTAAATAACACCTTTCATATAGTATTAAATAATAGTTAATGGCACTTCTTTTGACCCTTAATTGTGTCAGGAAAAGATTAAATAAATTATAATACTTATGTTATAAAGTAGTATTATTAATTCTCAATTTGAATTAATTAAGTGTTTCATTTAAACTATTTATTTAATTACACAGTGAAAACAATTAAATAATATTAATTTACACTGAATTAAATTGATTACATACCTTGTTACGTCAAAACATGTTATTTGTTTCACTTATAAATTCTGAAAGCATATTTTAATACTTGTTTTGAATTATTTTTCCCATAGTTCTTATGTCACAGGGTTGTTTAGTTACTCATTATTTTATATTAACTGATTTGGGAAATTTGGTATGGGAATTTTACTTTCTTAATTGGGATTCTTATTATTTTCATATATTTTTCTCTCAATTACTATGTTACAATTATCTTCTTTAATCTTCTTGTTTTACTTCATTACTATTTTTGTATATAGTCGTTTTTAGCGCTTTAGAGGACCCATTGCCTATAAAAAGGCCTTGGATAATCCCCTGCAGCCTCATCACTTACTATACACTCAACAAACTTGAATATATTTTTATATTATGTTTATATAATTTTTATTAGTATCAATATTCTAATTTAAATTCTATATAACTACTGAAAGGTTGCCTTAAGTCTAATAGTGATCATAGTGTTTTCCGCGCAGAGCCCTTACCATTAAAATAATATTGTTATTTAATAAAAACTTCATTGTTGTTACATTTCTCAAGAAATTCGTCGTTGCTCCTCTTCAATAAATTAAATAATCTTTTATATTTTATTTCTTTTATTTTCTCAAAACCCTTTCTCCTTGTCCTCCTCCATTTCTCCCCCTTTTCCTTACCTTCTTCTAGACAACTTACCAACAGGGACTGTCAGCCAGGCTATCTCAGGAGCCCAGTAATCTATATAAATAAATTACTGAAATCATGAAAGGGAATAACATTATGTATTATATTATGTAGTTACAATAAATTACTTTATTAAATAATAAAATTATATAAATTTTTTATGAATAAGTAAAATAATTATTATATTGAATTTTATTGTTAAATAAGTTTTAATTAAAAATATTATATTTTATAAAAACATGACACATTTGTATGTATTTAATAATTCTAAAAAATTAATAAATTAATAATTATATTATAAGCTTAATAATATTTAACTTATAATTTAATTACAAATGAATTAATATAATTCTAAATACAACTTATCAGATAATATTATCCATAAATATTGTGCGCTTCTTTGACCTTTAAACGTGTCACTAAAATTACTAAATAAATTAAAATACTTATTTTTATATTCTCACTCTAAATAAGTTATTTTATTAATTTTATTAAACTAATTAATTTTCTCAATTATATTACTAATTTAATTAATTAAAATAGTTAAAAAAATTAATTAAATTATCTTTATACTTAATTAAGACAAATTATATGCATTAAGGTGTGAAAATAATTCTTTTTGTTTAAATTAAACCCTTTATATCTATTTATAATACCTGTTTTGGATTTTCTTTCACACATTTCTCAGTTTTCACACTCACACAGTTTTTAATTATATTAAATTGTTTTGTTTTGGGATTTTATGGTGGGAAAATATTTCATTATTCATGGGTTTAATTTACTGTTTCATTTTTTTCTTATTTTATATGTTGTAGACAATCCTATAGTACTAGCTATAGGCCTTGACCAAGGGAGTTGAAGAAAACTCAGAGAGAAAATCCCCTGTCCATTTAGAAAAATAAAGTGAGAATTACCTGCTGCAGTAACTTGGTTCCTTTTTGCTAAAGCCCCTTTCCCAACACACTTGACTGCCTGATCAGCTAAGAAAGTAGTCTCCAGACAGACTGTCAAACAAAAGAACTGAGATGAAGACCAATTTCCACATCAGAGAGAGAAATGATACTTGATGTAGGTTGAAAATCTACACCAGAGACAGAAATAATACTTGATATAGCTTGCAAGACTATACCAGAGAAACCAGTTGCCTAGTTAAGTTAAATAAAGAGCTCACCTTGAAACAAACACAGCCAATTGTGGCCAAAAAAAAGTGAAAACTGAGTGAGGAACAATGATATCACCTCTGGATGGTTGTATGATAATTAAAGTTGCCCCAAACTGTCTTATTCACTATGTACACACAGACCACTACCTATAAGGCCATGCACACCAATGAATTTGGCATTCTTGAGTGCCAAATTGCATAAATCCCCTCTAGAAACACTTCCCAGCCTTCTAGAACCAAGATGGGAGGGCCACCTGAGGCGGCCAGACCACCCTGAAGCCAGAAAACCACCAAAAACCCCCAACTATACCCAAAAATACTTAGAAAAATATACTACAACTACTAAAACCTTTAAAACACGTAATTAGGCTATAACAAAATTTAGACATAAAATGTAGAGAAAAACTAGCTCATTCTAATGATACTAACCACTTAACCCTAAGACTTAAGGTTAGCCTTTAAAACACAAAAAACAAAATTAAACAGCTACCTTTTAAATAAAAAATGAGAAATAATCCCTTTAATACTTAAAATCTAAAAAATGTCATACAGGAATAAAATATAGAGAAAAACTGGGGCTATCCAATGGTAGTACTCATATCCCTGCAGTCCCAATATTTGCTGAATAAATCCAGAAAAACACCCAATTATTAAACAATGCCATTTAAGACATATAAAAAAAACACCAAAAAGACCAACAAAGGGCTTCGCCAATGTTGGAAGACCACAAAAAATTGGATCAGTAATTGTTCTCTGTTAAAGTAATTGGTTTTCTTAATTTGGTACTTACAGATTGAGAGCTCATCAAATTTGTAAGCTGCCATAATCTGGAATGTTGAAGAATGTAGCATGGATGTTGTTGGAGGATCAACCAGATGGAGGTATGGATTCTCATGATCATCCTCTAAATAGTGTTTAGAAGATTCACTAGAAGGAGAATGTTCCTGTGGCCTTGTTGGAGCAGCAGGGCTGCAGTTATTGTTGTTGATATTGTTGCTTGGCCCAGTTTGGTTTGTTACTGGTGGTGGATTACCAGGTTGGTTGTAGGATGGACCAGGAGAAGGTGACCTGGAAGCTGATTCACCAGGTCAAAAGTTAGATGACTTGCAGTCAAGTGGTTTTTCAGGTATCTTAAAGTAACATCAGAAGTAACCTTTGAATGAATTTCAGTGCTTAAATTACTTACAAGACAGACCAAAACTCTGAGTGTCTCTGTACCAAATAGAAAATTAGAGAAAGTTTATTTCACTGCTTATTGTTAAAACTTTCTATCTTATTTGATCTTGAGTGGCTTCCAAAAATTGTGTCTCAGCGTTACATTATCTTTTTTTCCTGGAAATAAGTCATCCATGATAACTACTCTTGCACCATTTATTCTAGGCCCATGAAATAACTTGTCATAATTTTCTTTCTGTAGGTTAGCATTGTAGACTTTACCAGAACAAGCATCAATGAAAGCACATTGAAAAGTCTCATACCCTTTTTTTGTTAGGTAAATGTGGGTTAATTTCACTCATTGAAAATTTTTTACATGAACTCATATAATATCCTTAATTTTAGGCAACATGTCACCTCATGTATGCATGCAAGCAACTTGCTTGCTTTTTTACCTCTGTATGTTTTTGAGCTTCAGGATATATTGCATACATGAGGCAACATGTTGCCTCATGTATGCATGCAAGCAACTTTCTTTTTGTTTTACTTCTGTATTTTTTTGAACTTAAGGATATATTGCATACATGAGGGGACATGTCACCTCATCTATGAAATAACAAGATCGCTGATAAAAAATAGTGCAATAAATTTTTTAATCAGCACTCTTCTTATTGCATACATGAGGCGACATGTCTCCTCATGTATGCAATAACATTCTTTGAAATCCTTCATTTAGGTGAGAAATGCATTGGTGCATACCTACCATACCAAAGAAAATACACATCATGGAACCTTTTTACATGCATACATGAGTTGTGGTGGATTTTTCTAAGTATTTTGGGCTTTATTGGAGGTTTTTGGTGGTTTTCTGGCTTCAGGGAGGTCTGGCCACTTCTAGGCGGGCCGCCCGTCTTGGTCATAGAAGGCTGGGGAGCGCCTCTAGAGGTTTTTTATTCAATTTGGCTGCCAAAAGCACCAAATTTGTTGCTGTGCATGGGTTTTTTAGATGGTGGTCTGTGTTTACATACTGAAGAAGAAAGTTTGGGGCAACTTTAATTATCATAAAACCATCCAGAGGAGATATAATTGTTTCTCACTCAGTTTTCATTGTTTTTGGGCCACAATTGGCTGTGTTTGCTGCAAGGTTAATTCTTCATTTAACTCAACTTTGGCTACTGGTTCTTTTGGTGTAGCTTTTCCACCTTCATTAAGTATTATTACTGTTTTCTGTGCAACAAGTGCACAGTGTTTTGTTTTTCTGGTGTGGATCTTTCTGCATTTCATGTTTCTGGTTCAGAACCAAAGAGCCAGAAAACCTGAAAGGTTCATAACCAAAGAAACAGAAAACCTGAAATACAGACAAATCCACACCAAAAACCAGGACACTGTGCACTTGTTGCACAAAAAACAGCAATAATACTTGATTCATGTTGCAAAGCTACACCAGAGAAATTGGTTGCCAAAGTCAAGTTAAATGAAGAACTAACCTTGCAAAAAACACAGACAATTGTGCCCAAAAAAACAGTGAAAACTGAGTGAGAAACAATTATATCTCCTCTGGATGGTTGTATGATAATGAAAGTTTCCCCAAACAGTCTTATTCAGTTTGTACACACAGACCAGCATCTAAAAAATCCATTCACAGCAACAAATTTGGCACTTTTGACAGCCGAATTGAAAAAAAACCCTCCAGAAGTTCTCACCATCATTCTATAACTGATGCGGATGGTGCGTCTAGAAGCAGCCAGACCTCTCTGAAGCCAGAAAACCACCAAAAAACCTCCAATAAAGCCAAAAATACTTAGAAAAATCCACCACAACTACTAAATCCCTTAAAACACAAAATTAAGCTATGACAACATTGTGACATAAAATATAGAGCCAAATTAGCTCTACTTAATGGGACTAAGCACTTAACCTACTTAAAACACAAAAAACAAAATTAAACAGATATCTTTTAGAAATGAAAAATGAGAAAATGACCACTTCAAACTTAGAATATGAAAAATGTCAAGGGGACATAAAATATAGATAAAAACCAGGGCTATCCAATGGTAGCACACACATACCCATAGTCTCAATATTCATTGAATAAAACTAGAAAAACACCCATTTATTCAACCAATTTCAATTAAGACATACCAAAACAGTGCCAAACAGACCAACAAAGGCCTCTGCTAACTTTAAAAGACCACACCGTGGTGTATAAACTTTCAATTATATTGATTTAATTGTTGAATATCATTCTTGTGATGACCTAATAAAAATGGGATTCCTATCACCATGCAATAAGGGGGGCAGACTTGCTAGCAAGTCCACAACCTTGAACCCTAATTTATATCATTTTGAGCTTACATTGATTAGTGATGAAAACACCAAGAAAAAATAATGAAATTCTGGTGAACTCAATATGAATACTACTTGAACATTTAATGAAGCATAGGTAATAATACTTTGAACAAATCTTCAGATATGAAGAATGAGATTTTTTTAATAGAAATTTTATTAAAGTGCAGACCACACCCAAATTATTCTGAAAAATACATACTTTTTAAACTATTTAAGTAGTTTCTTTGCAAATTTTTAAAAAATAACACAAAAGTATAGATTTGGCAAGATACCATCTGACATAATTATATAAGTTTCTTTGGCCAGAAATACATGGAGAAACTATAATTGAAAATATGTCGATTTGTTTATGAAAGATTATTTTGTGCATTTATATTATTTATTGTATTATTTTCACTAATTGAAAAAAATATATACTTATTTAATGACTAGATATTATGGAATATTATAAATCATTAAAATATCTAAAGAAGGTGCAAAAATCTTAAAAATGATGTTACAAAGACTTTACTTAGACATATAATTTTCAATTTCAATTGAAATACTATATTTTACCAGTAAATAGAAAACATTTTCATACTAATATTTATTAAAATTTATTTTCCTTCATCTTCAAAATTTTCAATATATTAAAATGTAGATTTTTATTTGATTTAATTAAATAAAGAAAATAACATTATAGGACTTGTGGATTTTTAGGATTCAAGGAATTTCTGTTCCCACTCTTTGTAACATATTATATATATTTTATATTTCTTGTATATTTATTTTGTATTAATATCTTTTTTTATTGTCTTTTTTACTCCCTATCAAGAATACCCCACTCTTTTCCCTTTGAAATATTCCATTTTCCTCACCTCATCTTTCTCCCCACCCTTTTTACTTCCTTCTTCATCATTTTCAACCCCTATCTACATTTGCCTCTCCCAATCCACCCCTGTCCACCCCTGTCCACTCCTCTCCATCCAGTTTTCTTACCTCCTCATTCCTCCCTAACACTTTATTTTTATATACAGAAATAGGGACAGAGTTTAAAGGGAGGAAATCGGGGTTCAAGGATTGTGGAGTCAAGGTAAAGGTGAGGAATGGTGCTACAAGGGTTGGGAAGGCTGGAGAGAGGGTTGAGGAAGGGTATATGGGGTATCAAAAATTTTGGGAAAGAATTGAAAGGAAAGATTAAGGGTTTCTGGGGCATTTTGAATGAAGAAAAGTGTTGGGGTGAGGTTGGGAGGGTTGAAATGGGGATTAAAAGAGGATGGCATAAAATGGGGCTGGGAGGGTAGCAAAAGGGGTGGGGAGGGAAGACAAGCATGTGTTGATAGAACTGAAAAGGATGGAAATTGGTGCTAACTGAGTGTGAAAATAGGAGGATGGACTTTGCTCTTCAGGCAAAGATCAGAGTTCATTTCCATAAAACATTAGCTGGAACACAAAATATATAAGGTTGAAACAATTAACTCCAAAGTAGTTTTATAAGTACATTAGCATTTTAAATAGGATACTAAAGCTGTAACTTTACTTTATCATGTAAATTATTTTTAAATTATGGTGTAAGGATTTGTATAATTGTTCACTAACTCAACATACAGATTTATTGATCATTATTTATATACATTGTAATACAAAGAATGAAAAGTAATAAGATATATAAAATACCCATATAATATTAGTATAATTTTTCTTTCAAAATTTTTATGTAATGTGGTTGATAATTATGTATATTACAAAGAAATTACAAGTATTTCAGAAAATAATTTAAACCAAAAAAAGTTAATTAAATTTTAAACCATTTTCATAGGCCTAATTAGGTGAGCTTACATAGTTTTGAATGTACATGTTAGTTCTTCTGGTGAGGCGAAAAAAATTTTCTACATAAATCATGGGCTTCAAAAGAAGATTTACCACAAGATATAATGATAAAATTATTATTTTTTCTTAATTTTTTAATTTCTGATTATATATATGTACCATAATGAATAACTGTAATTACTAAACACTCAAGGAAAGGAAAAGTATAAAATTTCTTAATATATGTATTATTATTTAAAAAGTAAAAGAAAAAACTCACTTAGATCTTTTAATTTCTAAAAATCTTTTATTGCAATGAATACATACAATTTTTCAAAATTAAATATCTTAGCTTTGATAGAACTTGGATTGAACTCTCAATGATAACCTATGAATGACTGTGGTTCAACCTTAGTTAAACTGTGAGAAGTTCTTTTAATTTCTTAAAATTTTTAAAAAAGCTATTATTATGTAAGTCTAAGAATATTTTTTAATAAATATATTTTTTCTATGTAATATGAATTTATGGGAATAGATAAAAAATTTAAATATTTTAAAAAACATTATTACAAATAGCTTTCATTTTATTTTTAATTAATATAGAATGATTTTGCTTTCAATTGATAGACTGAAAAAAACTCTACAGCTAAGTTTATATTCCTATAATATCCATAAATAGTTTCCAGAGCTCCTATTGATACTCAATATACTTTAATGAAAGAAAAAAAAATCTCTTTTAAATATAAATATTGCAGGTACTTCCTTGTAAAACAATCTTTAGTATAGATCTATATGTTTAAGTTTAAATCAATTCCAGTGCATAAAAATAGAATTTTTTAAAACATAAACATAAAATCTTTTTCAAACATTTAAATTTTAATCAAAGTAAACTTATCAACTTGTTTTTCTGCTTTAATCTTCACTGAAAATTCATATTACTCTCTGTTGAAACTAATTTAAGTAAAAAATTAATTATTCATGTATTGATTTTTGATAGTTAAAATATTTAAGATGATTTATATAGTAATTTTTTCTAGAAGTATCAAATATATTGACTCATTAAATTTATAAGATAATTTACTTTTACCTATAGTTTTTATTATCTTATTTAAAATTTAGAATTGAAAAAAATTAACCTATATTTCTAACATGAGGAGAAGGTGCAATTTTAGAGCAGTAAATTTATTTTGTAAATTTATTTATCTCACCAACCAAGAGTATGTTCCTCTACAATTATAATTAAGAAAATTTGAATAAAAAAGCTGAATAATTTCTACATATATTCTAAAGTATTTTAATAAGTTTATACTAATCAGAACTTAATTTTTAAAATTTTAGCAATTTATATTGCCATGGTTCAGGTTATCTATTGTATCTTTCTTTCAAAAGAACTTTTATATAGATGTCTTTCTACAAATAAAATTATGGAATAATGAATAATATCAATTCTACCTCTGTTGTAGAGTATTTGAATTTTATAAAAGCCTGAAATTCGATCTTCTGCACCTCTTCTTACATGGAAACACTGTGAAATTTCTGATGTAAATCTCCAGATGAAAAGTATTTTTATCTCAAATATCAGAATTAAAGTACACTATACTATTCAGCTAAATTTTTTAAGAAATATTCCTCTATTTACTTAAAAATTATTTTCATAACTTTAGGCACATTTTATCTGTATTTTTTATGAAAGAAATTCACTGAGTGGGATTTTATTTTGAGCTCTCTAGATCACTTCACCAACTGAAAGTATGCCAAAACATATTTATGAAATAAATAAAAAAGATATTCTAACATCTAGATAGATATATCATTTACCCATGATATAATATATATATTGTCTTAGTAGTTGAAGAATTGGTAGAATTTTAAAAAGGTAAAAATATTTTGGGGATTTTTTTTCCTTTTCTTGTAGTTTCTATGCCCCCTAAATGCATTGGAGTCTAAAGCCAAAAGATATATGCTAATTCTAAGATACATAATCAACTATTTTTCATTTAAAAGTAATTTGTGCAAATAAGTTGTGAAAGTTCTTCATTTAGTCAAAAAGCTTCAATAATAATTACCATAATTTAAATTTTGGTTTTCTATGTTTTTAATTGTAATCTATAATAAATAATTTGAGTTTTCTGTTGATTCTATTTTTTTAAAGAAAATTCAATAGATTGAAATATAACATGTCTAAATCTTGACATTCAAAAAATACTTCAAGGAGTAATTCAGTTTATATTGTGTTAATAATAAAATTTAAGTTTTTAAAATCTCGAAAAACAGTTGTAGGTCATAGAAAAAGTCACTGATTTTAGGATGAAGACAGAAATACGCTTCCTTCATCCTTAAATAGTGCTGCTTTATAACTAGGTTAGGTTTAGGCAAAAATGCAACTTGCGTAACTAAATAGCTATGATGACTAAAATTAAATATGAATAAGGGTATAAGTCTATATATCTATGACTATGAGTAGATATAAGTATATATATATATATTAATATGGAGTATATATTTACACCCCACCCATGCTCAAGATGGCAATGGTTGTAGTTGGAGTGATTTTAAGAATTCTTGATGTTATTTGACAAAGTAGGGATTTAGTAAAAATGTCAGCTATCATGGTTCCTGTAGGGATGTAGTTGATGGTAAATTCATTTCTGTTGACTTTTTCATGAAACCAACAAACTCTGGTGTTGATATGTCAAGTCCTATGTTGATAGAGAGGATTGAGGGCAAGATTAATTGCACCCTGATTATCCCCCATAAGATTGACACTAATGATGTCAATATTGAAGTCATATAAAAGCTCTTTTGTCCAAAGCAGATCTTGTCCGCAATCAGTCATTGAATATTATTTGGATTCAGAAGTGGAGGGTGAGACAGATTGTTGTTTAGATGAGCACCAACTGACAGGACCGAGGTGAAACACTGCAGTGCCAGAAGTAGATTTGGAATCTGTACTTTTATTGTAGTCTGAATCTACAAATCCAAATAGATGCCCAATCTTGCAATCCTTGACATTGTCGAGGGTTAGGCAATGTTCTTTGGTGAATTGTAAATATCTTTAGATGTGAAAGAAGGCAATTATTTGTTGATCAGTAGGGTCATTGAGGTATTGAGCAAGTGAACTAGTGGCAAATGCTAGGTCGGGGCAAGTACAGAGAGCTAGGCAGTTGAATAAAACAATGGCACAATAATAATTAAATAGATTGGTGAGTTTTTGTGAATCATTTTTGGTGAATTGTGAGTTAGTGTCAGCCTAAATATCCTTAGGAATGAGTATTTCTTATGCTTAAAATAAGATAACCTTAAGTTGATTAAGCTTATATCTTAAAAATAAGGTTAAAATAATCATATATATTATTTTATTATATATATATATAATTATTATTCTATTATATAATTTATAATAGTTTAAATAGCTTATCCATGGCCTAATAATACTTATTAAGGTGTTAATGGAGTCATAATATACTTATCCTAAGTGATATGAAGTAATTATTGACATACATAAGCTTATATGTATACATAAATCTCATATCCAGTGAAATATGCAGTATATTATGTATATTTAGGTATATAAGTGGGTTTTATCCCCTTAATAGCCTATAAACTTTGTTTTTCTGCTTATTTTAGGTCATATGGACGAAATCAGTGGACTCACAACGCCTACAGAAGCATAGACACCTATATCAGGCGCATACACCCAGTTTGGACAACTAAAATTACTTCCTTGGATGGTTATTCACAGATTTATGGGTTGGAAGGATGTTTCTGGGTTAATGTGGATGCTTGGGGATGTTATTGGGGGCTTGGACATTTTATTTGTCTCCTTTATATGCTTTTAGTTTCATTAAATCTCTTTTTGATTATTTATTTTACCTGTTTCTTTATGGTATCCGCTTTTATCTGGGTTTTCTATTTATGGTATGACTCTGTGTTATTATTAATAGTGATGGAGGGTCCTTACTGGAGGTCTGGGTGTTGAAACTGCTTGAAGTGGACGCCATGGGGAGGTGATGGGCCCTCACAGTGCTGTAATTGCCGGGGATAGCAGTGACATCATCTGGATTGAAGGTCTGTGCACTCCAGTGGATTTGGGTATAAGTAAGGAGGGATTTTGACAGTTTATTATCATCATTCAATTACTACACTTCAAACAAACACTACAATACAATTATTAGCATTCAGAAATATATTATAAAGCCATTATAAATTGATATTATCTTTATATAAGCTATAACTATATTTTATTCTTCTATTTTCCACCACTAGCACACATTTAAATCCAAGTATTGTGAGTTTTATTTGAGTATAACTATTCTAATAGTCTTCCCCTGAGGTTTAATCACTAAATCATTTATTAATAAGTAGTAGGACCATAAAATAACACTATTATATCATACTTATATACTAGACTATACTGACAATTGGGGGTCTTTCCTTATATTTTACTTATTATTTAGTATAAGCCTTGGGACGTGATTTTTACCTTAGTACAGCTCAAAATTAACCAAATATTTGGGTCTGCTGCATTTTAGTGGGTCATCATAACTCATTGATTGCGGAAAAGAACCCTTATAATAATTGTACTAATTTTTTATCATAAAAATTAGATATTTACAATAGTAACTGTACCCAATATAAACCCAATTTCACTTGGTATTTGGACACCAATATAACACCCAATTAAATTGGTATTTGGCTAAAGCTTGGTAAGCTAATTATTCACCCTTATAGAGGTCTAGTTAAACTTATTATTATATTTTTAACAGATTTTTTTAAATTTTTCTTACATTTTATTTAAATAAATAAAGATATAAATTCAGGGTAAGCTCCATTGCTTTTTTATTAGTAATATAATTGCTAATATCTTTTGTCTACTAATTCCATAGAGTTTTTTCCTTTTGTAGACGTAAAATATTGTTATTCTGAACAATATGAGTGCTCCCCAGGACAGTGTAAGTGAACAGCCTGCTTATAATACCAGGTCTAAAGCTAACAAAAACTTTTCAGAACATCACCATGGAGGGACAACAGTACCCCCAGCCAGAAAGCATGAGTATAGAGGAAAAGGACGCCCTCTTAAAAAAGATAACTATAAAAAAGACGTCTCCTCCTCTTCAGGATCAACTGTCCCACCTGGCCAAACAGGTTCTGAAGTTGGAGGAATCAAAATATCTCATGTTCAAAGAACTAGAGCAGTTGCAAAACAATTGCAAGGTAGGGTTTCAGCAGATGAATCAGGCAATGGCAGAATTAAAGGGAGGCCAGCCCAGTCAATCAAATCAGCAACCCCCTACCCAAGGAGGGTCCACTCACTCCCAGGAGAAAATCTTGGTGGACAAATGGAAATGGGACTGGTTTCACCAACAGTGGACAAGCCACAGTTGCAACAGGGATCCGCCCCCTCATCTGACTTCCTCAGCTCACCCTTACAAGGGAAAAAAGCGCCAAAAATCAGGACTGGCAACCATCCCTTGGTAAGTAACTTACCCTCTCAGATTAGACATAATACTGATAATTACAATATAGGTAATTCTATTGATGTTAAATCTGTACAAAAAATAGAGGAGGATTTAAGAAATTTAAGTTTTAAAGTAGATACACCTGACTTGTCTTTTGTCCATAATAACAGTACTATATACAATGATAATACAGTTAATCCTCAGTTGCAACCACCTACTAGTGAGATGAGAAGTTCACAGGAGAGTGAGAGAATTGAAAAGGAGGACATGGAATATTTTTACAATAATCCAACTGTCCATAGAATTGTTTCAGCATTGTGGAATAGAATGACTGATTGTGAGGAACAGACATTTAAGCTCACTAGTGATACAATTTCAAACTTGACATTGAACATTTCTCAATTAGCAACACGTAATAAAGAATTAGAGAAAGAACATTTGTCTCTAACTCTTAAATATGATTCATTGAGTAATAAATATAATGACCTTTCAAACAAATTTTGTGAGTTAGAAAAATTATATGAAACACATTTATTAAAGACTGAATCAAGAACAAAGTTATCTTTTGCCCAGACAAATCAAAGTGTCTCTGAGTTGCTACAAAGATTAACTAAAGTTGAGATTGAAACAGCCAATCTACTGATGAACCAGGATAATCATAAGTATAATCAATATAATAATAATCCTTTCATTGGCAAAAGTGAATCTCATTCCTTCCCTGTACCACCACAATTAAAACCATCTGGTGGTAGTGTCAAATCTGAAAATGTAAGTCACAAATCCGTGCAGGAAGAAATACAAGACCATTTATCAAAAGTGAATGAGTTGTTGAATTTACCTAAGATTAGTGAGATAAAATCCAATCTGAAAAACTGGCCTAAGATAGATCAGTACCCAACTTATGATGGGGAAGCCAGCTCTGATTGGCAACATTTTATTCAAAGAATTGACAACTTGAAATTCTCATATAAGTTACCAGATGAAGAGATAACATCAAAATTAATTTCTTTATTTAAGGATGTTGCTTTATTATGGTTTGAAGCTGTCTTAAGTGAGGGTAGAGACTACTCTTGGGCTGAATGGAAACAACTTATTGAAAAACAATTTGGAGGTTCTAAATTCAGGCTTACTCAGCAGAGACTGCATGAGAAGACTAGGTATAATCCGTTGAATGGTGACAAACCTATGGTATTTTTAATGAATTTAAACAAAATATTAAAAGCCATTGAGCCTCATATGGATTTTAACTTATGGAAAGATAAGATAATATACAAATTACCTATATCTGTCAGAGACATTGTTGTAGCTAGAAGATTAAATGTTACTGAATATTCTGACTTTATTAATATTTGCAATGAAATATTATTAAACCATAAGTATGAATCAAGGTATTCCACTTATAAGCAAAATGTTGAACCTGTAAAAACTCAGAATTCAAAAACACTTCAGGAGAAGCAGAAAAAACCTACTGCACCTGTAGTACCTAAGAAGTATGAAACAAATACTTGTTATAAGTGTAACAAACCTTGGGTCAAAGGTCACAAATGTGAGAAAAACATAAATATTGTTGAAAATCAACGTGAATCTGAAACTGAAACTGAAAAAAGTGAAGAATCAAGTGATTATGACAGCAATATCTCATATAGTGATGAAAATGAAGTCTGTATGTTGGAAGATGATTTGTCCATCTTTGAAAATCCAATATTAAATATGGACTCAAATGAATCTTTAATGAATTTTGAGGATGCTGAAATCATTAAGGATATACAAGCTGATAACTTTAGAATGACACCTATCACGGTTCCAGCTATCATTTCTGGTGAAAATGTTAATATAGTATTGGACACAGGAGCTGCTGGTTCAGTTGTTTCCACTAATACATTACAGAAAATTGATAGTGAATATAAGTTTAAGCTTGAACCACTTCAGAATAAAAATTGGAGAGGTTTTGGATCAGTACTACACCCCATTGGTAAATAAAAAGCTGCTGTTTTCTTTAAACACCAACATGGTTATGTAAGGGTAACTTGTGACTTTGTAGTAATGGATAATACTAATTGTAGTAACTTTTTTATCATTGGAAATGATATTCTGACTAAATTTGGTGTAAAATTAGACCCTGCTAATAACAATTTTACAATTGGCATGAATGGTAAAAGGAAATTTAAAATAAATTCTTTTAACACAGTATTACACATTGAGTCAGTAACAAATTCCCCGTCTAAAGGAAGAGAATCCAATGAGATGGAACTTCTGGAAACAGAAATTTCAAAAGCATCATTTGGCACTCAGATAAGTGAAACTGAGAAAGATAATATTTTGGAATTAATTAAAGCTTTTCCAATGGCTTTTGCACATGGTACAAATGAACTTGGCCTTGTAAAAGATCATGAAATGAAAATTAGTTTAACCTGTGATATGGATAATATTCCTGCTAGTCTTAAAAAGAAACCATACCCTGCTTCACCAATGAAGAGGAAAGACATAGAGGATAATATTAAGATGTTATTAAAAATGAACATTCTTGAGAAGGTTGAAACTACACCAAAATATTGTGTAATATCACCAGTGCTAATTTCTTATGAACAAGATAAAGCAAGACTGTGCGGTGATTATAGAGCATTAAATACATTTACAGTAGATGATATTTATCCCTTTCCAAGGATTGCCTCTATACATGCTACCCTTAAAGGTGCTAAATATATAAGTTGCCTAGATGGAAATAAAGGGGACCATCAAATTCCTTCTGAAAATAATTCACAGAACTTTTTATTGATAACAACACACATGGGAATTTATAAGTATGTCAGAATGCCATTTGGACCAAAAAATGCTCCATCAGTATTTCAGAAGTTAATGGATATAACATTCCATAATGAAATGATTGAGGGATGGTTAATGGTATACATTGATGACATCATAGTGTTCTCTAAAACTTTTGATGAACACTTAATCCATTTAAGGAAAGTATTCCAGAAAATGGATGAAAAAAAAATGACCCTTGCATTGAAAAAATGTAAATTTGGGTTTGAATCTTTAAAAGTGCTTGGTCATATTGTATCTGGCTTACAAATATGTGTAGACCAAAATAAAGTGGCTGCAATAAAAAATATTGGCATTCCTCAAAATGTGAAGGATGTACAATCTTTTCTTGGAATGTGTGGTTATTATAGACAATATATAAAAAACTACCAATCAATTGCTGCACCACTGAGCACACTGATAAAGAAATCAGAAGCTTTCATTTGGAATAATGAAAGACAACAAGCTTTTAATAAGTTGAAAGAATGTTTAATGAAGGCTCCTATCTTAGGATTACCAGATTTCCGATTACCTTTTGTATTATATACAGATGCAAGTTTTATTGGACTGGGTGCTGCTTTACATCAAAAACAACTTATCGAAGGTAAAATGTCAGAAGTAGTAATCTGCTATATTTCACGTACTCTGAGAAGTGGTGAATTGAAATATGGTGCTACTCAACTTGAATGTTTGGCAGTAGTATGGGCTCTTGAAAAGCTACATTATTACCTTGAAGACCAAAAATTTGAGTTAATCACTGACTGTAGTGCAGTTAAGTCACTCTTAAACATGAAAACTCCTAATAGACACATGTTTAGATGGCAATTAGCTGCACAAGAATACAGAGGACGGATGACTATTACACATAGAGCAGGAACCTTGCACTCTAATGTAGATCTGTTATCTAGAGTACCTCTGCCTAATAATGATGATAATCCTGCTTATGTTCCTGAGTAAGAGATTATTAACATTTACGGCATTTATATTGTAGATCTTGAGGATGAATTTATGCAATCAATTCTTGATAATTATAATTCAGATCCTGACTTAAGTAAATTAACTACAATATTAAATGATCCATCTAATGCTTCAATGAATGTTTTAATAAAAAAATTACCAATTAAGTATAAAGAGGCATTAGAAAAATGAAAATTTTCCATTGAGGATGGTTTTATATATTACAGGAAAAAATTAAGTAATGTAATTGTAATTCCCCCTTCAATGAAGGAGTTAATGTTAAGTATATGTCATGATGATATATTAGCAGGTCATTTTGACTACCATAAAACATTAACCAGAGTAAAAAACACAGCTTGGTGGATTAACATGTCTGAGGATGTTCAGAAATATGTTGAAACATGTGATTCTTGTCAAAAATCTAAAAGATTAACAGGAAAAAGAGCTGGTTTATTACAACAAATTGAGCAACCAAAAGCTCCATGGGAAATCATTAACATGGACTTTGTAACAGGTTTGCCAATAGCAGGGCATAAGAGTTATAACTCCTGCTGGGTAATTGTAGATAGATTTACAAAGATGTGTAAATTTATTCCTACCCACAAAGAGGTTTCTGCAAAGGACTTAGCTTTTTTATGGTGGACACAAATGTTAAATACAGCAGGTTTCCCCAAAGCAATAGTTTCTGACAGAGATCCTAAATTTACTTCTGAGTTCTGGACGTCACTTATGGATGTTTCAGGGTGTCAATTAAAACTTTCTACAGCACACCATCCACAAACTGATGGGCTAGCAGAAAGAATGATACAAACCTTAGAAGATATGATAAGAAGATACTGTGCTTTTGGTCTTAATTTTAAAGACAATGACAAATTCACCCATGATTGGGTAACTCTTATCCCAGGTTTAGAATTTGCATATAATAGTACAGTACATTCTGTCACTGGCAAAAAGCCATTTGAGTTATGGTTGGGTTATGTACCTAATACCCCTGCTAAAACTCTTAATAAGTTACCTAGATTGGATATTCATCCAGGTACTAAATCTTTTCTTCAGATGCAGGAACTATGCAGAAAACATGCTCAAGAATGTATAAATAAGGCTTTTGAGTATGAAAAGAAAAGATGGGATAAAGCCCATAAAGAACAAATGTTCAAAGAGGGTGATGAAGTCCTTATTTCAACGCTAAATTTCAATTTAAATGGTAATGTTAAATTGAAGGATCCATTCATTGGACCATTTGTAGTTAAAAAGATGGTTGGTTATAATGCTGTTGAGGTTATTCTATATGCACCTTATGATAGAAAACATCCAGTATTTCCTATTTCTCTTATAAAACCATACCATTCTAATGATACTGCTCTATTTCCAAGGAGATCAGGAAGGCATAAACAGCAACCTGAAGAAATAGTGGAAAAGGCAGAAATTGAAAAGATACTTAAAAAGAGGCACCTTACTAAAGAAAAGGGAGTTGAGTATCTATTAAGATTTAAAAATAAATCAAGTGAATATGACCAGTGGATTCCAAAAAATGAAATCTCTGATCTTAAAAATCTCTTGAAAAAATTTAAATCTAAATAATACTGTTCATTCAGTATATGTATTATAAAAATTATTTTTTATTATTTCACTCCTTAATTTTAATTAAAATGTCTTAACATTTTTTTTATTGTTTTTTTTTTGGGGTGAGGGAGTGTCAGCCTAAATATCCTTAGGACTGAGTATTTCTTATGCTTAAAATAAGATAACCTTAAGTTGATTAAGCTTATATCTTAAAAATAAGGTTAAAATAATCATATATATTATTTTATTATATATATATATAATTATTATTCTATTATATAATTTATAATAGTTTAAATAGCTTATCCATGGCCTAATAATACTTATTAAGGTGTTAATGGAGTCATAATATACTTATCCTAAGTGATATGAAGTAATTATTGACATACATAAGCTTATATGTATACATAAATCTCATATTCAGTGAAATATGCAGTATATTATGTATATTTAGGTATATAAGTGGGTTTTAGCCCCTTAACAGCCTATAAACTTTGTTTTTCTGCTTATTTTAGGTCATATGGACGAAGTCAGTGGACTCACAACGCCTACAGAAGCATAGACACCTATATCAGGCGCATACACCCAGTTTGGACAACTAAAATTACTTCCTTGGATGGTTATTCACGGATTTATGGGTTGGAAGGATGTTTCTGGGTTAATGTGGATGCTTGGGGATGTTATTGGGGGCTTGGACATTTTATTTGTTTCCTTTATAGGCTTTTAGTTTCATTAAATCTCTTTTTGATCATTTATTTTACCTGTTTCTTTATGGTATCCGCTTTTATCTGGGTTTTCTATTTATGGTATGACTCTGTGTTATTATTAATAGTGATGGAGGGTCCTTACTGGAGGTCTGGGTGTTGAAACTGCTTGAAGTGGACGCCATGGGGAGGTGATGGGCCCTCACAGTGCTGTAATTGCCGGGGATAGTAGTGACATCATCTGGATTGAAGGTCTGTGCACTCCAGTGGATTTGGGTATAAGTAAGGAGGGATTTTGACGGTTTATTATCATCATTCAATTACTAAACTTCAAACAAACACTACAATACAATTATTAGCATTCAGAAATATATTATAAAGCCATTATAAATTGATATTATCTTTATATAAGCTATAACTATATTTTATTCTTCTATTTTCCACCACTAGCACACATTTAAATCCAAGTATTGTGAGTTTTATTTGAGTATAACTATTCTAATAGTCTTCCCCTGAGGTTTAATCACTAAATAATTTATTAATAAGTAGTAGGACCATAAAATAACACTATTATATCATACTTATATACTAGACTATACTGACAGTTAGCAACCAGAGGGGTTGAAACAGGACAACATTCATGGTGAGTAAATTCATGAAGAAGTTTGTTGATGTATGATTGTTGAGACAAATGACTAGTTTTCTGGTTTCTATCACAAATTACTTTCATTCCTAAGACCCATTAAAGTTCCCCTTGGTCATCCATGTCAAAGGCTTGAGATATCTTATCTTTGAATGATTGAACAGATGGGCCACCAATGATCATATCATCAACATGAATAAAAACGTAGCATGGTTTAATGGGATTTTAGTTGATGAAGAGACAAGGATAGGCTTTACTAGGTTTCAATCCTATGCTGGAGAAGAATGAGGTGATTTTCCAATACCAGCATCATGGGCTTTGTTTAAGGCCGTAGAGGGACTTTTTAGGATATAAAAAATGATTGTGATTTTGAGGAGAATAACCATTGGGAAATCTGAGATATAGATCCTCATCTGGTTCACCATGCAAAAATGCAGATTTCATATCCATCTGGTGTAATTCCCAGTCCTTATAGGCAGCCACACCAAGTAAGAAACACAGCGTGTCTAAGCATCTAGTGCGGGTGTAAGTTTCATTGTATTCAATTCCCTTGATTTTAGAGAAGCCTTGAACACATAATTGGGCCTTGTATTATATAATTTTCCCCTCAGAATCTGTCTTTTTCTTGAAGGTCCAAGTAGTACCGAGTAGGTGTTTGTGTTTAGGTAGGGGAGTCTCTTCCCATACTTCATGTTTTTCTATACTAGCTAGTTCAGATTGTATGGCCTTAATCCATTCATTGCTTTCATTTGAGTTTAGGGCTTCATAATAAATTCTTGGAGTATAAAGTTGAGTGACAATTAGATTGATTGGATTACCTCTTCTATCAGTGTTGATAATATTTGATGTATTTATTTCAGATGAAATTTCATGGCAAGGTCTAATATTTTTGTCAATATAAGTGTAGTGTTTATTAGTTGAAGATGTCCTGAGACTTTTTGAAGGTTAATTGATTGCAGAAGAATTGAAAATAGTATCTGAGAGATTATCATCTTCAAGATTATTGTTAGGTTTGGGGATATGTGACTCTTTCATAGAGAAATTAGGAGAATAATCCAGATCTGGAAAGACTAGAGTGTCTATTGGTTCACCCTTGGAGATCTTTTAAGATAAAGTAAATGAATTGAGAAATTTCACATTGTGGGTGATATGAATTTTTTCAGTAGATGGTCAGTAAACTCGGTAATTAATATGTCCCTCACAGTAACCCAGGAATATGCCTTCTTCTCCACTACTGTCAAATTTACCATTTTGTTGATGTTTTTGTAGGTAGAAGATAACATCAGATCCAAAGGAGTGGAGTTTTTGAGGAACCTTGATTGAATCATTGTGCCATGCCTCCCAAGGTTTCTTATGCTCTTTGAGAGCTGATGAGGGTAATATATTTAGTAAGAGAGTAGCTGTGTTTACAGCTTCAGCCCACCAATAAGAGTCTAATCCAGATTCAATTAGTAGACAATGTGCCTTCTCTACGATGGAACGGTTTCCTTTTTTGGCAATAGGGTTCTGTTGAGGCAATTAGGGAGCAGTGCGTAAATGAACAATACCGTTATTCTTGAGATGATGTTCAAAGTATTTAGTTGTGAATTCTCCCCCATTGTCAGAAACAATACATTTGATTTTGTGTCCCAGCTGATTTTCCGCAAGTTTTTGATATTCTTGGAACTTTTCAAAAGTTTCAGACTTTAGCTCTAGAAAATAGACGTATCGGAACCTTGAATGGCCATCAACAATTTGAAAGAAATATGATTTTCCTCCTTTAGATTTGGGAGTAATTGGCCCGCACAAGTCCATATGGATCACATCAAGTGGATATTCAGGAGTCGGAAAGTTACTGGAATAAGGTAAAATATGGGATTTAGCAAGTGCACAAGTTTTGCAAATGAAGTTAGAAAAGTTCAAACCTGGAAATAGTTTCTCCATGGTTTGATTACTTGGGTGACTTTATTTATGATGAAGAGATTTAAAATCCTCATAAACTGTAAGGAGTGAATTTGAAACATTATGAATAGAATGATGAGATATCAGAAAACTAATGATTTCCCAGATGTTGAGAATTCAATGAGAGTGTTTTCCTTTTCCACTACTTTAAAAATGCCATTATTGTTAAGGAGACTCCAGCCATTGAGTAGTATGTTGATGGCTGAAATGAGGGTAATTTTTATAGAAGGTACATACAAAGCCTTCTCAATACTGAATACATGGCGGGATGATATGGTAAACAAAATTTTTCCTTGTCCAAGGGCAAAAACTTTTTCCCCATTTTTCAAATTAAGAGATATTTTTGTAGGTTTGAATTGAGTGAAAATTGATCAATTGTTAAAGATTGAGTAGGATGCGCCACTGTCCAAAATGGCGTAATTATCAGGTAAGTTAGAGAATACAGAAAGGGCTTTATGTTGATTCTCATTATCTTTGTTTTCCCTCTCTTTCTTCCTTTTAAGAAATTCATCTTGCTTTTCCGGGTGAAGTTGAAAACAGCTAGCTTTGGAATGCGGTGCTAGGGGGGTGTGTTTTCCCTTGGAACAAAACTGTTTGGTCTTAGAGTCCATGTCTAAGACCATCCCAGTAGAAGTCCCAGTGTGATTAAGTGCCTTTTGTCAAGTGATTTCAGCTTTGATTTAAGCAAAAATACTTTTAACAGTTGGTTGCTGATTAGTAATATTGTATTTGCTGATAATGATGGTGGTAGCCGTTTAGTAAGATTCCGGTAATAAATTGAGAATGTAGTTTGCCATAATATATGAAAAAAATATTCTCCTTGAAGAGGTCTGGAGCTACATGACGAAGTAATTTAATATTCCCTCAAAACTTTTCCATAGCAGTGATAAGGTTACTTTCAGTAAATTTAATTTTAAACAGTTTTTTTACTACATAGGAGCAGTTCTGACTTGATCTTGAGGAATAATGGTTTTTGATTTGAGTACACAGTGCAGCTGGTTCCACGGAGTCTTCATCAAGTATAAATTTGGGTTGGTTTGCCCTGTCTATGTAAATCTTTATTATGGTGTTTGTTTGACGTTTTTTTAATTTGAAAAGAGCTAGTAGTTCAATGTCTGTAGGTACGGGGAAATTTTTGTCAAGAAACTGGCCCAAGCTTTGTACAGTTAAGGCATACTTCAGGTCAGTCTTCCATGTTCTGTAGTTTTTATCATTTAGCTTCTCAATCCCCTTAATTTCAGAAAAATTTGATGAATCCTGTAAGTAGGTGAAATCAGGAGGTTGAGGTACTGAAGGTTCAGCCATGACAGTACGTATAGATTGAGTTGAAGACCTGGGTAAAGACAATGATGTATTAAATGAATTGGGTGAAGCCAGATTTAAATAAGTAGCTGGGGTGCTGGGCCCATAACCCTGATAAGATTAAACAAAATTTAGATTTAAGAATTAAATGGACAAGTGGACAAAAGGGACAATTGAACGTGGACTATGGACTAGAGAAAGGACAAAACTTAAAGGGAGAAATATATTGGGAGAATATGGGAAGTCAATAAGTGAAATAATATTAAAAAAAAAGAAAGGTATGAATGGATGTCATTGCTGTTGAAGAGCACACGTACTATTTCACCTGATAAGATTTAACAAAAGTTAGATTTAAGAATTAAATGGACAAGTGGACAAAAGGGATAATTGAATGTGGACTGTGGACTAGAGAAAGGACAAAACTTAAAGGGAGAAATATATCAAGAGAATATGGGAAGTCAATAAGTAAAATAATATAAAAGAAAAAAAAAGGTATGAATGGATTAAGATAGCAATATGCTTCCTTCATCCTTAAATAATGCTGCTTTATAACTAAGTTAGGTTTAGGCAAAAATGCAACTTGCATAAATAAATAGCTATGATGACTAAAATTAAATATGAATAAGGGTATAAGTCTATATAGCTATGACTACAAGTAGATATAAGTATATATATATATATTAATATGGAGTATATATTTACAGAGTTCAGTATAGGTTCAGTATGAGTTCAGTCTGAGTTCCATCTGAGTTCCATCTGAGTTGAGGTTGAGAACTTGCTAGAAAGTCTAACCCCTACATTGTGTAGTGAATTGTGATATTATAGATAGATCATCATTGATCAACTTAAATTAAAAAAAATTTTATTTAAAGAAGTTGCATCAAAAAATACTGTGCATTGAGTAGACTCATGAAATGATTTTCTCTTACTTCCATTCAGTTATCCTTACACTTTTACTATTTTTTCAATATAGATCAATTCTTGTTTGTGTGATACTTCAAGTGAAAGTTAAGTATTAATTCAGTCTGAGTTCCATCTGATTTCCATCTGACTTCAAGTTGAGGACTTGCTAGAAAGTTCCCCACAAATATTGTGTGGTGTATTTTTCTGTGACTGGAAATGAATTTAATGTGTTTCCACTTTTTCTATTTTTGAAACCCCCTACTATGTCATATTTGAATTTTAGGTTCCAATGTGTAGCAATAAAATGCAAAGTGGTGATGGTTTTCATGTAATATCTCATTAGAGTACATGGAAGTCTATAATTGAATGTGAATTGGCAAAAGACATTATGTCATCTCTTAACTTTTTTGTATAAGAGATTCTTTTTAAAAATATAAATGTGACAAAAATTCCACTAGAACTTCAATAAGAAAAAATAATGACTAAAATTAAATTTGTCAATTTAAATTACATAATGTTATTGTAAATGAAAACATGTTATTGTAAATGAAAACATGACATTGTAAATGACACCATCACCACGGAAAATCTGGGGGTGAACTTCTAGAAATCCCCTCTCTTTGAACTCCAGAGTGTCTCTTATTATTCCAGGGTTATTCTCACTTTATTACAATATACAAAATTGTATTGGAAGTACATTTATTCTCAGATTGATTATAGACAGAATATCAACTGATTCCAAATTATGAACAAGCTGATCCTCCAGAACTTATTTTTGGTCCTCTTTTGAGCACAAATTGATCTAACCTAAGCTTATGAATATATAATAATTCAGGATACTTGTTTTATTAAATTTGATAATAAAATAAAATATTGATGAATTTATATAAAAGATAATTATTATGTAAGATATTAAATTATAAATTTAGGCATCATAGGAGGGCACTTAATAGAACTTAATTATACTATGTGACACATTAATACTGTATCACACAGTTAGAAACATTTATAACAAAATGTGTCATGATGGGCAATGAAATCACTTGGACAGACAATCTCAAAATTAATACTGACCATAATACACAAATATTAAACCTTGGCATCTATCCAATAAAAGATTTTCCTTCTGATAAATGGATTTTTCTCAGTAAATCCCTGTTAAAAAGTGTCCTTGTGAGGTTTTTCTGACCTTCAGGGGGATAATTTGGCCACACCAAACTACTTCAATTTCCATGATTGACCAAAATATCATCCTCATTTCCATCTAAAGAGTTGATCTCATCTGACAGTGGCTGATCAAAGGGGTCCACCACAAGTTTAGCCAAAATTTTGCTGAACACTTTTTTGATGGATAGTGACTAACTGGTGCTTTCGAAAATTGTCCACCTGAAGTTAGGCTAAACTTCAGGAGGATAAATTTATTATGAATACCAAATTAACTAAAGAATACTTTTGCCCTAGCTACTCTGCATCATAAAAGTGTCCAACTGAGGTTTAGCCATAATTTAGGTAGACACTTTATGAAAGGCACAGTCTGATGGGATTAATATCTATATATGGTAATAAGTATGAGTTTTCTATCAACATGGAACTAGAATTAATTAAATATGGCCAAAGTTTCCACCTGAAGTTTGGCCAAAATACAGGTGGAAATTTTTATGAGGATTACTTGATGAAATGAAGAAGACTTGCAATTACTTTCCATCATAAAATTTTCAAACTTAAGTTTATCAAAAATTATTTTGAAACTTTTTCCAGATCCAGTCATATGGGATCAACTCTCTGTATGGCAATGAGAATCAATTTTTAGTCAATAATGGCATTAGAAGTAAGTTGATATGGACAAACTTTCCACCTGATTTTTGGCCAAAAATAAGTTGGAAATGTTTATGAGGAGTACTAGATTAACTAAAGAAGACTTGCACCCTACTACTCTCCATCATAAAAGTGTCCACCAAAATAATTCTCAAACTTGTGGTTGAAACCTTTGGCCTGGTCCAGCCATATGGGATAAATTCTGCATATGGAAATGAGGATTTAATTTTGTCAATCATGGTACTAGAAGTAATTTGATATAGACAAAGTGTCCAACTAAATATTGGAAAAAAATCAGTTGAAATATTCATTTAGTTTTTCAAAAAATCAAATTAAGTACAATTTTATTCCAGATGGTGCCCATTTTATCCAACACTTCTTATGAGCCTTGAAAGTAGGCATTTAGCTTGAATTTTTAATTTCATATAAAATCATTTCTGTTCAACCTATTTCTTTTTATCCCTTTTTTTTTCTTTTAAATATCAATTAATTTTATGTAAAAAATCATTTTCATAATTTTTTACCTGTATTTAATAAAATTATTAAAGGTTTAACATCACCCTGTAAGCATTTGGCACATTTTTTTTGCTATACTAATAATAATAATATTATAATGGTGACAAAAAATTGATCAAATGATAAAATATTAATAAAACAGAAAGATCAAATACAAGTGGATATGTTTTAAAAAATACTAGTTGCACAGAAGAAGACCTGCACCCTAGATACTCACCATCAAAAAAGTGTCCAGCACAAGTTTGGCTGAACTTGTGCTGGACACTTTTGGTCAGGTGCAGTCAGATGGAAGCAATTCTCTCTATGGAAATGAAGATAAATTTTTGATAAAAAATTACACTAGAAGTAGTTTGATATGGCGAAATTGACATCCTGATCTTTTGGTAAAGCTCAAGTGGATTTTTTTTTATTTTTACAAAAAAGAAAATTTAGTGCAAGTTTAGCCCATATTGTGCTAATTTGATTCAACATCTCTTTTTTCTGGTTATGACAGTAATTTAACTTGGATTTTAATTTTCATCTTTGATTTCTTTTATTTTACTTTATTCCCCTCATATTTCTTTTGGATAGAAGTTTATTTTTTGTAAAATAAATCATTTTCTTTTTTTTTTACCTTTATTTAATAGTATTATAAAAGGTGTAACATCACCCATTATTCATTTGGCACACAAGTTTTTGCTATACTGAAAATATTAATAATATAATGGTGACAAAAAAATAATCAATTGATAAATATGAGTGAGGCACAAAGATTGAATAACAGTGGATATGTTTATAAGAAATTCCAGATGATTTAAAATGACTTGCACCCTGGCTACTCTCCATGATAAAAGTGTCCAGCACAAGTTTAGCCAAACTTGTTCTGGACACTTTTGGTTGCATGCTGTCAGATGCAATCAATTTTTTTATGGAGATGAGACTGAATGATAACTCCAGCATTGCACTGAAAATAGTTTTATATGGACAAATTGTCCCCCTGAGATTTGTCCAAACCTAAGGTAGACAATTTATTACTTTGGTAAAAAGTAAATTTAATCCATGTTAATCTATGATGGTGCCCATTTTTTCTGAAGCCTCTACTGGCTCACAATAGCAGAAATCATACTTAATATCTTTATTTCATGTTTGATCTCTTTAATTTTAATTTTACCCTTTTATTTTTCCTTTAGCTTTTAAATATCAATTTTATTTTGGTAAAACTGATAATTTTCACATTTTTTTACATTTATTATATAATATTATTATAGTTGTAAAATCACCCAGTGTACATTCAGTACACATGTTTTTGCTATACTAAAAACATTAATAATATAATAGTGACTAAGAAACAATCAAATAATAAATATGGATGACACAGAAAGATAAAATACCCATAGAAATTTCTAAAAGGAATACAATATTAACTGAAGAGATTTGCACCCTAGCTACTCTCCATCATAAAAGTGTCCAGCACAAGTTCAGCTGAGCTTGTGCTGGACACTTTTGGTTGCATGCAGTCAGATGGGATAAATTTACTCAATGGAAGTTAAAATGAATTTTTGCTCAATCATTGTACAAGAAGTAGTTTTATACTGCTATACTATCCTCCTGATTTTTTAGAAAACCTCAGGTGGACACTTTTATTAATTTAAAAAAAATGAAAATATATTCCAAATCTAGAACTGGTGGTGCAAATTTGGTCTGAAAACTCATATTATCTTTAATGGCAGAAATTTTATTTGAATGTTTAATTTCATATTTAATCACTTTTATTTTACTTTTTTATTTTTCTTTTTTCTATAAAATATCAATTTATTTATTGTAAAACTAATACTTTTCATATTTTTTTCACTTTTATTTAATAAGATTATTAAAGATGTAGCATCTCCCAGTATGCATTTGGCTTACAAGTTTTTTCAATACTAATAACATTAATAGTATAATGGTGAAAAACAATGAATCAAATGATAAATATGAATGACACAGAAAGATCATATACTAGGGGTATCAGTATAGTCTAGTATATAAGTATGATATAATTGTGTTTATTTATGTTCCTACTACTTATTGATAAATGATTTAGTGATTAAACCACGGGGGAAGACTAATAAAATAGCTATAATCAAATAAAACTCACAATACTTGAATTTAAATGCGTGCTGGTGGTGGAAAATAGATGAATAAAATATAGTTATAGCTTATATAAAGATAATATCAATTTATAATGGCTTTATAATATATTTACGAATTCTAATAATTGTATTGTAGTGTTTTTTTGAATTTTATTAAGTGAATGATGATCAATAACCATCAAAATCCCTCCTTACTTATACCCAAATCCCCTGGAGTGCACAGACCTTCAATCCAGATGATGTCACTGCTATCCACGGAAATTACAGCACTGTGAGGGCCCATCACCTCCCCATGGCGTCCACTTCAAGCATATTCAACACCCAGACCTCCAGCAAGGACCCTCCATCACAATTAATGATAACACAGATCTATTCCACAAATAGAAAATCCAGATAAAAGCGGATACCATAAAGAAACAGGTAAAATAAGCAATAAAAAAGAGATTTAATGAAACCCAAAGCATATAAAGGAAACAAATAAAATTTCCAAGCCCCCAATAACATCCCCAAGCATCCACATTAACCCAGAAATGACCTTCCAACCCATAAATCTGTGAATAACCATCCAAGGAATTAAATTAAGTTGTCCAAACTGAGTGTATGCGCCTGATATAGATGTCTATGCTGCTTTAGGCGTTGTGAGTCCACTGATTTAGTCCATATGACCTAAAAAAAGCAGAATAACAAAGTTTATAGGCTATTAAGGGGCTAAAACACACTTATATACATAAATATACATAATATACTGCATATTTCACTGGATATGAGATTTATGTATACATATAAGCTTATGTATGTCAATAATTACTTCATATCACTTAAGATAAGTATATTATGACTCCATTAACACCTTAATAAGTATTATTAGGCTATGGATAAGCTATTTAAACTACTATAATTTATTTAATAGAATAATAATAATATATATTATTATTTTAACCTTATTTTTAAGATATAAGCTTAATTTACTTAAGGTTATCTTATTTTAAGCATAAGAAATACTCAGTCCTAGGGATATCTAGTCTGACAAGTGGATTTGTTGATAAGTAATACCTGATGAACTGAAGAAGACATGCACCCTAGATACTCACCATCATTAAAGTGTCCAGCATAAGTTTAGCCAAACTTGTGCTGGACACTTTTGGTTGCATGCAGTCAGATGTGATAAATTTACTCTATGGAAATGAAAATGACATTTTTCTCAATCACTGCACATAAGTAGTTTGATATTGCCAAAATGTCATCCTGATAATTTTTCAAAACTAATCAGGACACTTTCTTTGGTTTAACAAAAAAGAAAATATAGTCCAAGTTTAGCCCTGGTGGTGCACATTTGATCTAACACCTCTATTTGTTATTGATAGTGGGAAATTTCCTTAGATTTGTTTTTCTTAGTTTATCCCTTTTATTTTACTTTTTTATTGCTCATATTGCTTTAGATATCAATTTTTAATTTTTGCAATAAATAATTTTCATACTCTTATACCTTTATTTAATAATATATGATTAAAGGTGGAACACCAACTGGTATGCATTTTTCACACAAGTTATTACTATAGTAATAACGTTAATAATATAATGATGACAAAAAATTAATCAAATGGTAAATTTAAATGACACAGAAAGATCAAATACCAGTGGAAATGTTTATAAGAAATCCCTCTTGAGTTTAAGATGATTTTCTGTATGCCTACTCTCAATTATAAAAGTGTCCAGCACAAGTTCTGCCAAACTTGTGCTGGACACTTTTGGTTGCATGAAGTCATATGAGATATATTCTCTCTATGGAAATGAAAATGATGTTTCACTCAATTATTGAAGTAAATAATGTTTAATATTGAAAAATTGTCCCCTGGAAGTCTGTCCAAACCTCAGCTCAAAATTTGTTAGCTATACATAAAAGTAAGTTTAGACCAAGTCTTGACTAAGGGGTCCCCAACTGTCCCAACACCACTTCTGGCTCTTGATAGTAAAAATTTTACTTGTATTTTTTATTTTGTATTTGATCCCATTTATTTTCATTTTACTTTTCTATTACTCTTTTAAATTTTAAATATCAATTTATTTTTTTAAAAACTAAACATATTCATATTTTTTTAACTTTATATAATAATATTATTAAAGGTGTAACATCACCAATTTTGCATTTGGCATGCAGGTTTTTGCTATACTAGAAACATTAATAATATATATGGTGACAAAAAATTAACTATAAGATAAATATGAATGAAAAAAAAGATAAAAAACCAATAGAAATGTGAAAAACGAAAAACTGATGTACTGAGGAACACTTCCACCCTAGCTACTCTCCATCATATAAGTGTCCAGCACAAGTTTGGCCAAACTTGTGCTTGACACTTTTGTTCAGGTTCAGTCAGATGGGATCAGCTCTCTCTGTGGAAATTAAATTAAAAAAATGCTAAATAATTACATTAGAAGTAGTTTGGTATGGCTGAATTATCCACCTTAAGTTTTTCCAAAACTCAGGTGAAAAATTTTTTATCTTTAAAAAATATTAAATTTTGTCAAATTTAGCCCTGAAGGCACCCATTTGTTTCAACACCTCTACTGGCTCTTGAAGGAAGGAATTTTCCTTGAATTTTTCTTTTTCATATTTCATCTCTTTTACTTTACTTTTTTATCACTCATGTTACATTTGGATAATAATTTTTTAATTTTGGAAAAAAAATCATTTTCATATTTTTTTAACATTTTTTAATTATATTATAAAAGTTGTAATATAACATGGCATGCATTTGGCACACAAGTTTTTTCTATACTAATAAAATTAATAATATTCTAATGACAAGAAATTAATCAGATAATAAAATATAAATAACATAGAAAGATCAAGTACCAGTTGACATGTTTTAAAAAAATAACAGTTGCACTGAAGAAGACCTGCACCCTAGCTACTCTCCATCATAAAAGTGTCCAGCACAAGTTCGGCCAGACTTGTGCTGGACACTTTTGGTCATGTGCAATCAGATGGGATCAATTCTCTCTATGGCAATGAAAAAAATTATTTGATAAGAAACTTCACTAGATATAGTTGATATAGCTGAATTGTCCACCTAGAGTTCATCCAAACCACAGCTACACAGTTTTTTATCTTTAAAAAACAGTCAATTTAGTACAATTTATCCCTGATGGCTCTCATTTTCTTCAACATCTCTACTGGCCTTTGATATTTGGAATAATACTTGGATTTATTTTTTCATATTTGATCCCTTTAACTTAATTTTTTATTTGTTATATTGCTTTTGGATATCAATTAATAATTTTGAAAATAAATTATTTTAATATTTTTATACATTTATATAATAATATTATAAAAGGTGTAACATCACTCAGTATGCATTTGGCACACGATTTTTTGCTATACTTATAAAATTAATAATATAATCAAGACAAAATATTAATCAAACAATATATATGAGTGAGGCACAAAGATAAAATACCAGTAGACATGTTTGTAAGAAATACCAGATGAACTGAAGAAAAATTCTACCCCAGCCACTCTCCATCATAAAAGTGTCCAGCACAAGTTTGGCCAAACTTGTGCTGGACACTTTTGGTCATGTGCAGTCAGATGGGATCAATTCTCTGTATGGAAACAAAAAATTTTTTTTATCAAATTTCACAAGAAGTAGTTTGGTTTAGCTGAATCATTGTCACCGGACGACCTACGCACAAGGTCAAGGATGTTCCTGAAAGTGAGATGAGAGATTTAGAAACTTCTTCGAAGCACAGAGGAATGATTCGAGGAAGTGGTTCAAAGGTCACTCGAAGTAAGAGCTACAGGTTTGAGGTTCATTCAAGAAGAATTATAAAATAGTTTCAAAGGTAATAGGAATTCTTAAGATCTCACGAAGGGTTGGAAATTCAATAATCAAATATTTAGGATTTAGAAATGAATATTGAGAAAATAAAAGAAAGATACAATAACAATGATTTAACTTTAAAGATTTACCACTATTAATGTAAATACAATTTTTATAATTTAATTCTAAGGAATATCGAACCAAATACCCAACCCCTTTTATATCCTTTGTTCCTCCTCGCATTGACCTCCCTTCCATCGCACCATTCCCATTCCATTTACCATTACTAACATACACTTAGACCCTCTTTGCTAAATATCCATCCATGCTCAATTTACCCCCTTTTAATTAATTAACAAAACTTTAATGAAAAACTTCTACTGTACTATTTTTTTGAACCTAGCGCTGTGCGTCGCTTATTGAAAAGGACTAAGGCACCCTATTGGGAGATTGACTAATTTAGATTTAGAGTTTAGGCTAGCGCAGTTAAATAGTAAGTACACAAAGGAAAATGGCAGTTGCTATGGAGAATTGCTTTCTGCGCATCGAGTATAGATTTAGGACTCGATATTATTGATTTAATGAGCTGCTTTCGCCTCGAGTGTCACGTGGCGCGTGACAGATGCCCGGGTATAAGAATTGCAAACTCTGTTGAGCTTGAACCATCTTCCCACACTAGTTTCCCTTCTTCTATAACTTTTTCCTCCCTTATTAATTTCTCTTTTTATAATGAACTGCCCTACTCCCACACCTACGCCTCCACACCCTAAAGCGGATGGGGGAATGATTACGCGACAATTTTCACAAACTTGCACGGCTTGTGAAAGCATGGAATATTTTTGTGTCGAAAGTACGGTGACTCAAGGCCCTCGCCAGAAATGTGAGTTTTGCCGTTGGCGACGAGTGGCGTGCGATGCATTGACAAAGAACGCAGAGATTGAACAACGATTCACCAAGACCAAGTTTTGGGTAATCCCTAAAACAAAAGAGGTGGTCGAAGACATTTGGGATGTCTTGATTGAAGATGAACAATCGGTGGGGAAAATGATAAGGAATTAAATAATGAGATCTCAACCTGGGTAACCTAGGCCACGAGTTTGAAGCGAGGTGTCGAGGAAGAGGTCGACGAGTTGGTGGAGGAAGATGAAGATGAAGTCCCTGTTCCAGGGCTGGCACCCAAGAAACAACGGGTGGTCATCGAAGATGACGAGGAGGAAAGAGAGGCAGAGGTCGAGGTGGCGCCAAGGTTATTCTTAGAGCCTGACCCCATCTTCGAGGTAAGTTTTCAATTGATATTATTTTCTTTTAAGGATGAATTTACTGATGAGTTTTGTTTAGACATCAAATACCCTTGAAGACCCGATTGGGGAGCCTGCGCCGGTTTTACCAACTGAGGCAAACCCTCCGGCCACGGATGTATTTGAAGAAACCGAAGACACACTGGACCAGGTGTGGTCGAAGAAACCTCGTCAAGGTCGACGAGTAAGGTTTGCGGAAGAGTTATGTGGGGAGGTCAACACAATCATCAACGCTGCTTCCTTCAACGTGGCAGAGGAGCTCTTGGAGATTGAAGAGGTGGTTCCCATAGGAGAGGAGGAGGTATTTGAGGAATGCAGGAAGAAGATAAGGGTAGTTTTGGAGAAAACAAAAAGATTGGTTCGAGAAAAATTAAAAGAAAAAATTTGAAATGAAAAGGAGATGTAAAGAAGTAGAAAAATTTGTATTTTAGTTTTATTTTATTTTATTTTATTTTTTTATTGTAGGTGAATATTATTAATTTTATAAGATTTGGGAGAGAGAGAAAAAGGAGAAGAAAAAAGAAGTTTTAAATAAAAATTTTAGAATTTGAAAGAAGAAATTTAAAGAAAGAAAAAAGTTGTTTAATTGAAGGAAGTTTTAAGGTTTTTTTTTTTTTTTTAAAAAAAGGAAAATTTTATGTAAGAAAAGAGAGAGAAAAAGAAACGGTTTGTGATTGAGATGAGTTTGTTAAATTGAGAATTTAATGAAAGAAATTTTTTTTTTTTTTTTTTTTTTAGGAAATTTTAGTTGAAAAGAGAGGAAGAAGAAAGAAAAGAAAAAACAGAATTCAGAATTTAAAGAGAATTTGAAAAGAAGAATTATTTGTTCGAAGAATTATTATAGGGAGATTTAGAAGTTGAAGTTAAGTTCGAGGAAATGGTCGTGCCATACAAGATTTGATGGTTCGAAGAAAAGAAAATTTTAAAGAGAGAATAAATTTTTTGAGAAGAAAATTTTAAAGAGAATTTTAAATTTAAGAAAAGAATGTATTTTAGAGAATTGAAAGAGAAAGGAAAGAAAATATTTAGAGAGATTTAAGAGTTTTTTATTTTATTTTATTATTTATGTTTATTCTATTTATTTTATTTTATTTTATTTTTATTTTGTTGTTTATGTTTATTATATTTAATTTAATTTATTTAATTTTACTTATGATTTTTTTTTTGAGAAAGATTATATAGAAGTAGAAGAAAGAAAAAAGAAGAGAGAGAAAAGAGAAAACAAGGCTAAGAAATTTAAGAGGTGTTTAGATTTTAAAGAAAGAAAGAAAAAGAAAAGAAAGTTTAAATAAAAGAAATTTTAAGGTTTTGGTTTTAAAGGATATTTCAAATGAAAAGATTTTAGAAGTTCAGGGGCGTTAGAAACATTGATGGCTGGTTCCCAGGATGTTTTGTCTGAGTCATTGAGGAAGCCTTCCCATTCCACGAGGTATTGAAGTTTCCCCTTGCGTATTCTTGAATCAAGGATACGACTTACTTCACACTTTAGATGATCTTCTACTTTGACCGGTTCCGGAGGGGGTTGGTTCTTGCCCGGGTATATTTCTCGAGCCAGTTCCAGGAGAGATACATGGAAAACAGGGTGAATCACTTGCCATTTAGGAGGTAACTTGAGTCGAAATGCAGTTTTAGAGACTTCAGAGTCGATTTCGAATGGTCCCAAGCGCTTTTCAGCCAGTTTCTTTGATGGTCGTATTGTTCGAATGTTTCGTGCGTTGAGCCACACTTTGTCGCCTGGTTTAAAGGAAGGAGCAGATTGTTGATGTTTGTCGGCCTGTTCCTTGTATCTTCGAATCGCTGATTCCAAATTTGTTTTAAGTTCTTCATGGAGTCGTGATATAGTTCGAAGATAATGTTCCGCAGGATGATTAGTTCCTACATGGATTGAGTTGAATCGAGGATGTTGTCCATAAATGGTTTTGAAGGGAGATTGTCGTGTCAAAGAATGAGTCAAGTTATTATAAGCAAATTCGGCCAATGGTAACCATGTGGTCCAATCGTCTTGTTGGTAACTGACATACATTCAAAGATATTGTTCGAGGATTTGGTTAACTCTTTCTGTTTGACCATCGGTTTCAGGGTGATAGGCCGTGGAGAGGTTCCTCGTGATATTGAGTTGTCGACACAGTTGGGTCCAGAATGTGGATACAAACAATGAGCCTCTATCTGAAATAATATCATTTGGTAAGCCGTGTTTAGAAAATACATATTCTAGAAACAATTTTGACAAATCTTCTGCTGTAGCAGTAGTAGTGGTTTTAATAAAAATAGACATTTTTGAAAATCTATCTACTATTACTAATATAGCATCAAAATCATTAGAAATAGGAAGTTGAGAAATGAAATCCATCGATAAAGATTCCCAAGGTTTAGAGGGAATAGGAAGTGGTTGAAGCAACCCACGCTTCCGGTGACGGGGAAACTTATTCCTATTACATTTGTAACAAGCTTTTATATAGGCCTTGATTTCCCTGGTCATACCTGGCCAGAAGAAATCCCTCTCTATTAACTGGTAGGTTTTATCAACCCCAAAATGACCAGCTAATGGAGAATCATGTCGACTGTTGAAAATCCATAATTTTATCTCATTGATGTCGGGTATGACTACTCTACCTTTGAAGACTAATAGACCTGATTCAATACTAAATCTTTTGGCCCCTTGCTTCAAGAGTATTTTGTCTTTTAACCCTAAACAATATTCGTCCTTCGACTGAGCTTCGAGGATGTTGGATAGTGGATTTCAAAAAGATTGAATTGTCATCGAATTAAGTTGATGAGTTGTTAACATTGATTTGTTGAAGATTGATTGCACATTTGCTGGGTTCTTGTCAGCAAATGCGTCCCCCCACTGTGGATAAACGTCGTCCCAGCGTGACAAGATATCTGGGACAATGCAGTTTTTTCCTGGGAAATAGGAAATAGAGAAAGAAAATTAAGACAAAAATTCAGCCCACCTGGCTTGACGCCTGGTTAACACTTTAGAAGACATGAAGTATTTCAAAGCATTATGATCTGTTAAGATTTGAAAAGGACTATCTAGGCTGAGAAGAAAAGAACGTCATTTTTTAAGACAATGCATAATAGCCAAAAGCTCTTTGTCATGAATTTCATGATTTAATTCTGCAGCTATGAGTTTGCGTGACTCAAAGGCAACAGGATGAAACAAATTTGTTTCAGGGTTTAATTGGGAGATGACCCCTGCAATAGCATAATCGCTCGCATCTGTCTCAACTATTGTCAAGGCAGAAGGATCAAAATGTCGAAGAATTGGGGCTGTGGTGAACTCCGTTTTTAGTGCTTCGAATTCCTTTCGTTCTGTAGAAGTAAAAACAAAAGGAATGTCTTTTCTAAGAAGAGAAGTAAGATTGGAAATAGTTTTAGAGTAATCTTTAATAAATCTTCTATAGAAGTTTGCAAAACCCAAAAATCCTTGGAGCGATTTAATGTTTTTGGGCTCAGGCCATTCCAGGATTTTCTGGACTTTTTTGTCATCCATGACTAAACTGTCAGTGGACAACTTAAAACCCAAAAAATCAATTGATTTGAGGTGGAATTCGCATTAATTATGCTTGGCGTAGAGACCATGATCTTGAAGACGATTTAGGACCTTTCGAACATGATGAATATGTTCATCTAGTGTTTTCGAGAATATTAAAATATCATCTAAATAGACAACTACAAATTGTTCAACAACATCTTGAAAGATATCATTAACAAAAGTTTGAAAAGTTAGAGGTGCGTTACATAATCCAAAAGGCATAACTAAATATTCAAAACTACCAAATCTAGTGCGCATTGCAGTCAGTGGTTCATGACCTTCTGCAATGGGAATTAGATTGTAAGTGCCTCTAAGATCAATTTTAGAAAAGAAATTAGCACCATTGAAAAGGGTAAGAAGTAATGACATAGGAGGAACAGGATATGCATTCTTCTTTGTGACTGTGTTGAGCTTTCTATAGTCAACACACAACCTAAGACTACCGTCCTTCTTTTTTACAAAGAGGACAGGGGAGCCGGTTGGAGATTTACTGGCTCTGATGAAACCTTTGGCTACATTCTCTGCAATGTAGTCTCGAAGAACTTGAGATTCGTCCTTCGATAAAGAATAGACAGGACCTGCCGGAGGTACTGAGCCTATTAACTCTATTTGATGGTTGTAGGGTCGATGAGGTGGTAACTTATTGGCCTTGCGGATTGAGAAAACATCGAGGAAATCGTGGTAGATTTACGGTAGAGTTGATTTAATGGCTTCAACGTTGATTTGGTCATCCTCTTCATCTTTGAGAGAATCTGTCGAGGGGATACTTGTATTGAGAGAGCAGAATTTGATTACTTCGAGGAAATTTAAATCCTCTTCGAGTGAAGTCATTGAGCTAGAAGGGTTAGCCAATTGCTCATTTAGAGAAGGATCAGATGCTTGCAAGTCATCTGGCAGGACGTTGTCAGGTGGGTTGTTTAACTCCCTATTGACCTGCATTGAAGAATCAGAAATATACTTAGAGCGTGGGGTGATCAATCCCTTAATCCAATCAATTTCGGGATTCCAATGCGTTAAAAAGTCATGGCCATGAATGGTATCGTCCATCCTTGGGGCGTCCAAGACTGATAATTCCCACTCGAAGGGGGGAAAGTTGGGAAAGTTGAAAACCCATAAAACTTTCTTACTTACCCAATATTTGGGTTCCTCTGATTTGACCAAATAGATTGGAGTTTGATTGATATCTGTAAATGTTAGTTGAAGCTTCTCGGAAAAAGATAAACTAACAAAAGAAATTGAAGCTCCAGAGTCTACAAGACAACTGAAGGGAATATCCTCCTTAAAAAGAATGAATCTCAAGCGGTTTAAGGCAACTCCAGTCCTTAAGACATGGAGGTTCTGTGCACTGGGAGAGATAAGATAGTTTGCTTTGCACACAAGTAAACTATCTACTAGTTTTTTGACTTTGAACTAGTACCTTCTCTTTCCTTCAACTTTACACAGTCTTCCAACTTGTGCTTACCCCCACAATACATACATAACCCATTATCTGCTTGTCTCTTCCTCTCAGCTTCTTTAAGTTCCCCTTTAGGATCCAGTACATTGCTGATATTGCCTGGGGTCTAGCATTTTGGTCGAGGTTTATTCTTTCCCTTATTGGGTTTGGATTGAGTCGAGGAGGATTGATTTGGTCGTGGGTGTGAAGAAGGTCCCGATTTAAAATTAAGGCCTTGAGATTTGTTGGCATATCGACGATGTTGAAGTCGTCCTTGATAAACGCCGTCAAGTTCGAGGGTTTGATCCATTAAATTCGTTAAAGTAGTCATCTTCTGACCGTGAAGATTTAATTGATCCAGAATCCTCGAAGGAAGTCCTTTCTTGAAATGATACTTAAGGGCAGCATCATTCCAACCTACTTGAGTTTGAAGTGCTCTGAAGTTTGAGATATATTCAGATGCTTTACCATTATCGCTCATGTGAAGAAAATCAAGTTCAATTTCTGCGTTGTCCGTTTCATTAGGGTCCCCAAACAACGTAAAAAGTTGGTCTTTGAAATTTTCCCAATTATTGATAAGTAAGTGGGTTTCTGTCGAAGAAAGCATGAGCAGATAAGGTTCGAACCATCTTGCTGTTTTCCTGGCTAGGAATGCAGAAGCGTAAACAACCTTTGATTGGTCGCTGTTAAAGGTTCAAGGGTCATTATGGAACAGTAGCTTGCAGGTTTGCAAGAAGGGTCGCAATCTGTCGGGGTGATCTCCGTCAAATTTGTCAGGAGATTTCATAGAAGGAGTTTTGAACTTAGATCCCTCTGAAGACGTTGGATTTGAAAGGGTTTTCATGAAAAGTCTCATGAAATCTTCCAGAGAGTTAGATGGTCCAGGTTCTGAGGATTGACCAGAAGGGTGATTGGCTGGGGCGGATGGTGCCTCGTGCATTGTATCCTCTCCTTCTTCTTCATCGCTAGAATCCTCAAAATCTTGTGGGATGTCTTCTACAGATTGAACTGAATTTTGCCGTTCCCTAAGGTCGAGTGGTTCCAAAGAGTGAGTGCGGGAAACAGACCTTGTGGCTGTTGGCCTGCCCCTAGCGCGAGCTCTAGTAGTAGCGCCCGGAGGAGGAGTGCGTTGAACAGGTGCCATTTTAAAACTTTAAAAAACACCTAAAAGGACGTAGTAGTGCAAAGAATGAGAACTACAGAGAATTAAATTATACTGTCACCGGACGACCTACGCACAAGGTCAAGGATGTTCCTGAAAGTGAGATGAGAGATTTAGAAACTTCTTTGAAGCACAGAGGAATGATTCGAGGAAGTGGTTCAAAGGTCACTCGAAGTAAGAGCTACAGGTTTGAGGTTCATTCAAGAAGAATTATAAAATAGTTTCAAAGGTAATAGGAATTCTTAAGATCTCACGAAGGGTTGGAAATTCAATAATCAAATATTTAGGATTTAGAAATGAATATTGAGAAAATAAAAGAAAGATACAATAACAATGATTTAACTTTAAAGATTTACCACTATTAATGTAAATACAATTTTTATAATTTAATTCTAAGGAATATCGAACCAAATACCCAACCCCTTTTATATCCTTTGTTCCTCCTCGCATTGACCTCCCTTCCATCGCACCATTCCCATTCCATTGACCATTACTAACATACACTTAGACCCTCTTTGCTAAATATCCGTCCATGCTCAATTTACCCCTTTTTAATTAATTAACAAAACTTTAATGAAAAACTTCTACTGTACTATTTTTTTGAACCTAGCGCTGTGCGTCGCTTATTGAAAAGGACTAAGGCACCCTATTGGGAGATTGACTAATTTAGATTTAGAGTTTAGGCTAGCGCAGTTAAATAGTAAGTACACAAAGGAAAATGGCAGTTGCTATGGAGAATTGCTTTCTGCGCATCGAGTATAGATTTAGGACTCGATATTATTGATTTAATGAGCTGCTTTCGCCTCGAGTGTCACGTGACGCGTGACAATCATCCACCTGCTGTTCTGCCCAATATCAGGTGTATATTTTTTTATCTTTAAAGAAAATGTCACTTATTACAATAAAGAGCTGATGGCTCTAATTCGCTTTAACACCTCTACTGGCTCTTGATTGCAGGAATTTTACTAGTATCTTTTTCATATTTGAATTCTTTGACTTTTATTTTACTCTTTTATTCCTCTTTTTACTTATAAATTTCTATTTAATTTTTGTAAAACTAATCATTTCCATACTTATTTACATCTATTTTAAAAAAATTTTGAATTTATAACTTCACCTGGTATGCATTTGACACACAAGTTTTTGCTATACTAATAAAATTAATAATATAATGGTGATAAAATATTAATCAGATGATAAATATGAATAATACAGACTGAACAAATACCAGTTGACATGTTTATGAGAAATACAAGATGAAGGAACTGAAGAAAAATTCCACCCAAGCTACTCTCCATCATAAGAGTGTCCAGCACAAGTTTGGCCAAACTTGTGCTGGACACTTTTTGTCATGTGCAGTCAGATGGGATCAATTCTCACTATGGCAGCAAAAAAAACATTTCTTTATCAAAATTCACTAAAAGTAGTTTTGTTTAGCTGAATCATTCACCTGTCGTTCTTCCCGACCTCAGGTGTATAATTTTTTATCTTTAAAAAAAGGTCACTTATTACAATTTAGCCCTGATGGTGTCAGTATAGTCTAGTATATAAGTATGATATAATAGTGTTATTTTATGATCCTACTACTTATTGATAAATTATTTAGTGATTAAACCTCAGGGGAAGACTAATAGAATAGTTATACTCAAATAAAACTCACAATACTTGGATTTAAATGCGTGCTAGTGGTGGAAAATAGAAGAATAAAATATAGTTATAGCTTTTATAAAGATAATATCAATTTATAAGGGCTTTATAATATATTTCTGAATACTAATAATTGTATTGTAGTGGTTTTTTGAATTGTAGTAATTGAATGATGATAATAAACCGTCAAAATCCCTTCTTACTTATACCCAAATCCACTGGAGTGCACAGACCTTCAATCCAGATGATGTCACTGCTATCCCCGGCAATTACAGCACTGTGAGGGCCCATCACCTCCCCATGGCGTCCACTTCAAGCAGTTTCAACACCCAGACCTCCAGTAAGGACCCTCCATCACTATTAATAATAACACAGAGTCATACCATAAATAGAAAACCCTGATAAAAGCGGATACCATAAAGAAACAGGTAAAATAAATGATCAAAAAGAGATTTAATGAAACTAAAAGCATATAAAGGAAACAAATAAAATGTCCAAGCCCCCAATAACATTTCCAAGCATCCACATTAACCCAAAAACATCTTTCCAACCCATAAATCCGTGAATAACCATCCAAGGAAGTAATTTTAGTTGTCCAAACTGGGTGTATGCGCCTGATATAGGTGTCTATGCTTCTTTAGGCGTTGTGAGTCCACTGATTTCGTCCATATGACCTAAAATAAGCAGAAAAACAAAGTTTATAGGCTATTAAGGGGCTAAATCCCACTTATATACCTAAATATACATAATATACTGCATATTTCACTGAATATGAGATTTATGTATACATATAAGCTTATGTATGTCAATAATTACTTCATATCACTTAGGATAACTATATTATGACTCCATTAACACCTTAATAAGTATTATTAGGCCATGGATAAGCTATTTAAACTATTATAAATTATATAATTGAATAATAATTATATATATATATAATAAAATAATATATATGATTATTTTAACCTTATTTTTAAGATATAAGCTTAATCTAGTTAAGGTTATCTTATTTTAAGCATAAGAAATACTCAGTCCTAAGGATATTTAGGCTGACACTCCCTCACTCCAAAAAAAACAATAAAAAAAATGTTAAGACATTTTAATTAATCTTAAGGAATGAAATAATAAAATAAAAAAAATAATTTTTATAATACATATACTGAATGAACAGTATTATTTAGATTTAAATTTTTTCAAGAGATTTTTAAGATCAGAGATTTCATTTTCTGGAATCCACTGGTCATATTCACTTGATTTATTTTTAAATCTTAATAGATACTCAACTCCCTTTTCTTTAGTAAGGTGTCTCTTTTTAAGTATCTTTTCAATTTCTGCTTTTTCCACTATTTCTTTAGGTTGCTGTTTATGCCTTCCTGATCTTCTTGGAAAGAGAGAAGTATCATTAGAATGGTATGGTTTTATAAGAGAAATAGGAAATACTGGATGTTTTCTATCATAAGGTGCATATAGAATAACCTCAACAGCATTATTACCAACCATCTTTTTAACTACAAATGGTCCAATGAATGGATCCTTCAATTTAACATTACCATTTAAATTGAAATGTAGCCTTGAAATAAGGACTTCATCACCCTCTTTGAACATTTGTTCTTTATGGGCTTTATCCCATCTTTTCTTTTCATACTCAAAAGCCTTATTTATACATTCTTGAGCATGTTTTCTGCATAATTCCTGCATCTGAAGAAAAGATTTAGAACCTGGATGAATATCCAATCTAGGTAACTTATTAAGAGTTTTAGCAGGGGTATTAGGTACATAACCCAACCATAACTCAAATGGCTTTTTGCCAGTGACAGAATGTACTGTACTATTATATGCAAATTCTAAACCTGGGATAAGGGTTACCCAATCATGCGTGAATTTGTCATTGTCTTTAAAATTAAGACCAAAAGCACAGTATCTTCTTATCATATCTTCTAAGGTTTGTATCATTTTTTCTGCTAGCCCATCAGTTTGTGGGTGGTGTGCTGTAGAAAGTTTTAATTGACACCCTGAAACATCCATAAGTGACGTCCAGAACTCAGAAGTAAATTTAGGATCTCTGTCAGAAACTATTGCTTTGGGGAAACCTGCTGTATTTAAAATTTGTGTCCACCATAAAAAAGCTAAGTCCTTTGCAGAAACCTCTTTGTGGGTAGGAATAAATTTACACATCTTTGTAAATCTATCTACAATTACCTAGCAGGAGTTATAACTCTTATGCCCTGCTATTGGCAAACCTGTTACAAAGTCCATGTTAATGATTTCCCATGGAGCTTTTGGTTTCTCAATTTGTTGTAATAAACCAGCTCTTTTTCCTGTTAATCTTTTAGATTTTTGACAAGAATCACATGTTTCAACATATTTCTGAAAATCCTCAGACATGTTAATCCGCCAAGCTGTGTTTTTTACTGTGGTTAATGTTTTATGGTAGTCAAAATGACCTGCTAATATATCATCATGACATATACTTAACATTAACTCCTTCATTGAAGGGGAAATTACAATTACATTACTTAATTTTTTCCTGTAATATATAAAACCATCCTCAATGGAAAATTTTCATTTTTCTAATGCCTCTTTATACTTAATTGGTAATGTTTTTATTAAAACATTCATTGAAGCATTAGATGGATCATTTAATATTGTAGTTAATTTACTTAAGTCAGGATCTGAATTATAATTATCAAGAATTGATTGCATAAATTCATCCTCAAGATCTACAATATAAATGCCATAAATGTTAATAATCTCTGACTCAGGAACATAAGCAGGATTATCATCATTATTAGGCAGAGGTACTCTAGATAACAGATCTACATTAGAGTGCAAGGTTCCTGCTCTATTTGTAATAGTCATCCGTCCTCTGTATTCTTGTGCAGCTAATTGCCATCTAAACATGCGTCTATTAGGAGTTTTCATGTTTAAGAGTGACTTAACTGCACTACAGTCAGTTATTAACTCAAATTTTTGGTCTTCAAGGTAATAATGTAGCTTTTCAAGAGCCCATACTACTGCCAAACATTCAAGTTGAGTAGCACCATATTTCAATTCACCACTTCTTAGAGTACGTGAAATATAGAAGATTACTACTTCTGACATTTTCCCTTCAATAAGTTGTTTTTGATGCAAAGCAGCACCCAGTCCAATAAAACTTGCATCTGTATATAATACAAAAGGTAATTGGAAATCTGGTAATCCCAAGATAGGAGCTGTCATTAAACATTCTTTCAACTTATTAAAAGCTTGTTGTATTTCATTATTCCAAATAAAAGCTTCTGATTTCTTTATCAGTGTGGTCAGTGGTGCAGCAATTGATTGGTAGTTTTTTATATATTGTCTATAGTAACCACACATTCCAAGAAAAGATTGTACATCCTTCACATTTTGAGGAATGCCAATATTCTTTATTGCAGCCACTTTATTTTGGTCTACACATATTTGTAAGCCAGATACAATATGACCAAGCACTTTTAAAGATTCAAACCCAAATTTACATTTTTTCAATGCAAGGGTCATTTTTATTTCATCCATTTTCTGAAATACTTTCCTTAAATGGATTAAGTGTTCATCAAAAGTTTTAGAGAACACTATGATGTCATCAATGTATACCATTAACCATCCCTCAATCATTTCATTATGGAATGTTATATCCATTAACTTCTAAAATACTGATGGAGCATTTTTTGGTCCAAATGGCATTCTGACATACTTATAAATTCCCATGTGTGTTGTTATCAACAAAAAGTTCTGTGAATTCTTTTCAACAGGAATTTGATGGTACCCTTTATTTCCATCTAGGCAACTTATATATTTAGCACCTTTAAGGGTAGCATGTATAGAGGCAATCCTTGGCAAGGGATAAATATCATCTACTGTAAATGTATTTAATGCTCTATAATCACCGCACAGTCTTGCTTTATCTTGTTCATAAGAAATCAGCACTGGTGATATTACACAATATTTTGGTGTAGTTTCAACCTTCTCAAGAATGTTCATTTTTAATAACATCTTAATATTATCCTCTATGTCTTTCCTCTTCATTGGTGAAGCAGGGTATGGTTTCTTTTTAAGACTAGCAGGAATATTATTCATATCACAGGTTAAACTAATTTTCATTTCATGATCTTTTACAAGGCCAAGTTCATTTGTACCATGTGCAAAAGCCATTGGAAAAGCTTTAATTAATTCCAAAATATTATCTTTCTCAGTTTCACTTATCTGAGTGCCAAATGATGCTTTTGAAATTTCTGTTTCCAGAAGTTCCAACTCATTGGATTCTCTTCCTTTAGACGGGGAATTTGTTACTGACTCAATGTGTAAGACTGTGTTAAAAGAATTTATTTTAAATTTCCTTTTACCATTCATGCCAATTGTAAAATTGTTATTAGCAGTGTCTAATTTTACACCAAATTTAGTCAGAATATCATTTCCAATGATAAAACAGTTACTACAATTTGTATTATCCATTACTACAAAGTCACAAGTTACCCTTACATAACCATGTTGGTGTTTAAAGAAAACAGCAGCTTTGTATTTACCAATGGGGTGTAGTACTGATCCAAAACCTCTCCAATTTTTATTCTGAAGTGGTTCAAGCTTAAACTTATATTCACTATCAATTTTCTGTAATGTATTAGTGGAAACAACTGAACCAGCAGCTCCTGTGTCCAATACTATATTAACATTTTCACCAGAAATGATAGCTGGAAACGTGATAGGTGTCATTCTAAAGTTATCAGCTTGTATATCCTTAATGATTTCAGCATCCTCAAAATTCATTAAAGATTCATTTGAGTCCATATTTAATATTGGATTTTCAAAGATGGACAAATCATCTTCCAACATACAGACTTCATTTTCATCACCATATGAGATATTGCTGTCATAATCACTTGATTCTTTACTTTTTTCAGTTTCAGTTTCAGATTCACGTTGATTTTCAACAATATTTATGTTTTTCTCACATTTGTGACCTTTGACCCAAGGTTTGTTACACTTATAACAAGTATTTGTTTCATACTTTTTAGGTACTACAGGTGCAGTAGGTTTTTTCTGCTTCTCCTGAAGTGTTTTTGAATTCTGAGTTTTTACAGGTTCAACATTTTGCTTATAAGTGGAATACCTTGATTCATACTTATGGTTTAATAATATTTCATTGCAAATATTAATAAAGTCAGAATATTCAGTAACATTTAATGTTCTAGCTACAACAATGTCTCTGACAGATATAGGTAATTTGTATATTATCTTATCTTTCCATAAGTTAAAATCCATATGAGGCTCAATGGCTTTTAATATTTTGTTTAAATTCATTAAAAATACCATAGGTTTGTCACCATTCAACGGATTATACCTAGTCTTCTCATACAGTCTCTGCTGAGTAAGCCTGAATTTAGAACCTCCAAACTGTTTTTCAATAAGTTGTTTCCATTCAGCCCAAGAGTAGTCTCTACCCTCACTTAAGACAGCTTCAAACCATAATAAAGCAACATCCTTAAATAAAGAAATTAATTTTGATGTTATCCCTTCATCTGGTAACTTATATGAGAATTTCAAGTTGTCAATTCTTTGAATAAAATGTTGCCAATCAGAGCTGGCTTCCCCATCATAAGTTGGGTACTGATCTATTTTAGGTCAGTTCTTCTGATTGGATTTTATCTCACTAATCTTAGGTAAATTCAACAACTCATTCAATTTTGATAAATGGTCTTGTATTTCTTCCTGCACGGATTTGTGACTTACATTTTCAGATTTGACACTACCACCAGATGGTTTTAATTGTGGTGGTACAGGGAAGGAATGAGATTCACTTTTGCCAATGAAAGGATTATTATTATATTGATTATACTTATGATTATCCTGGTTCATCAGTAGATTGGCAGTTTTAATCTCAACTTTAGTTAATCTTTGTAGCAGCTCAGAGACACTTTGATTTGTCTGTGCAAAAGATAACTTTGTTCTTGATTCAGTCTTTAATAAGTGTGTTTCATATAATTTTTCTAACTCACAAAATTTGTATGAAAGGTCATTATATTTATTACTCAATGAATCATATTTAAGAGTTAGAGACAAATGTTCTTTCTCTAATTCTTTATTACGTGTTGCTAATTGAGAAATGTTCAATGTCAAGGATGAAATTGTATCACTAGTGAGCTTAACTGTCTGTTCCTCACAATCAGTCATTCTATTCCACAATGCTGAAACAATTCTATGGACAGTTGGATTATTGTTAAAATATTCCATGTCCTCCTTTTCAATTCTCTCACTCTACTGTGAACTTCTCATCTCACTAGTAGGTGGTTGCAACTGAGGATTAACTGTATTATCATTGTATATAGTACTGTTATTATGGACAAAAAACAAGTCAGGTGTATCTACTCTAAAACCTAAATTTCTTAAATCCTCCTCTATTTGTTGTACAGATTTAACATCAATAGAATTAACTATATTGTAATTATCAGTATTATGTCTAATCTGAGAGGGTAAGTTACTTACCAAGGGATGGTTGCCAGTCCTGATTTTTGGCGCTTTTTTCCCTTGTAAGGGTGAGCTGAGGAAGTCAGATGAGGGGGCGGATCCCTGTTGCAACTGTGGCTTGTCCACTGTTGGTGAAACCAGTCCCATTTCCATTTGTCTACCAGGATTTTCTCCTGGGAGTGAGTGGACCCTCCTTGGGTAGGGGGTTGCTGATTTTATTGACTGGGCTGGCCTCCCTTTAATTCTGCCATTGCCTGATTCATCTGCTGAAACCCTACCTTGCAATTGTTTTGCAACTGCTCTACTTCTTTGAACATGAGAGATTTTGATTCCTCCAACTTCAGAACCTGTTTGGCCAGGTGGGACAGTTGATCCTGAAGAGGAGGAGACCTCTTTTTTATAGTTATCTTTTTTAAGAGGGAGTCCTTTTCCTCTATACTCATGCTTTCTGGCTGGGGGTACTGTTGTCCCTCCATGGTGATGTCCTGGAAAGTTTTTGTTAGCTTTAGACCTGGTATTATAAGCAGGCTGTTCACTTACACTATCCTGGGGAGCACTCATATTGTTCAGAATAACAATATTTTACGTCTACAAAAGGAAAAAACTCTGTGGAATTAGTAGACAAATAATATTAGCAATTATATTACTAATAAAAAAGCAATGGAGCTTACCCTGAATTTATATCTTTATTTATTTAAATAAAATATAAGAAAAATTCAAAAAAATCTGTTAAAAATATAATAATAAGTTTAACTAGACCTCTATAAGGGTGAATAATTAGCTTACCAAGCTTTAGCCAAATACCAATTTAATTGGGTGTTATATTGGTGTCCAAATACCAAGTGAAATTGGGTTTATATTGGGTACAGTTACTATTGTAAATATCTAATTTTTATGATAAAAAATTAGTACAATTATTATAAGGGTTCTTTTCCGCAATCAATGAGCTATGATGACCCACTAATATGCAGCAGACCCAAATATTTGGTTAATTTTGAGCTGTACTAAGGTAAAAATCACGTCCCAAGGCTTATACTAAATAATAAGTAAAATATAAGGAAAGACCCCCAATTGTCAGTATAGTCTAGTATATAAGTATGATATAATAGTGTTATTTTATGTTCCTACTACTTATTGATAAATTATTTAGTGATTAAACCTCAGGGGAAGACTAATAGAATAGTTATACTCAAATAAAACTCACAATACTTGGATTTAAATGCGTGCTAGTGGTGGAAAATAGAAGAATAAAATATAGTTATAGCTTTTATAAAGATAATATCAATTTATAAGGGCTTTATAATATATTTCTGAATACTAATAATTGTATTGTAGTTGTTGTTTGAATTGTAGTAATTGAATGATGATAATAAACCGTCAAAATCCCTTCTTACTTATACCCAAATCCACTGGAGTGCACAGACCTTCAATCCAGATGATGTCACTGCTATCCCCGGCAATTACAGCACTGTGAGGGCCCATCACCTCCCCATGGCGTCCACTTCAAGCAGTTTCAACACCCAGACCTCCAGTAACGACCCTCCATCACTATTAATAATAACACAGAGTCATACCATAAATAGAAAACCCAGATAAAAGCGGATACCATAAAGAAACAGGTAAAATAAATGATCAAAAAGAGATTTAATGAAACTAAAAGCATATAAAGGAAACAAATAAAATGTCCAAGCCCCCAATAACATCCCCAAGCATCCACATTAACCCAAAAACATCTTTCCAACCCATAAATCCGTGAATAACCATCCAAGGAAGTAATTTTAGTTGTCCAAACTGGGTGTATGTGCCTGATATAGGTGTCTATGTTTCTGTAGGCGTTGTGAGTCCACTGATTTCGTCCATATGACCTAAAATAAGCAGAAAAACAAAGGTTATAGGCTATTAAGGGGCTAAAACCCACTTATATACCTAAATATACATAATATACTGCATATTTCACTGAATATGAGATTTATGTATACATATAAGCTTATGTATGTCAATAATTACTTCATATCACTTAGGATAAGTATATTATGACTCCATTAACACCTTAATAAGTATTATTAGGACATGGATAAGCTATTTAAACTATTATAAATTATATAATAGAATAATAATTATATATATATATAATAAAATAATATATATTATTATTTTAACCTTATTTTTAAGATATAAGCTTAATCTAGTTAAGGTTATCTTATTTTAAGCATAAGAAATACTCAGTCCTAAGGATATTTAGGCTGACAGATGGCTCCCATTTGTTTCAACACCTCTACTGGCTCTTGAGAGCAAGAATTTTACTAGTATTTTGTTTTTCATAATTGATCTCTTTGAAATTAATTTTACTTTTTTATTTCTCTTTTTTTTTAAAAATATCTATTTAAATTATTGTAAAGCTAATCATTTCCATATTTTTTTACCTTTATTTCATAATATTATAAAAGGTGTAACATCACCTGGTATGCATTTGGCACATGAGTTTTTTCTATACTTATAATATTAATAATATAATGGTGACAATAAATTAATCAAATGATATATATGAGTGAGGCACAAAGATCAAATACCAATGGATATGTTTATAAGAAATACCAGATTAACTGAAGAAAAATTCTACCCTAGATACTCTCTGTCATAAATGTGTCCAGCACAAGTTCGGCCAAACTTGTGCTGGACACTTTTGGTCACATGCAGTCTGGTGCGATCAATTCTCTCTCAATAATTGCACTAGAAGTGTATGATATGGCTAAATGCTTCTGCTGAAGGTTTGTTAAACCTCAGGTTGGCACTTTTTTGTTTTTCAAAAAAGCAATTATAGTCCAAGTTTAGCCTCACTGGTGGGCATTTTCCCTAACATGTCTACTTGATCTTGATGGCAGTAATTTTATTTTAATTTTTTATTTCATATTTGATCCCTTTAATTTTACCTTTTTATACCTCATATTGCTTTTGGATATCAATTTATTTTTCATAAAACAAATCATTTTCATATTTTTTTACCTTTATTTAATAATATTATAAAAGGTGTAACATCACCCGGTATGCGTTGGGCACACGAGTTTTTGCTATACTTATAATATTAATAACATAATGCTGACAAAAAATCAATCAAATGATAAATATGAGTGAGGCACAAAGGTCAAATACCAATGAATCAATAGTTCTTTTTAATATTATAAATTTTTTGATTAAATAAAATAGTAATAATTAATTATATTTTTCATCTACAATTCCACTCTAATGATTCCCACTGCACAAAAAGGGTTCAGTCATTCCTTTCTTCACTGCTTGTGCATATATTTTATTGTCCACAGTACTACAATTGTTTGTAGTGATTATCCCACATCTGATTCAGGAATATTTTTGAATAATATAAGTTTTTTTTACAAAAGACCTTATCATATCCAATATCCCACAAAAAATACAACCTGTTTTTGTATTAAAACCCATTAATTATTAAGAAATTGTTAAAATAATTAGATTAGACCTTGGCACAGCTAGATTTATACCAACTGACCTAAAGTCTTTTCAATATTGAAAACAATTAAATAAAATTATGGTATCATACTAAATTATGGGCACCAACCACAATTCAGCACTTCTCATTTGCTCTGCTACAAAATGAGTGCATGTAGCATTTTTCTAATGTCAGACTGTTTTTCTTCCTTCCCTCACACCTTTAGTCCAGAATGAAAATTTAGTATGAGTTTTGGTCAAGTTGGTTAGCCAGTGTTATCTGTATGCAATATGAATTCATATTGCATATTTCTATTTATGCATAAAATATACTTGTTAAGCATCATTTTTTTGAATTTTTCAATCATTATGCATATTTATGCATATGCATATGCATATTCATTATACAGATGTATATGCATAATAATATATTTTATTCATATACATATATGCACCTTTTTTTGGATATTCAATATGCATATTTTTAATGCATATTCAATTTTAATATTTTTATGCATATTTTTATGCATATTCGATATGAATATTTTTTATGCATAAGCACTATGCATATTTTTTACGCATTTTTTTTTGCATTTTTTATTGCATATTTATTCTTCATAGTTATTATGCATACACTTTGGATAGGCATTTCACATCAATTTTTAACATGCAATAAGTATCCACCATGCAGATTCAAATGCATATGCATCTATATCAAACACGCAACATATATTCAAGTTTAATATTTGAATATTAAGGTATGCTAAGTGATGTTGTTCAACCTTTTGCCAAACCTGAGATTAACTGATGTTCAATGTGGTTCCTAAGCTCTGCTCAAGGAGGGATTGTTCTGGATTCAATCTGTGACAGTTTATTTTTTCAATGTTTTTTCATCAGATTTAAAAACATATTTCTTACAGTTTCAGGATGGTTTCCCAACAGTTTCCTGACGAATTCCTGATAGTTTCAAATAGAGGGAACTGCTAGCAGTTCACCCCCAGATTTCCCGTGGTGCATGTTATTGTAAATGACACCATGTCATTGTAAATGACACCATGTTATTGTAAATGACACCATGTCATTGTAAATGAAACCATGTCATTGTAAATGACACCATGTCATTGTAAATAAAACCATGTCATTGCAAATGACACCATGTCATTGCAAATGACACCACGTCATTTTCTTACTTTTTTTTACTGCAGGAGAATTCCACAAAAATGATTACTGAGTTAGGTATCCCTGATGAAGAGATCCCATAAGTAAACATATTTTTTAAGAGAGACTAAATTTTTTTTGTTCATATTTGGAGATTGAGAAGATAGAAATTCTTAAATCATGTATAAGGGTAAAGACACAGTTTCTGAAAATGTGGAAAACTCAAATATTTTTTCTTTATCATTTAAAACTCTATTGTATTGAATAAATTTAGATGAAATCACTACTCTAGGGTTTTGAATCTATATTAATGTGAAATTTATATGGTCAGCTCCTCTAATTATTCACTTTCATTTATTAGACTTTCAAATTACTCAAGCTCTACCATTGATCTAATCTGATGAAAGATAATTAAAGATTTTGAAATTTATATCTCTTAAAACACTTAATCTATGTGAAGATCTGTAAATTCACTCAATATCTAGATTTTTAATAAGAAAAAGAGTTTTATTAACTCATAAACTTATTTATTTGATAATCAATAATTTTTTATCAGCTGGCAAGTTCAACCAGACTACCAACAGAGAGGTGTTGATAGCTCATAATAAATTAATAATAATATAAGAAAATAAATATATTATTAAATAGATCATAAAAAGTTTAATATAATTATAAAAACAATGAAAATATAAATTATCATTATGACTTCAATCCATGAAGATCAGATGGATAGACTCTGCTCATAAGGTGTTATTTCTAAAAAAGAAACCACCTAAATAATATTTAAAGATTTAATATAAATTTAATTAGGAGCTTAAATATAAGTTCTTAAAAATTTTATTAAAATTTGTTAGAAAATTTCTTTTGGATTCCCAAAGAGAAAGGAAGAATAACTATTCTCACTTGGGTGGAAAACCTTACTGGATAATGAGTCATTCCAATTAAAAAAATATTTAAATGATTGTAATTTATATGTTTTAAAGAGTTTTTATTTCATGAAATATATTTTAGAATTAATTTCTTGATGATCATACCTTTCTAATGGTATCCTGAAAGTATATCTTTATGAAGTATTGTGTAAAATTATTGTTATTGTAAGAAAAAAAATGTTATTTAATAAGGGTAGTAATAAATATTTAATGTTATGTTAATGTGGTTGCTAATATGCATTAATGACTGTTAAAATTGTTTCTCTCTATCCTATTATACTGTATAGAGTTGAATTTCTAGCCAAAACTATGCATAAAATATTCACATGTCCTAATTTTCCATTCAGACACATCTTGGAGCTCATCTGGATCTCCACAGATCTCATCCAGAGTTATGGACTCAAATGAAAAAATAGGGCTATAAAAATCTATAAAAATTAGAGGAAATATCTTCACATCTTAAAAATAATTATTGGTATTTTTCATAGCCCGTACAGCCTTTTTCATTAAATTAAAAACCATTAAGTTATGTAAATTATCAAAAATAAAAAATTTATAAAATTACTAAAAAATATTAGAAAGAATATTAGAAAAATCAAGGAAAATTTTAGAATTTTCTTAACATCTGGACTATATTTTGCATACATATTTAACCTTTTAAAAAATATTTTTGGCTGTAAAATGATTGCTTAAAACTGAGCTTTTAAATAACCAATTTTCATGTTATAGCCACCCAATTTTCACCAATATAGTTCTCTCATAAAAATAAAATAAACTCTTGAAGTTAATTAATTAGTGTCTAAAATATTTTCTATATTCTTTAAGCACCCTTCTAAGCTTTAGAATACCACAGTGTGAGATTAAAACAGGTATTTAGACTCCGTTCATCCTGAGTAAAGCTGGGAAAGATGTAGCCACCATAGGCTTTGGTAACATGATGGTACACAGAATTCAATCTAGAGGGGGTCTGAAGTTCAGAATGTAGGGTTTTTGGCTCTTGAAGTCTCTAATGCATAATAGGAAATGGGAATTATTATTTTGCAATATATTATATAGGTCTTCTGTCCTGTATTTTAAAATTATTCATTACTTAAAATTATAATTTTTCTAAGAAGCCAATAGCTTTAAATACCTGCAGTAAGAAATATGCCATCTCTTGGATATAAAGTGAGTGATATTATCTAAAGCTTTAATTTACCTTATTTTTAACTATATTAAATTATTTTGTGGGGCATTTTTTTAAGTACATAACACTCTTAAAGTGTTAATTATTGTTGTAGTCTGTGCGTTAAAATACTGGTACAATAATTGTGATATGAACATATTTTATATATACTATATATTTTTAGAGTGTTACACTGAGTGTTATCATTACTGATGTATAGTAATATATATATATATTATATTAGCTATTAAGTTATAAAAATACTCTTTTATTAGCTCCCAGTTTATCTTATTCTATCAGTACTTATTCCTTCATATTTTAACACTTCATTGGGATGAGTTGGTCTATGTGGTTAGATCAAAGCCTGGATGGCCACTAGTGTCAGCCAGGCTGCTAGACTTACCCAGGAAAACAATTAATTATTTACTGGTATGATGCCGCACCTTATTATTTTAATTTTATTAATTATAATTTATTTACATTAAATTTACCTATAGCAGATTAACTAATTACAAAATGGTAAAGTTAGTGAATAATTAAAATTAATATTCAATGTCCCTTATATTTCTATTTTCTAACATCGTGCTCAATGAAAGGTTAAAAGAAATAGAAATTAATATTAAAATAAATTAAAATAAAAATTTAATATTCAAATAAAATTAACTACCTACAAAAAATTCAAATTACTTATTTAAAATTGACATTTACAGTAAATTTTAAATACATTAATTTATTTCTGTCATATACAGTAAATACTCTTTTCTGACACCTTCTTTTTGGAACAACCTTATTAATTGGAAATATTTTTCTTGAATATTCTTTTCTCCTCTCAGATTACTGTATTTAGGATTTTAACACCGTGCTTTGTCTCTCCTTTGCCTATATAAGGCCTTCCTTCCTGGTTGCTTTTAATTAATTCATTACTTACTTACATTTAACAAAACATTTATTTAATTTAAATACTTATTGCTATCTATTATTGTCTGTAGTAATTACATATTCGTAGTACTATCTCATTAATTTATAATAATAATTAAATTTCTTACCTTTTATATTTGAGTAAAATAAATAAAAGATATAAAAACGTACTCTACACTTTGAAATCCTAAATTTCCATTGTTACCACCATTGGACTGCCGTTAAAAACTTTCTAGACATAAAAATACCCCTTGAAAATTGAGGCCCTTTCCGAATAGTTGATGGTGCATTGATATCTTGAAGCTGGCAACCAAGGAACCATCAACGACAAGGTGCCAATAGGACAAGTATATGACAAAGACGGCGAACGTCATCAGCCACATGACTTACTTTTTTGCTGAAACCGGGAATCAAACTGTGCTCTAAAAATTAGGCTCATATATTGACAATAGTCATATATATATTCGTGGTAATTATTTGATTACTAATTGTGGGTCATTTTACACATTTCATTGCACACGTTGTGGCATTCCACATCTGGGTATGCCACTTAGGTATATTTTTGAAGATTAGTAGCAATTTTCTGGATTATAAGGCTGGATATATGGAATTTTCGGAAGGTGATTATTATCATTGGATAGCCCAGATTTTTCTCTATCTTTTATGTCTTGATGTTTTTTTATCATATTTTACTGTTTTCTTAGTGTTTTACTTAATTTAAGGACTTATAGTATTATTGGTGGATATGGTGTGCTGATAGGATGGCCACTGAACTCCAGTGCTCCAGTGATTTTCCGGTGCAAAAGCAAAGTGCACTGGAAAAATTCTGTCATTGTGGAAAAGTTTGGTCATGGTGGCAAAATTATCTCAGTGTGGCAAATTTAGCTCACTCTGGCAAAATTAGCTCATTATGGCAAAAAGAGCTCATTGTGGCAAAATTCGCTCACAATGGGAAAGTCTGGTAACTGGGTTAAAGTTTGGTCACTGTGCCAAAGTTTGGTTACAGTGCCAAATTTTGGTCACTGTACCAAAGTTTGGACACTGTATTAAAGTCTGGTGACGGTGGAAAAATCTGGCTATTGTGGGAAACTTTGGTTAGAATTCATTATGCTTATTAGATCAATAGTTTATTTTAGATCCTATGCATGTAGGGTATTGTTGGAAAGGTCTGGAGTAGGAGAATCAGATAGAAAGGGGGGAATCTTAGTCTTCTATATGTTTTTGTCACTTTAGTTTCGATTAGAGGGGTCTTTTTGAATAATTAACAACCACCTTCATATTTCTCATTACTCAACAAAATTAAATAAAATTATAATACCCTTATAACATTTATATTTTTAAACACTTTTGAAATACAACACAACAATTATATTTTCATCACATATAGGGTATCATTGGAAAGGTCTCCATCTCAGGGGCTTGTTTCTATTGTCATCTCATTAAAAATTAAATCTTATAAAAACATATAAGTCTATCTTTTCATATCTTTCACTGGTACACCTTAATTTTTGTCATCAGTATTTCTTTTTCAACAGCTGCTGTTTCTAAATCTCAATAAGTGTTTATATAAATCAGAGTTTTATATATTTCAATCAATTCAAGTAGACTAGAGAGCTTAGTTATGTAAACAACCCTTATTATACTTAGAAAGACAGGGGTTTCTTCAGTTTATCCAACTCCATCGGATTCTGTTTACAGCAAGGCAACTGTAAGAGTCTACCTACAAGTTACATCTTTTGTTTCTCAGCACTCTGTAAAGTGGCATTAACTTGCTCATTTTACAGGGGGAGGTGTCTGGAAAAATAAAAAAATTTTTTACTAGTTGACAAAGATAGAACTATATTGTTCTTAGTCCTAGAAGTGATATAAGAGTTAAATTAATTATATTTTTTTTAATTATTTCAGTTTAATTCTGTCCTGATAATTTGAAATTTATATTATTGTTTCAGTTGACAAATTGTCCTGACAGTTTAATTTAAAAATAATTTAAATTAATTAAATTATATCAAATTATTTCAGTTGACAATATAGTCCTGGTACTTAAAATTATTTCAGTTGACAATAATTCCTGTTAATTGAATTATTTCTGTTGACAATAAGTCCTGGTAATTAAATTATTTTTTCAGTTGACTTCTAGTCCTGATAATTATCAAAATATTACTAATTATTAAATTATTTCATTATTTCAGTTGATTTATTTTAAATCCTGGTTATAAAATTACCTTAAAATTAATAAAATTGTGATTATTATTTCAGTTGATTTTTTGTCCTGATAAACATTATATTTTAGTTATTCCAGTTGATTACAAAGTCCTGATATTTACTTATATAATATATTATTTTTTCCTTTTTTTTCTTTAATTAAAAGTAAAAATAATAACTAATTAAATATTTCTTTTCTCTCAGTTCAGGTTAATTACAACTATGACTGATCAAGGTTCTTCTGCTGGCCATTATGAGGAACTAGATTTAATTGATTATGATGAAGCCTCTTCTGTAAGTTTTCCTTTGAATACAAAACTGGCTCAAATTAATCAATTACTGGACCAATTAGGATTCAGAAATGCAGGAGATGGAAATATTAGTGGAGAAAACTGCTCAGGGACAAAAGCCTTCTATCAACCCCCCAGAAGAGCTTCCCAAAGGCTTCAAGATAAAAAAGATGCCCTTAAACCAGCAGGTAAAAAATCTCTCCACTCACATCAAGGAGTTGAGGACAGAAAACCTCAATCTGAGGTCAAGAATAGAGTGTCTAGAAGACAAGGTAAGAAACATAGAGTCTTTTCTTCAAGAGAAGAAGAAACCTACTCCTCTAAAAGCCCTTCCACAACTGGCCCCCCAGCAACAAGAAAAGGTGGAAGTCTCAAAGTGGCAGTGGGATTGGCTGAACACCCAGTGGGATTATCTGTCCCAACAGCAACAGCAACAAGTACCTCAGGCAGTTCCTTTAAGAACAAATCATTTCAACCCAACACCTCCTCATCCCTACCAAGGAGGAAGAGGGAGAAGAAACAACCACATCCAAGTCTTTCCCAAGCCATGGTAAGCCCCTCTATTGAATCTCAAGTACCATTTCTTGTAACTGATTCAGTTCCTTGAGGTAATTCTGGAAGAGGAGATGAGACTGTGTGACCAGTAGAGGCTGAGAACAGTAGACAAATTGCTCAATATTCTAATGTACCTAATCCTTTGGTTTTAATTGCTACTTAAATGATAAATCTGGATATGGCTATTATTTATAAGACACTTGATCCTGAGTTTTATGAGAATCTGAAAAGTTATTCTGTTTCACTATTGAGAAATACTCCAGATGTAGCAAAAATTAATGATGAATATTTGAGAGATATTGTTGCTAAAAAAAATCATATAATGAACAACATGAAATTGAATCAGATATATAATAGTTTGTTAACTGAACAGGGTTATCAAACATTGAGGAGTGAGTTACAGAGAGTTTCTGATGATTTGTTTCATTACAAAGTAACTCATGAAAAGAAAGTTGCTTTATGGAAAAATATCAAGAATGATTTGTCTAAATTGAAAGATACTGTGTCCATCTGTTTCCAGGAGCTAGAGGGACACAAGATAAGCTTAGAAAGATTGAGTAACCATTACTCATCTTTACCAAATAAGAATCAATTATCTTTTGCAACCATCAATGAGAATTTATCTAGTATTCCAAGAGTAAAAACAATGTTAACTACCATTGAGGAGAAATTGAATTCATTGCTATATAATCATAAGGTTTCTGATATTTCTTTGAAAGAACCTGTTGAGCAGGATTCCCCAATTTTACCTGTTCCTAGTTCATCCAAAGAAAAATTAGTTCCAAAAATACCTGTTGATATCACTGAGTTTCCATCAAAAATTGATGATGTACCTGTATCATCCACAGAAGGATTAAACAATGAAATTACTGCCCAATTGGAGAAGTTAAAGCTCCTTTTCACTCAGAAACAAGCTTGTAATAAGGAGATTACTTCAAATCAAAAGAATTGGCTGAAACTTGACCAGTATCTAACATTTGATGGTGATTCTTCTTCTGATTGGAAGCAATTCATTTGCAGAATTGATAATCTAAAATATTCTTACAAACTCCCAGATGAGGAAATTGTGTCTAAGTTAATTTCTTTGTTTACCAATGTAGCCCTAATGTGGTATGATTCTGTTCTCTTGTATAGGAATGACTACTCATGGGAAGATTGAAAGAAATTGATTAAAGCACAATTTGGTGGGTGCAAGTTTAGGATGGCTCAACAAAGGCAGTATGAGGAAACTAGATATAGTTCTTCTACTGATAAACCTATTGAGTTCTTAATGAAACTTGTTAAAATCTTAAGGGCAATGGACCCAAATATGGAGTTTGAGTTATGGAAGGACAGGATCCTTTATAAATTACAAATGTCTTTGAGGGACTTGATAGTGGCTAGGACTGAGTTCTCCAGAGAACCTTCTTCTTTCATTAATACTTGTAATGAGATCCTTCTAAACAACAAGTATGAAGCCAGAAGATTCATTCCTAGAATCCCTTTGAAGAAACCCTCCACTTACCAACAGAAACCTCTGGAAAAGGTTGGTAAAACTTCTGCCCCTGTTGCACCTAAAAAATATGCAACAAACACTTGCTTCAAGTGCAAAAAGCCTTGGCAGAAAGGCAATTTATGTGACAAGAAGATAAATCTTGTTGAAAAAACTGAGGGGCATGCTGATGACACAATATCACTGGATGATACTTCAAGTGATTGTGCCAGCAATATTTCATATGAATCTCAACAAGAAATCTTGATGCTGGAAGAAGATACTCATTATTTAAATACTATTGATATTGATAATAATGATTTATCTACATGTCGGCCAGTCGTCTAGAAGAAGGAAAGAAAGGGGGAACAAAAAGAGGAGGAAAGGAAAATAGGAAAGAAGGATTTATAGAAAGTAGAAATAATAAGGTAATAAAATAATTGGATTTATTTAAAGAGAGGCAACAACAAGTTACTTGAGGGATGACACAAAAATGAGGTTTTATTAAATGACAATATTATTTAAAGTAAGGGTTCTGTGCGGAGAACACTATAATTACTATCAGACTGAAAGCAACCTGTAAATAGTTATATAGAATTTAATTTAGAAATTTAATGCTAATAAAAATAATAATAAAACATATTATATTGACAGTTTGTTCAGATTTTGTTTGTATAGTAAGTGATGAGGCTACAGGGGATTATCCAAGGCCTTTTTATAGGCAATGGGTCCTCTGAAGCGCCACTACATTTTTAAATACAAGAGTCATAATAAGATGAAACAAGAAAATAAAAGATTAAGTGAAACATAACAATTTAGAGAAAAATATGAAACAAATAATTAAAAACCCAAATAAGAACCAAATTTCCCCACAACTAATTCCCAAATCAGTGAGTAAAAATAGTGAGTAACTAAACAAGCCTGAGACATAGGAACTATGAGAAAAAATAATTCAAAACAGATGGTACAGTATGCTTTAAGGGTTTTTAAGTGAAACAAGTAAAAATATTTTGACGCAACAAATATGTAATCAATTTTAATTTAGTATAAAGAAAGTAATTAATTGTTCCAACTATGTAATTAAATAATTAATTTAAATGAAACAAGTAATTAATTTATTACTAAATTAAGTTGAGAACTTTAATACTATTTTATAAAATAAGTTTTATAATTTATTTAATTTTTTATTGACTCAATTAAGGGTCCAAAAAACAGCAGCAATAATTATGGATAATAGTATATGAAAAAGTATATTTTAATAATTAAATTTAATTAATTAAAGTAATTAAAATATAAGATAAACACTTGAATATAATTATCTTATAAGTTTTTAATTAATTAATTTATAATTATTAAATAAAAAATGTGCCCTTTGTTATGCAATATAATTAAATGCTTTTAAATTATATTATAATAAAATTAAAATAATATTTACTTTATTTATATAAATAAAATATTAATATAAATTTATTATGTAATATAATATTAATGTTAAATGCATACTCTGCAATTATTATGTCTTTATTTATCTCCAATAAATTGTATGTTTATTTACTGGGCTCCTGGGACAGCCTGGCTGACACTACAGTTGAGGATTCTGAGATCATAAAGAACATTGAGGATAGCTCAATTGTAATTGCCCCTCTCAAGGAACCAGTCTTGATCAATGGAACCAGCATTGAAATTGTTCTGGATTCTGGAGCCGGAGGAAGTGTTGTATCTGAAAAAGCACTTACTTCAGTGGATCAAGACTATAAATCAAAACTTATGCCTATCATTTCTGAAAATTGGAGAGGTTATGGCTCTGTTTTGTCCCCCATTGGTAAATACAAAGCCACAGTTTTTTTTAAATATAACCATGGTTTTTTAAGACCTATTTGTGATTTTTTTGTCATGAAAAATGATAACATAAGCAGTTGGTTTATTATAGGAAATGATATTTTAACCAAGTATGGCATAAAATTGGATCCTTCAAACCAATGTTTCACAATGGGGATGAATAGGAAGAGAAAATTTAACATTTACTCCCCCAAAAAATAATTAAAACCAGAATTGAACACATGTAATTTTGTGGTTCAATATAAAGGAAGATCTACAAAGGAAATGCATGCCCTTATGTCTGAAATTGACAATGCTTCTTTTGGAGAACAACTTTCTGGTGAGGATAAAGATTCCATCATTAAATTGATAAAATCTTTTCCTATGGCCTTTGTTCATGGGTCACATGAACTAGGATTATTTAAGAAGAAATGAAACTTTAATTATCTTGTCCATTAACTGACATACAACCTAGTTTAAAGAAGAAGCCTTATCCTGCTTCTCCCACAAAGAGAAAAGATATTGAAGTCAATGTCTTTACCCTTTTAAAAATGTTTATTATTGAAAAAGTAGTTGTTATACCTAAATATTGTGTTATCTCACCTGTCCTAATTTCTTATGAGAAAGATAAAGCCAGGTTATGTGGTGATTATAGAGCATTAAATACTTATACTGTTGATGATATCTATCCTTTAGCTAGAATTAGCTCTATACATGCTACCTTACAAGGTGCTAAATATATCAGCTGTCTGGATGGTAACAAGGGATATCACCAGGTACCTGTTGAGAAGAATTCCCAGAATTTTCTGATGATTGCTACTCATATGGGTATTTATAAGTATGTTAGGATGCCATTTGGCCCTAAAAATGCCCTTTCAGTTTTTCTAAAATTTATGGATAAAACATTCCATAAAGAGATAATTGAAGGATGGCTGATGGTTTATATTGATGATATCATCATATTCTCAAAAACATTTGAGGACCATCTCAACCACCTGCGTAAAGTGTTCCACAAAATGGATCAAATAAATATCAAACTTGCTTTGAAAAAATGTAAATTTGGTTTTCCTTCTTTAAAAGTACTTGGTCATGTTGTTTCAGGGTTACAGATATGTGTTGACCAAAATAAAGTGGCAGCCATAAAACAGGTGAAGGCTCCCATCACAGTTAGATAGCTTCAGAGTTTTTTTGGAATGTGTGGATACTATAGACAGTATATTTAAAATTACCAAGTCATAGCTTTACCCCATACCCAACTGACTAGAAAGGATGTTGCTTTTGTCTGGAATAGTGAAAGACAGAGAGCTTTTGACACTATGAAACACTGTTTGATGTCAGCACCAATTCTTGCTTTACCTGACTTAAATCAACTATTTGTTTTGTGCACTGATGCCAGTTTTATTGGTCTTGGTGCTGCCCTCCATCAAAAACAAGTGATGAATGATAAAGTATCAGAAGTAGTAATTTGTTATATTTCAAGAACCTTGAGAAATAGTGAATTGAAATATGGTGCCACTAAGCTTGAATGTTTAGCCGTAGTGTGGGCTCTAGAAAAGCTAAATTATTACCTAGATGACCAGAAATTTGAACTTTTCACTGACTTCAGTGCAGTTAAATCCCTTTTAAACTTGAAAACACCTAACATACACATGTTCAGATGGAAGTTAGCTGTTTAGGAATACAGAGGGAGAATGACAACTTTTCATAGGGCTGGTATTGTTCACTCAAACGTGGATATGTTATCAAGGTTACCTTTACCAAATGATGACCCAAATCCTGCTTATGCTCCTGAGGATGAAATTATTCATATTCATGGAATATATGTAGTTTATATGGAGGAAGAGCTATTACAGCTTATTCTGGATTCATATGATAAGGATACTGACTTAAAAAGGTAAATTTTCAATTGATGAAGGATATCTATATTATATAAGAAAGTTGAGTAATGTCATTGTTATTCCTCCTTCTATGAGAGAAATCATCTTGAAAATTTTTCATGATAACATATTAGCTGGAAATTTTGATCTTGAAAAAACAATAATCAGAATTAAAAACACTGCTTGGTGGGTTAATATGTCTGAAGACACCAAATTATATGTTGAATCTTGTGATTCTAGCCAAAAATCAAAAAGATTGACTGGTAAGAGAGCTGGATTAATGCAACATATTGAGCCTCCTGATGCACCATGGCAGATAATAAACATGAATTTTGTAACAGGATTACCCATTTCTGGAAAAGACAGTTATAACTCTTGTTGGGTTTTTGTGGACAGATTCACAGAAATGTGTAAATTTATCCCTACTCACAAGGATGTTTCCACTAAAGAATTATCTTTCTTATGGTGGTCTCATATGTTTAGTACTGCTGGTTTTCCTAAAGCCATAATCTCTGACAGAGACCCTAAATTTACTTCTGATATTTGGATGTCTCTGATGGATGTTTGTGGTTATGATCTGAAACTTTCTACTTCCCATCACCCTCAGACTGATGGATTAGCTGAAAGAATGATTCAGACTGTAGAGGAAATGATAAGAAGGTATTGTGCCTTTGGCCTTGAGTTTAAAGATAATGACAGATTCACTCATGATTGGGTTACCTTACTTCCTGGGTTGGAATTTGCTTATAATAGCACTTTTCATTCTGTTACTCAAATAAAAAGCCTTTTGAGCTCTGGCTTGGATATGTTCCAAATACTCCTGCCCAAATTCTCAATAATAAAGTACCAAAATTGGATTTACATCCTGGTGTAAAATCTTTTCTTTAAATGCAACAAATTTACAGAAGTCATGCTCAAAAATGTGTTGAAAAATCCTTTGAATATGAGAAGAAGAGATGGGACAAATCCCATAAAGAATACACTTTTAAAAAGGGTTATGAAGTGTTGATCTCTACAGTCCACTTCAATTTACAAGTTAATAACAAATTGAAAGACCCATTTTTTGGTCCATTTGTTGTCAGAAGAATGGTTGGTGATAATGCAGTTGAAGTTATTTTTTATTCTCCATATGACAGAAAACATCCTGTTTTTCCAATATCTCTTTTGAAAACTTATACATCCAATAGTGATTTATTTCCCAAAAAGAGGGGAAGACCAAAAAAGAGCCCTAATGAAATCACTGAGACAGAAGAAACTGATAAGATTCTAAATGACAGAATAGTTACTGCTGAAAAAAGTACAGAATACTTATTGAGATTCAAGAATAAAACTTCTGAATATGATTATTGGATACCTGGGAAGGAGATATCTAATCTTCCTACTCTGCTAAAGAAATATAAAAAGAAAAAATCATAGCATTTTTTTATTGTTTTTTTTAGAGTCAGGGAGTGTCAGCCAGGCTGCTAGACTTACCCAGTAAAATAATTAATTATTTACTGGTATGAAGCCACACCTTATTATTTTAATTTTATTAATTATAATTTATTTACATTACATTTACCTATAACAAGTTAACTAATTAAAAAATGGTAAAGTTAGTGAATAATTATAATTAATATTAAATGTCCCTTATATTTCTATTTTCTAACACCGTGCTCAATGACAGGTTAAAAGAAATAGAAATTAATATTAAAATAAATTAAATTAAACATTTAATATTCAAATAAAATTAACTACCTACAAAAAATTCAAATTACTTATTTAAAATTGAAATTTACAGTAAATTTTAAATACATTAATTTATTTCTGTCATATACAGTAAATAATCTTTTCTTACACCTTCTTTTTGGAACAACCTTATTAATTGGAAATATTTCTCTGGAATATTCTTTTCTTCTCTCAGACTACTGTATTTAGGATTTTAACACTGTGCTTTGTCTCTCCTTTGCCTATATAAGGCCTTCCTTTCTGGTTGTTTTTGATTCATTCATTACTTACTTACATTTAACAAAACATTTATTTAATTTAAATACTTATTGCTATCTATTATTGTTTATAGTAATTACATATTTGTAGTACTATCTCATTAATTTATAATAATAGTTAAATTTCTTACCTCTTATATTTAAGTAAAATAAATAAAAAATATAAAAATGTACTCTACACTTTGAAATCCTAAATTTCCACTTTTATCGCCGTTGGACCGCCGTTAAAAACCTTCTAGACATAAAAAGACCTTTTGACAACTAGTCAGTCACCTTGACTTGGGTTTTGCACAATCAAATCCCCACTTCCTCACACCCTTTGTTCATGGTTTTCATTCTTGGTTCCTTGTTGGTGTCAATTTCCTGTACTCCACAAAATATATTTATTCTCCCCTAGAAACCTGCAGTGGATGGACACAAATGTGAAGGCTGAAAAAACCCACCCCACTTTTCCAACCCTCAAATATCTGTAAAATTGTGCTTGGTTATTCACCTTGGTTCAGCTGTGGAATTCCACTCCCCTTATATCCTTGAAAACCCTGCCCATCAAACTGTGACCCCTCAATGATTAACCTCCCCCCTTCTCCCCTATGGAAACCCCATCTGTGTCCTCAGGACACCTGTATCCCCCTTTAATCCTATTATTTTACCAAAAATCTAGCTCATTATGTTCATTACTCCTCACATGTACCAAGCCTATTAGTTTAACATGCCTTCATTACCCTATCTGTGTGAGATTGTAAGAAAAAAACTCCTTCATTGGCCTTTTTAATTTGAGGAAGTACAGCCATAGCCACATTTTTACAGTCTGAAATTTGTGGATATTCATAATGCAACTAATACTCAACTTAATTATTTAAAATTTTGTATTATTTTATTAATATATCTTTACATGTGCTAGTATATATTTCATAAAATTTAAATCTGGTATAGAAAACTATCAGCTTCTAAAATTAATAGTACTAGAAGATATTAGGAAGGTGCAACACTATACATGAGAAAAGGTTAAGGATATAAATTATAGAGAAAAAGTTGGGGTAAATAAAACTCCAGCTTATGTTAGGTGTTAAGAATTCTAGTAAGGAAGAGAAGGAAATTTAAAATAAATCTTCATTGGAAGAATTGAAAATTAAATATGAGCTAGAGAAATCATCCAAAAAAAATAGTTTTTAAAGATTTGATTCACCCTGAAAAATAAGTTGATTAATTTTATTGATTAATAAATTTAATTTGACTATTTTCTGTTAGTATGAGTTCTTTAGGATTGAATACAAGCATCAAAATAAAAATAATTCAGCACAGGCTCAAGTAGTAAAAGAGTATTAAATTTAAGATTGGATACATGAATTCTAGTAATTATCAATGTGGTATGGCTACAAGAAGTTAAAGTTATTTCCTCAAGTATAATAGTAATGGTAATTTATTAAAGGAATAGACAGAACTTTAACAAAATAAGGGAAACTTCACCTGAAGTGGAAAAAATCTAACCAAGGAAAAAAATGAACTGAAGGTCTCTTTAAACTCATGAAATTACTGTTTCCAACTGAAGGTTCAGTGAAAGTATGGTAGTTTCTTAATAAATCTAAATTTAGAGGTAGTTTTTTTAAAACATGGGGTAAGTGCTGCATTGTTTAAATACAAGTGTTTATGATCAGAAAGGTTAGTTGATCCATGGTGTTACTTTGAGCTAAGTAAAAGTGTAAATTATTTGGTTATGGATTTGTAAATCAGCTAAGTTGAGCTTAAAAGAAGGATCTAATATTTAAATCCAATATTTTTATCCATATACATTAAAATTTTTCATCATATTTGATTGAATAAAAACAGTAAAAAAATATATATATTATATTTTTGAGAGAAATTCATAAAAAAGCCTCGCAAAAAATCTGTTGGCACCTGCTAGCAGGTGCCTATCCCTATATTCAGTTTTGAATTAAGAGTAGATTTTATTTAATTTTGCACAAGCTAGTGTGCTCATTGTTTACTGCACAGTCTTTCTAGAAAAATTACAGCTGAGATGAAATTGAGTTAAGTCAAAGAAAGGGATTGGTACCTCTATCAGGTGCCCATGTTTTTTTCCTGGTGCAGGAGATTAATAAGCTTTTAACTTTTTCTTAATAAGACAGACCTGTTTTAAAATTCAAAAACTTGTAAATCTTATGTATTTTTGGTTTCCTACTTATTCTCTGAATAAAGCATCAAAAAAGGATGAAAAAGAATTTTATTTTATTTTATTTTACTTTATTTTATTTTATTTTATTTTATTTTATTTTATTTTATTTTATTTTATTTTATTTTATTTTATTTTATTTTATTTTATTTTATTTTATTTTATTTTATTTTATTTTATTTTATTTTATTTTATTTTATTTTATTTTATTTTATTTTATTTTATTTTATTTTATTTTATTTTATTTTATTTTATTTTATTTTATTTTATTTTATTTTATTTTATTTTATTTATATTATATTATATTATATTATATTATATTATATTATATTATATTATATTATATTATATTATATTATATTATATTATATTATATTATATTATATTATATTATATTATATTATATTATATTATATTATATTATATTATATTATATTATATTATATTATATTATATTATATTATATTATATTATATTATATTATATTATATTATATTATATTATATTATATTATATTATATTATATTATATTATATTATATTATATTATATTATATTATATTATATTATATTATATTATATTATATTATATTATATTATATTTTTTTATTTTATATTGTTTTATTTTATTTTAATCTACTAGTAGGGCGATACCTATGCTCAGAACAGGTTTTTAACATTGAGTGTTTGGTCTGACAGGGGCTGTCAAGCCACCAGTGCAAGTCTTACGGGTTATTTTTTTGGTTGTTTCTCAGTGCGTTCTTTTTTGATATATCAATTATATTGTATTTCATATTATTTTTTTCCTGGCTTTAGTTGCTTTCATATTATCGATAAGTTTGGGAAAAATGTTTGTATAGATGTATATCTTATTTTATTTTTTCATTTAAAGTCATAATAATTTTGGATTTGCTGCAGTTTTGCGAGATGAGGGGTCTAGCGTGTGAAGCAGTTGTGAGCCTGTGAGTGTGGCGTGGACTCTGGAGAAGAGGTGATGAAAACTCCGATCATTCCTCAGCAGATGCTTGCATGAGACTTGTCAGTTGAGGTTCCGTGGGTTTAAAGCATGTGTACGCACGTGATGTGCTGTAGGCGGACGTGTTTTGGTGCGCAGTAAACAAGATAAAAGTATGGTAAAGAAAAGAAAAGATACAGCTATTTATAAAAATCTTGTGCTATTTTTGCCTTTCATCCTCAACCAAAAGCGAACTAAACTCATGCTTTTGGCGGGGGATGGGCGAAGAAAAAATTTAAAACTTCTTTGAGATGGCTGTAACTGAACAGATAAGAAGTGTTGAAAATTAGATGAGAAAAAAATAAAATGATGTCACCTACTGTAGAATTGATGGTTGTGCTGTCCAGTTAGGCGGTCCCTTGAGTAAGTTAATACGCGCAAATATTGTGTGATCGCGATTATATGCACATGGTCCCTTAGACCACAGGGAAAAATACTAATGCCATAGGGCACAGCAAATTTGAATTTTTGCTGCATGCTAAAATTTGCGTAGCAAGATGCAATGGGAATATTCTGTGGCGGATTTCAATGAGGGCTTTTTATTTTGAATGAAACAAAACCTCCTGGTTGCGATAAATTCCAGAAATACTGATAGTAATATTATTAAAATGGCAGTAATAAGTTAGACATGAAAATAAAGTAGCGCAGAGCGCTTTGAAGATATTCACGTGGTTTTCTAGGATTTAAACAAGAATGTGGAGAAGAGAATATGTGCCTTGCGAGAAACATCGAAAACCGCCATTGCCAGAATAGCAGAGAATTAATTTATGTCTTTATTCCTTACAATATCATTTAAATTAGGTCTTTGAAGAAAGAGGATACCACCTTCATACAGAATGAGGCTAAGATAAAGCAAAACGGTGAAGCATGTGGAAGACAATATTGCAAGGGGTACGGAACATACAGCAAAGCCTGAAAAGCTTGCGGGGCTCTCTACTCCGATCCCCCTCAAAAACATTAGTTTAAGTCGCTTTTGGCAGTCAGTAAGTGGCAAGAAAACCGCAAGCTTTTCCGGTTTCGCAGTAAAAGGCGCTGTCGGTTGAGCAATCTGAAAGATCAGAGAAAACAAAGGCATTGGTGAAACTCACCTGGATAACATAACCCCCACCACCTTTTAGTCTAGCTAACTAACTGAGAAGCTGCTTGAGAGTTTATAGATACATTCCTTTAAAAGACTATATCATCAGTCTGTATAATAATTTCTGGATGTAGCTTCTAGCAGTCAGAATTGTGATTGTTACTCCAAAGAAGCTCATGCAAATGGAGATACTAACTTATCAAGCTATATATAAACCCTAACTTGACATATAAATTTACATATAGTCCTTACTCTGGCTCTTCACGGATTGAGACACAATTGCCGGTTTTAAAATCCTGATGGTTGTTTTTTTAATTTTTTTCCGGTAGAAACTAAGTTCAATTTCACCAAATCATTCCATGCCGCTCAATGCGTGACTTTCGTAAAGCCATCAGTATGATACATTTGTGCGCCACGTTTTACATCATGTCTTAGACTGAATCGGGAAGCATGTTTTATTTGTATTGTTGGTGCTGCAGACGCCATTTCAATTCTATAACCAGCCTTATGGCTGAAAGGATTCTACTAACAAAATACATAACGACATTCAGCTTCAATACAGTTAGCTTTTAAAGCAATCACTTAGCCGAGTTAGCGGTGCAAGATAAAACAGAATAAATTTTGAAAACATCTAAAAAATATAAATATCTCTTCACTTTTAGAAGTCAACTCGCAAGAAGCAAGCGCCTCAAAATATTATATTATGTATTCGAATACTCTTACTTTCATATTAAAAACAACTACCATATTAATCTTTGGGATTTATTACATTGATAATTGTGTCTCAAAAGCTATTTCAAGGAGAGCAACATGCGTTTCAGTGCCACCCGATGCTATATATGTTGGCAGAGGAGGGCAATTCCAGTATGATGACAAAATATTTTTTTAACTCTTGATATCACCTTACCGATTCCTTTTTGTGTTACTTGACATTCCCTTTTTTAGATCCATTCAGGAGGGCCTCAGAGAACTCAAAGGGCGAAAAAATCCACAAACCATTGTTATCGCACCGGGTAAGTATTACATTGAAACATATATCTAATGAGTGACCGGATGGATTTACATTTGTTTTTCGATGGTTGCGTTTTAAGGCATCTATCGCGAAAGAGTGCATTTTCGATACCATGATGTAAGAATAAAAGTCAAATGATGAACCTGCTCCCTTGGATATTTGTCATTACTGATGACTGGAGCATACAATTTGATTTCATAGGACTTGACTATTGTGGGGGAATCCACCGATTGTAACTCCTTTACTTCAAACCAGGTTATCATTGATCATTCTGCTTCAATAGAGTCTTCTCCGGACAGCAAGTTGTCAGACACTGCCACAGTAACTGTTTCGGGAAGAAAAAAGTATGTTTGTAAGGAACTTTTTGATAGGGACGAGAACATTCATGGATTTTTTATCTTGATATTAGATTCACAATGATATCCATGTTGGTCGAGTGGTTTTTATGTTCATGATAAAACGAAATTACTAATTCAAAATAAATAGAACAATCAAGAATTCTTTTCCCTATCAAAATGCAAAGGAGCGTAGGGCAGTGGCTTTGCTTGCGACCGAAGGGTATCAAGGTGCGATGTTCCCATTTTCCAACGTTAAATCAATCTTATTGGCCTAATTTTTAAATTTATAGAATATCGAAGTTGTGTCTTTGAAAGTTATCAAGATACACTTTATTTGAAAGATGGAACAATGTCAATCATAAATTCTCAAATTACTGGCGCCGTTGGTCAGTATTCTTTTTGTTCGGTGTGACGTTGATTTCAGGTTAAAGAGATATTAATCCACTTATAACATATTTTAGACTTCATCTTTGGTAATGCCCGTGCTTACTTTGAAAATCCTACTATCAAGGTGATGGGCCGCGGATGGTGATAAAATTCCTTTTGAAAAAAACCAATACTTTGCCACTGATACTTTTGTGGTTGATTTTTATCCAGGGTAACAGCTCATAGCCGTACTAGTAAACACATTTTAGGAATGTTCGTTTTTAATAACGCTTACTTTGACACCTCATCCATGAAGGAAGGAGAGTTTTTTCTTCTTGGAAGACCATGGCATCCAAATGCGCACGTTCTTTTCCAGCAAAGTAGTTTCCCTCCTCAACTTGGCCCCGCACATTGGGATTACTGGAATGAAAATAGAAATTTCAGGGGAACCTTTGGCGAGTGTAAAAATAATATGAAGGGAACATTTCCATCCATCACGTTTTACGAAACACCTGTGACGGCTGCGGAAGTTTTAGAATCAAACAATGATTACCCTTGAAAATGTTGCACTTGCAATCAATTTTGTGTTAATGATTTACGAAATAGCTACGATTTTTTCATCTTTTTTGACCATTTCCATAGTTTCTTTGGGTGATTTTGATAACGAAAAATTTGGTACGATAGAGAGGGTTGAAGAAAAAATGTCATACTGGCATCGCGGACTTCTTAGAATTTTACTTGATTTATTTTTATATTAAAATGCGATATCCTTTTCAAAAAAGACCTCATGTTATTCAATGCTAGTGGGTTAATGTAATAACATCTAGCAAATCTCCGCGGGTCAACAAGATTGTAGAATGAGAAATTTTATATATCGCGCACCAGACAAAAAATGTGGGCGCTTGATAGCAGTTGCCATTCCCTAGCTTTAATTTCACTCAGTTTTAGCTTAGCTTCAAGACCTCTGTAGAGCCCATGCATTGAGAAGGAGCACCGCAATTTTCATGGCATCAAATCTGGTTTTTTTTCTTAATTGGAAATGAGTTTAAGGATTGAAAACTGCTAGCAGGTACCCAGTAATCTTGTTTGGTGACATATTGTAACGGAAGAGTTGGGTAAATGCTAGAATACTATAAAAAGTTCTAGAAACTATGTAAATCATATGCATATTAGGGGTTATCAAAGTTAAAATTGTAATTAATTAAAAAGTATTTCACGGCACAAAGAAAAGCCACAAGCATGACTTTAATTCTCAGTAAAAAGGTATTTTTGGGGCACAATATGACATATTTTAAAAAATAATCATGGTTGATTCGGTGAAAAAAAGAGGCATTTTGAAATGGAAGATTTCTAACTTTAATACCCCCTATTACGTAGACTAAGATATATAAAGAGTGTGACTAGTAATAAAAACCCAGTTGACTCTCAAATAATTTGTGGGCTTGTGTTAAAAAATGACCTGTGACTATTGATAATATCACCACATTTGGTCAAGAAAATGAGTAACTACAATTTTTCGTACCATTTCCCTTAATTTCTTTTCTTTTCTGTATTTATTTTATTTTCCTTGCCTTTATTTTCCTCTCCTCCTTATTTTATTTTATATTCTGCTATTCCTTTTTTCTCCAATCTTCACCACCACACCCTAATCCTTTCACATTAAACATAGCCAGCACCCCATCTTTCAACCCAGCCACACCTTCTTCCAACCTAAATCTCAACCCAATCCATCTGGATCTCAATCAACTGCTCTGCTTAATGATGAAGGGACAAGATCTTACCAAAATCTTTCCTCCATGTTTCAAAATAAAACTTCAACCAAAATACTAGAAGACATCAAGCAGGCCACCAATAATAGAGCTAAACTTAATCTTACTGGAAACAAATATCCTGAGTGGTACTCAAATGTATGCCATCTTCTTTGAAATCTTCTAGGAGACAGTCTATATGTTTCTACCTACCACACAAAAGAAAGAATCAAAATTATCAATGAGACTTTAGCTTTCAAAATCATCTTAAACATGGTACCAAATGAGGCTAGATGCTAATACTACTTACTCTATGTTGATGCATCTCAAAAACATTTCATTATATCATCAACAGCCCATCATATCAATCTCTGGGGCAAATTTTTTTTCCTTAAACTACAACTCCTACAGAAATCATAGTACTTCAGGCCAAGCTATTCCAAACTCACATGGGGTGAAAAAAAAGAGGACTGGTAGGCAAGTTTTTTTTTCTCCCTCAGACTACCCCCAGAATAACCTCAGTAATACTCTAGTGGCCCCTACTTTTTTTTCTTTTTTTTTTGGAAGAATGTTTCAACCATTGATCAGGTATCTGAATTTTGATTATGAATTTTTCAATTCTTCTTGAAAATTTTGTCAAGTACCTTTCAGGAAAAAGGATGATTAATACTACATAACTTGTGAAAAAAAATTGCATTATATTATGTATTTTTTGAGTCTCATAAATTTTTATTGAAGAATACTGGTGTAGACAATCATATAGTACTAGCTATAGTCTTTGACCAAGGGAGTAGGAAAAAACTTGAGTGAAAACCTTCTGTCCCTTTAGAAAATACCATAGGAGATTAATTTGATACAGCAAATTAGAGACTGTTACAATACCCCTTCCAATAACCTTTTTGACTGCTAAACAAGTCAAGACAGTAGCCAAGATGAATACAAACAAAAAAACCTGTAATGCAGAGAAAATACACACCAGAAACAAGAGACACAGTGCACTTGTTGCACAGAAAAAAGAAGTTATACTTGATGCAGGTTGCAAAGCTACAACAGAGAAAGCAGTTACAAGAGTTGGTTAAATGAATAACTCACCTTGAAAAAATCATGGCCAAATGTGGCCAAAAAACAGTGAAAACAGAGTAAGAAACAGTGATCTAGTTACCAGATGTTTGTATGATAAATAGAGTTTCCCCAAACTGTCTTATTCAGTATCTAAACACATACATATATTAAACACTAAGATACACCAGCAAAAGTTGCTAAACTGCCACCAAAATTACATAAAAACACTCTATAAGTGCTTCCTATGTTGCTATGGTTGATGCAGGCAGGCAATCACCCTGAACCAAAATACAACCGAAAAACCTCTTAAAACCATGAAAAAAACAGAAAAAACCTTAAAACTAAAAATATGCTAAAAAAAAGGACATAAAACCTAGAGAGAAACCAGATCTATCAGATGGTACTAAGTGCATAACTCTAGCAATTAAGTTTAGCCCAAAAAATGTAAGAAACAAAATAAAACAGTTTTAGTGAAAACTGAAATATACCCAAATGAGCCCTTAAAATCCAGAATATGAAAATTATCACAAGTACATGAAAAATAATATAAAACCAGGGCTACCCAATGATTAAAGAAACATCTCTTTAGTACCAATATTAAGTCCAGGAATCCAAAAAAAATATAGACCCCCAATTTGAGTATACATGACACTCCCAAATTTCAACCCAACTACCAAAACAGCACCAATTCAACCGCACAAGGCACTGCTCATGTGGATATGCCACACCAGTTGTTAAGCTAGAATTTTCTTTGGTATTCTAAATGCTCTTTAAACACTGATTAATGTATACTGAGTATAAACTTAAACTTTTGAGTAGTCAATCAGGGTGAATGTTTATATTATGATATTAAATATAGCAGAAATGTTGTAGAAAGTTTCAGGCTGAGGTCAAGTTCAGAGACGTTAACTAGCTTGAATTTTCAGTTGTCTAGAAGATTTTAATGGTACTATATGAATACTGTAGTACAAATCCAATAAGTATTAAAATATAACTCAATATAAAGGTCTCAGTAATGTTAATTTCACTAATTATATACGGCTTAAAATCTTATGGTATGTAGAAAAATAGATTTAATAAGTTCAGATACTATTCAAAGACTTCATAAGCACTATCGATATGTATTGTAATTTTATTGGTTATATGTTTAATTGTAAAGATAGAGAATGTAGAAAACAAGACCAAAAACCCCCTCCTTTTATGCACAATAACTTCCCCAATGAACCCCTTGATTTACCAGCTCTATGCACAGTTAATTACGCCTCATTCAGGCTAATAATCATTCCCAACAACATAAAGAGTGACTAATAACATAATTAGAATGATATCACCCGCCAAAATCCAGTAGTAATAGGAATAATCCATCAAAAATAAAGAATAAGCAAAAAAGAGAGTATATGCATGTTATGCATTAAAATAAAAGACTAAAAAGGGAAATTTAAGACTAATTATTACAAAATAATAAAGGGGAATAACAGTTGAAATGTTGGGGCTAATCATGACATTATGCTATGTAAAATCCTCATTCAAAAATAACCAAAATTGACTGAGAAACCACTTAAAAACCCAAAAAAGGGCATGAGATGTGGGGTAACTACATGCAGTCCTTGGCAGGCGCTTGAATGGGTAAATCCTTGACTAATTTAAGAAAAGTTAAGCATGGTAGTGAATTAAAGTGCCAAGATTGAGGTTATTAATGAAATTAGTGCATATAAAGAGGGTCAATGCATTTGTAATTAAGCTAGGACACTAAATAAGCACCTGTTGCCTATTTTAGCATGTTTACCCAGAGTGGGCGTAAAATGTGGGGTAATCATAGTATGAAAAAGCTAACTTTGGTAAAAATGAAGCTATTCACACAGGAAAAATGCAGGCAGTATGTGGCCAGTTCACAGAAGCCATTTCTGGCATAAAAAACACCAAATTTGAAAAGTGTTATTTTTATGTATTTGAATAGCCAAATCAATAGCTCTAATTAAGACAAATTGATCTGTCAAAGCGCATTTTTAATATTATTAAATTTATAGCGCATATAATCAACTTTTAAGTGATTTAAAGCACATATAATCAACTTTTAAGTGATTTAAAGCGCATTTCTTGTTTTTCATGTAAAATGATGAATACAACAGCTTTAAGTCTACTTAAATATTATGTAGCCTTATTTTTAAGGCTCTTTAGATTAACCTATCATATTCCTAATTAATATTAATTACATAAGACTTATAAAAGTTCAATATATATGTGTATATAAGGTGTTATAATGGCATATTTTTTATTTTCTCATAAATTTACTTATGTATACTATTTGTGTACTCTAATTTATTTTTCCCATATATAGTCCATGTGTTTAAAATAACTTATAAGTAATTTTCACTCAGTCCTGGGGATATCAAGGCTGAAAGAAAGTGTCAGCCTAGGTATTCCCAGGACTGAGTATTTCTTATGTTTAAAATATGATAAACTTGATTGAATTAAGCTTATAAGTAAAAATTAAGGTAAGAATACTTATATATATGGTTATTACGCTTATATATATATTTATTACACTATTATATGACTTATAGTAGTTGAAATAGATTATCCATAGCCCTATAATAAGTATTAAGGTGCCAATGTAGTCATAATATACTTACCTTAAGTGATATTAAGTGATTATAGAAATACAAGAGCTTATATGTATACATTAACTCATATTCAGTGAAATATGCAGTTAAATTATGTATATATAGGTCTATATGCTGGTTTAAACTTCTAAATAGCCTATAAGCTTTATATTTTTGCTTATTTTAGGTCATATGGATGTATTCAATGGACTCATCACACTTACACAAGAATATACACCTTTTTCAGGTGCATATATCCATTTTGGAAGGCTTTATCTGCTTCCTGTAATAGATCTGCACAGATTTATGGGTTGGGAAATGATTACTGGGTTAATTTGGATGCTTGGGGATGATATTGGGGGCTTGGAAAGTTGATCTGGATTCTTTATATGCTTTGGGTTTCATTTTATGCTCTTTGGATGAGTTATTTTACCTGTTTCTTTTTGGTATCTGCTTTTATCTGTTTTCTTTATTTATGGTATGGGTGTATGATATCATTAATTATGTTGGAGGTTCCTTAATGAAGGTCTGTGTGTTGAAACTGCTTGAAGTGGCCGCCATGGGGAGGTGATAAGCCCTCACAGTGTTGTAATAGCCAGGGATAGCATTGACATCATCTGAATTGAAGGTCTGTGCACTCCAGTGAATTTTGGTATAATTAAGTGTGAATTTGATGGATTTTTTGACATAACTTACTTACTAAAGCTCAAATAAAAATTATAAAACAATTATTAGCATACAAAAATATATTTTAAAGACTTTATAAATTGATATTATCTTTATATTAGCTATCACTATATTTTATTAGACTTCTTTCCACCACTAGTCCGCAACAATCCAAATATTGTGAGTTTAAATTGAGTATAACTATTTTATTAGTCTTTCCCTGAGGTTTAATACATAAATCTCCTCTTCATGAAGAGAGTATTTTTAATTTAAAGGTTTGACACTGGTTTAAAGAGATTTCAAAGAGATTATCTGCTTTTATTTTTCTTATCTTCTTTTTCAAATTTGATTCTTTAGTGCTGTTAAAACATGCTGTCTGGCTGATTCTGTTTTCTGTCTCACTTTTCTTAATTTAAACTAAAATAAAATATATTTGCCTTGTGATGATATCACTACTGAGAGTAAGATTTTAATCCCTTCAGACTCCCCTCTACCAATCTCTTTCTGGAACAGCATGAGAGAGGAGGATCTACTCCTACTGGGCTGAAAACATTGATTCAATTCCTTCCATAAAGTCTTCCAAGCTTCCTCTAATATAGCCTAACATGAGGCACACTACAAATACAAAAACCTAATACACCTTCAAAAGACTCAGCATCACAACATTCAAATAAATAAATGTCAAACCCTTTAAACCACATTAAAACTATTAGAATTTTTTATATGTATACAGACTTTCTTAGCACTTTTATTTCCAGCCTTTGAGTGCATACAATATCTGAACCCTATTATTCTATGTCTCTAAACTCTCCATAGTGCAAGAAACCATATCCACTTTAAAGTACTTTTTCAATTACACTCTGAATATCCTACTTTTCTTTATCGATAATAAAAATTTTGTCCACATTTTAAGACATCTTCATTTTCTAAAGTTTAGCATACACCCTTTCATAAAAAATTGAGCTTTCTTAATAAGTGATTATCCAGTTTGAGTACTAATGAACCAGTGATAAATTAAAAGATTTTATTTAAGATCCAAGAAGATTAAAATTTCCAGTTTAAAGTCTTAGCGGACCAAATATTTAATTGATTTCCAGTTTATAGTTTTGGTGGACCAGCCCTTTTTTTAATCTTTAATTAAATTTTATAAATAATGATCAAATAGCCATTTTATTGTCTTATTGAATTAAAGATTGATGATTTACCAGTTTAAGGTCATGGAGGACCAAAGAATGATTACTTGCCAGTTTAAGGTGATGGAAGATCAAAGAATGATTTGATAACCAATATACCTACTACAATCTTGAACCCAAATTTTTCCACCCCTCCTTATTTTTATGTCGTAAATTTTTATCTAGTGTTCTTCCAAATCCTATTTTCAACTTTTTCAAAAATTTTCCAGCTAACTTTGTTACTTCCTCAGATCAAGCTTGCAACTATTGTTCATTCACCAATAGAGACTTTATTTTACCTTTAACATGAAATGAAACACCTATAACAGAGCTTGCTTCAACTTACTTTAAAAGAAGAGAAAATTTTCTGGCCTTAAATATGGTACCTTCCTTATCCCTTCCACTAGCTTTGCCTCATTCTGCAACCCTTAACCTCAACCTTCTACTCCTGCCTCTGTTCCTGCCAACAATCCTCCTACTTTTAGCCCTTCATACAATCTCAATATTCCCTTTGATTCCATTTACATGGAACCTATCAAACCAACTCCTGTTCCAGCTTTTTCCTCTTTTCAATCTAGGCTTGCTAGTGCTCCTCCCAGGACTCCAACTTTTCCTAGAGCTATGATCAATTCTCTTCCAACTAAACCATTACTAAACATTTCTCCATCCCCTTCCATTTCTTCTCCTACTCCTGTCAGAAGCCATCTAATAAATGAGCTAGATCAAACAGCCTTAACCTTCTCACCACTATTTGAATTCATCCAAATAAACTAAATGTTTCCAGTTCCTTCTCTACATCTGCAAGGAAAATAACCACTCCATCAAATAAAAATTTCAACACTACCTAATACCAAATGCCAAAAATTAAAAACCCCTTCTTCTGACTTCTCAAAGAAAAAACTTTAACCACTCATCCCTTCAATTTCTGTCTTGATAATATGGATTCTGAAAGGTTCCATTTATTAATTTTATAATTTTTATTCATTATTAATATTTATTAATTCTGTTGTTTAAAATCAGCTAGTTATTCTTTTCCATATTCAGATTATCATGTTCCAGATCCAGCTTCTAATTTTATGTTGTAGAAAATCCTATAGTACTAGCTATAGGCCTTGACCAAGGGATTTGGAGTAAAAATGGTGTCACACACCACGTGACACTCGAGGCAAAAGCAGCTCATTAAATCAATAGTACAGAGGTCTAAATCCATACTTAAAGCAAAGAAAGAAATTCTACATAGCAACTGCAACTTTCCTTTGTGTATTTGCTATTCAACCACGCTAGTCTAAACTCTAAATCTAAATTAGTCAATCTCTCAATAGTGTGTCTCAGTCTTTTCTTCAACAAGCCACACACAGCGCAATAGTCAATGTAATGGTGCACTAAAAGGTTTATTAAATGTCTGTGAATTATTAAAAGGGGTAGTGAGCATGGACGGAATGGATAGTGGAGGATTAAAGGGTTAACGGATGTTAGTGAGGAGGGTCCAGGTGTAATGGATGTATTTTTAATGGTCTGTGGTGTGCGGAATAATGGATGGGTATGAGTTCAATGCGAGGAGTAAAGGATATAAAAGGGGTTGGGTTTTCGGTTTGACATTCTTTAGAATTAAATTATAGAACGTATATATAGTTAATAGTGGTAAAGCTTTAGGTTGAATCATTATAATTGTATCTTTCCTTATTTTCTCAGTAATCATTTCTAAATCCTAAATCTTTGATTATTGAGTTTCCAACCCTTTGTGAGATTTTAAGAATTTTAACATTACCTTTAAATTATATTAGAATTCTTCTCGAACCTATCTCAAAGCAGTAGTTCTTCCTTCGAGTCATCTTCAAATCACTTCCTTGAACATTACCTCTGTGTCTCAATGAAGTTTCTAAACTCCTTTCTCCATCTCACTTCCAGGAACACCCTCGACCTTGTGCGTAGGTCATCCGGTGACAAATGGAGAGAAAAATCTCTGTACCTTTGAGAAATACCAGGTGAGATTTATTTGCTACAGAGAATTAGAGACTGTTACTATACCCCTTCCAACACACTTCTTTACTGCTTAACAACTAAAGACAGTAGCCAATAGCAGACCACTGAGAGCGAAAGAACCTGAAACCTGAAATGCAGAAAGATACACACCAGAAAAACAAAACACTGTGCACTTCTTGCAAAAAAAACAGCAATTATACTTCATGCAGTTCTCAAATCTACACCAGAGAAACCAGTTGAAAAAGTGAGTTAAATGATGAACTAACCATTCAATAAACACAGCCAATTGTGGCCAAAAAACAGTGAAAACTGAGTGAGAACTATGATATCACCTCCGAATGGTTGTATGATAATTAAAGCTGCCCCAAACTGTCTTATTCAGTATGTTCACACAGACCATCATCTAAAAAATAAATGCACAGCAACAAATTTGGTGCTTTTGGCAGCCAAATTGAATAACAACCCTCTAGAAGCGCTCCCAAGCCTTCTATAACTGAGGCAGGTGGCCCGACTAGAAGTGGCCAGGCCTCCCTGAAGCTAGAAAACCACCAAAAACCTCCAACAAAGCCCAAAATACTTAGATAAATCCACCACAACTACTAAAACCCTTAAAACACAAAATTAAGCTATGAAAACATTGGGACATAAAATATAGCACCAAATTAGCTCTACTTAATGGTACTAAGCACTTAAACCTAAGACTTAATGTTAGCCCCTAAAACACAAAAAACAAAATTAAACAGCTATCTTTTAGAAATGAAAAGTGAGAAAATGACCCCATAAAACTTAGAATATGAAAAATTTCAACAAAACTTGAATATAGAGAAAAACTGGGGCTATCCAATGGTAGTACCCACATACCCATAGTCCCAATATTCACTGAATAAAACCAGAAAAACACCCAATTATACAAACAATGTCAATTAAGACATACCAAAACAGCGCCAAAAAGACCAACAAAGGCCTCTTCCAATGTTTGAAGACCACAATGTATGTTCCCTACCATGAGATCAGCAGAAAACTTTTCCCTGCCTCTAACAACATTTTAACACATTATTGAAGTTGCCCCCCTAAAAACAGATCAGAGGCCTATATGAGAGAAAATTATTAAGGGACCAGTTTAAGATAGATAAATGGCTCCAACACCGCCAGAAACACCAAATCAAATCAGCCAAAAAATCATTAAAGCTTAGGTCTCTAAATCTGTCAAATAGAGCTTATTCTTCAAAATATTGGCTTCTTTATCTGCTTCTTCTCTTACTTAATAATTTTCTGGCCTGGGTAACTTAAGAAATTTTAAAATTTAAACAGAATGAAAAAATCTAAATATATTATTATTAATATTATTTTTTTATTTTATATTATTTTATATTTTTATTTTTATTATTTTATTTTATTATTTTTATTTTATATATTATATTCTATTTTTTTAATAATTAAATATTTATAAAATTTAAAACATGAAAATAAAATATTTAAATGTATAGATTATTTGAAATAAAAAAATCTATAAATTAAATTAAAAAATCAAAGGAAAATAAAAATTTAAAAGATGTTCTAAAATTTGAAACTTTAAATTAAAAGATGCCCCCATCCATTTGATGAGCTGTACCCCTGACATCATACCCACATCTAAGTGCACCTTGATGTGGGATATACAAGAAAGAAATATTAAAATTAAACATAAATAATTCCTAAAGAATTTGAAAAACATAAATAATAAAATTGAAAAATTATCACTAGGTGGTCTCCCTCCTAATTTCAAAAATTATTAGAGGCCACTAGTGCAAATTATAACCAAATAAATTAATTAATGATAAAATTTTAAATTGAAACAACATATAAAAATATTAAAAATTAAAAATTAAAGAAATAACAAAATTAAATAATATAAAATAATAATCTTGAATCCTGTATTTGAATGAGAATACTTGGTTGACATCCTAATGATCAAGTTTATAGTTTTAGATGACTACCTATATGACAAAAAACAAAATCAGGATTTAACTTGAAACCATAAAACTATGGTAATGAAAGTTGTGGAGTAATTGTTTATAGAGCATCCAGCCAGTCAATTACCCTCCAACTTTCTAATAGGGGATATCAATGTTCAGGGATCCGCAATTAATTTAATTGCGGAAAATAATCTGCATACCCCAATTATCTTCTGCAATTATTTTTGCTAATAATTGGGTTATTAGACTCTTTACGTGTCAATGTTCACCTCTTATCTAACATTTTTTTACTCAATTTTTCATTACCACATCTTGGACAACTTTCTGTCATAACCACATCTTGACCTACATTCTGCCATAACCACATCATGGACTACTCTCTGGATATGCCTTCTACCTTTCTTCACACTCCAATTCTCATCCCATCCTGTCCATTCTATCCACTCAGGACCCCTCACCATCTCATATGCTTCTTTCTGCTCCTTTTCATCTCGCTATCTCATATGCTTGTTTCTGCTCCTTTTCATCTCTCTATCTCATCTGCTTGTTTCTTCTCCTTTTCATCTTCATTTATATTTTAACATGCCTCATCGTCCTAGATCTTCTCAAAGACAGCCATCACCCAGTTGTTCTTCAAATCCCACTACTCCCTATTTCCCCCCGCTCAGCCGAGAAATCTAAGACTTTTCAATTAAAAAATGATGATCATCTCATTCTTATCAACTGGCTGAAAAACACATCTAACTATGATTCTTGTTTTGGTACTGAGTATGCAAATAAAGTAGGACAGCCCCCAGCATCAAAAGTTGATGGCTATCTTCTAATGGAAAACGAATTACGGAATAAGACCAAGGGAAGGATTGATCTTTTGCCTAAACAGATGTCTGAACGTTTCAAGCATTACTGAGCCAAATACAAGAAGGCAAAGGCTCTTTCATCTTCCACTAGTTTTGGGTTTACCAACATCGATATAACTAAGGGTATCAAATCCATAGATGATAAACTTGAATCTTTATGTCCTTACTATAAAGAGATGGATGCAGTTTTTGGAGAGCAAGCCGATGTTAATCCTGTAAACATGTTGGATGTAGAAGATCTTATCTCCAAACATGATGTTGAAGCAAATCTTTTCCCATCCTCTTCCCCCACTCAAGCCTCCCCCCATTTGAATGAGACAAATCTAGATAGCTTTTCTGTAGATCCTATTGTTGATTTAACCCAACCAAATCTAACTCAGGTCTGTTTCTTTTTTTATTTTTCTTATCAAATCTATTTTTTTATTTACTTATCTTTTTCTTATTTCTTAAAAGGCTGACAAAAAACCCAGGATCCTCAATCAACTGAGTCTGAAGGTAGCGACAATGATCTGGAAGAAAATATGACCTTGAACAAGAAGCTTAGAGCTTCAAGTGGTCTAAATTTCCACTCACAAAGAAGACAAAAAAGTGATACTTCATCGCAAACCCCCTTTTCATCTATGGAACAGTTTTTAGAGAAACGTGATGCTGGTAAGTGATACCATACCTTTTATTACTTTACTCTGCTTTTCTTCTACTTTATATTAGTTTTTATTATCACTCTAGAACAAGTGGAAATTGCTAAAGAGACTCTAAGCTTTGAAAAGAAGAAATATGAGCTCTCTTTATGGAGGGATGATAGGCTGCAAGATTTGGAAGAGAGGAAGTACAAGCTCTCTTTACGGAAGGATGATCGGGCCCAAGATTTTGAGGAGAGGAAGTACGAGCTCTCTTTATGGAAAGATGATCAGGCCCAAGATTTGGAGGAGAAGAATTTTGAGTTAACTCTAAGTATTGAAGAATCAAAAAAGAGGAGAAAACACTTGAACATCAAAACCTGTTAGAGAAGATGTAATATAAGTTTGATCATGAAGAAAATTCCAAAAAGAAATATTTCTTGATAGAATGTGTTAAAGCTAATAAATCTGTTGAGGAAATTGAACGTTTAAAGAAATTTTTGGATGACTAGTTTGTTTTATTTCTCTCACACACTTTAACTGTTCATATTTATTTGTACATAAAATTTACAATAATCTCATGTATTTTATTACTCTATCAATCATTACTTGAATTTTTGTATTTTAATGTTAAATATTCTTTTTTTAAATAAAATTTTCATGTCTCCTTTGAAAATTTGACAATCCTCCACCCCTGGATTTTTTTGAAGTAAGGGGTGGGTATCACCAAAATTCTTTCATGTCATGAATCTTGAAAGTCTTATATGAAACTTTGGCTTTACTACCCCCTGCATTTTACCAGTATCCCCAAAATTCTTACATGTCAAGAATTTCACAAGTCTTATAAGAAATTTTGGAAATACCCCCCCTGGATTTTATTGAAGTAAGGGATGGGTATCACTAAAAAATTTTCACAAAAATATTTAAAAGTCAAAAAATTTTACATGTTACATTTGAATATTTGGCAATACCCCCCCTACATTTTATTGAAGCAAGGGGTGGGTATCACCAAAAGTTTTACAAGTCTTCAATTTTAATGTCAGATTAGAAAATTTGGCAATACCCCCCCTGCATTTTATTGAAGTATGGGGTGGAAGCTATAAATTAATATAATTAAATAAATTATTAAATAAATATCTAATATATATCAATTTCCCTAGTTTAAAGTAATGACAATTCCTCCAGCCAAAATGCAGATCAAATCTAGAAACAAATGTTTGGGAATTTTTACAGGTATAGGCTAGAGTAACCTCATGAAACAAATAAATGTTATCATGATTACCTGTTATACAACCAAAGGTCATTGGCCCATCACTTTAGTTGAGAAAATTGATATATAAAAAATATTTATTAAAAATTTATGAAAAAATAAATTTTTTTTGATGACAACTCTAATCCCCATACTTTTTGGATCTAGATAAAGTTTTTTTAAATTGATTAACTTTACCTTCTTTCTTTTCCTTGTTGATTCTTTGAATAAACTTACGACTGATTTGAAATGAGTAACCAAAATGTGTGAAATCTTGACAGGATTCCAAACCAGGAGGAGCTTTGGTTGTTTGATGATTATCCTGAGAAGAATTCCAAATATTTTTGATGATACCATTTCCCAAACCAAATTCAATGATGCACTGGTGGTCTGGATAATATAAACCATGTCCTTTGATTTTAGCTGGAGATGGTATTGGTTGGCCAGTTATCGGATTGATATATGAGAATATACCAAAAGTAAGAAAATTGGTGTCATTACTATTGATATAAATCCTATTGTGGAATCCAGAATGAGTGATAATAACATTAGAAAATAAAAGATATTTGTTGGTGATATCTTTCCATTCAGAGTCACACCAATTTGGTATTCCAAATTTGGTTGCAAGTTTATTATTTTTTTCAAATGCTTTATTACAGAGCTTTTTGAGTCAAAGAGCAAGAAATGAGTTAAAGGAAGGTAGAGTGTCCCATGAGCAAAAATCTTTATCTTTTTGAGCTTTAGTGATATTCTTGAGCAATGAATATATGCTTATATAATTGAAATAAGTGAAATGATATTAAAAATGGAACAAAAATTATTAGACATAACAAGAGAATATCCTTTAACAAAACCAGGTCTCCAACCAAATCCAATCATGATACCACCCAACAAATTCATATTCCTTATAGGTAAACAAACCAAAGCCATTTGATAAAGAGTTATGATAAGATCAGATAGTTGATTAAAAGATTCATCTTTTACACCATCAAAGGAATGAACTTCTAAAGTGAATTGAGCCTTATAAGTATCACTGATAACTGCAACAACTCGATCATCTGCAAATTTGGTTATATATTTGATATCTTCTGGTAATTTTTCCAGATATTCATTTTTTTATCTACTTTAGTTTTATGAAAAAAAATGTTTGGGATATGACAAAAAAAACTTTCACAGAGAATTTTTTTTCAGATATCTTTTCTTCTGATGAGACTGATTATCTTTAATTTTTTTTGATGATTTAGAAGATGAATTTTTTTCAGATATCTTTTATTCTGATGAGACTGATTATCATTAATTTATTTTGATGATTTAGAATATGATTGTATTGAAGTTGATTTTGAAGCAGATGATAGAGATGATAAAGATGAAGATGATAAAGAGGATAAAGATGAAGATGATAGAGAAGGAAGGGGTGAATCTGAAGAAGAAGACATTTTTTTGATCTGAAAAAAATTTAAATGTCAAAAAAAAATTCAACACATTTTTTTTTTAAAAAAAAACTTACCTAATAATATCTTTTAAAATAAAATTTAAAGCAAAATCCTTTTAAAAAAATTTAAAAAAAAATTTAAAACAAAAAAAAATTATAAAAATTTTCAGTAAAAATTATTTCAAAAAAAAAATTCAAATAAAAACCTGAAGTTTGATTATAAAAAACCTTCACAGAAAATCCTGACAAAATAATTTAAAAAAAATATTAAAAAAATAAAAAAAATTCAGTAAAAGAAAAATCAAAACAAATAAATTAAAAAAAAAAATTAAATTCAGTAAAATTTTTTGGAAGAAAAATTAATAATTAAAATCTAAACCTTTTTTGTTTTGTAATTTACAGGGAAAGTCCTTAACAGAATGTAAAAGATTTTTTTTTCTAAAATTCTGCCAAAAATAAAATAAAAATAAAATTACAAAAAACAAATTTTTAGTATGTTTTTTAAAAAGTAGTTAACCCCTCTTTAATCCCATAAAATTCCCCTTTCCCCCCCTTTATTTCTCTGAAATCTCCTATAAAATGCCTCACTCGTTACCTCAAAACCCCCTTCAAATCCCCTCCTTGCCTGCCTCAAAATCCCCTTGAAACCCCCTCCTTAATTGCCTCAAAACCCCCCCAAACCCCCCCTTTACCCCTCTTTATATGTCCCAACCCCCCCTTTACCCCCCTTTTAGGTCCCCTCCCCCTTTCACTCCCCTTAAACCACCTCTAGCCCCCCCTCTTTCTTAATGAACAATCAGTAACAATTGTTCGTTAAGAAGGAGGGGGGGTAGAGGCGGATTAAGGGGAGTGGAAGGGGGGAAAGGGGGGTTTTTAGACGGCTAAATAGAGGAGAAGGGGGGAGGGTTGAGGCACCTACAGAGAGGGGAAGGGGGGTCATGAGGCACCTAAAGAGGGGGGAAAGGGGGGATTTGGGACAGGTAAAGAGGGTGAAATAAGGGGTACTTGAGGAAGGTAAAGAGAGGGGAGAAGGAGTGACTTGAGGCAGGTAAAGAGAGAGGAAATGGGGTGAAATGAGGCAGCTAAAGAGGGTGAAGGAGAGAAAAAAAGAAAAAAAGAGAGAAAAAAGAGAAAAAAAAATTAGTCTAACCTTGAAAATAAAAAAAAGGACTTACAAAAAAAACAAAAAACAAAAAAAAACAAAAAAAAACAAAATAAAACAAAATAAAACAAAATAAAACAAAAAAAACAAAAAAAAGCAAAATAAAAAAATACATGATTAGCAAATAAAAAACAAGAAAAAAGAAAAAAAAGACTTAACTGGTGAGATGAGTTGAGAAAATAAAAGTAATCAAAATATTTGAGCGATGGTTGAGGAGAGGATGAAAAGGATATGAGTGATGAATGAAAAAAAAATCACTGACAAAATATGCAATTTCAGAAAATATGCGTTTCATGTTGAGCTGGTGAAAGAAAACCAATGAGCCATCCAAAAAAAAGATATTCACCATAAATTCCAAATAAAAAAATGAATATGCAACAAACCAAAATACCAAACCAAGTGAATAAAGTACACAAAGAGGACATTTTGAGAGTACAAAAAAATAATTTAAAAGGGTGGTGAAGAGAAATGTTGGAGAGTAATAGGCATAATGACAGAGTGTATGCCGGTTGAATGAATGTTTTGTGATTCAAGGGAGGGGAGAGCTGGTGCTGGTTCAGGATCCTCTTCTTCATAAAGATAATTTGACTCATCCTTTAAATCAGCTAGGATATTGTGGAGTATAATGCAATTCATGATCCAATGATTTTCAGTTTTGATCACCAATTTTTTTTGAAATTGGATTCTGAGCTCCTGAAGACTAGAAAATCTTCCCTTTAAAATACCTATAGCATGTTCAATTCATACTCTTAATTGGGCAAAGTGATAATTAAAGGCAGTTTTGGGGTCACTTTCTAAACTTGCACCATGGAAAGCAGGTATAATGTACTTTACACTTGCATATGCTGAGTCTGCAAGGAGGTACTGAGATTTGTCAAAGTATGAGTCAGAGGTTTGAGAAATCCTCATTCTTTAGAAGACAGAAGAGTCATGACATGAGCCAGGGCAGCCACTATGAAAAGCAATAGATTTTTTATTGACATCGCATACAAGTTGAACAGCAATAGAGTATCTAGAAAGAAGATAAAAAGTTAGTTAATGAAGGATTAGAAATTGGAGAAGATTTTGAAGAAACCTTTTTTTGCAATCAAAATAATGGTTGCCATCATGAGCAGGCTTTTGACTCAAAGGTATAGTTGTGCCATAAACAAATCCAACACATCCAGGGAAACCTTCAGCTTGCATTAATTGAGAGGATTCAAGTCGCTGTTCTGGAGTTGGCCAAGCAAGTGTTTGAGACTTGAGAGAAAGGATTGCAATCATACAGCGCTTGGTGTATAATATTTTGGTTCCATATCCTATGTTAAAGAGATTATCCAAATTTCTTACAGCAGCACCATTTCCATTTGAGCTAAAACAACATAGTGCACAGAAAGTTGGATGGCAGGATTACACTGTTTGTTATTGGAATTGTTATGAAAGATAGGATGATTGGAGATGAGTTGATAAAGTTTGAAGAAAGAATTGGGAGAAGTTCTAAAAAGTTGGGTGAAGTTTAAATGAGGAATGTTGAGAATGGAGGCCAGATCATATCGGGGATCATGATAAAGATTTGGCTCCCTGGTGATGATGTAACAATTTTTGGAAAGAAAACACATATAAGCTAAAGCATCTTCCAAATCAGAGTCAGATTTATAGTAAAGAGCTAAAAGAAAAGTAATAGCATTCATTGTTGAGTGAAGTAGCTTCCTAGTAGAGAGGTGTTTCATTTTTGCTGGTGGAAGGGTTATGTGATGAGGGAAGTGGGAATTCACTGCCAAATGTGCAGTTGGGGTGTGTAGATAGAAAAAAAACTTAAGTGTTTGCCACCAAAATTGAGTAGCATAGAGTGAGTAAATACTTAAGGATGGCATCAGAAATTATAAGTCATGTGACTTTCTTGCAAATCCATCATGGATGAGATGAGTTTGGGATCAGGAATTAGGAATGGAAATTGGGTTATAAGAGGCAGGATAATGCATTATCATGGATTCCTTATCCACTAGCCCCAGGGCTAGTGGATAAGAATCTTCCGCAATAAATAATGTCTGATCCCGGGGAAAAAAATTCCTGATCCCTAATTGTGGATCCCTGAAAATTGATACCCCCTAATATTTGATTTAGAAAGCTTCCCTGTGAACAATTCTTACAAAATAACTACACTCCTATACAAATTTTCATCATAGAATTTTGACATTAAATTTAAACTGTTTCTTTCTTCATAATGATGGTAAATAGTTTATCCTCATTGTGGAGGAATTCTTAATAACAATAGCTGGTAGTATATCTTCATTTCAGAGATAGGCTTTGGCACTTATGGTTCCCCTAGGATAGAAATGCTTGACTTGAATGGCAGCTACGCTCTTTTTAAATACTACTCCATCCAACTCTTCTAAAACATATGAACCACTTTTGCAGTCTAAAGTTTATTAATGAACTATAAGATGTTTAAAAGATATTTTTGGTCACTTATTATGAAGATTTAGAGGGATACCTATTTTAGAAGAATTCTATTATGAAGAAAATGGTTGGTTTTATGGCAAACATTCGTCTTCTAAGCTTTTCAAGAGAGAATATTTATTTCACAGTCAAGAAATGCTACTATAAGTTTAAAAATTCATGAGAAGAAATTTCGGAAGATCAAAAAATAATTTTAAGTTTTTGAAGAATTTTTACAATTTTTCTTATATTTTTAAATATTTTATTAAGTATTTTTGATTATTTTTGAATTTATCTGGCTTACTTAACTTTAATAATTTTTAGCTATATTAATAGGGTTGAACAGGCTATCAAAATTTGTTGAGATGCTCTCCAGATGTAAACCTATAATCTCTTTTTTATAAGTTTTTATTAAGGTTTTAAGGTTTCAATTGAGTCCTGAGGTCTGTAAAAACTCCAGAAATTCTCAGAAAACTCCATACAAACTCCAGGAATATCTGGAGGGACTGTGGAAGGGAAAAAGCTGAAGGTGACTAGACTATGCATATAAATTCTGTTAACTAGAGGTCTAAAAATCAATTCAACTTCATACAAAATTGTAACACTTAACCACCATCTTTTAAAATAACATTTCACCATTTTTATTACCCTTATAAACATAACATTTTTATATAACACTTTAAATAATTTATACCAAAACTCAAATATATATACATATAGGGAATCATTAGACAGTTATAAACTACCAGGACTAAATTTTAACAACTTTTCACAAAAATAAAACTAGATAAAAAAAATAAATATTTAATAATTTAAATAATTTAACTCTGGTTCAAAATTTTGTTATATTTCTTTATTTTAACTAAAAAAAGATTCTAAATCTCCCAAATGTTGAAAAAACTTGAAAAAAAAGTCAAATATTATCAATTAGAAATTTGAGCTTTGTTAATTTTAAACTATTTATTTACTTAAAGGGTTAGGGTTTTCTTAGGTTTATCAAACTAACTTGCACTCTACTTACAGCAAGGCAACTTTAAGGGTCTTTCTAAACTTCCAGGCACCATTTCTTTAACTTTACATGGTCCATTTCACCTATCTGAAAACATCTTTCCCAAAAAACTTTCCAAACTTCTATTATACACCAAAACTTTTAGGCTGAGTTCAAGTAAAGAGAGGTGAATAGATTGAAAAATAAGTTTTCTAGAAGATTTTAATGGTCCTATATGAATACTGTAGTAAAAATCTAATAAGTGTTTAAAATATCACTCAATATAAGAGTTTCAGTAATTTTAATCTTACTAATTATAAATGGTTTACAATCTTATAGTTGGTAGAAAAGTAGAGAATATAATTCAAAGATTATTCAAAGAACTTCAAAGTACTAATGAAATTTATTGTAATTGTAATGGTTATATTTTTTAATTGTAATGATAAAGATTGTATAAAATAAGACCGAGAATCACCTCCTTTTACACCCAATAATTTTTCAATGTATCCCCTAATTTACCAGTCCTATACAATACCAATTACACCTCAATCTAGTTAATACAACTGTCCATCAACATGAGGAATATCCTATAACACAATTAGAATGATATCACCTTCCAAAATCCTGAATTAATGGGGATAATCCATCAAAAAAAACAAGCGAAAAAGAGAGTATATGGATGTAATACCTTAAAATAAAAGACTAAAAAAGAAGGAATAACACTAAATATTACACAATATTAAGTATGATTAGAATTTTAAATAATGGGGCTAATTATTCCAATATACTATGTGAAATCCCCATCCATAAATAACCAAAATTGACTGAGAAACCACTGAGAAACCCAATAAAGGATGTGAGATGTGGTGTTGTGGTGATCCAAACCTGGGTAGGCCTTTGGAGTGCATATTTTTAGGTATTTGGAATGAAGGTTATATTTAGGTTTATGGTGTTTTTATTGGGTTTTTCTTGTTTCTACATGTAGTTACTGTTGTTTTGTTGTTTTAGAGGGGGATTTTGGGTGTTTTTGGGCGTTAAAGGGCCTGAAAGCAGATGTCGCTAGGTCAGGTGGCCCGCCCGCCTGCGTGTATTGAAGCCTTTAGATGAATTTTTTATGCATGTAGAAAGGTGGGAGAGCTTTATTTTTGGCAGGGATTAGGTCAGGGTGGTTTTTTCACTGGCTGTATGATGCGTGTGTGGGAAGATTTTTAGAAAGGATCTTATCTCTTTACTCATCACCTCTCTGTTTCTCACTGTCTCATTGGCTGGTTTTTTGTTGGAATATATTACTTTTCATTTCAGCTCTTTCTGGCAGTCTGTCTGGGACTATTATCTTTCACTTCTAAAGAGGTCAAGAGTGTTTAATTAGAGGGTCTAGCAAACAGATCTCCAATTTTCTGCAACAGGTAAATCTCACTTGTTTTTCTAAAGGGACAGGGGTTATTCTTTCTGGTTTTTCTCCAACTCCCTTGGTCAAGGCCTATAGCTAGTACTATAGGATTGTCTACAGCGTAACTGAATGCAGCCCATGGCAGTCACTTGCACCGTGAATCCTTGAGTAATTTAGGTAAATTTAAGAGTTTTAGTAAATTAAAGGCGCCACAGTTGAGTTTATTAATGAAATTAGTGCATATAATGAGGTCAATGCACTTATCATTAAATTAGGACACTAAATAAGTGCCTGTCACTTATTTTAGCATGTTTCCCCATAGTGGGAATATAATTTGGGGTAGGTATAGTGTAAAAAAGCTAAATTTGCTAAAAATGAAGCTATTCAAACAAGAAAAATTCAGGCAGTATGTGGCCAGTACTCAGAAGCCATTTCTGGCATAAAAAACACTGAATTTGAAAATTGTTATTTTTATGCATTTGAAAAGCTAATCAGTAGTCCTGATTAACGAAAATTGATTTTTCAAAGAACATTTTTAATAATATTAAATTTATAGCGCATATATTCAACTTTTAAGTGATTTAAAGTGTATTTCATGTCTTTTACATAAAATAATAAAAATAACAGCTTTAAGTTTACTTAAAAATTATTTAGCCTTATTTTGAAGGTTCTTAAGATTATCCTGAAATACTCCAACTTAATATTAAGTACATAAGACTTATAAAAGGTGGATATATGCATGTATATAAGGTATTATAATGGCATATATTGTATTTTATCATTAATTTCACTTATGTATACAACTTGTGTACCTTAAATTATTGCTCCCATGTATAGTAAATGTGTTTTACATAATTTATAAGTACTTTTTATTCAGTCCTGGGAATATCCATGCTGACAAAAACCATATCTCCAGCTTTCAAAGGTTTTCTAAGTCTATGAGCAAACCATTTATCCCAATATATGACTGACTGACTTTGGATCTTGATCATACTAAAATATGCCTTTTCTAAAGTTTCTTCTTGCTTTTCTAGATGTATCATTCTTGCATATAATAGATATTCAGTAGTCTTGGAAATATCCCAATCTACCCCAAGATATGATTCAGCTTCCAAATCAACTGGTAGAGCTACTTTTTGACTAAAAACTGGTTTATAAGATGAATATCCAGCTGTTCTTTTGTCAGTGTTTCTTCCAGAAAATAAAACCAATGGTAAAAAGTGCCTCCACTTTTAAGCACTTGCTCCACACATTTTAACCAAAGCATTTTTAATAACTTGATGCCCTCTTTTTACCATTACTTCAGCTTCAGGAAAATATGGGGTTGCTACCCTAACCTTTAATCCAAATTATGATATAGCTTCCTTAAACTCAGCTCCAAATTTAGGCCCTCCATCAACAGTCACCAACTCTATCATTACATACCTTTATACCCAATCTTTCATTAAAAAAACTGTCACATATCAGGAATTAAAATTAATAAGATGTGCTTCCTCTACAAAACCAGATAAATCATCTCTGGAAACAATTAAATATTTATAATGTACCTCTTTAATATGAACAGAATCCAAAATAACCCTACCAAAAAGTGTGTTTTCACTGGTTGCATTTCAAGATTCTTTTTGCCTTTGATAACTTCTTCTTTGACATTCTTTGAATGACTGAACCCAATTTTTAACAGCCATCTTCATTCCAGGCCATCAAAATCTATCAACAGTTTTTCAATAAGTTTCCCCAACCCCTCTATGACAAAGCTCTTCATAAAGTGATTTCATAACCAACTCTTGCCCTTTTCTCTGATTTGTAACAACCTGAGGATTTGTATACCTCCTTTTCATCAACCAGCTACCAGATAAATAGGATCTTGGAAACTTCCTTTTGGTATCTTCACAATAATCATCATCACCATTCTCTGGCCTTTCAAGAGTTAACAAATATTTAACAATTTTAATATAAAACCTTGTCTGTCCCTAGAAATTATCTTAAAATTTCAAAAACACCACATCAATGGGCACTTCCCTATCACCAAAATTACCTGCACATGAATAAGCCAATAATTTCTGACCCTGAATTTTCCCACCAATCAAATAGGATTTTGAATCCTCAACCACTGAAACTTCCAAGATTTCTTTAACTAAATTTCCTATCACCTCATCAACACCCTATTCAGAATCACCATATTCTTCCACATTTTGTTAACTGAATTTTCACATACACAGAACCTCTTTTTAAAAAATTATTTAATAGGGGGTATCAAAGTTATAAATCTTCCATTTCAACATACCTCTTTATTCCACCAAATCAACCATGATCATTTTTTAAAATATGCCATATTGTGCCTCAAAAACACCTTTTTGCTGAGAATTAATGTCAAAATTGTGGCTTTCTATTTGCGCTGTGAAATACCTTTTAAACAATTACAAATTTCTAACTTTGATACCCCCTAATAATCCAACATATACACCATTCTCCAATATAATTCTATCCAACACAACTATACAATCTTTATCATAATACACCCCTTAACCTCCAAACACTTTTTTACCAAATTTATCTACACCATCTTACCCAAGAACATCATTTATCATTATTTCATTATTATTTTAATTCATACAACCAGCCAGATTAACCTCATTTGGGAGGTAAGGAAAGTCATCAGTAATTTTTGTGTTGGCCTTGATAACAGGTATATCTTCATTGAATTCTTCTGAGTCAGAATCCTCTTTAGTGGGCAGTCTTCTTGAAAATCCATCTGGCATAGTGAATGTTTTTCCAGGCTTATTAAATAAATAAAAAGAAAATTTTTGAATGAAAGTTACCCATCTAGTAATGGTTGAATTTGGTAAACTTGGGGAATTGATCATTTAAATTAAGAATTTAGCATCCACTTGAATTTTGAAGTGTTGACCACATAAAAAATTTTGAAGCTTCTTTAAATTTTTTCCACACCACATAATTCTAATTTAGGTTGAGAATATCTTTATTCCACCTCAGTAAAAATAAGATATTCTTAACATACTAGTATAATATAGCCAGCTTTATCCATGCGGTAAAAGACCACTTCAGAAGTAATTTTACTTGAATCAACAGCCAAATAAATCCTACCTGCTCCTTTACCATAATCTAACATATGGAGCACAATATTTTCTCACACTACCTTCTTAAACTTCAAAAACACCTCTTCACACTCTTCATCTCACTTCAAATCTGAATCCTTTCTATTTAATTGTCTCAATGGAGCTGAAAATGAGTAGAAGTCCTTGATAAACATTCTGAAATAAACAAATACCCCTCAAAATCCTCTGACTTCATTAGTATTTTTGAGTATTGAAAAGGAATGAATTTTGTTGACCATCTTCTTTAACATAATCCTACCCTCTCTACATACCAAATGAGAAAAAATCACTATGGCTGGTGCACAACAAGTAAACTCTGAACCAGAAAAAGTTAAACCAGCCTCTTCAATTCTAAACAAAATCTTCTCTAGAAAAATAGCATACTCTCATATGAATTTTTTTATCCCTGTATTCTCCTCCAACACTTCATTATTATAATCTGTTGAAGGACCTTTAATTCCACAATCATCAATAAATATTCAAGAATATTGAGGAATTTCATCTTGAAGAATCCAGGCCAACTGAGCCTGACAAACAGCAACCAAATTTGTTTCCCCTTGAGGTAATCTTCTAAGCTGTAATTGTCCAAGTGGAGTATCAAAACTAGTGAGAGGCCTATAATCAGGATGCAATTTTCACCCATCATATCCCCTCATAATATCACCTAAGACATAACACACTCTACCAGGAAAAACTTCTACATACTCCTCTGCACTAGGTGGTATACCAGCATCTTTTATTGTAACCCTGTTATATTCAATAAGATCATGAACTACCCTGAGATTTCCATTAGGTTTCTTGATACAAATTACTGGACTAGAATAGCCTGATTAAGACTTTTTATATAATACATTTCAAATTTTTTCTCTACTGACTTCAATAGGGGGTATCAAAGTTAGAAATCTGTAATTATTTAAAAAGTATTTCACAACACAAAAAGAAAGCCAAAAACTTGACATTAATTCTCACTAAAGAGGTGTTTTTGGGGCACATTATAACATATTTTTTAAAAAAATAATGGTTGATTTGGGGGAAAAAAGAGGTATTTTGAAATGGAAGATTTCTAACTTTGATACCCCCTAATATAATTATCTTTCAAAGGTGCAGGAATCAGATTTGTCTTTTGCTGCCATGGTTCATAACATACTACAGGAATCTTTTAAGGATTCCCATAAGAATTCTTCAGAAAACCTCTCTTGTCTTCTAAAAAAGTAATGGCCTTCTCCCTTTTGGCCATCACATCCAATAGCAACTTCTTCTCTTCACCTGATAACCAATCTTCATGTCCAAGATTAACAACACCCAATTTCTCAAAGGTAACTCTTTATGTTTCAGAAAATTCAGGCAGCTTTTTAATTAGGGTATTTTCATAATGATCTTTTGATAAAATCAGAGTCTTGAAATAAGGTTTTAATTTAGCTGGTAGTGGTTCATTAATTGGTCTGACCTTTTTAGGTACCTTTTTATATTTTGCTGCATCTACTTTCACTTTGACTTGAGGAATAATATCTCTTCTTGATCTACCATTGCATAAATCATAATCAGAATTTACTTCATCATCAGAATCAGAAACAAAGTAAGTTGAAAAATAATTTATATTATTTTTTTTAAATTTTTATCCCCTTTATTTTTATCTAATTTTACACCAAATCTTCCATCACCATAATCACAATATTTCACCATAAATTCCCTAGAAAATAAAGTTGGCAGTTCAACCTCTTGCTAGTGGACAGAAACAGAACTATCACAAATATTTTTTTATGAAATAATTATACTAAAATGATTTGTTAATTTTTTTGAGTCAATTGCACTTTATCCTCTTTCTGGAGGCTAGAAACTATACCCCCAGAGGTAACATCACTACTATCCAAGATTTTAAACAAATTACCATTCCTTTTTTTATCTAATACTATACATCCCATCTTTCCTCTTGCACCATTTTTAAAATTTTTAGAAATATTTGATAATGATAAAAGACAAACAGAAAAATCTATCACATATTTGCAAAACAATGAAGTATCAACTGAAAATAATTGAGAATCAAATTGAATTATCTCCAAGTTAGCTGGCCTATTATAATCCAGGATTACTTTTTGAGGAGCGGTTACAAAATTAGAGCAATAAGCCCCTACTACCCCAAAAATGGGGGTCTAAAATATCAATTTCTTTAATTAATTCACCAGAAGCTGACCTTTTAATTTTTCTCTTCTTGGTAAAAACACAACACTGACACATAGTAGTAATACCATGCTTAGTCTCCCAACCATCATCTACAGGAGGTTCAAACCACATATGAAGCCTTATCATATTTTAATCTTTAATCTCAAAACTTATATCCATACTTGATTGATAGCCAATTGTGTCTTTAAAATCCGTCAAAAAAGGACCACCAAGAACCATCTTAACAGACCCTCTGGCCACATAAAAATTAACCTTACAAAAAGATCCACCAACACCTAATTTTACACTCTGTGCTGTACTCATAAGCTCAGTAACATGCCTTGGAATACCTCTAAGGTTTCCACCAGTTCCAGTCTTTTTTTGAAGACTAATACTTGTAGCCTTCTCTAATTAAATTAAATTAATTTGAGACCCAGAATCCACCAAGAAATTTCCCACTTTACCATTTAAAGTCACAATTAAATATCCAAGAGGAACTGAAACATCAGTTTCCACCTCCTTTCTAAATTTCTTCACATTTTCACAAATATATTCCACCTCTTAAACTGCTACCTGTCTCCTTGTCAGATTCTTCTTTTGCTTCTCTGCAATGTCTGGACTAATTCCAAATAATTCACCTAAAGATAGATGAATCTAAAGTTTATTCACCCAACCCAAAACAACATAAATCACATTCTCTTGACCAACCACTACTTCCATTTCATATTTCACTTGATATTTTTTTACTTTGGTCTTGGGTACCTCTCAAGGACCCACATTTCAATCATCAAAAACTATTTATACATCTTCTGAATTAATAACTCCAACCTTTACAACAGCAGCTTTTACCAATCCAGATTCATCACTGGTCCTCCTCACTCCCTCCATTGGAGTGGGACCACAAAAACTTGGTCTGGGTAGAGATTTTAAAGGAATATCCTCCTCACAATCCCAATTTTTATCCACAGGAGTAGGTTCCCCATTTAAATCCACATACCAAAACTTGGAGGACCCATATCAGCCATCCCCTTCAGCATCCTAAAAATTTAATCTTTTTAAAAAAATTTCTTCTCCACCTTTTTTGTTACCACCTTTCCTGGATTAGACCTTATTTAACTTTGAATGCTAATCTTTTCTTTAGTAGTAGCTGCCCTTCCAGAAGTATACACATCATATTCAACTCCCATACAATTTCCATTTACTCTAGATACCAAAAAATGCCCAAAACACCAAATGAAGTTTAAAATGTGGCTTTACAGACCTCCTTCTCTTCACCCTTTTCATTTGTACCTTTACCATAACCAAAAAATTTTTTACCACTTTTACCATTATCTTCATTACCAGAATTTACTTCAAAGTGGTGTAGAAAGTAACTTCTATAAACCTAAGCTATAGACACAATCCAAGATGGGTTGTTTCTCCTTTCTAAAGCTAATTTAAAAAAATAAGTGCCTGCCACTCCAAAGAAAAAGACAGTGAAATCATGTAGTGTAAGTGTGGTTATATGTATATATAGAGAGAAAGAAAGATTAAAATGATATAGAGATCTTTTTTTAAGAAAGAGGTAAATATATTTATAAATAAGTAATCAATCTTTTGGCTAGATCTATTCGCCGTAAGCACTCATATTCTCAGTCACTGCCTCTCTGAAGCACTCTATCTAATACTATCCTTACTGTAGCAATAAAATAACTCTAAAGTGCTACTTCTGATATGAAAAGCTGCTTATGCACAAAAAAAAACTATCTACATATCTTTATCTCTTTCTATCAATTTTTACTACTGTACTTTTCTAGATTACTCTATATTACTGTACTCCTCTGTATACTGTTGTACCTATTATTGTACATACATTCTTTAAGAGGGAACTCTCTTTTATATGCCCTTTAGTATGTCTAGTACCTTTCTCCTATGCTTCCTTCCCCTACTGGTTCTCCTACACAAGTTCAATGCTACTACAAGAATATCAAATGGTAAGTAAATATCTCAATAATATAAGTACATTTTTTAGCATAAAACCTGGCTCTAATAGCGCTTGAAACATTTGTGTAAGACTAATATTAGAACTTTATGCTTCACCTTTCTGTACATATCCTATAATTCTTGAGATTACTAACTACATAATAAGTACTTTAGCACCTCCCATACCTATTATAACAATCCATACTTTCAGTGAGAGTATCCAATAATTTTGGTGGTCTTCCAACATTGGCAGAGGCCTTTGTTGGTCTGTTTGGCGCTGTTTTGGTATGTCTTAATTGAAATTGGTTGAATAAATGGGTGTTTTTCTTGTTTTATTTAGTGAATAATGGAACTATGGATATGTGGGTGCTACCATTGGATAGCCCTGGTTTTTCTCTGTATTTTATGTCTGGTTGACATTTTTCATATTCTAAGTTTTAAGGGGTCATTTGCTCATTTTTCATTTATAAAAGATAGCTGTTTAATTTTGTTTTTTGTGTTTTACTGGCTAACCTTAAGTCTTAGGTTTAAGTGCTTAGTATCATTAAGTAGAGCTAATTTGGCTCTATATTTTATGTAACAATGTTTTCATAGCTTAATTTTTTTGGTTTTCAGGGTTTTAGTAGTCATGGTGGATTTTTCTAAGTATTTTGGGCTTTATTAGAGGTTTTTGGTGGTTATCTGGCATCAGGGAGGTCTGGCCGCTTCAAGGCGGGCGGCCTGTCTCAGTTATAGAAGGCTGGGGAGTGTTTCTAGAGGGTTTTTATTCAATTTGGCTGCCAAAAGTGCCAAATTTGTTGCTGTGCATAGATTTTTTAGATGGTGGTCTGTGTGTACATACTTAATAAGACAGTTTGGAGAAACTTTAATTATCATACAACCATCTGGTAATTATATAATTGTTTCTCACTCAGTTTTCACTGTTTTTTGGGCACAATTGGCTGTTTTTGTTGCAAGGTTAATTCTTCATTTAACTTAACTTTGGCAACTAGTTTTTCTGGTTTAGCTTTGCAACCTGCATCAAGTATTATTGCTCTTTTCTGTGCAACAAGTGCACAGTGTTTTTGTTGTTCTGGTGTGGATCTTTCTGCATTTCTGCTTTCTGGTTCTTTGGTTCTCAGTGGCCTGCTATTGGCTACTGTCTTGACTTTTTAAGCAGTCAAGAAGTGTGTTTGAAGGAATATAGTAAAAGTCTCTAATTTGATGTAGAAAATAAATCTCACCTGGTATTTCTCAAAGGGACAGGGGTTTTTCTCTCCAGTTTTACTCCAACTCCCTTGATCAAGGCCTATAGCTAGTACTATAGGATTGTCTACATTTCTGGCCCCAAACATGGGGTGAAGATTTGTTAACCTTTTGGATTTTCTGTTATTTTTGGACTCTCTTCTGTGGTTGGAAATTGGTTTTCTGGAATCTATTGGACCATGGCTTCTTGACCCTCTTTCTCTATTGGTGGTAGTGGCACTGTTGGTGCTGCTGAGGATGGTAATCCTCCTGTTTCTGTTAGGCCTTCTGTCAGGATCAAGTCCTGGAAGGGGCCTATGTTTACGGGGGAGGATGTGAAGTTGTTTCTGGAGCTTTTTGAGGCTGCTGGGAATGTGGATGGTTCTTCTCACTTGAATATGGTGAAGCAAGTCATCTTCTATATTGGTGAAAGGGCTCTAGTGAAGGAGGTTGCTGCCATGGAGGGTTATAGGAGTTAAGATTGGAAAAAGTTGTGTCTGCATATGACAGACAGGTGGGAATCCAGGTACTCTGTGGTGGATCTCAATATGATTGCAAGTGAATGGAAATCTTATGGAGGTGTGGACAACCTCCATACTTATAGGAAGTGTTTGGCTCAGTTGGAGCCAGTGGTGGATTTTTTGGTGGATATGCAGGAGTTGGAGAGTACTGACTCTGCAAGGGATATTCTCTGGTCTGCTCTGGCCATGAATGTTAGAGTTGATGTGTTAATGAAGTTGAAAAGGAAGGATAAAATGAAAATTCTTCCTAATAGGAATCAGAAATTTCCTGCTCTTTCTGTGGTGAAGGAGTTTGTGGAGGGACATCTGAAACTTTTGGCAGTGGATTCTTTCCAGGAAGCTAGCAAAAAGTATGTTAGAAAGGTCAGTGAAGATTTTGCTGAAGATGTGGAGGAATCTAGGAAGAAGGATAGTGTGAACAAGGGGAAGGCTCCTGAGAAGCCTAAAAAGGTTGATCCAGTTGTGGAGAAGTTGGCTGATCTGACAAAAAATCTACATATTTTTGTTCAGGAGGCCCAGAAGGCCAATAAGGCTCCTTCTCAGCCTAGAAATTTTGATAGGAGGGTTGGCAGGAGTGATCCTTGTGTCTGCTCTTATTGCAGCAGGAAAGGCCACAAGTCCAATGATTGTTTGGCACTGAATAGGGATGTGTCTGAAGAGAAGGTGGAATTTGATGGGAAAGTGTTCAAGTTCCCAGATGGTTCTTTTGTGAAGCCTAATTATGGTCAGGCTCCAGTGGACTTGGTGAGGTTGAAACATAATTTCAACTCAAGAAGGCCAAGATTTGTGGAGTTTCCTAATGAGGCTTCTTCTTCTGGTAAAGTTGGAGATGATGGAAAGGGAAATGGAAAGGAAGCTAATAGAGTCTCATTTACATCTTCCTTTGATGGTTTGGAGTTGTATTATTGTGGTAGAAAGTCAAGTGGGGAATTCTTGGCTGGTGTTTATTATGTAGAAGCAGGAAAGGTGGGAAGGCCAAAGGTTTCAAAGGTGGATCCTAAGCTGAGTGCAGCAAGGAAGAAATACAGCAAAGAAGATCTGTACAAGATGCAGAAGGGGATTGCTGATATGGGCCCCCCTAGTTTTAAAGCATTGGACATGAATGGTGAGCCAATGCCTATAGATGTTGATTCTGACTCTGAGGAGGATGTCCCTTTGGCTTAATTTCCAAAGCCTGCTGGAGTTAGAGGTGCTGGTGAGGGATCTGGTTCAATTCCTGTTGATGGTAAATCTGTTGGTGGTTCTGGTCCTCAGGAGATTTCTAGGACCAAGGTAGTGAATCCAAGGGCTCACTTTGAGAGGCCAGTAGTTTTTGGCCAATCTAATGTTATGGACTCTGTCCTGAAAAAGATGAATTAGGGTCAGGTTTCCCTTACTTATGGAAAGTTGTATGTTATCAGTCCTTGGTTTGGTGATAGGCAGAGAAAGTTGTTGACCAGGAGAAGAGATTCTTCTGGGGAGGTAGAATACATTTGTGATTCTGTTGAAAAATTTGGTGAGGCCTTGGAAACTCATTTTTCTGCAGCTCTGGGTTATGTCAATGTCACTCTGAATGGAAAGGAGGCTAGGGCATTGGTGGATTAAGGTTCTCAGATTAACCTGATTTCTTTGTTTGAGTTATTCATCTGGGCCTCCCCATAAAAACAGGTATTGGTGGAAATTTAAGAGGGATTGGTGGCCATGTCACTGTCTTGGCTGGAACATTTGAGTTTGTGAAGTTAGATGTTGGTGGAGCCTCAGGGAAGGTTCATTTTTATATTTCCAAAGAACAGTAAAATCTGTTTTGGGTGGGCCATTCTTGATATATTTTTAAGAAATAATTAGTTATCAGTTTGAAGTGGGAATCAGTTTGGAGTTGACTGGTGAAGATGAAAGGAGACTTCACATGAGGTTATCATCTTCTGGAGAGGATGATTCAGAGACCAGGCCTGGTTTGTCTTCAATGTGCCAGCGCATGGATTGTTGCAGGAGAAGAAGAGAAGTGGGTGCCGCTTCTGGTTTTTCGGAGTGTGGCTCAGGCTCTAGAGGGAGTTTGTCTTTTTTAGAGTGATGAGGCCTGATCACCCTAGTGCTACAACCTCTCCCCAAGATGAGGAAATCCCAGGTTGTAGTAGGTCAGCTCCCTTGGATATATACCAAGTGGATTTTCAACTTTCTCTTTTTAATGTTTCTCTTCTCTGCAAGTATTCTTCATGTTTTTTATCAAGTATCTGTTCTCTCTCACAATTTTTAATTATTTTTAATTCAAGTAAAAAAAAGAAGATTGGTTATATATCTTCATTGAAAGATATGTGGAAAAGCTGTGGAGTGGTGAGATTGGTGTCTAAAAGTAAGTCCTCCCAATTGTGCACCGCTAGAGTTTCTTCTTCACCTTTCAAAAACATTACCGTGGCCATGTCTGTGAGCATTGAGGAAACCCCTGGTTATTTTTGTAGGATAGAAGGAGAATCAAGAAAAGAAAATGGAAATTTGAAATTAACTGAAGAAAATCAAGAAAAAAATCTGAGGATAATCAAGAAAGAAGGAAAGAATTGTTTTTGTGAAGATCAGAAAGATCAATTTTTGGGCCTCCAGGATGAGGTTAAACTGCACAAAATTTTGAAAAAAGAAAATCATCAAGATCATTTTTAGGGCTTCCAGAATGAGGGTAAACTGCACAATTTTAGAATATGTGATTCAGAAGATGAATCAAGATTTGAAGATTTAGAAAATGGAAGTGAGGATGAAGATGTGGAATTGCGTAAAAGTTCTGGAGTGGTGAGATTGGGGAATAAAAGTAACTCCTCCTAATTTTGCACTGCTAGGGTTTCTTCTACACCTTTCAAAAAACATTACCTTGGCCACACATGTGAGCAATGGGGAAACCCTTGGTTTTTGTTCCAGGTCTGGTGGTGAAGACGTCCTGAAGATCCCTCAAGTTGAAGGTGGAGCTACAAAGTATAAGAAGGTAGCGCAGAATATTAGGCCTGTCAGTGAGCCTATGCCTGTTGGTTTGAATCCTCCTTTTAAGAGACCTTCTTTGTTAAGAGATCCATACTGTACTCCGTTGGGGAAGAATCCTCCATATTTTGTGGAAACTGCTAGTGCGACTGTGGAAAGGTTGAATGTTGTTAATTTTGGTCCTGATGGGTGGTTGTCTGATGAGGAAAAGAATTATTGTTGCATGTTATTGAGCTCAGGGAGAAAGTGGTGAAATTTGTTGAAGAGGAAAGGGGTGTGTTGAAACACTCTTATGGGGAACCTTACTTGATTCTTGTGGTTTGTCATGAACCTTGGCAAATCAAACCTATTCCAATTCCAGCTGCTATTAGGGATGATTTTATAGAGATTGTTAGGTAAAGAGTCAGGACTGGTTTATATGAACAATCAATATCTAGTTACCCAAGTCTGGTTTTTTGTGTAAAGAAGCAGAATGGGAAGCTGAGGGTGGTGCATGATCTTAGGGCCTTGAATAGAGTCACTATCAAGGATGCAGGGATGTGACCAAGTGAAGAGGACTTTGTGGAAGCTTTTTCTGGAAGTGTGTGATATGGTTTGGGAGATATTATGGGTGATTATGATGAAAGGGAACTTCACATTGATTCAAGGACACTTACAACATTTGAGACTTCTCTGGGAAGATTTCAGCTCACTAGGTTGCCTCAAGGAGAAAATAATTCAGTAGCATTATATCAAGAACAAATGGCTTGGATTTTACAGGATGAGGTTCCTACTCATGCTGGTATTTTTATTGATGATGGTGGAATCAAAGGACCCTCCACTGATTATGGAAATGTGGTGCTGAAGGAGAGCATAGGTATAAGGAGATTTGTTTGGGAATATACAATTACTCTAGAGAGAGCATTGTTTAGGATTGAATAGGCTGTTTTGACCATTTCTGTGTCAAAGTTTTGTTGTTGTGTTCCTGCTCTGTAAATTATGGGTAATTTAGTATGTAAGTAGGGAAGTATTATGGCAAAGAATAAAGTTAATATAATTCAGTCATGGCCAAGACCTAAAAATATTACAGAAGTTAGGGGATTTTTGGGGTTTTTTGTGTATTTCAGAATTTTTATATAAGATTTTTCTTTGTTGGATTCACCTTTAAGGAGGCATACCCAGAAAGATGCAGAGCGGGAATGGACTGAAGAGTTTGAAAAGGCTTTTCAGAAGTTGAAGATGGTGGTGGGTGAAGATATTAATCTTAAAAAGTTTAATTATGGAGTGGGAGCTAGAAAAATTTATATGGCAGTGGACTCAAGTTACATTGCTGCTGGTGCTCTTTTGTCTCAGGAAGATAAAAATGGGAGGGTCAGGACAGTACAGCATGAATCCGTGGTAATTAATGAGGTTGAGTCTAGATATTCTCAACTTAAGTTGGAATTGTGTGGTTTAGCAAAAATTTTGAAGAATCTGCAAACTGTTTTGTGGGGGCAGCATTTTGAGCTGCAGGTGGATGCAAAATCTCTGGCTCAAATGATCAATACACCTAGTCTTCCAAATGCTACAATGACTAGGTGGGTGGCATTTATTCAGCATTTTTCTTTTGACCTAGTGCACAAACCTGAAAAAACTTTTACAATGCCAGATGTATTATCAAGGAGATCACCCACGGATGAAGATTCTGATTCTTAAGAATTTGATGAAGATGTCCCAGTGGTTAGGGCCAGCAGAAAGGTTGCTGAAGATTTTTCTCTCCTCCCCCATGAGGCTAAACTGAATGATTGTTCTATTCTCCACCAAGAGGTTAAACTGGCCGGTTCTGATCTTGATTCTGGTGATCATGATGTTTTTGTTGATGAAGATGGGGCTGTTGTTTGGGATGGCTTAAAATTTTACAATGATGTTTTTGTTAGTGAACTGGATTTTCTTAGGATTCAGTGGAAGAAAAATAATGTACCAAAATTTGGGGATTGGTGTCCTGGTTGGGCTGGTCAAGTGGCTCATGTGTACACTGGTGATTTTGATGATAGGGTTGTACCCTTGAATGTTGTTTTGTTGGATTTTGAAGATGAGACCTGGGGTCTGACTGGCTTTTATTTTATTATAGTTGAATATCTGTTAACTTTAGAGAGGCCAGATAGTTGTGATGATGATACTTGGGTGGCAATCAAGAAGAAGAGTCCTGGCTTCTATGTGTCAGGAAGGAGGTTGATGAGGAGGAGAAATCCAAATTCTCAAGTAGTGGTGACTCAGAAGAAGGTTCAAGAGTTGGTATTGAAGTCTTTTCATGAAGAACTTGGTCATAGAGGCTTTGAGGAGACTTATAGAAGAGTAGCTGATAGATTTTGGTGGCCAGGTATGAAGTTGTCTGTTCAGGGTTGGGTTCAATCTTGTGAACAATGTCAAAGAAGTAGTCACTTGAATCCTAAAGAGGTTGGATGTGCTACTTGTGAATCAACTATTTTTGGTATTATGAAATAAAAGTAAAAAGATATGAAAATGATTAGATTTACAATAATTTAAATAGATATTAAAAAAAAGAGAAATAAAAAAGTAAAATTAATCTCAAAGAGATCAATTGTGAAAAACAAAATACTAGTAAAATTCTTGCTCTCAAGAGACAGTAGAAGTGTTGAACCAAATGGGAGCCATCAGGGCTAAATTGTAATAAGTGACCTTTTTTTTAAAGATAAAGAATTATACACCCAAGGTTGGGAAGAAAAACAGGTGGATGATTCAGCTAAACAAAACTACTTTTAGTGAAGTTTGATAAAAAAAAGTTTTTTTGTTGCCATAGAGAGAATTGATCCCATCTGACTGCACGTGACCAAAAGTGTTCAGCACAAGTTTGGCCAAACTTGTGCTGGACACTTTTATATCATATCTTGGAGTAGATTGGGATACTGTTAACACTACTGAAGAATTGTTCTGTGCAAGAATTATGCAGCTGGAGAAGAAAGAAGAATACACCACGGGAAATATAGAGGTGAATTGCTAGCAATCCCCTCTCTTGAAAATTAGAGTTTCCCTTAAATATGCCAGGTTTATGAATACTTTATAAACATAAGTAAATTAGAGTTAGATTTACATTTATTCTCAGATTGATTATAGACAGAATATCAACTGATTCCAAATTATGCACAAGTTGATCCTTCAGAACTTGATTTTGGTCCTCTGATGAGCACAAATTGAGCACAAATTGATCTAACCTAAGCTTATGCATATATAATAATTCAGGATACTTGCTCTATTAAATTTGATAATAAAATAAAATATTGATGAATTTATATAAAAAAAATTATTATGTAAGATATTAAATTATAAATTTAGGCATCATAGGAGGGCACTTAATAGAACTTAATTATACTATGTGACACCTTAATACTGTATCACGCAGTTTGAAACATTTAAAACAAAATGAGTCATGATGGGCAATGAAATTGCTTGGACAGACACTTTCAAAATTAATACTGACCATAATACACAAGTATGAAACCTTGGCATCTATCCAATAAAAGATTTTCCTTCTGATAAATTGATTTTTCTCAGTTACTCCCTGCTAAAAAGTGTCCTTCTGAGGTTTGTCTAACCTTCAGGGGGGTAATTTGGCCACATCACACTACTTCTATTTCCATGATTGACCAAAACATCATCCTCATTCCCATATAAAGAGTTGATCTCATCTGACTGTGGCTGATCAAAGGGGTCCACCACAAGTTTAGCCAAAATTTTGGTGAACACTTTTTTGATGGATAGTGACTAACTGGTGCTTTCCGATATTGTCCACCTCAAGTTAGGATAAACTTCAGGAGGATAAATTTATTATGAATACCAAATTAACTGAAGAATACTTTTGCCCTAGCTACTCTGCATCATAAAAGTGTCCAACTGAGGTTTAGCCATAATTCAGGTAGACACTTTTGGAAAGGCACAGTCTGATGGGTTTAATATCTATATATGGCAATAAGTATCAGTTTTTTATCAACATGGAACTAGAATTAATTTAATGTGGCCAAAGTGTCCACCTGAAGTGTGGCCAAAATACAGGTGGAAATTTTTATGAGGATTACTTGATGAAATGAAGAAGACTTCAAATTACATTCCATCATAAAATTTTCAAACTTAAGTTTATCAAAAATTGTGGTGACACTTTTTCCAGATCCAGTCATATGGGATAGACTCTCTATATGGCAATGAGAATCAATTTTTAGTCAATCATGGCATTAGAAGTAATTTTATATGGAAAAACTTTCCACCTGATTTTTGGCCAAAAATAGGTTGGAAATGTTTATGAGGAATACTAGATTAACTAAAGAAGACTTGCACCCTACTACTGTCCATCATAAAAGTGTCCACCAGAAGAATTCTCAAACTTGTGGTTGACAACTTTGGCCTGGTCCAGCCATATGGGATCAATTCTGCATATGGAAATGAGGATTTAATTTGGTCAATCATGGTACTAGAATTAATTTGATATAGATAAAGTGTTCAACTAAATATTGGAAAAAAATCAGTTGAAACCTTCATTTAGTTTTTCAAAAAATCAAGTTAAGTCAAATTTTATTCCTGATGATGCCCATTTTATCCAACACCTCTTCTGAGCCTTGAAAGTAGGCATTTAGTTTGAATTTTGAATTACATATAAAATCCCTATTATTCAACCTATTTCTTTTTATCCCTTTTTTTTCTTTTAGATATCAATTAATTTTATGTAAAACAAATCATTTTCATAATTTTTTACCTGTATTTAATAGAATTATTAAAGGCTTAACATCACCCTGTAAGCATTTGGCACATGTTTTTTTGCTATACTAATAAAAATAATAATATAATGGTAACAAAAAATTGATCAAATGATAAAATATTAATAAAAAAGAAAGATCAAATACCAGTGGATATGTTTTAAAAAAATACCAGTTGCACTGAAGAAGAGCTGCACCTTAGATACTCACCATCAAAAAAGTGTCCAGCACAATTTCGGTCGAACTTGTGCTGGACACTTTTGGTCAGTTGCAGTAATATGAGATCAATTCTCGCTATGGCAATGAAAAAAGTTTTTTGGATAAAAAACTTCACTAGAAGTAGTTTTACATAGCCAAATTTTCTACCTAGATTTCATCCAAACCAAAGGTGCACAATTTTTTATCTTTGAAAAAAAGTCAATTTAGTACAATTTATCCCTGATGGCTCTCATTTGCTTCAACACCTCTACTGGCCTTTGATAGTAGGAATATTACTTGGATTTCGTTTTTCATATTTGATCCCTTTAACTTAATTTTTTATTCCTAATATTGCTTTTGGATACCAATTAATAATTTTTAAAATAAACTATTTTCATATTTTTATACATTTATTTAATAATATTATAAATGACATAACATCACCTGGTATGCACTTGGCACATGAGTTTTTTCTATACTTATAAAATTAATAATATAATGGCGACCAAAAATTAATCAAATGATATTAATGAGTGAGGAACAAATATAAAATACCAGTAGACATGTTTGTAAGAAATACTAGATGAACTGAAGAAAAATTCTACCCTAGCTACTCTCCATCATAAAAGTTTCCAGCACAAGTTTGTCTGAACTTGTGCTGGACACTTATGGTCAGGTGCAGTCAGATGGGAGCAATTCTCTCTATGGAAATGAAGATAAATTTTTGATATAAAATTACACTAGAAGTAGTTTGATATGGCAAACTTTTCATGCTGAAGTTTTGGTAAAGCTCAAGTGGATTTTTTTTTATTTTTACGAAAAAGAAAATTTAGTGCAAGTTTAGCCCTGATTGTGCTAATTTAATTCAACATCTCTTTTTTTTTTTATGGCAGGAATTTAACTTGGATTTTAATTTTCATCTTTGATTTCTTTTATTTTACTTTATTCCTCTCATATTGCTTTTGGATAGAAGTTTATTTTTTGTAAAATAAATCATTTACATATTTTTTTACCTTTATTTAATAATATTATAAAAGGTGTAACATCACCCAGTATTCATTTGGCACACAATTTTTTGCTATACTGATAATATTAATAATATAATGGTGACAAAAAATTAATCAATTGATAAATATGAGTGAGGCACAAAGATTTAATAACAGTGGAAATGTTTATAAGAAATTTCAGATGATTAAAAATGACTTGCACCCTGGCTACTCTTCATGATAAAAGTGTCCAGCACAAGTTTGGCCATACTTGTGCTGGACACTTTTGGTTGCATGCCGTCAGACGCAATCAATTCTTTTTATGGAAATGAGACTGAATTATCACTCCATCATTGCACTGAAAGTAGTTTTATATAGACAAATTGTCCCCTGGAAGTTTGTCCAAACCTAAGGTAGACAATCTTTTCCTTTGGTAAAAAGTAAATTTGATCCATGTTAATCTATGATGGTGCCCATTTTTTCTGAAGCCTCTACTGGCTCATGATACCAGAAATTATACTTAATATCTTTATTTCATGTTTGATCTCTTTAATTTTAATCTTACCCTTTTATTTATCCTTTAGCTTTTAAATATCAATTTTATTTTGGTAAAACTGATAACTTTCACATTTTTTTACATTTATTATATTATATTATTAAAGTTGTAAAGTCATCCAGTGTACATTCATTACACATGTTTTTGCTATACTAAAAACATTAATAATATAATGGTGACTAAAAAATAATCAAATAATAAATATGGATGACACAGAAAGATCAAATACCCATAGACATTTTTAAAATAAATATAAGATTAACTGAAGAAGACTTGCACCCTAGCTACTCTCCATCATAAAAGTGTCCAGCAAAATTTCAGCTGAGCTTGTGCTGGACACTTTTGGTTGCATGCAGTCAGATGGGATAAATTTACTCAATGGAAGTTAAAATGAATTTTTCTCAATCATTGCACAAGAAGTAGCTTTATACTGCTATACTATCCTCCTGATTTTTTGGAAAACCTCAGGTGGACACTTTTATTAATTTTAAAAAAAAGGAAACATATTCCAAATCTAGAACTGGTGGTGCAAATTTGGTCTGAAAACTCAAATTATCTTTGATGGCAGAAATTTTATTTGAATTTTTAATTTAATATTTAATCACTTTTATTTTACTTTTTTATTCCTGTTTTTGCTTTCAAATATCAATTTATTTATTGTAAAACTAATACTTTTCATATTTTTTTACTTTTATTTAATAAGATTATGAAAGATGTAGCATCTCCCAGTATGCATTTGGCTTACAAATTTTTTCAATACTAATAACATTAATATTATAATGGTGAAAAACAATGAATCAAATGATAAATATGAATGACACAGAAAGATTATGTACAAGTGAATTTGTTTATAAGGAATACCTGATGAACTGAAGAAGACCTGCACCCTAGATACTCACCATCATAAAAGTGTCCAGCATAAGTTTGGCCAAACTTGTGCTGGACACTTTTGGTTGCATGCAGTCAGATGGGATAAATTTACTCTATGGAAATGAAAATGACATTTTGCTCAATCATTGCACAATAAGTAGTTTGATATTGCCAAAATGTCCTCCTGATGATTTTTCAAAACTCATCAGGACACTTTCTATGGTTTAACAAAAAAGAAAATATAGTGCAAGTTTAGCCCTGGTGGTGCACATTTGATCTAACACCTCTACTTTTTATTGATAGTGGGAATTTTTTTTAGATTTTATTTTCTTATTTTCTTATTTTATCCCTTTTATTTTACTTTTTTATTGCTAATATTGCTTTAAATATCCATTTTTAATTTTTAAAATAAATAATTTTCATACTCTTATACCTTTACTTAATAATATATGATTAAAGGTGGAACACCACCTGGTATGCTTTTTTCACACAAGTTATTACTATAGTAATAACGTTAACAATATAATGATGACAAAAAATTAATCAAATGGTAAATTTAAATGACACAGAAAGATCAATTTCCAGTGGAAGTGTTTATAAGAAATCCCTTTTGAGTTTAAGAAGATTTGCTGTATGCCTACTCTCAATTATAAAAGTGTCCAGCACAAGTTCGGCCGAACTTGTGCTGGACACTTTTGGTTGCATGAAGTCATATGAGATAAATTCTCTCTATGGCAATAAAAATGATATTTCACTCAATTATTGAAGTAAAGAATGTTTAATATTGTAAAATTGTCCCCTGGAAGTCTGTCCAAACCTCAGGTCAAAATTTTTTTAGCTATAAATAAAAGTAAGTTTAGACCAAGTCTTGACCTAGGGGTCCCCAACTGTCCCAACACCACTTCTGGCTCTTGATAGTAAAAATTTTACTTGTATTTTTTATTTCATATTTGATCCCATTTATTTTCATTTTACTTTTCTATTACTCTTTTTAATTTTAAATATCAATTTATTTTTTTAAAAACTAAACATATTCATATTTTTTTAACTTTATATAATAATATTATTAAAGTTGTAACATCACCAATTTTGCATTTGGCATGCAGGTTTTTGCTATACTAGAAACATTAATAATATATATGGTGACAAAAAGTTAATTATAAGATAAATATGAATGATAAAAAAAAGTTAAAAACCCAATAGAAATGTGAAAAACAAAAAACTGATGTACTCAGAAACACTTCCACCCTAGCTACTCTCCATCATAAAAGTGTCAAGCACAAGTTCGGCCGAACTTGTGCTGGACACTTTTGTTCAGGTGCAGTCAGATGGGATCAATTCTCTCTGTGGAAATTAAATTAAAAAAATGCTAAATAATTACATTAGAAGTAGTTTCGTATGGCTGAATTATCCACCTTGAGTTTTTCCAAACCTCAGGTGAAAAATTTTTTATCTTTAAAAAATATTAAATTTTATCAAATATATGAAAGATACAGACTGATCAAATACCAGTAGAAATGTTTATGATAAATACAAGATGAAGGAACTGAAGAAAATTTCCACCCAAGCTACTCTCCATCATAAAAGTGTCCAGTCAGATGGGATCAATTCTCTATATGGCAACAAAAAAACATTTTTTTATTAAAATTCACTACAAGTAGTTTTGTTTAGCTGAATCATCCACCTGTTGTTCTTCCCAACCTCAGGTGTATAATTTTTTATCTTTAAAAAAAAGTCACTTATTACAATTTAGCCCTGATGGCTCCCATTTTTTTCAACACTTCTACTGGCTATTGAGAGCAAGAATCTTATTAGTATTTTGTTTTTCATAATTGATCTCTTTGAGATTAATTTTACCTTTTTATCCCTCAAATTGCTTTTGTATATCAATTTATTTTTTGTAAAACAAATCATTTTCATATTTTTTTACCTTTATTTAATAATATTATAAAAGGTGTAACATCACCCGGTATGCGTTGGGCACACGAGTTTTCGCTATACTTATAATATTAATAATATAATGGTGACAATAAATTAATCAAATGATGTATATGAGTGAGGCACAAAGATCAAGTACCAATGGACATGTTTATAATAAATACCAGATTAACTGAAGAAAAATTCTACCCTAGCTACTCTCTGTCATAAATGTGTCCAGCACAAGTTTGGCTGAACTTGTGCTGGACACTTTTTGTCACATGCAGTCTGGTGTGATCAATTCTCTCTCAATCATTGAACTAGAAGTTGTTTGATATGGCTAAATGGTTCTGCTGAAGTTTTTTTAAACCTCAGATTGGCACTTTTTTGTTTTTCAAAAAAGCAATTATAGTTCAAGTTTAGCCTCACTGGTGGACATTTGCCCCAACATGTCTACTTGCTCTTGATGGCGGTAATTTTATTTTAATTTTTTATTTCATATTTGATTCCTTTAATTTTACCTTTTTATACCTCATATTGCTTTTGGATATCAATTTATTTTTTGTAAAACAAATCATTTTCATATTTTTTTACCTTTATTTAATAATATTATAAAAGATGTAACATCACCCAGTATGCATTTGGCACATGAGTTTTTGCTATACTTATAATATTAATAACATAATGGTGACAAAAATCAATCAAATGATAAATATGAGTGAGGCACAAAGGTCAAATACCAATGAATCAATAGTTCTTTTTAATATTATAAATTTTTTGATTAAATAAAATGTTAATAATGAATTATATTTTTCATCCACAATTCCACTCTAATGATTCCCACTGCACAAAAAGGGTTCACTTGGTCCTTTCTTTACTGCTTGTGCATATATTTTATTGCCCACAGTACTACAATTTTTTGTAGTGATTATCCCACATCTGATTCAGGAATATTTTTAAACAATATAAGTTTTTTTTTACAAAAGACCTTATCATATCCAATATCCCACAAAAAATACAATCTGTTTTTGAATTAAAGCCCGTTAATTATTAAGAAATTGTTAAAATAATTAGATTAGACCCTGGCACAGCTAGATCCATACCAACCGACCTAAAGTCTTTTCAATATTGAAAACAATTAAATAAAATTATGATATCATACTAAATTATGGGCACCAAACATAATTCAGCACTTCTCATTTGCTCTGCTACAAAATGAGTGCATGTAGCATTTTTCTAACGTTGGACTGTTTTTCTTCCTTCCCTCACACCTTTAGTCCAGAATGAAAATTTAGTATGAGTTTTGGTCAAAATGGTTTGCCAGTGTTATCTGTATGCAATATGAATTCATATTGCATATTTCTATTTATGCATAAAATATACTCGTTAAGCATCATTTTTTTGCATTTTTCAAGCATTATGCATATTTATGCATATTCATATGAATATTCATTATACAGATTTATATGCATATTAATATATTTTATTCATATACATATATGCACCTTTTTTTCATATTCAATATGCATATTTTTAATGCATATTTTAATGCATATTTATATGCATATTCAATATGCACATTTTTTATGCATAATCACTATGCATATTTTTTATGCATATTTATTCTTCATAGTCATTATGCATACACTTTGGATAGGCATTTCACATCAATTTTTAGCATGCAATAAGTATCCACCATGCAAATTCAAATGCATATGCATCTATATCATACACGCAACATATATTCAAGTTTAATATTTGAATATTAAGGTATCCTAAGTGATGTTGTTCAACCTTTTGCCAAACCTGAGATTAATTGATGTTCAATGTGGTTCTTAAGCTCTGCTAAAGGAGGGATTGTTCTGGATTCAATCTGTGACAGTTTATTTTTTCAATGTTTTTTCATCAGATTTAAAAACATCTTTCTGAAAGTTTTAGGATGGTTTCCCAACAGTTTCCTGACAAATTCCTGATAGTTTCAAAAAGAGGGAACTGCTAGCAGTTCACCCCCAGATTTCCCGTGGTGATACTTAGAAAAGGCATATTCTAGAATGATTAAAATCAGAAATCTGTCAGTAAGGTATTGGGATGAATGATTAGCACACAGACTCAGGAAACCTTTGAAGACTGGAGATATGGTTTTGGTGTATAATAGGAGTTTGGAAAATTAGTGGGGAAAGATGTTTGCAGATAGGTGGAATAGACCTTATAAAGTCAGAGAACAGGTGTCTGGCAATTCATATGTTTTGAAAGAATTGGATGGAGTAGTTTTAAAGAAGAGGGTAGCGACCAATCAAGTCAAACGGTTCTATCCTAGGGGCACCAGGAGTGCTGAAAGTTAACTCCAAAATGAGGGTAAACTATTTTTACAATTGTTTGAAGGTTGACTCTGAAACAAGGATAAACTACATAATCGATTAAATAAAATTTTGTCAAGTTGAAACTCCGGAATGAGGATAAACTACTTTATTATTAAAAATATTACTGTTGTTTTACTATGGTATGGGAGACAAAACTGTTAACAAAATCTTATGACATTTACAAAGACATTTGTTTGAAAATTCTTAAAACTCTTAAAAGCAACAAAAATTATGGAGAAGATATTTATTGGAATGATAAATTTTTTATTGGTAGAAGTGTTCACAGGGAAACCTTCTGAATTAAATATTGGAAAGTTTGGGGGTAATTGATGGGCTGGCTGCTCTATACACAATTACCCCACAATGTTTGTTACCAATTTTTCCCTGTTTCTAGTTGAATCCTGGCTTTGTTTTTGATCTATAGGAAGCCGGCTAAGACTATAAACTGGAACAAACGAAAAGACACTTCTTTTAATGCCGGATTCAATATTCTTTTTTATTTTTGTTTTTGTTATTTCTTTTATGTCAGATTTTTCTTAAAAACAATATATGTGTTTTGTTCATTTTAATTTTTATAATACTATTAGAATTTTGTTAAGAGTGATGATCACTGGTGGCCTCTAATCATTTTTACAAATTTGAGGGAGCCCACCCAGTGATCATTATCATAAATTTTATTTTTCTAAACTTTCATTTATTAATTTTGTATTTTCAATTACTCAAAATTGTGTAACCACATCAAGTTGTACTTGGATGTGGGTATGATGTCAAGGGTATGGCTCATCAATTGGCCGGGGGGCATCTTTTAAATTTCATTTTACATTTCATTAGTTTTTATATTTCAAATTTGTTTATCATCACTCTTCAAAAAAAAAAAATTAATTAAATTATAAAATTATAAAAAAAAATTTTTCATAACAATCTTTTATAACTTTTTTTATTTATTTTCATCACTTTAAAAAAATTAAAAAAAATTAAAAAATAAAAAATAAAAAATAAAAAATAAAAAATAAAAATAAAAATAAAAAAATAAAATAAATAAAAAATAAAATAAAAATAAATAAATAAAATAATAATAAATTAAAATTAAAATTAGAGTAGTTTTTAGTGTATATTTTTTTTATGTTTCATTTTATATTCCATTCAGGACAGCTAGTTAACCAGAATAAATCGAATTTAAAAAGACTTATTTTTAGAAGGAGCTGAATCAATTTCTTGGTATCAGGGAATTTGAAGTCAGTTGGCTATTTTTAGTTGATCCCTCAAAATTTGCTCTCTGAACCATACCTCAGTTTGATCAGAAGGAGGGTAATGGTGAAAATAAGCTAAAATATTATTGAAATTAGGTGAAAGGTGATATCCAACTAGATGAATAGGGACCTGGGGATAATTAGTACCAGGTAAAGGAAGCTCATACACTGATGAATGAATGGGTGAAGCATTGGACACTAGAATTATGGAGCAAGAGTCAACTTTATAATTATGATCTAATCAAGATAAAAGGGATACTAACCGCTATCAATACTGTTGAGATCAAGTCTAAAAGTATTACTGGGAATAGGAATTGGTTCTTTTAGAGATGTGAAAGGGTTGATAATTTTTGAAGGAGGATTGGTATTAGATCTGGGTCTTTTAGAGGATTTTTTTGAGATAGGAGAAGAAGGAAGGCTGTTGGTTCTAGATCTTTTGGGCTTGTTAATTATTATGGGGCTAGGAGAATAGATAGAAGATGAAGAGTAAAGATCCAAGGACACTTTAATTGAAGAAGTTTTTCTCATGGCTCTTGGAGCAATTGGAGTCCTGGGAGGATTAGAGGCAAGCCTAGACTGAAGAGAAGGAGCAGCTGGACCCAGTGTGTTTTGGTCAGGAGAGAAATTTAGATAGGCAGAGGTGGTAAATGGTGTTGGATTGTTGGAATTAGAAGAAATAGGAGGAGGAGTTGATGGTTTTTGAATGGGACTACAGAAGGAGGCAAAAGAGGCAGCAGGAATTGGCGGGGAACCATATTTCAAGCTGGAGCATTTTCTTTTCTTAATGAAGCAGGCAGAACAAGCTCTGTTATAGGTGTGTTTCTTAGGGTTGAAGGTATAAACACATTCTTGATGGGTGAAACAGCAGTAATTGCAAGCTTGATCAGGAGAAGTAACATAGCTGGATAGAGTCATCTTTATAGGATTAAAAATTGGATGGAAATACTGGATAATGGCCTGAAAATTGGGAGAAAAGGAATTGGTGGAAAGATATGGACTCTGGATAGAAAAAGATGTTGTAATCAATCAAAAGTTTGGTCCACTATGACCCTAAACTGGAAAATCACTCATTATTTTTCCTCTATGACATTAAACTGGCAATTCAATTGTTATTTGGACAACTTGAAAGAGATTTACAAGATGGGTCCCCCATGACCTTAAACTGGAATATTCTATGCAACTCTTTGCACTCATTTTAATTTATCACTGTCAACAAAAACATCTAAACTGGTAATGCAATTTTTTTATGAAGGCTATTCCTTTAACAATCAACAAATTATTTAATTTATCACCGGTACTCAAATTTTGAAAAAGGGTGTATGTTTGATTTGGAAAATGTAGTGGTTAATATTGTGGAGGTGATGGATGATGAAATTATGGATGAAGAATTATAATTATGGTGCTAAACATGGTGAAAGATGGTTATTATTATTATTTAAAAGATGAGTTATTAAAAGGTGGTCTATTTGAATGTTGTGATGATGAAATTTTTGAAGGAGGATATGGTAGTTGGAAAAGTAGTGTGCCTTGAATAGGCTAAATGGTATGAAGCTTGGAGGACCTTATGGCAAGAATTGGATCAAGTATTTGGCTAAATCAAAGAGAATGGAATCAGGAGTATTTGGCTCATTTGATGAGAATGGAATCAAGTATTCAGCTCAGTAGGTGTGGAGCCTACTCTCTTAATGCATATGAGTAGAGACTGGTATAGGGGGTTCTGAAGGGATTCAAACCTTGCTCTCAGTAGTTGGAAGCATCATGAGGCAAATAGATTTTTTTTCAAAATGAAAATTTATGAAGAAATCAATTTAAAACGATTTAATATGAAGAAAAGATCAGGATTCATGTTTACTAAAGCACTAACTATAAGATTAAAACAAATAATTTCACTGAAATTTTTCTACATCATCATGAAAACTCTGCATCAACAATATTCTCTCCTTAAATCTTCATTAATATTGGTGGGAGTGTCTTGAAAGTAGAAATAAGTTTATGTGGTTGGAGTTTGATGTTGAAGAAATGATGAAGAAATGATGAAGAGATGAATATGGAGAAGATAAAAGTAGGATTATATATCAATCAAACATGCTAAATTCAAAGAATGAGGACATTCTTCATTGGAGGGAGGATGTGGCATTCCAAATCTTAGTATGACTTTAAAAGTCTATTTAGAATATTTATTGGGAATAGAATGGTGATAGGAGAAGCCGGATTAGTTTAAAATATTTTATTATTAAACAAAAAAATGAAGTTGAAAAAGTCAAGATATGAATGTTTGGTCAGATTTGTTAATTTCACAGGTCATATGATTTTTTAAGGCCACAAAATTAAATTTAATGAGACTCAAGAAGCTCAAGAACCTTTGGGAATTTTCTCCAAATTTTTACTATTTTTCTTATATTTTTAAATGATTTTTAAAGATTTATTAAATTATTTATGTTTTTCAAAAATTACTTAACTTTGATGATTTTTACAGGGTGAATAGAGCTGCACAGACTATGAAAAAGTCTTAGGAATTTTAAGGAGAAGTAGCTCTATCATGTTTAATTTTTCTAGATTTTTTATTATAGATTTAAGGTTCTAAATTGAGTCCGGAGGTCCAGACAAGCTCTGGACAAGCTCCGGATGAGCTCTGGCTGCGCTCCAGAGGGAAAAAGGGAACGTGACTGGTTAATATGCATAAAAGGCTGTAGACTAGAAATTATTCAAAAAGAGAAGGAACAGAGAGAGAGAATTATAACATCCATTACTCATATTTTTCTTTTGTCAACAAATATTTAATTATTTATAATACCCTTATAAAATAACAATTTTGCATAACACTTGAAATATTTTACTCAAAAACTCATAAAAATTAACATATAGGGTATCATTAGAAATTTCTCAACTCCAGGGACTCATTTATAGTATCTTTTTTTCAAAAATTATTAAAATCTAAAAACATTAAAACTTCATTCTTTTAAAATATTTTATCTGGTGTAACTTTATTGTTGCATTTCAGTTGTTTTGCACAGAAGAACCTCTCAATCATCCTAACAAGCGTTAATTAGATAGAGTTTCATTTGTTATTATTATCAAGTAGACTTTTAAACTTATTGATATAAAAAACTCTCAAATTCACTTAGAGGGACAGGGTTTTCTCTGATTATCCAACTCCTTTGGATTCTGCTTACAGCAAGGCAACTTTAAGAGTCTACCTACAGCGTGAAAATAATTTTGGTTGTTTTAATTAAAAACTTTTACATCTTATTATAATACTTGTTTAGGATATTTTTTTCACAGTTCTAATGGTCTCACACTGATTTAGTTATTCATTATATTAATTACTTGTTTGGTGTTTTTGAGACGGGAAATTTATTAACTTATTCACAGGTTTAATTTGTTGTTTCATTTTTTCCCTCAATGTGTATGTTTTAATTAAATTCCTTTGGTCTTTTTGTTTCACATACTATTAATTTTGTATATACATTGGAAGCACCTCAGAAGTATCCTTGCCTATAAAAGGATCTTGTAATTCCTCTTTGTTGTCTATCACTTATTATACACTCACCATTTAAACATATTTTTTAATATAATACATTTATTATTATTTTTATTAGTACCATAAGTCTAATCTAAGTTCTATATAAATATCTACGGTTGCAATAAGTCTATTAGTAACAACAGTGTTTACCATGCAGAGATAGTAATTTTCAGGCTGAGGTCAAATACAAAGATGTGAACTAGCTTGAATGGTCAGTTTTCTAGAAGATTTTAATGGTCCTATATGAATACTGTAGTACAAATTCAATAAGTATTAAAATATAACTCAAAATAAGGGTCTCAGTTATTCTAATCTCACTAATTATATATGGCTTACAATATTTATAGTTGGTAGAAAAATAGATTTAATAAATTCAGATACTATTCAAAGACAATATAAGTACTATTGATATGTATTGTAATTGTATTGGTTATATGTTTAAATTGTAATGATAAAGAATGAAGAAAATAAGACCAAAAACCTCCTCCTTTTATACACAATTACTTCCCCAATGAACCCTATGATTTACCAGCTCAATACACAGTTAAAGACGCCTCATTCTAGCAAATAGAAATTTTCAGAACCAAACAGAGTGACTAGAAACATTATTAGAATGATATTACCTGCCAAAATCTTGTAGTAATAGGGATAATCCATCAAAAATAAAGAATAAGAAAAAAAGAGAGTATATGTGTATTATACATTAATATAAAAGGACAAAAAGGGAAAATTAAGACTAATTAATACTTAATAATAAGGGGGATTAGCTGTAGAAATGTTGGGGCTAATCCTGACATTATACTATGTGAAATCCCCATTCAAAAATAACCAAAATTGACTGAGAAACCACCAAAAACCCCAAAAAAAGGCGTGAGATGTGGGGTAACTACATGCAGTCCTTGGCAGGTGCTTTCACAGGTAAATCCTTGACTAATTTAGGAAAATTTAAGCATGGTAGTGAATTAAAGAGCCAAGAATGAGGATATTAATGAAATTAGTGCATATAAGGGGGGTCAATGCATTTATAATTAAGCTAGGACACTAAATAAGCGCCTCTTGCCTATTTTAGCCTGTTTCCCCACAGTGGGCGTAGAATGTGGGGTAATTATAGTGTGAAAAAGCTAACTTTGCTAAAAATGAAGCTATTCACACGGGAAAAATGCAGGCAGTATGTGGCCAGTACACAAAAGCCATTTCTGGCATAAAAAACACCAAATTTTAAAATTGTTATTTTTATGCATTTTAATAGCCAAATAAATAGTCCTAATTAAGAAAAATTTAGCTGTCAAAGCACATTTTTAATATTATTAAATTTATAGCACATATAATCAACTTTTAAGTGATTTAAAGCGCATTTCTTGTTTTTTACATAAAACAATGAAAATAACAGCTTTAAGTGTACTTAAAAATTTTGCAGCCTTATTTTTAAGGTTCTTAAAATTACCCTAAAATATTCCAACTTAATATTAAGTACATAAGACTTATAAAAGGTGGATATAAGCATGTATATAAGGTGTTATAATGGCATATTTTGTATATTATCATAATTTTACTTATGTATACTGTTTGTGTACTCTAATTTATTGCTCCCATGTATAGTCCATGTGTTTAACATAACTTATAAGTACTTTTTACTCAGTCCTGAGAATATCCAGGCTGAAACTTGCCCACCCAAAAAAAAAAAAAAAGATGATAAGTTATACACTTTTTTTATCTCATATTATTTTTCAGGTATTCAGAAAATTCTGTAGCATTAAAGATTAATTCTTTAAAGAAATAAAACATAACAAAATATTATGAGTACTGGTTTCTCAACCCCTCAGATGGTTTAACATTAATTTATTTCTGTCTAAATTTTTTAAGAAGGGAGGATAGATTTGAAATTTCTTTTTCAGGTATCCATTTATCAAATTCATTTGATTTCCCCTTAAATCTTAATAAATACTCAGTTCCTTTCTCTTTAGTAAGAAATCTTTTCTTGAGTATTTTTTCAATCTCTCACTTTCCCACATTTTCTTCAGGTTTCTATTTAGGCCTTCCTCTTCTTTTTGGAAATAAGTCAGGATCATTTGCATGGTAAGGTTTTAATAATGAGATAGGGAAAACTGGATGTTTCCTATCATATGGGGCATATAAATATGACTTCCACAGAATTATTACCAACAATTTTGCTTACTAAAAAAGGTACTGAAAAGGGATTCTTCAATTTAACATTACCTTGTAATTTAAAATGTAGTGTTGAAATTAGGACTTCATCTCCTTTTTTGAATTCAAATTCTTTATGAGATTCATCCCACCTTTTCTTTTCATATTCAAATTCTTTTTAGATGCATTCCTCTGAATGCTTTCTACACATTTGTTGCATATGAATAAAGGATTTAGCACCAGGGTGTATATCTAACCTTGGTAATTTATTTAAATGATTCACTGGGGTATTTGGTACATATCCCAGCCAGAGTTCAAATGGTTTTTTCTCTGTTACAGAATGAGTTGTGCTGTTACAAGCAAATTCAAAGCCAGGAATTAATTTTACCCAGTAATGTGTGAATTTCTCACTGTCTTTGTATTCTAATCCAAAGGCACAATATCTTCTGATCATATCTTCTAGAGTCTGTATCATTCTCTCAGCCAGCCTATCAGTTTGTGGATGGTGTGCTGTAGACAATTTCAATTGACAACCTGATACTTCCATCAATGATGTCCAGAACTCTGAAGTAAATTTAGGGTTTCTTTCAGAGATTATGGCTTTAGGGAGCCCAGAAGTATTCATCATTTGAGTCCAACATAGTCATGCCAAGTCTTTTGCAGATACCTCTTTATGGGTAGGGATAAATTTACA